>CM040127.1:120940162-122140162 GCA_022559845.1 Amorphophallus konjac | reverse complement strand
AGAGAAGGTGTGTATTAAAAGCCATATATGTCTGAGGTTAAGCATTCAAGAACTAAATTTATTCACACGTTGAGAAAAGAGAAGCATTCAAGATAAGTACCCATCATACTCAAAAGATCTCAGCATTTCAACAGTTGACAAGAGTCAGTGAGGCAGAATTGTAGACATTTTTCTCCAAGATCAAGTTTTACCTTTTTAGATTCTTCAACATAAACCAAACCAAAGAAGTTCTCAAAATCGAATATTTTCTTTCTCACCTTGAGTGTCCTTTATTAATTAAAATTTCTTGACCTCTAGGTGCCCCTGCAAAATAAATTCTCATTTTGACAATTTGGGTACCCAAGCCATCTTGGGTCCCGAGGGGTTAGTTCTAACATAACCAAATGTTTACTTTTTGTTTCTCCTCTCATACCATTCATCATCGGCCCTCATCATGGAACAATTATCCATTGAGTGTCCATTCAGGCCACAATAAAAATAGTTAGAAGAATTTTCTTTCAGAAAATAATTATCATCATTTTTCATTACATGACAATCATTCATCATATGTCCAAAACTACCATAGTAATGACATGAAATGTTCTTTTTGGCAAATGATTCATCATCATTTTTCTTTATGAAACAATTTTCCATTACGTGGCCATGCAAACCACAATAGTAGCAATGAACATTGGAGTTTTTCTTCATAGATTTTTCATGAATTTCAGACTTATCAACAGTTTTCATTTGTGTCTTCAATACTTCACCATCATCAAATTTCATTGATAAGCAATCATACATGTCATGACCAAATTTACCACAATAATAGCATGAAATATTCCTTCTTTTTCTTGATGCATGAGTATGTTTAATAGTTGACAAGAGCATTCAACAACATCTTTTTATTTTTCAATCTCTTTATCACACAAGGACAAAGATTCATTCACGCTCTTAATTTCATTTTCTAGTTTCATGATTTGCAAATGAGAGTTAGCAATCTCTTGTTCACATGAAACAATTTTCACATTCAACAAGGAATTAACTATTTTGTGACTTTCAATTTCTTGTTCCAGAATATGTAAATTGTCACAATTATCAATGATCACACATTTTTCTTTCTTAGCCTTTTCAAGACTTTCCAATTTGCTTTCAAGCAATGAAATTTGAGTCAACAATGCACTATTTTTATTTTGGAGTTTTTCAAATGAATTTTTGTTCATGGATGTATGTTCAAGTTCTTTCATTTGAAAACTCACATTTTGATCAACCATATTATTCATGCTTTCATTGCATTCGAATTTATCATTCACGTTCTTAAAGCTTTCTATTTCATGTCTTAGCTCCCTTAACCATCCAGATTTGTCAACAGACATACATTTTTCTTTTTCAAGAACAAGCAATTTTTTAGACATAACACCATTCAATTCTTTTAGATTTTCATTATCTTTTTCCATATGTTGAAGTTCTGAAATTTTATTCAACAAAAAGTTGTTTTCAGATCTAAGGTTTGCAATCATTTCTTTTTGTTCTTCTTCAACAAGCATTTGGGACTCAACTAACCTTTCAAGCTCAATGCATTTTCCACATGAAGAATAGTCATGTTTCTTTTTCAATTTTCTATTTTCAGATTTTAATGATTTGTATCTATCAAACAGTTCATCATAAGCATTCACTAGCTCATCATAGCTCAATTCATCCTCTTCCTCAGAATCGGAGTTAGAATTTACCTTGTAGGTTTCCTCGCTTTGGCACTCATTTTCTTTGTTTGCCACGAGGCAATCACTCTTCCAGCTTTCTTCTTGGGCTTCACTTAGCCCATCCCAAATCTCTTTGGCAGACCTACAGTTGGAAACAAATGAAAATTTGTTAACATTTACTGCTGCCTTAAGAGCAATCAAAGCAAACAAATTATCAGAATTCTTTCTCTTATCCTCATCGGTCCATCTTAACTCATTTTTGGGTAACACATGAGGACCATGAGTCATTAAGCTCATAAGCTTTGGATTAATGCAAGTAATCCATACACAAAATTTTCCTAGCCATAAGGAATAATCAAAACCATTAAAGATTGGAATAGAATTCACAGTAGCCATCATGAAAACGATCTTTACCCTACGACCGTAAGGTCGACTAAAAAATCAGAGATGAGGCTCTGATACCAATTGTTGGCCCAGAGAGATGGCGGACAAGAAGGGGGGTTGAATTGTCCCCTTGCCGAGATGGCGGATTTTAAAAACTTTCTTAACTAAACACAATGGAATTAAAATAAACTACGTTGATTAACTAATACTCAAGTGATTTTAAAGATATTCTCTCAAGCTTTCCGATCTCACTCGAATAGTTAAAGCAACTATCAAGAGGATTACGCTCAACACGAATAACAAAGGTAGCAGTGTGTGACAGTGTAGTGAATTAAAAACCTATATAGTGTACCTCTGAAGGGAGGTAGAAGAAATGACAATCACACAGGCAATCACATACGATACAAGGATTTTAAGGTGGTTCGGTACCATGACGGGCTCCCTACGTCCACCCCTCACTCAACCGGGTGAGGCTTCACTACACGCTACTTTCGTAGCAACACGGGGATGAACCCCAACCACACACACACTGCTTCCGCAGCAACACACACACACGAGGTCTTGCCTCAACACGCTGCCACTGCAGCACACACACACACAGTCGGGGAACTCACCCCAGACAATAAACCACATGGAGACGCAGCTCCGTCCACACACACAAAAATATTCTGAGTTTAACTAACAGAAAAGATATGCAATAAACGTGCACTGCAGTATGTGAATAATGATCAACTATGAACCACACAATGAGATAAGCATAAATAGGATGTAGAAATATTCCCTTGATTCTCCAATAGCCGTAAGAAGATTTTTCTTGAAGCTTAGGTTGGAGAAAGTAGAATCCGCAGGATGTTGGAGCACACGATCTTCTCTCTTGAAGATCCAATGTGTGTTCCTTCAAATCCCAGCTCCAGTCATACCTGTACACACAAGGAACAAATGAATCAATATGCTCTAATCTATGTCTTAGTTAAAAGGGACATCACAACTAGATAAATAACAGATTTATAGTACTCCCTTTTGAATGTCCAACAAATCTTTTGAATCAGCAGGTAGGGTGCGTTGGAAATGACAAACCGGAGTGGAAGCAGCCGGACATGAAGTCCCAAATGCCCAAAACCTTGAACGGGGGAGAACAGCAGTTGCAGCTCCCAGAACTGGACACAGGCTCGCGGACGGTGACTTCTCCTGCTTCTTCTTCCTTCTCCTTGTTGAAGCAACTTCCTCCTTCACGTTCTTCTCCTTCTTCCTCAGGTCGATGTGAACCTTTGGTTGCGATGAAGACGTCCTCAGATTCGTTTCTTCATTCTGCTTACAACTCCCTTCATCAGTGAGTTCGAATCTCTAGGGAAGTAGATCAGATTTAGCTTGAAGGCCCTCTCCAGCTCCTTTCTCCTTTTCCTGCAAGAATAGAACGATGTTAGCCCTTGGGAGATATATTCATCATATGAGACTTTGCAGCTTCATATACTCAATTAAGTAAGATGCATAATGACAAGTTAACCCATGCATATACCCTCTCAAAACCACACCCAACCAAGGGTAGAAACCCTGGGGGTAAAGGGGTAAAAGGGCAAGCCAATCGGACCTAAGAAACCGGAGTTCGAAACCAAACCGGCAAACCCGATCTGGACGTAGTAGAAAAAGTGTCGACCTCTAGGGTCGACACTCGTCTCAACGAGTTCTTCCAAAATATATATAAAAACAAAACCGAGATACGAGTATCGACCTATGGGGTCGACACTTTTTACGAAGTGTTCTGGCCTGTAAAAAGAACACAACATTCGTGATGAAAAGTGTCGACTTACGAGGTCGACACTTTTTCACGAACATTCTATTTTCATAGAATTGAGCAACCTCACCTGAAAGTGTCGACCTACAAAGTCGACACTTTTTCCCGTGAGTTCTACCTTTAGAAAAACAACAGAACCCTGGTGAAAGTGTCGACTTCACAGGTCGACACTTCCTGCCAGCGTTCTTAACACAATGCAAGGTAGAAGCTCTAAAAATAAGTGTCGACCCCTGAGCTCGACACTTTTTTTGACAGCAGAAAAACATCAGTAATATCAATTGAAAGCACCACATTTCATAAACATGTATCATGATTGAACAATAGAGTTTATAAAACTCAGATTTAGATGACGAAGCATGATTTCTTCATAGATTGAATCCATTTACATTGATATCTAATTGAACATCCATTAATACCATTGGCCTTCAAGTTTTGAGTGAAGTCTCACAATAAACCTGTATTCTCCAGATTTAACCATTGCTTTTCATCTACTTTAAAATCAACCTACAAGTGTCCTTACCACCATTACCATGATTTGAAGATTAATTCCATCTAGAACCTGCACATGTACAAGTTCTCATTAATCTCAATCTCAAGGTTAGCAATTTGAATTCTCAAATCAACCCATATCATGTAAACCACTCAATGCATCCTTTCAATCTCAAACAAGGCAAGTGTCCTTCTCACACACTAAACTCATTTATGATTGAATCAAAGTTAAGTGAAAGTATATATGAATTTCAGTTCAAAAACCTTTAACAGTGGCCATTCATATGACAAAGCATATAGTCACACATGCATAAGAGAAGCTTCAAGCATGGCCACACAATAGGTTCCATGACCAAACCAAGACAATCAAATTCAACACAAGGACTTCCAAGTTCAGTTCAAGACAATTAAGTTCAGTCATAGTCAACAACCACATTCAAGGTTCTCAAAATCATCATGTCCAAGAAAACAAGGGTCAGAGTTCAGCTCAACTAAATTCATATCCAGAACAAGGAAAATTCAGTTAAGACAAATTACAGTCCATTCAAACATCAAATTCCATGGAATCAAAAGTAATGTGGGAAATTTGTTCCTGCACTTTCCAGGAGTATAAATCCATGTGAATCTTAAGGAGATGCAAGGACATCAAGGATATATATACCCATTCCAAGGGAAATGGAAAACTGTTTTAGCAGACCAATGCATAGCTATTCAAGTTCAGTCCAATCAGAGATAGGGGCATTTCCAAAGCAAGCTGAGAAACCACTATCACTAAACAATCATGAAAAGCAAGCGTAAAGTCATATCCACTAAAACCAATCTTCCCACATTGAAATGCAATCAATATAAGTCCAAGAACATGAAAGGACTTTTAACCCCAATCAATACAGTATGAACAAGATCCACATGAAAGCTCCAAATCCTCATGCACAGCATGCATGAGTCGACTTCATAAATGTATTCAGGAAGGACCTTTCAATTTCAGCCTACAAAATAAGATATCATCATGTTAGCTTGTTTATCATGAAAATGCCATTAAGCATCAAACACACAATATATTAGAATCATCAAAACCATTGTCAAAGATAACAAGGGGGCGCACAGAACCCAACATAACAGAACAGATTAAATTGTCATTTCAGCATGTTATGTTAGTAGATTAGTGGTAAATGGCATGTTAGCAACACACCTAATAAACTGTAATTCATGACAGTAAATGATTCTTGCTGATTTATTTAATTCGAGCTTGATCTTGATTCATCTTCACAATGAATGTCAATCTAAATTGTGAATCATTTATAATTGAAATGGCTATTAGGTTTACACTTGTTATAACCTTAGACCTGAACCATTAATCTTGAACCATTATTATTCCCTAGATTTGAACTTGGACTCAATCGAACTGTTGTGATTTGTGTTAGTCTGAATTAGACTAGCAGGGACATGCGCGGCCGTTAGTGGACCGCATATCTTCTTGAACGGCCTTCTGGCAACCGTTCATCCCTGGCTTATGCCAATTAGTGTTGGCCGATTATCCTTGATCCATCTTCGACTAATTCCTTATTTGATCAGCCCAGTAGACCCTAGTGTTGAGTTGGGTCTTTGGACTAAAATCTCCGCCTCGTACCAGATCTCGACTGGCTTGTGATTGATTGACTCTTGAATAAATCCTTGAGCTGAGTTATGATTGTGGACACCTCCCACCTTCGGGTATTGTTTGAATATAGATGGCGCCTCCAGAGGCAATCCGGGTCATAGTGGAGGTGGAGGATGCATTAGGAATGTGAAGGGTGAATTCCTTGCTGGGTTTTCCTTCTATTATGGCATTGGTCCTAGCCTGTTGGCAGAGGCACGGGCTTTACATGATGGCCTCAGTATAGCTTTGGAGCTGGGATACACTATCTCCATTGTTATGTCAGACTGTCATTCCTTAGTCCAGGCGATTCACAAAGGTGCTGTGCCGCACTGGTCCATATACCCTTGGTGGAGGGGGATTATTCGGATGCTATAGCTGTTTCACTGCAATATTGTGCATATTTATCGTGAAGGCAACTCTGTTGCTGATTGCCTGGCAAAGGCTGCATGCGATCCTAATGTCAGGAGAGTATTCTGCAATGTTAGGGAGCTTCCCTATAATGCTAGAGGTGCAGCTTTGGTGGACAAAATTGGCCTCCCCAGTTTTCGACATGCAGCCTAGTGTTTTTTGATGCTTGGACCTGCAAACTCTGGGCTTGGCAGGGACTCTCCATGGTATGATCTCTGCCCACGGACTGACTGCAATGTGTGTATGGCTTGTCTCTTTTTTGCACGGGCCTTTTTCCTCTACTGTGTGCATGAACCTCTTTATTTATGCACGGACCTGCTGCCTTCATCGACCTACACCGGCCAGCCTTATGCACGGGCTGAAAGACGGAAGCGGATTGCACAGGCTGTTGCGGATTGTACAGGCCTGTGGACTCTAAGTCCTGCACGAACCATCTTCTACACAATCTTGCACGAGCTAGCGTTGCGCGGGATGCAAGGGTTGAAAGAACTCGCTGTCATTCCCTCACGGACCCATCGTCTCGTTCTTCAGCGGATTGCACGGACTTCGGCAGCTGGCATTATTCCTGCTTCTCTACATCTACGCATGGACCTGCCACTTCGATGGACCCGAGGCGTGTGCATTTGCACCTATTTTGCACTCTCTGTTGATTTTTAGATATAGGTTGTATAGGTCATTTAATTTTCTGTTGGTGTACTTAAAAGGTTGACTCCTTGAGAGGCTGGTTTGTATCTTCTCTTCTCCAATTTTAATAATAAAAAGCATCTAGTGGCTTAAAGGTGGAGTGGGAACATTCCCTTCCTCTGGAATGGGGGTGCACTCTCCCTTTGATATATTAGATGACTGAGTTCACATAAAAAAAAAGTTATGAAAATTGAAAATATGCTTGTGATTAAATGATCCATACATTTGACTTTTGGATGGATTCCCATTTCAAAACTTGTGAAAGACCTTTGAAAATATATTTTTGAACAATTCTGAAATTCGGGTTGCTTTGCTTATTTTTGATCATTTATGCACCCTTATTCAAAAATGTCATGTCATAAAGAATGGCTGCTGATTCATGAATAGAATGTGGTTGATCTCAATAAGATTGCTGTCACACTAGCTTGAAAAATCAAAGCTCTCATCTTGTTCTTGCATCCTGTCTTTCATTCTCATATAGTTATAGGTTGCATGCATCAGAATCCAATGCATTAAGTGCATTTAGTTCACTCAAATGAAAAACTAAAAGCACACACCTTGCACCCATGTTAATTTTTGCATTGCATTAGAACTCATGCATCAGTCGCACTTAGTTCATTCTGTTAGCATTCATTCAATTGGTATCAATTTATCCATCAATTGGTATCAAATTGACATCACATTGCTCACATGCATGTCACAGTGTATTTGCATAAACTCCAAATGTGTGCTTGTGTGTTATTATATGCTATTCACCCCCATCCTTGAAATTTCTATGACCTTATGCCTTCTTGATAAATAATGTTGCAATTGAGTCATTATCGGTGTGCCTCATATTGTACACTTTGGGGGACTAAAAGTGCATCTATTTAGGGGGAGTTGTATTGTTGTGTATTCATGATATTTTCGGTATACATGCTAAATCAAATTCGCACATTTCTTCCACAAAAGATGAAAATAAGTGTTAAAGATAAGGATATATGAATTTCTTTTCAACACTCTTGAGATGTTAAACTTGCTACATGTATGTTGAAGAGACAGTTGAGGAAAAAGCTGCCTACCTATCTTTGTTAAAAAATCTGAAATGAAAATGAACGGCAGAGCAATGCTTGGTCTCACTGAGTAAACTGGGCACATGTCACCTGAGACGTGATGTGGTTCATATCTGAAAAGTGTGGACTAGTACCTCTGTTCAATATGAGGTGAAATGGTTCAGTATTTTGAGTAACCGGGGATTCTGGCATGAGCTCCATGCGTCTACTCGCGTAAAAAGAAATCATTTTGAACCTGATCACTCTTGAAAAATTCTGCCTATCATATGATACTGGTTGAGTTGAAAAAATGATGGTGAAAACTCATTGTGGTAGAGCGAAGCCTCCAATACGTTGTTCTCAAAATTGAAGTGCAGTCTGTGAAATGTCTCCCTGTGTTGATCTAAAAATCTAAATATCCATGTTGAAACTATCATTTTTCATATTACTCACTTACACATCTATGAATTTGATTTAATATGTATTCAAAAAATTGATTGACTGTATCAGTAATTGTATAAATCTCCTATATGATTGCACGATCTCCCATGTGCTACACATGTGCATTCTGGTGAGCATGATTCTCTTGCATCTTTCTTATACCCTTCCCCTTGTTATATATGTATGGGGGAGATTGCATGTATGATTATATGTAACTGTTTGGTTGCATTATGTGCATTTCATGAGTCATCATCTGCATATACATAGTTTCATGCATTTAAAACTAAAATACAAAAATCAGAAATTTGAAAACCAAAGAAAATTCTTTTGGTATGCCCTCCTGCTCTTGCCTATTGTGAAAATCTGCCATGGGATCTAGATTTTGAATGCTATCATGCTGAAAACCTTATTTTGTGAACATCTTCCTACACTGGCTCATATCCTTGAGGCCACTCACCACTTTCAATTGGTATCCATACATGCTTGACTGTATTCACTTTGGATGGTATCATATTGATTTCTGAGAATAATAAGTAATTGGTTTCCTCTAATTGGACTTATATTGATGTGTCGGTCCATGATTTGTTGTTGCTTCTTCTGTTTTGATAAGATGGGCTATTGCTATTTCAAAGGGAGATCAGCTTGTTCTTCCTTGTTTGGCTTCTTCCAGATTGTTGATATTGCTCGTTTGATACTGTTGATTATGTCACAGGGGGAGAAAGTTTTGCATTATCCCGCTTTTTGATTATGTCAAAGGGGGAGAAAAATTGATGATTATGTGTGACAGGAGGGGAAGATTATTTGTGCCATTCTATTGTATCATCACTAAGTTTGTCATCATCACTAAGTTTGTCATCATCAAAAAGGGGGAGATTGTTGAGTTATGATTTTGATGTTTGTTGGCGTTATGGTTTTGATGATAACTAAACTTAATGTGTGATTGAGTGATGATAACTAAACTTATGGTTGATTGCACATTCATGTTTAAATATGTTTGAGATGACAAATGGCAATGGTACATGGTCTTGATTCATGCTTGATTGAATTATTTTTACAAGAGGCAAGAGGTTTCATAACCTCTTTAATGTGAACAAGCATGGTATTAACCTTAACTATCTTGCTTGCAGGATCAAACATGGCAGTAACCTGGTGAACTAAACGTGTGGATAAGCACCCTGCTCCTCTACAATCCAAAACAGGTGGTATATGTCATTTACTATCAAGAACCATTGGTGAGACTCTTACCTTGTGTATCTCATGCTTAGCATCGATCTCACCTTGTGTATCTTATGTATACACCTCATTCATGCACATTCAACATGAAACCCTTCTGACCATCGTGCGCCCTCGCCCGCGGATCGACCTGCGCGGTCAGGTTGCAGGGATCGACCTACCCGGTCAGGTCGCGAGGGTCAAGGGGGCAGCGCCCCTTGCGGGGGTTTCTCGGGGCGGAGCCCCCGGAACAAATTCTGATTTCATAATCAATGGTTTGCATGGAGTTTAAGGATTTATCATATGTATGTTTGAGCTATAGTTCTAATCAATTATCCATGTGTTTGCAGGTCTATAAACAAAGTACAAATCCTCAAGGTCGAAGGAGTTTCATGCCACAAACGTAAATGAGCTGCTCAAGGGTTTAAAGGGCTGAACGGGAGAAACTTGGGGCTTCCCCTGCCAGCGGTCGACCGCCGGTCTAGGACCGGTCGACCGCCAGCAGCGGTCGATCGCCCAGATAGGGGCGGTCAACCGTTTTTCCCAGCAAGTAACAGACTGAAACATGTAAAATTCCAGTCGACCGCCAACCCTCCACCGGTCGACCGCCAGCCCCGAGGCCTACTTTTGTTGACTTTTGGTTCAAGTTCGATGGGTGATCTTTCCACCCATTTCTTTAATCCTGCTGCCCCCAATTACACCAGATTTTGTGGATCTGGTCTGGGGCTTGTCCAAAGGGCCATTCAAGAGTTATAAAACTCTCATTTGGTGCTACATACCCTAATAATCCAATAGGGCTTCAAGGGAGATTAAGAGGAGGCTGTCCAAGGTGAAAGGAGAGGGCATTGTAGCTCCGTGAACAGTACTTCATGCAGCAAGATCTTCATCCATCTCCAAGGTGTTTCAAGTCAAATCTGAAGCTAGCAACCTCCAAGGAAGAGTAGAGCCAAGGAAGCAAGCAAGGATTCCAAGAAGAGTGCCTAAGGGAGAAAGAAGAGAAGCCAAGCAAGCAAGAAAGAAGAAAAGCCAAGCAAGCACAGATTGAAGGTCCGATCAAGTGAAGATACGTTCAAGATCTGCAACATGCATTCAAGGGGAACCCAAAACAGGAGTTTTCTAAACTAAGCCTCATCATCTTTATGTTTTGGGTATTGTAATTGTGCTTATCATAAACTGCAAGAACTTGTGTGTGTGTGTGGATCGTTGTTAGATCCGTGGTGGTGTGTATGTGTGTTGTATTTGATTCGTGTGTGCGTGGATCTTCCTAGATCTACGTTTGTATGTGTGTGGGTCTATTTAGATCCGTTCTGTCTCGTGTGTGTGGATTGCTGCACTTGTGGCAGCGGGTGTGTGTGTTTGTGATCCGCTTGTTGGATCGTGTTGGAGACCTTGTCTCCGTGTGTGTGTGTGTTTTGGGGTGCGTCCCCGTGTGTGTGTGCAGGTGTCGTCCTGCGTGTGTGGTTGGAGCGTCATCTCCGTTTGGGATTTTATCCCCGAGTGAAGCCTCACCGGGTTTGGTGAGGGGTGGACGTAGGATTGCCGTCGTGCATCCGAACCACCTTAAAAACCACTGTGCATTGTGCTTGTATTGTGTGGTTTGCTCCATTTCCTCTATCTCCATTCTACATAAACGTTAGTTTAAATTGTTGTTCTGGATTTATCTTCGTCTATCTTGCTTAATCTATATCTTATCATACAAAGTTTGTTAAATCTAATTTGTGTTCAAATAGCCTTGAATCTCCTAACTAGCTTTGTATCACATATTTTATAAAAGGCCAAAAGTTTTCCTAAAATTGGTAATCACCCAATTCACCCCCCTCTTGGGTGTCATTGATCACGGAACTTCACCTAGGCCGACCAGCAGACAGTGGGCTGGACTCTGGTTCAGTTCCACACTGCCTATGGCAGCCCGGGAACCCACTTGGGGGAATTTCTAGATTATTGTTAGGGCCTGTGTTGTGCGGACAATAATGGACCGTACATCCTATAGGTGGCCCTTAATGGACCGTTCAATTAATGAGTGGCTCTGTTAGGATCGCATATCTTGTCCTCGATTTTATAAACTTCTGGCCTTGTACGGCCCAATACTTACCGTTCATATTGAAGAGCGGCCCTTAATCAGCCGTTCAACCTTGACCTCGCGAAGGCTGAACCCAACCTAGTTCCTATTAGTGCGGCCCAGAGTCGACCGCACAAGTACTTGAGCGGCCCAGTAGTGACCGCATATCATCCAGGGACAAGTTTTCTCTGTGTTTTATGGTTTTGAATCCAAGAACATGATGGTTCTTGATAACTTGAACTCCTGGACAGTATCTCTTCAACTTAGCCTTGGGATGTTCCGAGGTAAGTTTGTACTTGATTGTAATTGGCCATTTTAACTTGATTAAAGTCTAGACAACTTGGGATCTTGGATCCAATAAATCAATGCCAACGCATCATAGGGGCCCGGTCTGGTCCTGGGGAGAGCGCCTGAAAAGTACTTGTGCCCATGGGAGTTTGTAATGACATGGTGAGGCATTGCAGCAAGTGCATGACTAGCATGATGTCTATGACAACAATCTCTTAATCTCTTACTTTAATCATACTCGACTTGGTTATATTCTTGCTTGTTGGCCAATTTCTTACAATTTCCTATTATTTATATTAATAATAATCTTTCTATTCTTGTAGTTGTATCATCCTGCTATATTGTTATTCCATTTCGTTCTTTAGCACTTTCTTTTTATGTTGTTTCATCCGACCGTCATTTCTTTTCTTTCCATTTCATATAAATATGTAATTAATTGGTTAATTACTTACACTTGCCTGTTGTTACCTACTGAGCGTTCGCTCATATAGTTGTTTCCCCCCTTTCCAGGCAGCTCAGGTGAAGATTCACTGATGAATGGGAATGGGCTAGAGTGATGACTTGGAGTGTATCAGTTGATAGATATGTTGAGATTGTTATAGTTATTCTACATCTAGCTATGCCTTAGAGCTTGTGTTAGTTATTATAATGGAGTCAAGTTGAGGTTATGCTTGATTATGTTTAAGTCGGTTTGATGGTTATTGTAATAGATTTGTAGTTATTTCTGTTCATGACGTAATGTTAATTCTTAGCTTAGCATGTTATCATTACTAGCATTTTCTACTGCTAGTCCCGATATTCCGGGTCGGGGCGTGACAGTTTGGTTGTATCAGAGCCTAGGTTTTCTGATATTCCTAGGTTCTCTAAGTTTTAGGATCCTAAGTGATATCATAGGACCTATAACCTTGTTATAAGTCTAAGGACCCAACCTGGTGAGATTTGGGTAGAATATTGGGGTTTAGTTAATAATCTAATTGCACGATTGTCCCTTCTTAATTGAACCTAACATAACCTATTCCACATGTAGGCTTTTGCAATGGTAGGAGAACACGCGGAATGGAGGAACTTGCAGCGTACGGTTCAAGGACTTACTCAGGCTTTGCAACAAGTGGCCCAAGGAGGAGCTTCAAACCATGGCACTGGGTACCTTTATCGGAACGTTCGTGGGATGAATCCCCCGCGATTTGGAGGCTCGACTGACGCCGATGAAGCCGAGCACATGCTTGAAGAGATAGGGAGGATTTTTGAAGTGATGCAATACAGCGATCAAGAACGTGTCCTCTTGTCAACCTTTCAACTTGAACATGATGCGAGGACATGGTGGGATGCAGTGAAGGCTACCCTTGGTGATAGACAAGTCACGTGGGAAGAGTTCGAGGAATTCTTCAATGGTAAAAAATTTTCTGATAGAGTACAAGAGAAGAAGGCGGCTGAGTTTGCTACTTTGAAGCAACAAAATCTATTCGTAGTTGAATATGAAGCTCAATTCTCTCGGCTATCTCGTTATGCTACTCACTTGATATCTACCAAGAAAATGAAGGCTAAGCGCTTTCTTAATGGGCTGAAGCTGCAGTATATCAACCAGTTGGCACCGATGGAAATTCAAACTTATTCCAAGATGGTGAGAAAGGCTCAAGTATTGGAAGATACTTTAGAAATGACGGAGACAATCTATGGGAAGTGTGTTAAGAAATAACAACACCATACTGGTTCTGGGAGTATCAAGCCCGGTCATGGCGGGAAGAGGCCCATTAGCGGGTTTGGTTCATGGAAGGGCAAGATGCCGAAGATTGAAGACAAGAAGCCTGGCCTTATTGTTCCATTCAAGGGCGTATGCAAGTATTGTGACCGCCCAGGTCACAAGATGGAGGAGTGCTGGCGCAAGCTGGGTGCCTGTTTACGTTGTGGTAGTAGGGACAACCGTATTCCCGAGTGTCCTCTTTTATCTGAGCAAGCTACCCCAGTGAAACCGCAAGGAATCAAGAAGCAGCATGGCAAGCTCCAGGCTCTACAAGAAGACGAGGCAGGACCCACCGAGGAGGGTGGACTCGTCAAAGGTACTCTTATTATACATGATAAATCAGCTTTTGTTCTTTTTGATACCGGTGCCACACATTCTTTTATTTCTCAGAGATTTGTGAAGTCTTTAGCTGTGAAGCCAGTTTTGATGAATTCTCCGTTAGAGATTTTGACCCCTATTGGTTCCGGATCAGCAATTAAGTATTTCTATCCTTCCAGTAAGGTCATGATCAATGAACAAAACATGCCAGCTGATTTAGTCTGTATGGACATGAAGGATTATGATGTAATCCTAGGAGCAGATTGGTTGGCTAAGTATGAGGCCAATGTTCAATGCAGATCTAGTTCTGTGTCTTTCATTGGACACCCTAGACTTTCTTTTATAGGAATTAGACACCATAAGACTGTTCCACTTATTTCGGCTCTTCGAGCTGATAAGCTGATGAGGAGAGGATGTAAGGCTTTTCTAGCCTTTGTTTTTGACCCCTGAGTAGAAGATTGAGATTGAGGACTTTTCTATCGTCCGAGATTTTCCAGATGTCTTTCCTGAGGAACTGCCAAGACTTCCTCCTGAAAGGGAAGTTGTCTTTTCTGTTGATCTAATTCCTGGTGCGACTCCTATTTCCAAAGCTCCTTATCGTATGTCTCCTGCGGAGCTAAGGGAACTAAAGCAGCAGTTGATGGAATTGCTTGAGAAAGGGTTCATTCGTCCAAGTACTTCCCTGTGAGGAGCCCCTGTATTATTCGTCTGGAAGAAGGATGGTTCGATGAAGTTGTGCATCGATTATCGGCAATTGAACCAATTGACTATCAAGAGCAGATATCCATTGCCAGGGATTGATGAGTTATTTGATCAGATAGCAGGAGCTCATTATTTTTCTAAGATCGACCTTCGATCTGGATATCATCAGTTACGAATTAAAGAAGAGGATATCTATAAAATAGCCTTCCACAGCAGGTATGGGCATTTCGAATTTGTAGTAATGCCTTTTCAGCTAACGAATGCACCTGCAGCTTTCATGCAGGTGATGAACGATGTGTTTCGGCCCTATCTTGATCAATGGGTCGTGGTGTTCATTGATGACATCTTGATTTATTCTAAGAGTAAGGAGGAGCATGCTGAACATTTGAGGATGGCATTGCAACTATTAAGAGATCATCAGTTATATGCCAAGTTTAGTAAGTGTTATTTCTGACTACAAGAGGTGTCCTTTCTAGGACATATCATTACAAAAGAAGGTATTTCTGTTGATCCTTCGAAGGTAGAGGCAGTAAAGAATTGGGATAAGCCTACTAATGTGACTGAAGTGAGAAGTTTCCTAGGCCTAGCAGGTTACTACCAAAGGTTTACTCAAGATTTCTCCAAAATTGTGGTACCTCTAACAAGATTAACCCGCAAGGAGATCAATTTTGATTGGTCAGAAGATTGCGAGCGAAGCTTTTAGACCTTGAAGGAATGTTTGACTACTGCACCCGTTTTGGCTTTACCTTCTGGAGAAGGAGGCTTTGTTGTATACACTGATACTTCAAGTATTGGTTTAGGGTATGTACTCATGTAGCATGGGAAAGTGATAGCCTATTCTTCTAGGCAGTTGAGGAAGCATGAAGAGAATTATCATGTTCATGATTTGGAGCTAGCAGCAGTGATATTCGCCTTGAAGATATGGAGGCACTACTTGTATGGAGAGGCATTTACGGTGTTTTCAGATCATAAGAGTTTGAAATACTTGTTTTCTCAGAAGAAACTCAATATGAGGTAGCGAAGATGGCTAGAGTATTTGAAGGATTTCGATTTCTGCATTGAGTATCATCCTGGAAAAGGTAATGTTGTGGCAAATGCCTTAAGCCGCAAGCCTATAGCTAAGTTGTCAAGCCTCATGTTACAAGAATAGAAATTGCTGGAGCAGTTAGCTAGTTTGGATCTTAATGTTGACAAGGATCGGATTATGATTGCTCAGATTCAACTTAAGCCTGAATTATTGAAGGGAATCAAGTCTCTGCAAGATGATCACCCAAAGTTGGTAGAGATCAAGGGAAGCTTGAGTAATAGACCTTACTTCATGATGGCTGATGATGGAAGATTATTATTTCAGGGAAGAACTTGTGTACCTGATGTAGCTGAGATAAAGAGTAAGATCCTCAAGGAAGCTCATAGTTCCAGATACACCATTCATTTTGGAGGTACTAAGATGTTTAAGGATTTGAAAAGATCTTTTTGGTGGTCGAATATGAAAAGAGAAGTTGTGGACTTCGTAAGTAGATGCTTGGTTTGTCAGCAAGTCAAGGCTGAGCATTTTAGACCAGTAGGGAAATTGAAACCCCTTGATATACCCCAATGGAAGTGGGAGAGCATTGGCATGGATTTCATTATGGGTCTACCTAGGACTCGTAGTGGATTTGATGCAATATGGGTGATTGTCGACAGATTGACGAAATTCACTCATTTCTTATCTATTATGTCTAAATGGATAGTTGATGTATTGGCTGCTTTGTATATGAAGGAAGTGGTAAGACTACATGGTATACTAGTCAGCATTATTTCTGATAAAGATCCCAGGTTCACTTCTCATTTTTGGAAAGGATTGCAAGAGTCCTTGGGAACTCGTCTGAATTTCAGTACTGCTTTCCATCCACAAATAGATGGACAGACTGAAAGGACCAACTAGATAGTGGAAGATATACTTAGAGCCTACATGGTTGACTTTGGAGGTAGTTGGAGTGATCACTTGGCGTTGGTTGAATTCGCCTACAACAACAGTTACCAGGCCAGTAATCAGATGGCTCCATTTGAAGCTTTGTATGGTAGAAGCTGTCGATCCCCATTATGTTGGGACGAGGTAGGTGAGAAGCAATGGCTTGGACCAGATCTCTTTTCTGAATCATCCAAGAACATCCGTATTGAAGGGGCGTGATCTCACGCTTGTCCTGAGCTGGGAGGATGATCACCAAAAAGTGAACTGCAGAGAAAGGGAAACGGATCAGGAGGCCCAAGGATGGTTCCCTGGGGAAAACCCTTCGATGCCTAAGTCAGTAGAGCAATCATGGAAGATATGGAGGGAGGTAGAAAGAGGTGCACGAGATCCCCCAACACCAAGGTGGTGAAGTGGTTCTGCTCAGGGGTTTTTAGGCGTGTACTGCCCTTACCTTTCACTAGAGAGAATCCCTAGTTTATATAGTGTGCTCACCTTATGAGTCCCGTAAGCTGAGGAGTTTCAGGCAGGAGTTATGTCATCATCATGGCATCGTTACGTCCTCGTCGTGGGATCGTTACGTCCTCATCGTTGGCTCTTCATGGCCTTGAGGGATCATGGATCCTTTATCCTCGTAAACTCATGTTCATAAAGGGCTCTTCAATGGCTGCATGGATAAGCACTTGTCAGTTGGTCCGAGCATAAAAGGTGCCAGCCATGTCCGGGTGATAGGCATAGCTCAGACGGAGTCAGGTCGGAGTGGGTGCATGGCGCTTGCCTCTATCCCGATGAAGGGATAACTCGGGCATGGGTCCTCCTCCGTTCTGACGCTCGGGCCTTCCAAGTCTAAGGGCCGCCGAGGAAGGATGGGATCCCGAGTAATCTTTATTGGGCTTTTTAGCCTAAGTGGGCCCTGTGGGGCTGTCACTTGGATGAGCTGAGCCTCGTTCGGTCCTGAGGGGCCTAGTTCGGCTGCTCTTAGATGGGCTACAGAAATCCCCCTCTCCACTTGTCCCCCTCCTACTTCCGAGCTTTAGTAAGCTCGGAAGAGTAGCTGTTTTGGGGTTTTGGACCAGCGTGGCTCAGGTGGGTGGAGATCTGGTGGTGTAAGTAAGCCACGTGTCGTGGTCACCTGGGCCCGTGTTAATGATGATCCTGACATATTTGAACTGAAAGGGGCCCCCCTTTATCGGAGGTCGAAACCACGCGCCACCTCCCGCGGGGGGATATAGGCGTTGGGCGCTTGTTGTCATTCCAGACTCCATCCATCTTTAGGGTTTTGGCTCTCCTTTGTTCTTTGCTTTTGGGGCTCTTCAATGCGCCGTGAGGACACGACAGAAGAGTAGAGGCTTGCAGCGGCGTTCAAGGAGTTGGTGGAGATAACCGCAGAGGCAGTCCGGCGGCTTCCTCCTCCCTCGGAATCTTCAGAGTCTCGAGATCGCCTTTCCTCAGAGTCTTCTCCGGATTCCATGGCGGACTAGCGCTCGGAGTCTGAGGAGTGGGAGGATGAGCCAGTGGCGAGGGCGCCGGTTCCAAACTGTAGCGAATTGGGGGAGGCCGATGTGAGGAGGCTGGAGCTCCAGTATCGCCTTCCCCACAAGTTCAGTTTTGCCGCAGCTTCTCCATATGAGACGAGCCTGGACTCTCGTACAGGCCACATCTATATGTTTCTTCTGTCATGGAAGGGTGGATTCCGCCATCCTTTTGAACCTTCCATTCTTCAGCTTCTCAAATTTTTCATGTTGGCGCCCATTCAGTTGGTAGCCAACTCTTATCTCCTTCTTTTCGCCTTCCGCATTCTCTGCCGCCAGTGTGGGGTTCCTCCTTCTATGGACCTCTTTCACTATTTTTTTGAGTTGAAAGCACACCCCTCGGCTGGGAAGGGCTTCTACTTCATCCAGGCGAGGTGGAATAGGAGTTGCATCTCCCTGGCGGTGAAGGATTCTTCCCACAAGGGGTGGAAGACTCAATTCTTCTAGGTGGGGATTTGTTAAGTGGAGGAAACCTGGAGGTGCCCAGTAATCCCCAATTTCCACCCAAATATCCCTCCCAGGCAGGATGAGTTCCCTCCACATGTGAAGAAATACGCAGCCATCTTGCTGAAGCACCGCCAGTCCACCAAAGAGCTGGTTACTCCAGAGAATATCGAGCAGTGTCTTCTTACGTTGCTGCATCCGTCGGGCTCAGGTGCCACAAACTAGATTATCCTTCGGATGTGGGGGTCATCTTTCTTTTCCCGAATATGTCTTCTTCTTCGTGCAGACACCAGGCGGGAAGCTCTGAAGGAGGCCGCCGAGGTGATCGAGCTTGGTGATGACTCGGCTGCAGATGAGCCGACTACTCCCGTGGGTCGCTTCCGAACCAGAGATAAGGACAAGGGAGCGGCCCAGGGTGAATCCTCCAGACCGTGGGGGTCCAAGCGTAAGGACCCTGTGGAGGGTATGATCCGAGCCGTTGCGAGGGCCAGGAAGAGGGCCAAGAAGGCCGGGGTCGTGCCCGCAATTGAGGGCGACCTTGCCGCGGCTCGCCCCTCCACCGAGCGTGATGGGGCCGACCCTACCGGGCGATCTCTCCCACCCACCGAGTCAGAGGGAGCCGAGGAGGTTGGGGCTGCCCCTACGGGCGACGACGATGCGCGCTCGGTTCCTCCTTCAGCTGGGACTGAGGGGGCCGAGGATGCTCCTGCAACTAGCTGTGGTGCCGACCCGACTCTCCCCTTGGCAGGAACCAAGGGGGCTATGGCTAAAGTGGGGGATGCTGGGACCATGGCCGAGGCTGGCGCTTCAGGTGGTGGTGCAGGTGCTGAGCCGGTCCAGGTTGAGGGGCCGCAAGAAAATTCGGCTGGGGCGCGAGGGGTGACCAAGGCTGGGGCTCGATCCGAGCCGTACGGTGGGGCGCCGGGCGATGGGGGGTTCTCCGTTCCGACGGCCTTGGAGAGGCTGGGTATCTCGGGCCCCCTGCACCAGGTATGCTGCGGTATAGCCGCGAAGGTGAGAGGGGGAGGTAGGTAGCACTCCCCGTCCATAGCTCTCATCGGGGTTATGGAGGGCGGCTTGGCCCTGGCCCAGATGGGGGTTGCTCTGGCAGAAGCGTACGCTCGGTCGGAGTGGGAGCGAGCGAACCTGGCCTGGATCCTCGGTGGGTCGGACAGGAGGTTGGCTCGGCTCATCGAAGAGCGAGATGGGCTTCGGCGGGAGCTTTCCTCAATCAGGGAGCTGGTACGGTCGAGCCAAGTGGAGACCCGGGCGCTAGCCGAGCAGCTAGACAAGACCCGTGAATCGCTCGAGAGGGAGAACCGGCTTCTTGAAGAGGAGCGGCTAGCACGCGTTGAGCTAGATGGCTGGTGGGAGACCGAGCGTGCCGAGCTAGTAGACTGAGCGGAGGAAGCCGAGCACCTTCGGCGAGAGGCCGAGGCTGATGTAGCTGAGGCGGAGAAGCAGGTGGCGGAGGCCGAAGAGCGGACGGCTGAGGCCGAGCGGAAATCAGCCGAGGCGGAGCGGAGGGTGGCCGAGCCCGCTGGTAGGGTGGGATCGGCCAGGGCGGAGGCTCTCGAGTAGTACAAGAGCTCAGAGGCCTACCGGGTCGACCTTAAGGAGGCTACCCTCCCCTACTATGAGCTAGGGCTTCGCTGGGACATCCGCAAGGGATTCAAGCAGGGCTACGACCGGGCCATATTTTACGCCGAGGAGTAGGCGTCTTGAGTAGTTGACTTCCCATCCGGGTAATGTTATGACTCGGACTTGTCATCCTCCAGTTCCTCTACTTCGGCGCAGGATGAAGAGGATCAAGGGGGCTCATCATTTGAGGAGTCACCAACTCCGGATGCCTCGGGAGGGCACGCAACCCAGACAGTTCACACACCGGTGGGGTCAGTGCCAGGGTCGATCGTCGCCGAGGATGTCGGGGGTAGACTGCTTGATCCCTCGATTTTTGAGCTTCAAGGTGGGCCGGAGGCCTGGTGTATCTGCTTCCCTTCCTCTTTTTGTATGCCTTTTTTATTTTTGAAGGAAAAAACTTCCTCTTTTGTGTAGAAATAAATAAGGCAATAGTGTTATGATGGAGACTTATCTGTTCCGTATCACCATTACCGTATCTTGTTCAGCGTATCTGCAGTGGTTGGAAAGAGTCGATACTTTCTGCATGGATCTCGCCTGATGGTTGGGTGAGCATCTGATAGGGTGTCTTTCCATTTTCTCATGCTTTGAATGCCTGGCCGCTTCGTGTGTCCCGCTGGGGCAGAAGATGAGAAGTTTGAGGTGACCTTTCATAAGGAGAAATCCCTTTGGCATGTTTTCGAGGAGAGAATCATTTAAGGCAAATAGCCTCCCTTTGCCTATAAAAGGTCTGAAGGGCGTCTCTTCCTCTCCACCGCTTAGGGGTTTCCCTGACAGTCTTTCCTCATTCCTTCTTCACGTGGCGTTGTGCCGTTGCATCTGTAGCATGGAAGACGCTCCGGAAGATGAGGCTACCGACGATGGGGGGCAGAGAGTTCTTGCTGCTTCGGATTTGAAGAGGGTTCGACGGTCGTCGAACGGAATTGAAGAGGGTTCGACGTGTGGAGGCACGTCGTCTTCCCTTTATCAGTTCTGGCAGTGCTTGCAGGGGGGGCGAGATGGAGGATGGATGGGGGCATTAGACATCCTAGCCACCCATCCCTTCCTGCTGGCTTCTCGGAGGGGAGGAGGAAGCCAACTAACCTCCCTCCTTTCCGGGCCTTCCCCTGCCTTCTCGTCAAGCTCTGCTGGTTTCTTTTTCTTTCTCGCAACCTCTTTTTCCCTCTTCTTCTCTGGTCCTCCTTTCTTTCACTCTTCGGAGGGTGCCTGCACCCTCTTTCTTCCAAAGAGTTGGTAGGTTGGCGGAGAAGATGCTTTCATATGCATTCCTTCTCCCCCTTCTCTTCCAAGTTCAACTTGGAAGGTAGCCTTCTCTTTCCTAATCCCTCTGTCACCTTTGTCTCGAGCTACCCGAGCCAACGGGGTCAACTATCCTTTATCCGAGCCAGTTTCTACACGAGGCAGAGTCAGTGGCTGGACGCAGGAAGGTCATCCAAGTCAGCCGAGCGATGGGCTCATACGACGGCGCCAGATGGGTTTTTTACTTTTTTGACATGTATTTTCTTGGCTTCGGCCTTCCTGATGTACAAGTGGGTTATTTGAATAAAAAGAAAGAAGCCTTTTATTTTATCTCATGTCGTTTGCACAATACTCAGTACTCAGAAGTAGAACTTGTGTAATGTAGTCGCGTTCCAGGTCCGAGGGATGAGCTCTCCTTCCATCATGGATAGACGGTATGCTCCTTTTCCGAGCATCTCGACCACTCGGTAGGGGCCTTCCCAATTAGGGGATAACTTGCCCGCCACCTCAAGTGGTCGAGAGGCTTCGGCTTTTCTGAGGACGAAGTCTCCCGGCTGAAAGTGTTTATCTAGGACTTTGGCATTGTAGTATCGAGTGAGGCGGCGTCGATATTCCGTTGCTCTGATGCTGGTAATCTCTCGGACTTCATCTGCTAGGTCGAGGTTTTTGAGCAATTTCTGGTCGTTTGCCTCGGACGAGAAGCAGATGACTCGGAGGGACGGGTTGCCAATCTCCAACAGGATCACGGCCTCAGTGCCGTATACCAGCTGAAAGGGGCTTTCACCGGTCGCCGCTCTGGGAGTCGTTCTATGTGACCAAAGTACGTTCGGCAGTTCCTCAAGCCAGCTGCCCTTGGCTTTGCCGAGTCTAGTCTTGATGCCTTTTAAGATTGTCTTATTGGCATTTTCGACCAGCCTGTTAGCCTGACGGTGGGCGACCGAAGTGACGTGATTACGAATGTTAAGGTCGGCGCACCTGTCTCGAAAATAACGAGAATCAAATTGCCGACCGTTATCGCTTACTATCACCCGGGGGATGCCGTAACGATAGATGATCGACTTCCAGACGAAATTCCAGACGACTATCTCGGTGATCCTTACTGTGGCTTCGGCCTCGATCCACTTAGTGAAGTAATCGATGGCGACGATGATGAACTTCTTCTAGGTCTGGGCCATGGGGAACGGCCCGAGGATGTCGATTCGCTAGCGAGCTAAAGGATAAGGCTCGACTAGGCTGACGAGCTCCGTTGCTGGCTGATGGACCAAGTGGTCGAAACGCTGGCAGCGGTCACAGTGTTATGTGTAGGCCGAGCAGTCGCGCTGTAGGGTGGGCCACCAATAACCTTGCCATAGCAAGATCCTGGCGAGCGACCTTCCCCCTAAATGCGCTCCGCACAGACCATCGTGAACTTCTTCGATCGCTCGGTTGGCATCGTCGGCACTGAGGCACTTCAAGAGAGGACCGGAGAAGGATCTCCGGTAGAGAGCGCCATCCAGAGTGATGAATCGCCGAGCTTGGTACTTCAATATTCGGGCTTCCTGAGGGTCGGGAGGCGCTTGGCCGAGGTAACCAATGCTAGCACAAGTTTCTCGATTGCGGGGTACCTTTTCTTAGCCTCATTGAGCACCTTGCTGGTGTAGTAGACCGGTCTATCGATTCCCGAGTCATTTTTGACTAGGACCGAGCTAACTGTGGATGGAGTTGCCGAGAGATAGAGATACAAGGCTTCACCTGGGACAGGCTTGGAAAGCACTGGGGGCGAAGCCAGGAACTCCTTAAGCTCGGTGAACTCTCTTTGGCATTCCTCGTCCCACGCGAATGTAGCAGATGCTATTTTAGGCCCCCTCAACAGCTTGAAGAAGGGTAGGCATCGTTCAGCCGCGCGGGACAGGAACCTGCTGAGCGCAGCAACACGCCCGGTAAGGCGTTGAACATCTTTGATGCAGGTGGGTGGGCGCATGTCCAAGATGGCCTGGACCTTGTAGGGGTTGGCCTCGATCCCACGCTGGGTGACTAAGAAGCCCAGAAATTTCCCGGACCTTACTCCAAAGGCGCACTTGGCAGGATTGAGCTTTATGTTGTACTTCAGGAGGGTGTCGAAGGTTTCTGCTAGGTCGGTGAAGTGGTCCTCTGCCTTGGGGGTCTTCACGAGCATGTCGTCGATATAGGCCTCGACGTTCCGACCGAGCTGTCCCTCGAACATATGATTGACCAGCCTCTGGTACGTGGCTCCAGCATTCTTCAACCCGAAAGGCATCTAGGTGTAGCAGTGTACGCCGAAGTCAGTGATAAAGGTG
The DNA here is from genome assembly GCA_022559845.1 of Amorphophallus konjac. Lineage (NCBI taxonomy): Eukaryota > Viridiplantae > Streptophyta > Magnoliopsida > Alismatales > Araceae > Amorphophallus > Amorphophallus konjac. The sequence continues at coordinate 122,116,203 of CM040127.1, read as the reverse complement.
ATCTTCTCGATGTCTTCGGGGTTCATCTTGATCTGATGGTAACCTGAATAGGCGTCTAGGAAGCTGAGTATCTCGTTACCCGAGGTTGAGTCAACCAGTTGGTCGATGCTCGGCAAGGGATAGCAGTCCTTTGGGGTAGCCTTGTTCAAGTCGGTGAAGTCCACGCACATCCGCCACTTTCCCGAAGCTTTTGGCACCAAGACGACGTTAGCCAGCCACGTCGGGTACAGGACCGGTCTTAAAAGGCCAGTCTTTTGCCCCTTGGTGACTTACTCCTTAATAATCGCATGCTTCCATGACACGTGCTTCCTTCTGCGTTGCTGCACGGGCTTCATGGCTGGGTCGAGGTTGAGTTTATGCATCACCGTCTCCTCCGGTATCCCGGGGAGTTGATCATCAGACCATGCAAAGACCCGGATGTACGCTGAAAGAAACTTCTTGTATTGCTGTTGCAGCTCAAATGTTAGGTCGGCTCTGATCTTTACTCCTAGGGTCGGGTCATCGTTTAAGAAAACCGCTAGCAATTCACCTCCAGGCTCGGCGGTTGCGGATTTTTCCTCGACTTCCCGGGGGCCCTTGTTCTTCCCGTCCGGCCTTGTGGCTTCAACCGAGATATTGTAGCACCTTCTGGCCATGGCCTGGTTGCCTTGAACTTCCCCCAACCTATTTTTGGTGGGAAACTTCATCTTTTGGTGATAGGTAGAAGGCACCGCTTTCGTTCGGCTAAGGATTCCCCGGCCGAAGATTGCGTTTTATGCTATCATACCTTTGATCACTATGAAGTCCACCATGACCGTAATGATTTTGGGTGGGGTGCCAAGAGTAACCGGCAGGCATAGGGTTCCCTCGGGATAAGTGGCCTGGCCATTGAACCCGCACAGGGGGTTCAGATCGGGCGGAGTTTAGACAGATCCACCCCCATCTTAAGGAAACACTCATAGGATAATACATCAGGGGCAATTCCATTGTCAACTAGAATCCTGTCTACGTTACAATGGTTTATTGTGGCCGATATGACTAGGGCGTCGTCATGCGGGGTGCTTAGCCCTTCCAGGTCTTGGTTGAAGAAGACTATGACCTGGGACTCACTCGGCGGGGCCCTGGGAGGCTCGAAGGCTCGAGTCGCCCGCTCAGCATGATGCCTCCTTCCTCGGCCACTATCTCCTCCTGATGCAGCTCCTCCAGCGATGACGTTGATGTGGACCCCTCGGGGGGCATTGTCAATTTCCTCCGGGGCACCTCGGTCTTCCTGGTGCCCGGCCACGAATCGGGAGAGGTGCCCCTGATGAACGAGACGCTCGATCTCATCCTGGAGTTGATGGTAGTCGCCGGTATGATGCCCGTGGTCGCTGTGGAATAGGCAATGCTTGCTGCGACTGCGGTTCTTCGAGTTCATTGGCTTGGGTTGGCGGAGGAGGCCCGAGCCTTTGATGTCTTCATATATCTCACATATCGGAGCGGTTAGGGGAGTGTACCGCTCGTACTTCTGTGACGGTTCCTTACGTTCCCCATCTCGGTTCCGCCTTTTTCCTTGGCCCGAGCTTGGCTCGGGTGCCCGCTTCTTGTCCCCCTCCCGACCCGAGCCGGTTGCGTCTCGGCATGCGCTGAGCACTTCTTCGCACTCGACGTGGCGCAATGCCAGAGTCACTAGCGCGACAAGGGTTGAGGGAGGGTAGAGGGCAAGCTCGCGGTGGAGGTTCTCGTCGTGGGTACTCCCGGTCAGTGCGGTTATGGCCCAGGCGACGTCCAGACGGGGGATCCTCAGGGCTTCCGATTTGAATCGGATAATGTAGGCCCGAAGCTTCTCCCCTCACGCCTGTTTGAGGGCCAAAAGCCCCGCTACCGACCTTGGGGGACCGCTGTCGATGAAACTCTCCTTGAATACTCGCCCGAACTGCTTGAAGTCTCGGATGGATCCGGGGGCGAGGGCCCGGAACCATGCTTGGGTGCCTTGGACCAAGGTGGTCGCAAAGGCTCGACACTTGATGGCGTCGGACACTCAATGAAGGGTCATCAGGGCGTCGAAGCTGTCAAAGTGGTCGGCCGGGTCACCCTGGCCGTCGTAGGGCTTGAAGGTCGGGATGGAGGCTCTGGGAGATACCTCTGCCTTCAAGATATGGTCGGAGAACAGGGATCTCTCCTAGTCCTCTGGTGGAGAGGTCTTCTGTAGGGCTCGTAGGGCGCGCTCCTGCTCTACAAAATGCCTCTCGAATTCTCGCAGTCGGAGGGATAGCTCCGGCTGCCGCTGCGCCGTAGGGCTGAGGGGGCGTGATGGCAGGCTGTCCTGGCGCTCCCTGGGGACTTCGGTCTCTGGGAGGGGACGGCGTGCCCCATGCCTACCCCGTTTCGGCGTGGAGGAAGCCTCTTGCTCCAGAGGGGGGGCTTGCGAGGGTCCTCCGGTTCTGTTGCGGATAAGCTGCTACCCTCGGAGAGTGAAGCAGCCTTCGGTGGTGTGCTGGGACACGTTCTCGCGGGGAGGGCTCTCTGGAGGGGCGCGCGACCTTCCATCCCTGACCGCCTAGGTCCTCATGAGTTCTACGAGGAAGTCCAGTTTTGCGTTGAGGGCTTGGAAGGTGTCAGCGCCGCCGTTAAGCGGTAGCCCTGCCGCCGCGGGGGGAGGGGGCGGTAGCCCTACCACAGGGGGAGGATGTGGTCCGTCGGCGGGAGTGCTGGCGCCGGAGAGGGGGTTTTGGGAGGCTTGAGAGGGGCCTCCCCCCGCCGCCACCATGGCCTTTCCCTTGTCACCGGCGGACCTCCTCCCTGAACTTCTTCTCACCATACTGGCTCTTTGGTCGTTTCCCACAGACGGCGCCAGATGAAGGGGCGTGATCTCGCGCTTGTCCTGAGCTGGGAGGATGATCACCAAAAAGTGAACTGTAGAGAAAGGGAAATGGATCAGGAGGCCCAGGGATGGTGGGAAAACCCTCCGATGCCTAAGTCAGTAGAGCAATGGTGGAAGATATGGAGGGAGGTAGAAAGAGGTGCATGAGATCCCCCAACACCAAGGTGGTGAAGTGGTTCCTGCTCAGGGGTTTTTAGGCGTGTACTGTCCTTACCTTTCACTGGAGGGAATCCCTGGTTTATATAGTGTGCTCACCTTATGAGTCCCGTAAGCTGAGGAGTTTCAGGCGAGAGTTACATCCTCATCATGGGATTGTTATGTCCTCATCGTGGGATCGTTACGTCCTCATCGTGGGCTCTTCATGGCCTTGAGGGATCATGGATCCTTTATCCTCGTAAACTCCGGTTCATAAAGGGCTCTTCAACGGCTGCGTGGATAAGCACTCGTCAATTGGTCCGAGCATAAAAGGTGCCAGCCCTGTCCGGGCGATAGGCATAGCTCGGACGGAGTCAGGTCGGAGTGGGTGTAGGGCACTTGCCTCTATCCCCATGAAGGGATAACTCGGGCATGGGTCCTCCTCCATTCTGACACTCGGGCCTTCCGAGCCTAAGGGCCGTCGAGGAAGGGTGGGATCCCGAGTAATCTTTATTGGGCTTTTTAACCTAAGTGGGCCCTATGGGGCTGTCACTTGGATGAGCTGAGCCTCGTTCGATCCTCAGGGGCCTAGTTCGGCTGCTCTTAGAAGGGCTACATAAATCCCCCTCTCCACGTATTATCAGAGATCGGTTGCAAGTAGCACAATCAAGACAGAAGAGTTATGCCAACACTAGGAGGAGAGCTTTGGAATTTCAAGTTGGTGAGCATGTGTTTTTAAAGGTTTCTCCTATGAGAGGGATTCAAAGGTTTCGTATTCAGGACAAACTGAGTCCAAGATACATTAGTCCATTCGAGATTCTGGAAAGAGTGGGGGAGGTTGCTTACCGTTTGGCAGTACCACCTCAGTTATCTGGAGTACACAATATTTTCCATGTGTCTATGTTACAAAAATATGTGTATGATCCCACTCACATTATTCAGCATATAGACTTCGAATTGAAGGAAGATCTGACTTGTGAAGAAAGACCGATTAAGATTCTTGTTCGGAAGCAACAACAACTCAGGAATCGTTCCATACCGATGGTTAAAGTGCAGTGGAGTCGGCGTGGAACTGAAGAAGCTACTTGGGAGTCAGAAGATACTATGCGGAGGTAGTACCCAGACTTATTCTAGGTGAGCTGTCTCACTCCTTATTTTTATTATTAAGTGCATTGAATTTGGAGGACCAAATTCCTTAAGTGGGGGAGGGTGTAGTATCCTGATTTTTCAAGAAATTAATTCGAAATTTCTTAATAAATAGAATAAGCTAAATTTCAACCATTTTATAAAAATACAAAAAATATATATTCTTGTAGAGGATGACATGTTTAACAAACTTGTCTTCTGTGACCAACCCAAATAAAATCTATAAGTAGGTCGAATTAGTGGATTAAGCCCAAATTAAACACTTAGTTAACCATACCTTGTAACACGAAATTCGAGCCCAATACTCCATCAAATGAGCCCAAACCAATGACAAATGAAAGGCCAGGATGAGAGGATCATTTCCCCTCTCTTAATCTCCCGAAACTCTAACCCTAGGAGATGCAATCGGCGGAGATTGGATCGCATCAACAATTGCGGCAGCGTTAACCCAACTTGCGTGGACGAATACTCCGCGCATAGAACCCTCTAGAAGGCGTGTGACCTATAAAAATGAAGCTCTCTAACCCTAGAATCGTTTAGAACCAGTGGCGACTGCAGAGGAGTTGGATCAAGGGAGATCTCTAGCGATTAAGGGCTACGTGTACTAGCGACTTGGGTTTTCTTTCTCCTTTCTTCTTCATCCGATTCAGGTAGGTGATAGCAAGCCAATCCTTACAAATAATATATGGTTGGAAGCATCATCGATGTAGAAAGCGCTAAATTTTATCAAGTGTTCTACGAGAATTTTTGGTTTTAGTAGAAGCATGTCAGAACTAGGGTTATAACTATTCCCTTTCGATTAAGTAGTAATTTCAAGCTATAAACATAAAATTGATTCATGCATCTTGTAGTGTTTTTCATGCTCTTTCTTTTGGTAGTAAAAGCTCCAAATTTAATGCTTTATATCATGCAAATTCCATGTTTTAGTCTAACCCTAGAAACCTCGCCGGAGTCGGGCAAGGCGAAAGGGGCAGCGACCTGTCTGGACTTATGCGGCCACACGATAGACCGCACATCCAAGACAGGCGGCCTATTATTGACCTTTTAAATGTTTCTATCCCCGATCGTTTCCTTGGAACGTGCGGCCGAATCCTAACCGCATGTCTATCCTGCGGCCAGTTCCAGACCGCACATCCCTCACAGCGGCACCCTACATACTGTCCATCTCCTGCAGGCCTTCGGACCTGAGGGGGCATGCGTGGCCTGTCTGTGACCGTATATGAAGATGTAAGTCTAGAATCGACCGAACATATATAACAGAACATATTAAATTGTCATTTCAGCAAGTTATGTTAGTAGATTATTGGTAAATGGCATGTTAGCAACACACCTAATAAACTGTAATTCATGACAGTAAATGATTCTTGCTGATTTATTTAATTAGAGCTTGATCTTGATTCATCTTTCCAATGAATGTCAATCTAAATTGTGAATCATTTATAATTGAAATGGCTATTAGGTTTACACTTGTTATAACCTTAGACCTGAACCGTTAATCTTGAACCATTATTATTCCCTAGATTTGAACTTGGACTCAATCGAACTGCTGTGATTTGTGTTAGTCCTAATTGGACTAGCATGGACATGCGCGGCTGTTAATGGATCGCATATCTTCTTGAACGGCCTTCTGGCGACCGTTTATCCCTGGCTTATGCCAATTAGTATTGGCCGATTATCCTTGATCCATCTTCGACTAATTCTTGATTTAATCAGCCCAGTAGACCCTAGGCCGACCAGCAGATAGTGGGCTGGACTCTGGTTCAGTTCCACACTGCCTATGGCAGCCCGGGAACCCACTTGGGGGAATTTCTAGATTATTGTTAGGGCCTGTGTTGTGCGGACAATAATGGACCGTACATCCTATAGGTGGCCCTTAATGGACCGTTCAATTAATGAGTGGCTCTGTTAGGATCGCATATCTTGTCCTCGATTTTATAAACTTCTGGCCTTGTACGGCCCAATACTTACCGTTCATATTGAAGAGCGGCCCTTAATCAGCCGTTCAACCTTGACCTCGCGAAGGCTGAACCCAACCTAGTTCCTATTAGTGCGGCCCAGAGTCGACCGCACAAGTACTTGAGCGGCCCAGTAGTGACCGCATATCATCCAGGGACAAGTTTTCTCTGTGTTTTATGGTTTTGAATCCAATAACATGATGGTTCTTGATAACTTGAACTCTTGGACAGAAATTCTGGACAGTATCTCTTCAACTTAGCCTTGGGATGTTCCGAGGTAAGTTTGTACTTGATTGTAATTGGCCATTTTAACTTGATTAAAGTCTATACACTTGGGATCTTGGATCCAATAAATCAATGGCAACACATCATAGGGGCCTGGTCTAGTCCTGGGGAGAGCGCCTGAAAAGTACTTGTGCCCATGGGATTTTGTAATGACATGGTGAGGCATTGCACCGAGTGCATGACTAGCGTGATGTCTATGACAACGATATCTTAATCTCTTACTTTAATTGTGCTCGACTTGGTTATATTCTTGCTTGTTGGCCAATTTCCTACAATTTCTTATTATGAATATGAATCATAATCTTTCTATTCTTGTAGTTGTATCATCCTACCATATTGTTATTCCATTTCGTTCTTTAGCACTTTCTTTTTATGTTGTTTCATCCGATCGTCATTTCTTTTCTTTCCATTTCATATAAACATGTAATTAATTGGTTAATTACTTACACTTGCCTGTTGTTACCTACTGAGCGTTTGCTCATATAGTTGTTTCCCTCCTTTCTAGGCAGCTCAGGTGAAGATTCACTGATGGATGGGAATGGGCCAGAGTGATAGATATGTTGAGATTGTTATAGTTGTTCTACATCTAGCTATGCCTTAGAGCTTGTGTTAGTTATTGTAACAGAGTCAAGTTGAGGTTATGCTTGATTATGTTTAAGTCGGTTTGATGGTTATCGTAATAGATTTAGAGTTATTTCTATTCATGACGTTATGTTAATTCTTAGCTTAGCATGTTATCATTACTATCGTTTTCTACTGCCAGTCCCGATATTCCGCGTCGGGGCATGACAGGTTTAGTCTCTTGTGGCAATGTATGCTCTGATTGACATGAATGATATAAACTGCTACGTTCCGATTTTCCGCGTCGGGACGTGACACTGATCCCTTATCATTACCATGTTCATAATCATGAACTAGGGAGCATAGGGTCATCCCTACAGCCTGGGCGAAAGGTTTTCTGGTGTGATCATCCTCTTACATATTACCCGCTGGTTATTTGAGTGATTGCCCCTCTGGCCTGCCTCTGAGTGCTAATCAGCTGACCCCCTTTTGCATACTTAATTTACGGCCAATGATTTAATAAACCAATAATGGATTATCATAATCTCTTTACCATGAGATAGGTGGGGTAAGGTCTGCCCAATGTGACCATCTTCCCGCTCCTGTCGTATGGGTGACATCGAGATTTTAACTCGAATATCATCTTTTCTTCAGTAGTATTGACCCATCTACCGGGGAGGGGGACATTCCCCATCAAACACCCTGCTGTCTCTCCCTTAATCACCATATGGTCGTAGGATCCCACCCTTCTGCAGTATGGAGCACTACGAGTCCCTGAAAGTGCATAGAAATGGGTCTTCGACCCGACATCAAATACACATTCCCTCAGGAATGGTGGTGGCTGTGGGTAAGGTACCTCTCCTAGGCTAGCCCTCGAGTCTCCTCCCATCTTGGCTGTCCCTCTGATCGATATTTTTGACTCATGGAGTGTTGGTGCCCCTCATAGGCTAGCCCTTGGGATTTCCCTCTATCGAAGTCCGTTGGTCACCATTTGGCACTCCCGGCTTTAAGGAGCGTACCCCAGATGCTGTGGGACTGTCTCCACTTTGCCCCCGCAACCCTCTGGGCATGGGGAGGTGCTGCCTAATTTTTGACTGAACACTTAGTCTGAATTGTGATGAATTTTCAGCTATAAGTCTATTTTGGACTATGCTCAAGTAGGAACCTCGCATAAGTCTTGACTTGTCATATTTGCAGGACATTTTGGACTTGAATAAACTTATTAATATTCTTAATTAACATAAAGGTTCCAAGAAAATCACTTGGCCTTTCATTTTAACCAAAAATAAACCAAACCTGCCCTAATCCGGTGCGTCCCTAAACCGGCACGCCATTTTCCAGCGCGGCACCCTCCCGTGTCGCTTTAGCCCTACACTCATAACTCCATTCAACTCCTTTGGCCTTCATCCGGTGCTGCCAGGGCACGCCGTTTTAGCCTTAGCTTAACCCCCGCGCCGTTTTTGGCCAACCCCATCCATTTATGCACAAACCTCCACCTGGCGTCGAGGCACATCGTGCATCGATCTCACCAAGCCTGCACCGACCCTAGCTGTTGAATACGTGTGCACCATGATTATTGTTATGGTTTTGATGATAGCAACTACTATACGTCACACTGTGGTGCATCTATTTAAACAATCAGTCATTTCATCGAACATGTTGTGTGCATGAGCAGTGCATGGTTTTGATAGCAAATACTAAGTCACATTGTGTTTGCATATGACGTCATTGTGCATCTATTTAAACAGTTAGTCATTTCATCGAACAGGTTGTGTGCATGAGCAATGCATCAGTGCATACCCTTGCATTGGTTCATTCATATAGTCGGTGCATCTCTTATGCTGCTACACACAAAGTCTATACATCTTCATTAACAAGTCTATACATTGGTTGCATAGCTTGCCATGCAAAGTCTATACATTCTCCATGCATCTTCATTACTAAGTCTATACATCCTGCAACTCAAAGTCTATACATCATCCTGTTGTAGGCACATCAAGTCTATAAATCCTTCAACAGCAAGTCTATACATCAGCAAGTCTATACATCAGAAAGTCCTTCAGCAGCAAGTCTACACATCAGCAAGTCTATACAGCAGCAAGTCTGTACATTCTTCTCCAGCAAGTCTATACATCAGCTAGTCTATACATCAGAAAGTCTATACAGCCAGCAAGTCTATACATTAGTAAGTCTATACATCCTACAAACTCAAGTCTGTACGTTGGCTGCTAGCACAAACTCAAAGTCTGTACGTTGGCTGCTAGCACAAACTCAAAGTCTATATGTTGTCTGGTTGAAGTCTGTACAATGTATAGTTGCTCCAACACAGTTGCTCCAACACAAAGTCTGTGCATAGTCAGTGCATTCGGTTGCTTCATGGCAAAGTGAAAGCCATATGATCGTGTTCAAGCCTTGATGCAAATCTCTTCCACAAGCTTCATTCAAATAGCCAAGGTCACTGCACAAGATGAGAGTCCAAAGACAAAGATTCAGTTGGTACTTTCTAGACCAACAAGGATGAAGTTATAGACATGAACATGCTGCTAATGGACACAAGCGATGGAGCTGAAGCGGCTAACGGACCGACCCAGGATGGACCGGGGTCTGCCCAGCTGGCGGTCGACCGCCAGCACAGGGGCGGTCGACCGCCCCAGCCAGGGATTGCCCGTCTGTAGTTCTTTCAGCTGCAAGTCGACCGCCAGCCAGTAGCGGTCGACCGAAAATCCCAGGGCTCACCAATCTACATATTTCTCAGTAGAGGTCGACCGCCAGAAGCTGTAGGTCGACCGCCAGCCCCGAGCCATCAATTGTTGACTTTTGTTTCCACTTCGAAAAGGGTCATTCAACATGGATTTGTTTAATCCAAAAGTCACCTAATCACCCATGATTTGTGGATCTGGTCTGGGGCTTGTCTATAGACCATTCAAAGTCTATAAAACCAATACAAGAGGGTTAAAAACCCTAGTTGATGTAGTTGATGAACTGAATCAAAGAGAGCTCAAGGGAGGCCATTTCGAGGGTACTGTAGCACTGTTGACACCTAAAATATGTCAGAAGAGATCATAGCAGATTCACAGTTCTGAAGATCAGTCGAGGGCACAGCTCACGTGCCATCCCTGGGAGATCTGAGAGTCTGAATAGAAGAAACCCACTACCCCTATCATGTTGTTCGACTAAAGCCGTCTTTGGCTAGGTCGTTGTCCAGTACTGCTATCATTCAGATAGTCAGGCTGATAAAACTATGCCAACATTCAGGCAACCATCCGCCTGCTGAAACAGATGTTCAGACATCTCTGATTCTCCGAAGAAGGGATGCACAATGCCTCGCACGTGCTGTGAATGCGAGGTGCAAACAAGCCCCACAGAGTCTTAATATACATATGCCAAGCCCCACTGTCGAAAGGAGTCCACCAAGTGGATCCTGGACCGAATGGGCCGAACGACAAGAGAATGGGCCAAGCCCAAATATGAGACCCGACGCGCCGATGACTGCCGCGCCGGGAGGATGATCTTGGCACGCCGGGAAGTGCATGCCGAAGGGATGAGGGCCTGGCCTCTATAAGAAGCCTGCCCTTCGAACAAAAGGATAGAGGAGAAGGGGGACAGAACAAAAAAGAGGGCGGAAGAAAAAAGAAGAAACCAGAAGGAAGAGGGTGCTTAGCCATCAAAAGAAAAGAGGAGAGCTCGAGCGCCCTTCGCAGAAGCTGAGGGAAGAGAGAGGGGTCCGAGGAGAGAGTCCAGGTGTGAGGGCCGTGCAACTGCAACTTCTTTGCTCTCTCTTTCTCTTCTCCGTCTATCTGAGTGTTCCTCTGTTGTTTTTTTCTTTCGCTTACCAGCATCTTTGCTTTAATAGCATCGAATGCTAATGTAACCCTGTTTACAGGGATGAAGTTTGGATTTCTTTTCCTTTTGGGTTAGATTTCTTTCTCTTAAATCGCATATGTGTAAGCCAGTTGGCTGAAGTTGTTAATAAAAAGTCTTGGTTGAATTCCGATATGCTGGATCACTCTCTTCCGCTTCCCTCTGTATCCGAGGTTTTAATCTAGATACGGCTATCGCCAACTGCAAATGTCTTATGTTTAATTTCTGTTATCTGTTGAGGCTTCTTTGCCATCATTCTTCATCACTACCCCAGCCACATTTCGAGGGCCTGAGACAGTCCATCTAATGGCTCCTCGTACGTGGAATGGAGAGGAATATCTTCGGGAGTTCTGGTTCACGGCTCTGCTCCTAGTGAGGCCCCAGAGGAGAGTTCATCTCCCCCTCGAAGTCATCTCTCCGATCATCCCAAAACTGTCGAGATCGGTGAATAAACCCCTTTCATTCAAGCTCCAGAAACCCTGTTCTAGAACCTCTTCAAAACCTCTTCTGAGGGTCTCCCGGCGCAGGCACCTCCCGGCGCGAGTTTCACGCCGAGGGCTTGCCACGCCGGTTGGGTTTCCCCCATCGCGCCGAGAGCCCATCCTGTTGCTGTGCTGAAGCTTATCCCTCTGCTACACATCAATACCTTCACATCTTCTGAACGTCTTGATGCCATCCTCTGGATACGTTGAGGCATTCGAGCCATGCAGACCTTGCCTACTATACCATGTCCCACGGGCATGCATTGTTTTCTTCTCTGGCCTCACAGGAGCTATATTAAAGGGTGTAATTCCCCCCACATTCTATAAGCCATTAAGTCATGGAGCCCTGCCAGTGCAGGCTCTCCGATGACTGCACCGGGGATATCACAACATAAGGGACAAGGTCCCATAAGATCTGGGTCCCTATATTTCGGGCTACGCCCGGCTTTCATTTCGGTTTCTACTCCGGCATTTGTGAGTAGATAGCCCATTATATTCTCTTGGCACACTCCCAAATAAGGGGAGATGCTGTCAAAATTTTCTCAGAACTCTACTCTATCATACTGCACGATGTTTCAACGGAATCGCGCATTCAACCCCTTAATTGCATGACAAGAGCGTGAGCTATATCATCTCATGGCATCTTGCCATCACAGGGTATATACCACGTAATTGGCGATCTCCTTGGACCCCCTTTGCGAGTGGAACCACCCTCATCCTCCATTTTCATCCGTTCATCACCCTGAAGTCCCCATTGAACGAAGAAACCCTCATAATACCCTCTTTTAAAATTAAGAAAACCCCTCTCGGCGGCACGATTCTCCCGGCGCCAAGGCCTCCCGGCGCCACTGCCTCCCGGCGCCAAACTCGTGCCGGGTGGGGGGCGCGTCGAGACCAGCCCGCGCCGGGTGATTGGCACGCCGACGCTACACCAGCCGATTGCCCCTCTCCTTTTCATGGCACCGGGAGCATGCCGTGCCGTTTGATCTTGGCGCCGACTCCAGTGCCGTGCCGTTTCACCTCAATGATAGTTATCATCTGAGTGTCTGATGCCTTCCCCACTTCATCAAACCTAAACATAACCTAAATTCATTATTCCATCACTATCAACCTTCGGGCCAGTCTTCATTACCTTACGAGGAAACTATGGTTCTTCACCCAGGTCCATGGGAGATATATTAATGGGAGGTTTTGATGCGGGACGAGACACGGACATGACAAGCTCGCGATCGTCCCTTAACGAGGGAAGCGTCGGACGTGCGCGGTTGAGAAACCGGCAAGAGCTAGGGTGGTCGGCTCACACTCTCGTGCCCGGATCGGGTCACGGGACAGTCACACTCTCTCTCGTAGCAGCGGTGAATGATAATATAGCGAGCTAACGGACCTAAAGCATGCTCTCTAGCAGCGGCATAAACAAGTATATATGAAAATAAGCAAATGCCGAGTGTAGGGAGCGAGAACGATACCTCCACGCGCTCGGCGTGGGGAAGACGGACCCGGCCGAAAATTCGTACTCCCGAAAAACTTAACACACAATAATTACAGCAATGGGAACATGCCCACTCCACGCAGGGAGGTAAATGACTATACAAATGGGCCCGGGAGGACCGAATTCGGGTTGACGGGCAGCTTCGGGTGTTGATTCAGCTACACACGTGTTCACGACCGTGGGGCCCACGTGCTGTCCGGAGGGGCCGTGTGGGACCCGGTGGTACCGCTGTAGTGGAGACACTTGGAGAAGCACTCCCCGGGCTGGCGGCACGCTGCTTCGCCGGCCGGAGGCCGGGCGGCTCCGTTCGGCACCGGTCGGAAAAACTGATCGAAAATCTGCCGGTTCTGTATTTCAGCGCGCGCTCCGGCGAGAACGGACGCTGCGATCAGCACCGGTGTCGGAATACGACGAGATCAGAGCCGTTGGAAAGCGGCTTCGAAGTACTACAATCTAATGGCCTTCAGAAAAATTCACCAGATTTTTACTTTGTGTTGGCGAATTTTATATGCTACTGTTGTACAGTAACCGAAGACTCAGATCCGCAGACAACTTCCCTGTTGATTGCCTTTGACCGTGAAGTAGATGTCCGAATTTGAAGATGTGTTCTTCATCACTATTGTAGGAAATTGAACAAGGAAATCAGGAATATTTTGGGATTTGGATTTGGAGGTGGTGGTGATTAGTTCTGATTTTGTAAGTGGAGAGTGGTCGGATATGGGATCTGACTAAAAACACTTTATCAGAGGGAGAACACGAATTTCTAAAAATATCTAGAAGTCTGATAAAAAATTAAGAAAATTTGTGGAGGTAGAAGGTGATGGACAGAACTCCCAGTAAAATTGGGAGAGCTTGGATAAATCAAAAAGATGGTCGGAGGGGGAGAACGCAGAGGTTCTGTCACTGTACATAGAAACATGGCAGATCTGGGATGACAGGTTGGACGAAAATGTAAAAATACTAAAAGATGGAATTTTGACGTGAACTTTAGGTGGATCTTGGGATGAAAGGGCTGAACACACCATAAAAAATTCAGATCAATCCATGCTTGTGGCTGAGACAGACAATTCGTTGAAGATGCTGTGGTCGGAGGAAGATAGAACTGCAGAGGTGGCTCGATGGCGGCACGAACGGCGGCGGCGGTGGCACAGACGATCACCGGAGGTTGAGAGGGGATGAAAGAAGATAGAATACACTCTAGATCTGGGGTTGGGGATGGAAGAACAGCAGGGGAAGAGAGAGGGGCGCACCAAGCTTCAAGCAACTCAACAATTTTCTGATTTTTTCATTGAATTTCACATGAAAATATAAGCTTATATATGGTTTACATCAAATGCAATGTGGACCCTTGGATCTAGGGAAGGGGAATCAAGGGCTGGGATTAAGTGTGAATCACACACAAAAATTATAAACTAATCCTAGTGGAATGGGGCGCCCCCTTGACTATAAGGAAGGTTGAATGGGTAGGGGAATGGTAGGTGGCTTACCTTGGACAAAATGGGCCACTTGTCTACCCATGTGGCATATGACTAGTCCAACCTTCTAGATGTACACCTAGGATGGTTGACCAGCCCCACAAGATGACATGGACCAATGGAAAAGGGCTGAGGGCTCCCTTGCTGGTCCTACTGCCAAATTACAAAGAAACCCAAACAATCCATGGGAATGACGCATTGGCTTACAAAGCCGTACAATTGTGTACATACTTTCCCAAGGATATAAACACAAACTAAAAGGACATAAATGCAAAAGAAAAAGTACATGCTCGGCGTCGATTCCCATCAACTCTCCCCGGGTGGGAGGAACTCGACCCCGTCGAGTAGGGGTATGGATGCTCGAGTACTCCGGCGGATCCGTCACCATGCCAAGTAACGCGGGTACGCTCCACTCCAAGTGATCGTCACCTGCTCATTCCATATATACTCGATATACGCAGACTGCTATGGGCCGAAGGTGGACACTCCGGGTGGGGCACTCTCAAAAGGAAGGAAACAGCTCGAAGACTCACTAGGAATCACCGCTGAGTCCCTATAGGTGACTGATCCGGGTATAGATGTAGAATCGACCCCATACTCATCAAGTGAGTCCACTCGCCTCTTACTCATAAGAGACCGACAACGAGCTTACACAAGACTCATGCAGACTTACCATGTAATACACACAACAATCGACTCGAAACACACCACACAAACAAACCACACAAGAAAACACACTGACTCATGCACGACTCGAGACTAAGGTGGTAGCATCGAGCCCACTAGGTGGCGGCATCCTGGGCGGCAGGAGAGCTGTCCCACTCTTCCCCCCCCCCCCAAGGCATAGTACTCATCGGCTAGTGCCTCATCGGCCACGTAATTGACACACTCAAGCTCGGGAGGTGCAGACTCTCCAATACCTATGGCTAGGGTGGCGCGAGCGGGGCACTCGCTGGCAATGTGGCCATACCCGTGACAGTGGAAACACTGCACTCTCGACCGACTACTCTCTCCTATAAAAGGGGCCTTACCTTTATCATCCCGTCGGGTAGGGGGTGTAGGCAGCAATGGCGGAGATGTAGGTGCCTTGGACAATAGTGGAGGGGGTGCCGGTGCCAGAGGACAGGCTATAGGAGCTGGGGGACGGGCAACGGGTGCCGGTGGTTGGGGTGGAAATAGATCCCGGGGTGGAGGAGGGCGAGGTCTAGGAGCGAAGTGCTCCTGACGGGCGGGCTCCTGAGGACGAGCCATGGGTCCCCTCGGGTATGAACCTAAGGAGCCACGGGAATCACTACGGGGAGGAGCGGGGCTCCACAGGGGAATAGACTCGAACTCACCCTCGAATTGCTCCATTTCGAGAGCAACTTGGTATGCATCCTCTAGCTTGTCCACCTTGCGGCGGAGAGGCTCATACCGTAGGTGCGGGCGTAGACCACGCCGAAACCGAGAGACGGTAACGGAATCCTCCTCCGTGGCATCACATCGCAAGTAGTATTCATCAAACTCGGCGATGTAATCCGAGACAGACCGGTCTCCTTGGGTGAGGCTTTGCCACCTCTCTATAAGATGCTGGCGGTAGGAGGTAGGGAGGTACTTCTTCCTAAGCTTCTCCCTCATCTCGGTCCACGTATCGATCGGAGGTTCATGACGATGAAACAATAGATTCTCCATGTTCCTCCAATATGTTTGTGCTTGGCCCAAAAGTTTCATCCTGGCAAACTTGACCTTCCTTTGATCCGACATCTCGAACCACTCAAAATATCGATCCATGCCAGCCTCCCAATCAAGATAGACCTTTGGGTCTAAGGACCCGTCAAAGGTGGGAGGGTCGGCACGAACGGTCCGAAGGGCCCATTCATCCATATCTTGGTCGTGGGTACGCCGTATAGGACGACGATCACGACCATATCCCCGATGCTCATTCTCGGACTCATAGTCATGCACTTCGGGGACTTCGTGCCTCCTATTAGCTACCCCGTGACCCCTTGGAGTCGCGGGTCGCTGACCCTGCTCCGGTTGACCTTGTGTAGGTGGGACGGGTGCTTGGACTGGAGCAATCGGATGTGTCTCGGCTGGTCCTTCCTCTAGTGCGGTGACTCTCCCGATCAATCCCTGAACGGACTGACTTGATCCGGCGGCCCTATCCTCTACGGCTTTCATCCTCACTTCTAGGAGGGTGCCTAGACCGTTCACTCGGGTACTCACTCCTTCCATCCTATCCATTCGGGTACTTAAATCACCCATTTGCGTGTCAAACCCATCAAGACGTGTATGCAATCCTTGCACTTGTCCCATAAGATTTTGGAACATTTCGAGCACAGCTGACGCATCGAGACTAGTGGCTCGGGGATCCGCCATAGGTGGGGGTGGGGGTGAGTACTGAGTACCCCGACGAGTGGGCATGCAAACACACCGACACACTAATGTAAAATGATGCGCCTAGACTTAAACCAATATCCGGTACGGGGCGGAGGTAATCGACCCGAGGGTCACTCGCGCAAGTGTGCGGCCTTCCCGATAGGCGTAGCCTAACGTTCGGACAACACCTTTTGATATACCGAATTATCGGGATGAAATGCAATTTAAAACACTCTTTTTTTTTGTTTTAGAAATATGATGATCCAAGACTCGACTTAACCCGACTAATGACTAGACGTAAATGACACTCTTTTTTTTTCCTTTTGACACCCTAGACTCAAACTCGCTCTGATACCAAATTGATGCGGGACGAGACACGGACACGACAAGCTCGCGATCGTCCCTTAACGAGGGAAGCGTCGGATGTGCGCGGTTGAGAAACCGGCAAGAGCTAGGGTGGTCGGCTCACACTCTCGTGCCCGGATCGGGTCACGGGACGATCACACTCTCTCTCGTAGCAGCGGTGAATGATAATATAGCGAGCTAACGGACCTAAAGCATGCTCTCTAGCAGCGGCATAAACAAGTATATATGAAAATAAGCAAATGCCGAGTGTAGGGAGCGAGAACGATACCTCCACGCGCTCGGCGTGGGGAAGACGGACCCGGCCGAAAATTCGTACTCCCGAGAAACTTAACACACAATAATTAAAGAAATGGGAACATGCCCACTCCATGTAGGGTGGTAAAGGGCTATACAAATGGGCCCGGGAGGACCGAATTCGGGTTGACGGGCAGCTTCGGGTGTTGATTCAGCTACACGCGTGTTCACGACCGTGGGGCCCACGTGCTGTCCGGAGGGGCCGTGTGGGACCCGGTGGTACCGCTGTAGTGGAGACACTTGGAGAAGTGCTCCCCAGGCTGGCGGCACGCTGGTTCACCGGCCGGAGGCCGGGCGGCTCCGTTCGGCACCGGTCGGAAAAACTGATCGGAAATCTGCCGGTTTTGTATTTCAGCGCGCGCTCCGGCGAGAACGGACGCTGCGATCAGCACCGGTGTCAGAATGCGACGAGATCAGAGCCGTTGGAAAGCTGCTTTGAAGTACTACAATCTCGTGGCCTTCAGAAAAATTCACCAGATTTGTACTTTGTGTTGGCGAATTTTATATGCTGCTGTTGTACAGTAACCGAAGACTCAGATCTGCAGACAACTTCCCTGTTGATTGCCTTTGACTGTGAAGTAGATGTCCGAATTTGAAGATGTGTTCTTCATCAAGATTGTAGGAAATTGAACAAGGAAACCAGGACTATTTTTGGATTTGGATTTGGAGGTGGTGGTAATTAGTTCTGATTTTGTAAGTGGAGGGTGGTCGGATCTGGGATCTGACTAAAAACACTGTATCAGAGGGAGAGCACAAATTTCTAAAAATTGCTAGAAGGCTGATAAAAACGTAATAAAATTTGTGGAGGTAGAGGGTGATAGACAGAACTTTCATTAAAATTGAGAGGGCTTGGATAAATCAAAAAGATGGTCGGAGGGGGAGAACTCAGAGGTTCTGTCACTGTAGATAGAAACCTGGCAGATCTGGGATGACAGGTTGGACGAAAATGTAAAAATACTAAAAGATGGAATTTTGACGTGAACTTTAGGTGGATCTTGGGATGAAAGGGTTGAACACACCATAAAAAATTAAGATCAATCCATGCTCTTGGCTGAGATAGACAATTTGTTGAAGCTGCTGTGGTCGGATGAAGACAGAACTGTAGAGGCGGCTCGATGGCGGCACGAACGGCGGCGGCGACGGCACAGACGATCACCGGAGGTTGAGAGGGGATGAAACAAGATAGAATACACTCTAGATATGGGGTTGGGGATGCAAGAACAGTAGGGGAAGAGAGAGGGGTGCACCAAGCTTCAAGCAACTCAACAATTTTCTGATTTTTTCATTGAATTTCACATGAAAATACAATCTTATATATGGTTTACATCAAATGCAATGTGGACCCTTGGATCTAGGGAAGGGGAATCAAGGGCTGGGATTAAGTGTGAATCACACACAAAAATTATAAACTAATCCTAGTGGAATGGGGCGCCCCCTTGACTATAAGGAAGGTTGAATGGGTAGGTGAATGGTAGGTGGCCTACCTTGGACAAAATGGGCCACTTGTCTACCCATGTGGCATATGACTAGTCCAACCTTCTAGATGTCCACCTAGGATGGTTGACCAGCCCCACAAGATGACATGGACCAATGGAAAAGGGCTGAGGGCCCCCTTGCTGGTCCTACTGCCAAATTACAAAGAAACCCAAACAATCCGTGGGAATTACGCATTGGCTTACAAAGCCGTACAATTGCGTACATACTTTCCCAAGGATATAAACACAAACTAAAAGGACATAAATGCAAAAGAAAAGTACATGCTCGGCGTCGATTCCCATCAGGTTTCACCCCCCCCTACATCATACCGAACCCAACATTTCTTCGGTCACCCCGCTGACCCTCGGAGTTCTGCCGTTGCATGTCCTCCAATGGTCCTTTAAGGGGAATAATAATGAATGGCGCAATGGTGCACACTGGCCCATCAGATTTGGATCCTTCTTGGACCCAGGGCTACGCCCGATTCTCTTTTTGGTTTCCACTCCGGCTCTCCGTGGATGGATGTCCTATATTCCTATTTGGCATAGTCCAAAGGGAGGGGGCATGCTGCCGAATTTGTGCTATAAGATCGTTATTGCACCTCGTTTATCGCGGTTCCTCGTGCATGCCTGCATCGACCCTCGGGTATGTTAAATGGTGTTGACGGAAGGTCGGGTTATGCCCAACCAGAAGTCTCCACTATGCGCGATGGTGGTCCTCTGACCCACGTCCTCCGCCACGTACCAAGGGTCCATAATTCGATGAACTATGCATCCCCTGTATGATAAACAAATGCATCCTGCATGCCTTCGTCACGATCACTATGTAGCTCTTTTCATTCTGGCTTCGACAGCCCGCTATCTCGGCAATTAATCAAAGGTGTTCCCTCCTCGTGGGGGATGTAATTAACGCCATAGCCTTTATGGTATGGCGGACTGCTGGTCCCGACCGAACCTTACATTCGCCCGACATGGGTCAGAATGAGCGCACAATAAAATCGTCACTCATGTGACTCGCACGCCCACGTCGTCAATTGGTCAGTTGACTACCAGTTAGTCAAATGGCTGATCGATACGTGAAATAAGACATGTATACATGTACATCTGCATATATATATATATACATGAAATTAAAACAACAAGACGGTCGAAAATAAATAAATAAATATAATAATAATAAAAAAACCGTCGCAAACAAGTCTGGCACGCCCGGTGGGACCAGTGTCACCTTTCATCTCTTTGCCGAGATATCCGGGCTTCGAAGCCCTCTCAAAGGCTACTGATTATTTCCCTGTTTGTCTTTGCAGGCAGATCAATGACGATCCACGGGATAACTGGCGTCGATTTCGATCATTCGATCGTTGCTAGACACGCGCAAGGGTACCTGGCGGTACCCATGGAATTCGACAGCTTCCCTGCCGCTGTAGGCTTCCCCAACTTTTTGGGGTTAGCCTTCGTCGATATCCTGGAGGTTGAAGCCCCAGAACCTGCCAAGGAAGTCGCAGAGAAGATGGAGCCTCTGAAGGTTCCCTACTGCGAAGACTTGCTTGGAAGCCCGGCCCCGGCCGCTAGCTGCTTGGTGCACCACGTCATATGTGGGACCCACCCCAGTGTCATCAATAAGCACCCTGGAGGACGCCAGCGTCGCAAGGTCTGCCAGAATGCTGCTGCAATCACCGGAACCCTATCGCAGTCTGGGAAATCTATGCTTGTTGGAGGCATGCACGTCTTTCTCGACGACGCCCGGCCCGGGTGACCCCAGACCGAGTCATCCCCAACATCCCTGTCCGCAATACCTATCAAGCTCTCGCTGGAAGGAAGGCAGAAAGAGAAGAAGCCGGCCCCTATGGCCAAGGAAGCTCGACACTCAAGCCGAAAAAGTTCAAACAGGTGTGGGTTCCCAAGCGGACCCGACCTGCCTACCATCTAACACCCATCCGCCGCCGTCCTATGAACGATGAGGCGGGAATGAGAAGAGAAAGGGGCTTGCCCCCGAAGAATGAAGAAGAAGTGGTTGTGGATCCTCCGCGCCACAGAAGTTTCTGGGCTGCTGCCCGCCAAGCCAACATCCCAGTCACGGGACGAAGATTCCAACATCCGGCCGACAAAGCTCGGCTGGCCTATATCCCTCCTGCCGGAGGTCGACAACTATCCCCCATACTCTATCAAGAGCGGGGTCAAGAGGAAGTAACCTGTCTGATCAGGAACTACTTTCGAGGGCTGGGCAACCCCTCGCTGGGTCAGTAACGACTGATGCAGACAATCGCCACTGACGGAGACTATTTCCCATCAGTGGCGGATGAAGAAGATATGGAAGATAGAATGATGGTGTCGTTAGTCGACGATAACGGATACAACGACGGCTTCGAGATCGAAGCCGATGAAGCCTTCCCCGAGCGGGAAGAAAAAAGAAGAGTTTCTGTGTTTGAGAGGCTGACCTTTCCACAACAAGCCAGACGAGGGTCCATCGATAGAGAAGAAGGATGCAGGTCTTTACTTGCAACATGGCTAGTATATCCAGCCGATATGGGAAGCTTCCTGAAGACTCCCAAGAACTGGCTCAATTGGTCGTACGGCCCGGGCCAGCTACCCGCAGAACAGAAGCGGCAAGAGAGCTTCTGGCGACCATGAGAGGGAAACAACCCCAGGTCCATCCCTGCTGGGATGATAAGGCCCCCGTCTTGACCGCTAATGTGGTGACGACGGAAGAAGAAGACGACGTCCTCCTCGACATCCTGCCTGAGGGTACGTCGGGGAAACGACAGAAGGTATTCCCCCCACTATAGATCCGTCAGTCCTGATGCTGCTGCAAAAATATCAACGGGAGATAGATTCTCTGAAGAAATAGCTGATGGAAAAGACTGAGCATTCATCAGCTTCTAAACCGCCCGAAGTCCAGGGTGAATCATCCCGGGGAGCGGTTCGTCGTGACGACCCTCCATCCCTCTATACACTGTCCCAGCCATCAGATCCAAGCATGGCGACAGCACAACAGCGGCCGCCACACCCTCAGCCGCTGCTACCTCCGGTGCTCCCCCAGGTGCATCTGACACCCCCGCTGCTGCATCCTCCACAAGCGGCCACCCTGGTCACCCCATACCTTCAGCCAGCGCACTTCTACCCGGAGCCAGTCAACCCCACGGTCGTGAACCGGATGATGGTGGAAAGGATGATCGAGCTGAAGCTCGCAGAGAAAAGTGAAGGTGACTACGTCGCATTCGATGCCTATCGGGTGCCCTACCTGCAACACCATGCGGCTAAACGACTCCCCCCAGGGATCAACAAGCCACCCAAATTCGACAAATTCAACGGGAAGGGGTCCCCTAAAGAGCATATTGCATATTATATGACCGTTATGGGTGATCTGGCCACCGACGAGTCATATCTGCTGAAGTTCTTCGGGTCCTCGCTGACGGGGCTCGCATTTGAATGGTACTCCAGCCTCTCGGCCGGGTCAATCAATGATTGGTCGGATATGCAGAGAAAATTCAGAGAAAGATTCCATGTCACAGAGAGGGAGGTCACAGTGGCCGAACTCTACTCAACAAAACAAAGGGCAGATGAAACGGCCCTTGATTACATCAAGAGGTGGAGGAACCTCGGAATGAGGTGCAAGCGGCCCCCACATCAGGAGGACGCTATGCAAATATGTAAACAAAACCTCAGGAGGGAGGTCCTGGAAAAAATGATTGGTATGGAAATACGGTCGTTCGACCGGCTGAATAATGTGGTGGCTGAGGTGGAGGCTTTTCTAGCCAAGCCTGTCCCGGCGTCAACTGCCAGCACAGTCCAGAAAGGCAAGGCTGCAGAACGGCGCCCCACACCTAAAGAAGCGAATGCGCTTGATATCAAGGCGTTCGAACAACAGAAGGAGAAAGGAAAGAAAGCGGCTCCCCCGCAACCTGCAAAAGCTCCAGATGATAAAGAAGGTCCTTCGCTGAGGGACAAAATGAAGAAAGCTTATTCCTTTCCAAAAGACAAGACCCGAGTCCTGTTCGACTGGGTAACAGAATACAGCATGGTCACTCTGCCCGAGCCAAGGAGGCCAGAGGACCTGAAAAGAAAAGATAGTCCAAGATTCTGCCCCTACCACCAGATGTTGAGACATCCAATTGAAGACTGTTATGTTTTCAAAGACGTCATCGAAGGGATGGTGAAGAAGAATGAGATAGAATTGGGAGAGTACAAAGTGGACCCTCCTCAGCCACATGAACCCCCTTTCAGGAAGGCAGCAATCAACATGATCTCCCTCTACCAGGCATTACCTGAAGAGATCTCTGAAGCAAGCACACGGAGCACCTACGAAATCCATTTCCTGGAGCCCGTGAAAGAACAGCAGGGGTGGCAGCAGATCCCTGTGAAGCACAAGAAGAAGAGGGCACCCCGCCCAAAAGAGGGGGCACATATCCGTGGCATTATACCCCGGCCTGCTCTGCCAGTGGTTGCACCCGTATGGGTCACTCCACCTGCAGCTGTCAGAATACATACACCTAGCAGGAGGAGACAGACTCCGCTGACAGTAATCAAGGAAACCAATCCTGGAGTCCTTCGACTGCAGCACCTGATTGAAGGGCTAGATGAATATGTGCAGCCCGAATTGAAACCTCTGTTGGTACGAGACCACGTCCCATGGCAAGAGCTGGAACAACTCTCACTCAAACAGGTGGAGGAAGCTGAAGCAGCACCCCCTGAAGAGGGCAGCATGTTCTGGGGGCAGGCACCTGTAGAAACCAAAAAGAAGAAAAAGCAAAAGAAGAAGAAACGAAAGGCCGCTGGGGCCCATAAAACACAGGTTGTCTCCTGCAATACCCTGTCAGCACTCTTCAACCTACCCGGAGAAGAGGAAGAAGAAGAAATTTTCTTCACACCTCATGCTGGGGGAGGCAAAGCCGAGGCCGCAACTGCTACGCATGCCACTCGGTCGGGCCGAAAATGGGGGCGCCAGCCACCACCCAATCACAACATTATGTTCAGAGGGGAGCAACCCTACACGACACCTCCGCCGAAAGTTAAGGGAGTCTAAATCCCTCCTCCGTCAGGCCTATACAACAAGAGTGGGGGCAAGGCGGTCCCTTCATTCCTTGAATTTATGAAGATGTCAAAAGGGAAGCAGCCCTGCCAAGATGCTAACCCTACACCCGGGGCCATTCACCCGCAGTCAGCGCAATCTATTGAGGATGCGAATGCAGATGGAGCTTGCCCTACAGCAGCTAGTAAAGAAGACCCGACAGCCGGTGCCAGCCAAGAGGGTGCCGAGTCCGAGAGAGATGAAGCAGGTTCGTCTGGACCTACAGATCAAAACCCCCCCAAGCCCAGATGGGCTGAAGAGATGAAGCTCTCCAATGTCGGGCTGGGAGCCGAATAATGAAGTTGCTCAAGAAGCTCCCCGCTCGATTTACGATCTGGGAAATTCTCTCCTTGAGTGAAGAAACTCGACAAGCGATCATCACTGCTCTCCAGACGCCTACTCATTTTGAAACCTGCATAGCTGAGGCTATACCAGAAGCCAGTATGACCTTCTCTCCAGAAGACATGCTACTACCTACTGCCAGCCACAACAGGCCGCTATATATGAAAGGGCATCTGATATGCGTATCGCTGGCTTCAACCAAAAATGTGAAGTATCTATGGGAGTGGCAGAGTTCACACTGACCCTGGAAGATTTCACTACAATGGTGCAGTTTCATGTCATTGACTCTCGCACCTCCTACAAAGCACTGCTCGGCCGTCCATGGCTGCATGAAAATATGGTGGTGCCCTCCACACTCCACCAGTGCATCAAATACAGCCTCCAGGGGAAGGAGGAGAGAATATTTGCTGATATCCACCCATTCGAGGTGTTTGAATGTCACTTGGCGGACGCCAACCTGTATACGGGGTCTCCCCGGAAGGTTTCTGAAGCTGAAGCCCCCGTAGGGGCCTCGAAGAATAAATCGGGTGACGGTTGGTATCCGCCACCGCCGCGCGGATATGTCAAGCCAAAGGTGGTCTCTCACATCACAGCTTCTGGAGATGTCGGCAGGGTAACACCCCCAGCATTATGCCCCAAAGCTAAGGAAGTGCAGGTCGATCGACAGTACGACCGCATCGGAGTCTCGGCCGGCCTTACCAAGCCAGTCTCCGGCCTCAACAACCCCACTGTCGAACCTTTAAAAGCTTGGGAGGTGACACAGGAAGATGGGCCAAGCAGCTTATTCTATACAGCTGAGGAGCATCCCACTCAGGAAGACACAGACTGCAGCCTCCCTGAGGATCTAGCCAACCCGCGGGTTCCTGTTCAGGGCCTGGCATTTACAACTGATCGAACGGCCAGGATGTTTCAAAAGTAACACATCCCTCCCGATCAGTCTCAAAGACGCAAGGAAGTTTTCCAGAAGATGTGGTATCCTGCAAATCTGGATAAGGAAATGAGACGTGTCTCTCAACATCCAGGGTTGGGCTTCACCCTGGAGGAATATTATTACAGTGGGCGGTACGAGGTGGATACTATCTCCACCTTCTATCCTACTGAAGATAGCCCTCTGGGGGCAACCTTTGATGAGTATCCGGCGGAAGCCAAATATCTTGAACTGGCTCAGTCCGAAAACCAAGGAGTAGAAACCTCGGCCCCTTGCCGATGCTGGAAGCAAGTTCATCCTGAAGAAGCGGCCTTTCAAGCCGAATTTGATACGGCTAGCAGCAGCGAAGCCGAAGACATTCAAGAAGTAGGAATCTCTCCCTCTACAGGGGTCCTACTAATGACAACTTCAACACCCTTTCTGTCAGTGAGGGAGGCCTTGGTCAACTCCAATCAAGGGGAGCCGGCTACCAGGGGAAAAAAAGCCACTTCTGCGGAAGATACAACCGTCCCAGAAGGCGAAGCTTCCTCAACTTCTGCTGCAAAATCAGCACGCTGTCCGGGCCTGGCAATGAACAGTCACCAGCCCGTCATGGCTGTAACCTCATCCACAAACACCAAGGCTGCTCTCTCATCCTTGGAAGCTGCGACGGCAATGGATTTGCTAATAGAGCAATCCACTCAGCCGCTGGCACAAGAGATCAAGAAACTTCAAGAAGCTCTGGCGGTGTCTGACGAGGAAGTCGAAGCGCTCGGCCCTCAAGATGGCGTTCCAGACTTCGTTGACCTCCAACCGGCACCTCCGGAGATAGAAGACGGAGGCCAAGCCACAGTCGATGAACTGATAGAAGTCAACTTGGGAAATGAGGAGGACCCTAGGCCTACCTTCCTCAGTGTCCAACTATCCCCAGAAGAACGGGATCTGTACATTCAACTACTGCTAGAATACCGGGATTGCTTCGCCTAGACTTATAAAGAGATGCTAGGTCTAAGCCCCACTGTCTCACACCATGAACTGGCAATCAACCCTGAAGCCGAGCCGGTGAATCAACCACCGCGGCGCATGAGGCCAGAGCTCATCACCCAAATTTGTTCTGAAGTCGACAAGCTCATTGACGTGGGATTCGTCGAAGAAAACCAGTACACTACATGGCTGGCGAATATCGTCCCCGTGAAGAAGAAGAATGGACAGATCCGGATATGTGTCGACTTCCGAGATCTAAATAAAGCCTGCCTCAAAGATGACTTCCCGGTGCCAATAACCGAGGTCATGATTGATGCTACAACCGGCCATGAAGCCCTATCATTCATGGATGGGTCTTCCGGCTACAATCAGATTTGGATTGCGGAGCATGACCGAGTCCATACTGCTTTCCGAACTCCTAAGGGCATTTATCATTACAAGAGAATGCCGTTCGGACTAAAGAATGCTGGCGCAACCTATCAGCGCGCAATGACCAAAATTTTTGATGAACTGCTCTACCACAAGGTCGAGTGCTACATAGATGACCTGGTGGTCAAAACCAGAAGAAAAGAAGATCATCTGCAAGACTCCGGATTATTTTTCAGAGGCTGAGGCAGCATGAGCTAAAAATGAACCCTATGAAATGTGCGTTCGGAGTGTCGAGCGGAAAATTCTTGGGCTTCATCATCCGACACCAGGGAATCGAGATAGACCCCATAAAGATCAAGGCGATTCAGGGGTTACCTCCGCCAAGGAACATCTGCGAGCTGAGATCACTACAGGGCCGTTCGGCTTATATCCGACGCTTCATTTCCAATTTGTCAGGGCGATGCGAGCCTTTTCACAAGTTGATGATGAAAGATGTCCCTTTTTATTGGGATGCAGATTGCCAGGCAGCCTTCGACAAGCTAAAAGACTACCTAAAAACTCCTCCAGTGTTGGGCGCACCGGTGAAAGGATGACCACTGATACTGTATATAGCAGCGACACATAATTCTCTGGGGGCAATGCTGGCCCAGAATAATGAAGAAGGGAAAGAACAAGCCCTCTATTACCTCAGTCGGAGACTGGTCAGAACTAAAGAGAAATATACTTATATTGAGAAGATCTGTGTGGCGCTGGTCTTCGCAGTTAAAAGCTCCGACACTATATGTTGTCGCATGAAATCAGCTTGGTATCCAAAGAGGATCCCCTGAAGTACGTTATGTCTCAACCGGCACTCAAAGGCCGTCTGGGCAAATGGGCGGTAATCCTTATGGAGTTTGATATCTCCTACGTGCCGCGCAAGGCCGTCAAGGGCCAAGCTATTGCAGACTTGTTCGCTGAGCACCCAGTGCCCGGGGATTGCCCGGTTGAGCCAGAACTTCCTGAAGATGAAACCCTAGAAGCCGTGCAAGTACAGCCCTCCTTATGGCAACTATACTTTGATGGCGCGTCTAGAATTGACGCCTCTGCCACCGGGTCAGCCAGGGTCAGAGCAGGAGCAGGCATAGTCCTGAAATCCCCAGAAGGAGAAGTGGTACATACATCCTGTTCCATAAACAAGCAATGCACAAACAATGAAGCAGAATATGAAGCCCTGATAATCGGGTTGCAGATTGCTCTGTCCATGGGAATTCAGATGCTGGAAGCATTCGGAGACTCCATGCTAGTTATAAAACAGCTGGAAGGAGAGTTCGAGGTGCGAAAGCAAGAGCTCCTCCCCTATCACCAGTTGGCAATTCACCTGATGTCAAGATTTTACTTCATCAGCATCAAGGACATCAACCGAGGCCGGAATGCTCAAGCGGATGCCCTCGCTAAGCTGGCCAGTTCATTGGCGGTCCCGCCAGACACAAGCCTGAATATAACAGTGATCAACCGCCGACAGGTCCCTAGCGTGACAGAGGTCCTGACCGACGAACAAGAAATGGAAGTAGCAGTCATCGAAGGGGTTCAGCAGCCCGATTGGCGAGAGCATCTCCTGCGCTGGTTTCAACACCAGCAACTTCCAAAGGAAAAGGAACAGAGGATGAAGCTCCTAAGGATCAAGGATTCTTACGAGATGAGAAGCGGGACCCTATTCCGAATTATGGCAGATGCCCGAAGGAAAGTCCTACTCCATTGCTTGTCTTCAGCAGAAGCAGGACAGGTGATGCAGGAAGTCCATGCAGGATCAGCTGGAGCACACCAGGCTGGCCCGAAAATGAAAATTGAGATAAAGAAGCTGGGTTACTATTGGCCCACTATATTTGATGATTGCTGCAAGTTTGCCAAAACTTGTCAGAAATGTCAAGAACATGCTAATGTGGCAAGGAGACCTCCAGTGCCACTGCATCCCACCCTGCCGAGCTGGCCATTTGCTCAGTGGGGCACGGACGTGGTAGGGCCGCTGCCAGCATCTTCATCAGGATGCAAATACATCTTAGCAGCTACAGACTACTTCTCCAGATGGGCAGAAGCAGTAGCACTAAGAGATGTGACGGGAGAGCTAGTTGCAAGATTCTTCCGGCAAAATGTAATATTCCGGTTCGGAATCCCCAGCCGAATCATCTCTGACAATGGCAGTCACTTTAAGAACCAGAAGGTTTATCGGCTGGCCGACAAATACAAAATCGACTGGAGGACATCTTCCCCCTACAACCCTCAGGCCAACGGACTCGCAGAAGCCTTTAACAAGACATTGTGCACGTTGCTGGCAAAGACTGTCAAGTCTAATAAAAAAGATTGGGAAGAAAGGATGTACGAAGCACTTTGGGCCTATCGTACTGTCTACAAGACCCCAACTGGATGTTCCCCCTTCTCCCTTGTCTACGGGTCAGAAGCTGTGGTACCAATTGAGCTTGAGGTTCCTTCATTGCGAGTTGCCATCCAGCACGGACTAGTCAATGGTCAGCAGACCAATGCAGAAAGAAGATTGGAAGAGCTCGTTGAGCTCGAAGGAAAATGCCTCCGGGCGCAGCAAAACATCCAGCTCTACCAAGCTCGCATGGCCCGTGCTTTTGACAAGCTAGTCAAGGGTCGAGAATTCAAGAAAGGAGACCTGGTAATGGTCAAAAGAAAAGAAGTGATGGCCTCCAACCCCAAAGGGAAGCTGGTCGAAAACTGGGTCGGGCCGTATATCGTCCGCCGAGTATATGAAGGGGGTGCCTACATCCTGGTAGACCACAAAGGGGTTATCCAGTTCTCTCCTCTCAACGGAAGGCATATTAAGCTGTATCATGCAGCGCAGCCAACATTCCCCGAGTGATCGGTCGGAATACCCTTTCCTTGGTTAATGGCATTCTGCCCTAACCGAGCTACCCTTTCCTTGGTTAATGGCATTCCGCCCTGATCAAGCGACCATCCCTTGGTTTAATGGCACTCCGCCCTAACCGAGCCACCTTCTCCTTGGTTTAATGGCATTCCGCCCTAACCAAGCTACCTCTCCTTGGTTTAGTGGCACTCCGCCCTAACCAAGCTACCTCCCCTTGGTCTAGTGGCATTCCGCCCTGATCAAGCTACCATCCCTTGGTTTAGTGGCACTCTACCCTAACCGAGCTACCTTCTCCTTGGTTTAGTGGCACTCCGCCTAACCGAGCTACCTTCTCCTTGGTTTAGTGGCACTCCGCCCTAACCGAGCTACCTCCCCTTGGTCTAGTGGCATTCCGCCCTGATCAAGCTACCATCCCTTGGTTTAATGGCACTCCGCCCTAATCGAGCTACCTTCTCCTTGGTTTAGTGGCACTCCGCCCTAACCAAGCTACCTCCCCTTGGTCTAGTGGCATTCCGCCCTGATCGAGCTACCATCCCTTGGTTTAGTGGCACTCCGCCCTAACCGAGCTACCTTCTCCTTGGTTTAATGGCACTCTGCCCTAACCGAGCTACCTTCTCCTCGGTCAGCGGCATTCCACCCTAATCGAGCTACCCTTTCCTTGGTCTAGTGGCATTCCGCCCTGATCAAGCTACCATCCATTGGTTAATGGCATCTCTGCCCTAACCGAGCTACCCTTTCCTTGGTTAATGGCATTCTGCCCTAACCGAGCTACCCTTTCCTTGGTTAATGGCATTCCTCCCTAACCAAGCTACCTTACCTTGGTTAATGGCATCTCTGCCCTAACCGAGCTACCATTTCCTTGGTTAATGGCATTCTGCCCTAACCGAGCTACCCTTTCCTTGGTTAATGGCATTCCGCCCTAACCAAGCTACCTTGCCTTGGTTAAATGGCATTCCACCCTTACCAAGATACCTTCCCTCGGTCCAGTGGCATTCCGCCCTGATCGAGCCACCTCCCTTTGGTTAACGGCGTCCCGCCTTAACCGAACTACCCTTTCCTTGGTTAATGGCATTCTGCCCTAACCGAGCTACCCTTTCCTTAGTTAATGGCATTCCGCCCTAACCAAGCTACCTTGCCTTGGTTAATGGCATCTCTGCCTTAACCGAGCTACCCTTTCCTTGGTTAATGGCATTCTGCCCTAATCGAGCTACCCTTTCCTTGGTTAATGGCATTCCGCCCTAACCAAGCTACCTTGCCTTGGTTAAATGGCATTCTGCCTTGACCAAGCTACCTTCCCTCGGTCCAGTGGCATTCTGCCCTGATCGAGCCACCTCCCTTTGGTTAACGATGTCCCGCCTTAACCGAACTACCCTTTCCTCGGTCTAGTGGCACTCCGCCTGTCATTACCGGCCTTACGCCCGAATCGGCGAGAGGTCACTCCTTTGCGTTGGCATTCAGCCCTTGCTAACGAATGATCTGTTCTGCCCGGCGCGAGGCCTGAAGCTCTGGCCGACAACCATCTACTGTCAACCAAGGGTCGAATGTCGCATCTCGACCTGCCACCCTACACAAATATAAAAAAAAGAAGAAAAGAAAAAAGAGAAAAAGAAAGAAATGGGGTTAAAAATAGAGATACCCCGCCAGACTTGCTCCCATATCGGGACAAGTGCAAAAATGGCCGTAACCCAGCTGTGGCGAAAACCCGAAAGGGCGTCGCAGGCAAAATCGGGTACCCCGTCGCGTGAAAACCAGAAAGGGCGCGCGGGCAAAAGCAAGAAGGGGCTGGCTTCAGCGAAAACCCGAAAGGGTGCTTGAGTCAGTAAAGTGGTAATTCCCAAATGCCTCTCCTATTCTCCACCCAACAAAACTCCGAAAGGGACAATCATCAAAGCCTCGCCGAAAATCCTTTAACACACCTTTACGACCCTCGTCATCATCGGCGAGATCGGTCGATCTCTACCCTCAACTCGGACCTTACGTCCCTGTTGACAACCCCGTCCTTGTTTCGGCAATAACATAAGCCGACGGACAAACCCTTTTCGACCTTCATCATCCTCGACAAGGTTGGCCGATCTCTACTCTCAACTTGGGCCTTACGTCCCTATTAACAATCTCATCCTTGCTACTAAACCCACTTTCAATCCTCGTCATTGTCGACGAGATTGGTCGATCTTTACCCGTAACTTGGATCTTACATCCTCACTAATAGACCATGTCCTTTGCTTCGACGTCTAACCAGTGTCGACGGATCGAAACAGGATTCGATCCTTGTCATCACTGACAAGGCCAGTCAATATCTTCACGGTCCAGTTCGTCCGCATCCCGAGTCAAAAAAAAAAGAAAAGAAATGGGGCTAAAAATAGAGATACCCCGCCAGACTTGCTCCCATATCGGGACAAGTGCAAAAATGGCCGTAACCCAGCTGTGGCGAAAACCCGAAAGGGCGTCGTAGGCAAAATTGGGTACCTCGCCGCGTGAAAACCCGAAAGGGCGCGCGGGCAAAAGCTAGAGGGGGCTGGCTTCGGCGAAAATCCGAAAGGGCGCTTGGGTCAGTAATATGAATAAAAAAAATGATCATGAATGATGAATAGTGATGAACCATCCTCCGTCCAGAAGACCATTTACAAGGTCGAGGCGGAGTCTTCATCCGATATCCCACTTACATACATCTACCTTTATCCGGTTCTTGTCACCATCGGCAAGACCGTCTACCCTTTCGACCCTTGTCACCATCGGCAAGATCGGTCGCTATCCTTACCCGGTTCTTGTCACCATCGGCAAGACCGTCTACCCTTTCGACCCTTGTCACCATCGGCAAGATCGGTCTCTATCCTTACCCGATTTGTGTCATCATCGGCAAGACCGTCTACCCTTTCGACCCTTGTCACCATTGGCAAGATCGGTCGTAACCCTTCCGGTTCTTGTCACCATCGGCAAGACCGTCTACCCTTTCGACCCTTGTCACCATCGGCAAGATCGGTCGCTATCCTTACCCGGTTTGTGTCATCATCGGTAAGACCGTCTACCCTTTCGACCCTTGTCACCATCGGCAAGATCGGTCGCTATCCTTACCCGGTTTGTGTCATCATCAGCAAGACCGTCTACCCTTTCGACCCTTGTCACCATCGGCAAGATCGGTCGCTATCCTTACCCGGTTTGTGTCATCATCGGCAAGATCATCTACCCTTTCGACCCTTGTCACCATCGGCAAGATCGGTCGCTATCCTTACCCGGTTTGTGTCATCATCGGCAAGACCGTCTACCCTTTCGACCCTTGTCACCATCGGTAAGATCGGTCGCTACCCCTTCCGGTTCTTGTCACCATCGGCAAGACCGTCTACCCTTTCGACCCTTGTCACCATCGGCAAGATCGGTCGCTACCCCTTATGGTTCTTGTCACCATCGGCAAGACCGTCTACCCTTTCGACCCTTGTCACCATCGGCAAGATCGGTCGCTATCCTTACCCAGTTTCTGTCACCATCGGCAAGACCGTCTACCCTTTCGACCCTTGTCACCATCGGCAAGATCGGTCGCTACCCTCCCGATCCTTGTCACCATCGCCAAGACCGTCTACCTTTTTCGACCCGTGTCACCATCGACAAGGTCGGTCAACATCTCCCCCAATCAGGGTCAATAATGGAATTACCATGAATAGCCAGCAGTCACGGTTTCGATGCCTCTTGTCAGCAAGACCTACGTCAGCGCCAACCTGACAACTTCTGGAACCCCGTCCCGCGGTGGAGCGAGGCCCCCATCCTTTCCTTGAGAGGGTGGACGCTCTCCTGCTACACGGACATGGTGGTACTTCCAAGCAGTGTTAGCGCAACAAGAGTGATATAGAAGGGGGGGGATGAATAAATCACTCCCAATTTGCAAAACTTAGGCAAGAAAATAAATCTACCGCTTATGCCCCTTCTAAACTAGCACACAAAGAATTGCAAATGCAGATACCAATCAAGATCGAATAAGAGAATGATGATGAAGAGCTAAACAAACAACTAGTCGAAGAGACAAGCAGATAGAGAGCGCTGATAAAGACCGCAAACCACAGAGAAGACAACCGGTTTTTTAGGTGGTTCGACTGCAGTCCGCAATCTACATCCACCCCTCACTCCAACTAGAGTGAGGATTCCACTAGCCACTGCTAGAGCACAGCAGACTCAGTCTGTGAACAACTTGCTGCCAAACAGCTTGAAAGCCCAAGGGAGACAAATCCCTCAACCAAGCTCTACTACCCACAGAGCTTGAAACCTGTTCTAGCACCCAGCACGAACAGAACCGGAGAGTGCCTCTCCCTTCCTCCACACACCGGAGGGAACCTGCTAATGACAACCCGTCACTAGCAACACCAGAGATCAGCGATCTCTCTTCCTCTGCAACCCAGAGGGAAACCGGAGTTAGACTCCCTTCCTCCACACACCGGAGGGGAACATATCAGAATTAGACGAAGAACACATAAAGAAAATCAGAAAAGAAACTAAAGACTGATCGAGAAAACATTCGATACTGAGAGTTAATACAAATGTAGCTTCATGGGAAGCAATTTCAAAAACCAGATACTGCAAACTCTCTTTCTCTCTTCACTACTATCTCTCTCTTTCTTTCTCTTCACTGCTATCTCTCTTTTTCTTTCTCTTCACTGCTGGATCGAGCTCTCTGTAATTCTGCCTTTTCTTTCTTGGCTCTGATCTACCTTCATCGGTGGGCGAAGGTTTCTATTTATAGTGGCAGCAGGTGGATAGGGCACAACATGCGTGTGCTTCCCACGCTCGATCTAGAACCTTCCTGCCACGTGTCCTCATTGGATTGGTTCCTCTTGTCTTGGATCACGTGCAGCCCATTTATTTGGGAATATTCTTCCTCGTACCTGTAAGGAGATAAAAACCATTAACACGCTGTATGGCCACTAAAACTAAAGCTGCATGAGATATATGATAACAACACGACGTGACTACTACACGAGATAAGAAAAGAACGACACGAGATACAATGGACAAGACTGACACAATCAAGGAAGGTGACACGATGTCAGATCAGGATAGCACTAGGTGAGAAGAAAATATCACGGAGTGAAACAATAGAAGAACACGCGATTTAGAAGAAACCTGGACGAGGTTAGAGCGAAACAACATGAACTAACAAACGGCAACAAAAGATGACACGAAGTGAAACAACACTTGAAAACATAAGAGAAACAACTCGAGCACAAAATAGCTCGAATGAACGACTCGAAGACGAGGTGACACGGGCTGACCACGACACGAAGACAAATAACAGAAACCGTCACGAGTTGAAGACAACACGAAGATGAAAATAGAAACCGACACGAGTTGAAAACAACACGAAGACGAAACTCAGGAATTGACACGGAGTGTGGTCAAGGCGAGAAGGACACGAAGTCTAAAGAGAAAAAATAGCACGATGACAGAAGAGTGACACGGCTATCACGACACGTGATGAAGCAGTGACACTAGTAAAAAATGACTCGAGGAACAACAGTAAGTGACACGAAATTAAACAAGCAGACATAAAAGATGACACGAGATGAGCAACTAAAGGACAGAGAGAAATGACACGAGGTTCACAGAGAAACGACTCGGAGTTCGTCAGAACTATTCGAGCTGCTTCAGTAACACGACACGAAGTTAAACAACCGAGACTAGGACTCGAAGACATAGATGACAAGGATAGAACAACACGAAGTATTACCTCATACAAGTTTTCCTGTCAAGCATGGAAATCAACACGAAGTGTTGTAAGCTCAGACGACACGAAATCTTTTCGTGTTAGTAAGGGGAAACAACACGAAGTGTGGCTCAAGTGGCATGAAAATAACTCCCAAAATTAACTGAAGTGGCTCGAGGATTTACATTAACACAGAGAAACATTTTTGTTCACAAAGGTTCATAGTGTTGAAACCATCAAGACATTATGACTCAGGCAACACTAAAATTCATTTGGTCAAATTGTTCAATTGAACAGGACATTCCCTTACTGTGTAATCCATTCACTTACATGATGAAACATGAGATTATCTTGAGATAAAGAAATGATTTATAGTGTGAGACATCATCAAAATCATAGGGACACTACAATCTCGCCCTTTTTGATGATGGCAACACTATGAATCAGGCAATATCAAGGTTTATCAAGATTTAACATGAAATCAATATCATCTTCAAAAAACAATGAAACCTCAACCCTACAGCTCACTCTCATTCAACACACTCTCATCTCCCCCACTCCTCATAAACAGGAACTACCCCAAAGGTCAACTTTCCCAAGGCAACTAGCCACAACCAACTGATTAATTCATTGATATAGCAGAACCTCTCTCCCCCTTTGACATCAGTAAAAAAAAAAAAATGCAGAAGACATAACAATGCTGGAGACATGAAGAAGAAGTGCAGTAACGTTCTTAGTGCAGAAAGTCACGAGTAGGTCTTAAGAAAATAAGTGAGGTTCTAACATCAAGAGAAGATTCTTTAAGCTTCAGTACACAATGGAGAAATAGAATTATGAAAAGTATATCAGCATACATAGTGTATGATTTAGAGCAGGAGTTGACAAGTATGGCCAAATATAGCTGATCATTCAACTATTCCACAAGACAGCAAGAGTCTAAATCAGAGAGGGGTTCTCAAGGTATTGAGGACAAGCAATCCATTAGTTGCATAACAACAAGGAATTTTTGTTGGAGATGATTTTCAAGAAGATCAATGAGTAAGTTGGTAGTTCACTTCCTTTGACATTAGGGAGACACCTTGATTAGAGGCCTGAATCCCCAGTTACTCAGAGTGAGTACCTCATTACTTCCTTCCTTTTTTTTATATTAAGGAACAGAGTTAGTAACTGTGGCTTTTGACATGAGGAAACACCTTGATTAGAGGCCAGAGTCCCCAGTTACTCACCAGCAAGCCACCATTGCTCTGTCATGACTTTTCATTTATTTTAAGCATTTGACACCTCATGACTTGGGAGAAATATTCATTTCATTGATGAAGCTCCCAGTTTCTCAGTGATCAAAACAGAACATGTTTGTTCAGTTAAGCCTTTGAGTTAAAGAGATAGAATGATTGAAGACAATACCAAAAAGGACTTTTCTTGAATTGAGTCTTGAAGTCTAGATTTCAAGTTGATTGGGTCAGATATCAAGACATACATGTTTTTGGCCTGAACCATAATCAATGACAATGTAGGAAGATATACTTTATGCAATTAGTCCAGATCTCTGAAGGAGTACCAAAGGAAAGATTCTAATTGGATTTTAGAGACACTGACTTATTGACTTAAGAAATAAGTGACACTCTACTGTCTGAGAGAACTACACTAGATTAGTCATGAAAAACCAGCAGAGATACACATCTGGACACTCCTTTTGAATTTGTCAAAGAACTTCTCTTCTCACATTACAACTCAGCTCCCCCTAAGACATAGCATTCCTCAATAAAACATTTTAGCAAAATCTCAAGACTTTCCTTTATTTAGAGCATTCCTGAAAGCTAACCAGTAAGCATTCTGAACTCCCCCTTAAACTAGCATGCAAGAAGGCTAAACAACAGATAGATAAAACTCCCCCTCACAACAGGAACAAGCTCCATAATTAAGACACTTTGTATAAGCCTAATTCTCTTCTCAATGTAGTGAATTTTTCATTATCCAGAGGTTTTGTGAAAATATCAGCAATCTGATTATCTGTCCCTACATGAATCAGTTCAAAATTATTCTTAGACACCTCATCTCTTATAAAATGATGTCTTATCTCTATGTGTTTTGTTCGAGAATGCAAAATTGGATTTTTAGCAAGATTGATGGCACTTGTATTATCACAGTAAATAGGTGTGCATCCCAGGTCTACTTGGTAGTCCTAAAGCTGGTGTTTAATCCATATTACTTGTGTTCCACAACTCCCTGTAGTCACATATTCAGCTTCTGCAGTGGAGAGGGCCACAGAATGTTGTTTCTTGGAGCCCCAAGATACTAAACACCCACCCAAGAATTCACAATGGCCACTTGTGCTTTTCCTGTCTAGTTTACAGCCTGCATAGTCAGCATCTGTGTATGCTACTAGATTCAATGTGCGAGAAGCAGGAAACCATAAACCAAGAGAGTGACTAGCTGACAAATATCTGAAGATTCTTTTAACTGCAGCTAAGTGTAGTTCAGTGGGTTTAGACTGATACCTTGCACACATTCCTACACTAAATTGTATATCAGGTCTAGAGGCTGTTAAGTAAAGAAGTGATCCAATCATACCTCTATAAAGTTTGGCATTTACTTCTTTACCTGTCTCATCTGCATCCAATGATGTATTGGTGCCCATGGGTGTAGTAATGTGCTTTAAGTTTTCCATGCCAAACCTTTTGAACAATTCCATTGTGTATTTGGTTTGGTTGATGAAGCACCCATCTTCTAGCTGCTGTACCTGCAATCCAAGAAAATATTTTAGTTCTCCAACCAAGCTCATTTCAAATTCAGCAGACATCATGGTAGAAAATTCATCACATAGTTCATGCCTAGTTGATCCAAATACAATGTCATCTACATATACCTGAACTATGATGAGATCTTTACTAATGCCCTTGGTAAATAAAGTCTGATCAACTTTACCTCTTTTGTAGCCCTTGCTGATCAGAAATTCAGATAATCTTTCATACCAAGCTCTTGGAGCCTGCTTTAGACCATACAAGGCTTTGTTTAACCTGAAAACTTGGTTAGGTTGAGGAGAAAATTGAAATCCAGGAGGTTGTTCAACAAAAACTTCTTCTTTAATAACTCCATTTAAAAAATCACTTTTAACATCCATTTGTTGGAGTTTAATGTTCTTTGAGCATGCAAAGGCAAGCAACAATCTTATAGCTTCCATCCTAGCAACTGGTGCATAGGATTCATCAAAGTCTACACCAAATTCCTGACAGTAGCCTTTGGCTACTAGTTTGGCTTTATTCCTCGAGATAATTCCATCTTCATTCATCTTATTTTTGAACACCCACTTGGTTCCTATGACATTAATACCATCTGGTCTTGGGACATTATTCCTTTCAAACTGACCTAATTCCTCACTCATAGTATTGACCCAAGCTTGATCAGCTAAGGCCTCTTCTACTGATTTGGGTTCAATTTGTAAGACTAAAGCAATTAAGTCATCATTATTCACATTTCTAAAATGAGACCTAGTCCGAAGAGGTTCTTCAGGATTGCCTATGACATTATCTAAAGGATGGTCTTTAAGGAGTCTAATATTTGTTGAAGACTCACCTGTTTCTCTTTGACCTTCTGATTTGGGGAATTTGTTTCTCCATTCTGCTGAGTCTTCTCTTCTTCTTGTTGGTTTTCTAGAAAATCTCCACCATGATTGGAGTCCCTGTCAAGATTTTCAACATTAGAAACATCTTTCTTTTCACTAAAAAGAATGTGTGGAGATTCTTCCACTTTCTGATCTGATACATTAAATACCCTATATGCCCTTGACACTTCAGAGTAACCCAAGAATATTCCAGGTGAACTCTTGGCTTCAAACTTGTCTAAATCTTTCTTATCATTATTATGAATAAAATATTTTGCTCCAAAAATTCTGAAATGAAACAAGTTTGGTTTCTTACCTTTTAGAAGCTCATATGGTGTTTTCTTGTGTATGGGTCTTACCATGGCCCTGTTGATTATGTAGGTTGCTGTATTGGCCGCTTCTGCCCAAAACCTTCTAGGTAACTTACTTTCAATCAACATGGTTCGGGCCATTTCCACCACTGTTCTATTTCTTCTCTCCACGATCCCATTCTGTTCAGGTGTCCTGGGAGAGGAAAACCTGTGAGTTAGTCCTTCTTTGTCACAAAGATCAGTAAACATAGAATTTTCAAACTCACCTCGATGATCAGATTGAATAG
Source organism: Amorphophallus konjac (assembly GCA_022559845.1). Classification (NCBI taxonomy): domain Eukaryota; kingdom Viridiplantae; phylum Streptophyta; class Magnoliopsida; order Alismatales; family Araceae; genus Amorphophallus; species Amorphophallus konjac. The sequence continues at coordinate 122,077,058 of CM040127.1, read as the reverse complement.
AACAAACCTTGAACTTTCCTTCTTGTTTGACCTTATTGAAAAATAGATTAAACTTTTGAAATGCATCACTCTTATTTGCTAAGAAAAATATCCATGAATATCTGGAGAAGTCATCTATGATGACATAGCCAAACCTGTTACCATTAAGACTCTGAGTTCTAGTTGGACCGAAAAGATCCATATGAAGAAGTTCCATTGGTCTAGAAGACAATGGCTCAGATCTTAATTTGAAAGAGTTTCTGGTCTGTTTGCCTAGAGCACAGACATCACATGATTTTGAAATGGAATTGAATTTAATTCTAGGCATGCCTTTAACTAAATCAAGTTTGACCAATTTATTTAAAGTAGAAAAGCTAGCATGACCTAGACGTCTATGCCATTCAAAAGCATCAATTTCAGAGTTAGCAGATAAACAAATAGTAGATTCAGATTTCTCATTTAAGTCTACAATGTAGACATTATTAATTCTGTTGGCTACAAATTTAACCTCATCAGAATTTATTTCAAAGATTTTGCATGAAGTATCATCAAAAACAACCTTGTGACCCTTGTCACATAATTGACTGATGCTGATCAGATTATGTTGTAGCCCTTCAACAAGTAAGACTTTTTCAATGGAGTTTGCGGAAGACTTACCTACTGTGCCAACTCCAATTATTTTACCTTTGTTCTTTCCTCCAAACTTGACCAAACCCCCTGGCTTCATCTCTATCTTGCCAAACTTGGATCGGTCTCCTGTCATATGCCTGGAGCAGCCAATGTCGAGGTACCACTTGTTGTCTTCAGCTGCCAGGCCGACCTACACAAGTATATCAAGCAGAGTGATTTGGAACCCAAGATGAGTTGGGTCCAAGGACATTGTTTAAATCTCTGATCAAGTGTTTAGGTATCCAGATTTGTTTCAGCATGGTTTTCTCTGGCACCTTCCTTTCTGGTTTATTAAAGTTCAATCCAGCTGAACTGGAGAAGTGAGTTCTATTCCTTTCATTGGTCTTCATATTCTTAGGAAATTTCCTGTAGGCTTGTTGATTGGCATATCTTTGACCATGAAAGTTATTCCTCCAGTAGGTCTTGTTTGGACCCATCTGATTGTTATAATTCCAGCTCTTATTCTGATTTGTTTTCTTGGTCCAGCTACCATTTGTGTTCTGGTGAATGGACTTAATGTTATTCTTCATAAAGTTCATTCCAATCTTAAATGGTTGTCCAGTACTGGTCGTTGTGTTTTCTTTAGGAGTTTGAGTTTTCTTAGAGCTGTTTGAGCTGGATGGTGTGTCCAGCTTTTCTTTTCCCTTCTCTGGACAGAAGGTGATGGTCTTGAATTGCAAGGGTCTCTTGTTGGTTGGGTCATAGCCTAGACCTTCCTTATTGAAATTGACCCTAGTCCCTAGTATAGCATCTAGGCTAGTCTTTCCTTGGATAAACTTTTCTAAGACTTTCTGTTTGTCTTCTAGCTCCTTTTGAAGAGACTCAGAATTCTTTAGGAGTTCAGCATTTACTTTCTTCACAGCTTCATATTTCTCTGAATTCACTCTAATTTCATTCATGCTTTCTTCAATTTTAGTTTTGAATTCATTGAGCTGTTTTTGACTTTCTTGAATTTCTCCCTTAAGCTTATCATTCTCTTTCCTTAGTGAGGTCATTTCTTCTAGTTATTCTTTTAGCCTTTCATTTTCCTCACAGACTAGAGTTTGTTCTTCAATATTTGTGTTAAATTTTCTTTTCAGAACTCTGTGCTCTTTGCTAAGAGAATTAAATTTATCTAGCAAGTCACCATAAGCATCCTCCCAGTCATCAATTGAGAAATTTTCAAAAACGTTTATTACCTCCTCTTCACTGTTTGCCATAAGGCAAATTCCATCGTCATATTCTTCTGAGGAAGCATCTTCGGGGTCTTCTTCTTCCTCGCTCCATGTGCAGACCATCGCCTGTGGCTTCTTCTTCTTCTGCACCTTTATGTTTTTCTTCTGAAGATAGGGACCCTTCTTCTGGAGTTCTGGGCATTCGCCTTTCATGTGTCCCTGTTTGTTACAGTTAAAACAAGTCAGTTTCTTAGGATTTCTATCCCTGTAATTGGTAAACTCAGCATTCTTGTTAAAAGAGTGTGGGTTCTTCTTCCTAAAGGTCTTTCCCTTTGTCCTCAGAAACTTTCTGAACTGACGAGTGAGCATAGCCTGCTCCTCCTGGTCGAGATCTGAAAAACCTTCAAGCTCGGACTCAGACTCGGGGCTACTGCTGCTGCTCCCACTTTTACTACCCTTGTTGCGGGAAGCTCTTAGAGCTACATTTTTACCCTTCCTCTCACTTCCTTCTCCACCTCCTTGGAAGTTCATCTCATAGGTCATCAGGGATCCTATGAGTTCATTCACAGTTAAGACAGTCAAATCTTTTGACTCCTCAATCACAATGGCCTTAGTGTGCCATGCAGGGGATAAAGATCTAAGGATTTTCCTGACTATATCTGCCTCAGCAAGATCCTTCCCTAGCCCTTTAAGAGTGTTAGTGATCAAGGATAACCTGGCATACATTTCAGTTATATTCTCATCTGCATTCATCTTAAACATGTCATACTTAGAGGTGTAGAGGTTTACCTTCGAAGCTTTCACTTGAGCTGTACCTTCATAGATCAATTGCAGCTCATCCCACATTCGCTTGGCCGTCTTATAGGCTGATATACGGGCATATTCTTCTGGATGAACATCACACTGGATGATGTTCAGTGCCGTCCAGTTGAGAGAGGATAGCTTGACATGGTCATCTGTCCAAGCATCTTCGTTTGGTGGCAGATCATATAGCCCAACAGTAATTACTCTCCACAGTTTATGGCTCTGAGCCCTGATAAACACTTCCATCCTGTTCTTCCAAAACAGATAGTTATTACCATCAAAAAACGGAGGGCGACTAATGGATTGACCTTCGGCCATGAAGGTTCTAGGACCACTGCCATTTGCTTGATTTTTCGTCCACATGGCGTAAACCTGCTCTGATACCAAATGTTAGCGCAGCAAGAGTGATATAGAAGGGGGGGATGAATAGATCACTCCCAATTTGCAAAACTTAGGCAAGAAAATAAATCTACCGCTTATGCCCCTTCTAAACTAGCACACAAAGAATTACAAATGTAGATACCAATCAAGATCGAATAAGAGAATGATGGTGAAGAGCTGAACAAACAACTAGTTGAAGAGACAAGTAGATAGAGAGCGCTGATAAAGACCGCAAACCACAGAGAAGACAACCGGTTTTTTAGGTGGTTCGACTGCAGTCCGCAATCTACATCCACCCCTCACTCCAACTAGAGTGAGGATTCCACTAGCCACTGCTAGAGCACAGCAGACTCAGTCTGCGAACAACTTGCTGCCAAACAGCTTGAAAGCCCAAGGGAGACAAATCCCTCAACAGAGCTCTGCTACCCACAGAGCTTGAAACCTGTTCTAGCACCCAGCACGAACAGAACCGGAGAGTGCCTCTCCCTTCCTCCACACACCGGAGGGAACCTGCTAATGACAACCCGTCACTAGCAACACCAGAGATCAGCGATCTCTCTTCCTCTGCAACCTAGAGGGAAATCGGAGTTAGACTCCCTTCCTCCACACACCGGAGGGGAACATATCAGAATTAGACGAAGAACACATAAAGAAAATCAGAAAAGAAACTAAAGACTGATCGAGAAAACATTCGATACTGAGAGTTAATACAAATGTAGCTTCCTGGGAAGCAATTTCAAAAACCAGATACTGCAAACTCTCTTTCTCTCTTCACTGCTATCTCTCTCTTTCTTTCTCTTCACTGCTATCTCTCTTTTTCTTTCTCTTCACCGCTGGATCGAGCTCTCTGTAATTCTGCCTTTTCTTTCTTGGCTCTGATCTACCTTCATCGGTGGGCGAAGGTCTCTATTTATAGCGGCAGCAGGTGGATAGGGCACAACATGCGTGTGCTTCCCACGCTCGATCCAGAACCTTCCTGCCACGCGTCCTCATTGGATTGGTTCCTCTTGTCTTGGATCACGTGTAGCCCATTTATTTGGGAATATTCTTCCTCGTACCTGTAAGGAGATAAAAACCAATAACACGCTGTATGGCCACTAAAACTACAGCTGCATGAGGTATATGATAACAACACGACGTGACTACTACACGAGATAAGAAAAGAACAACACGAGATACAATGGACAAGACTGACACAATCAAGGAAGGTGACACGAGGTCAGATCAGGATAGCACGAGGTGAGAAGAAAATGTCACGGAGTGAAACAATAGAAGAACACACGATTTAGAAGAAACCTGGACGAGGTTAGAGCGAAACAACACGAACTAACAAACGGCAACAAAAGATGACACGAAGTGAAACAACACTTGAAAACATAAGAAAAATAACTCGAGCACAAAATAGCTCGAATGAACGACTCGAAGACGAGGTGACACGGGCTGACCATGACACGAAGACAAATAACAGAAACCGTCACGAGTTGAAGACAACACGAAGATGAAAACAGAAACCGACACCAGTTGAAAACAACACGAAGATGAAACTCAGGAATTGACACGGAGTGTGGTCAAGGCGAGAAGGACACGAAGTCTAAAGAGAAAAAATAGCACGAAGACAGAAGAGTGACACGGCTATCACGACATGTGATGAAGCAGTGACACTAGTAAAAAATGACTCGAGGAACAACAGTAAGTGACACGAAATTAAACAAGCAGACATAAAAGATGACACGAGATGAGCAACTAAAGGACAGAGAGAAACGACACGAGGTTCACAGAGAAACGACTTGGAGTTCGTCAGAACTATTCGAGCTGCTTCAGTAACACGACACGAAGTTAAACAACCGAGACTAGGACTCGAAGACATAGATGACAAGGATAGAACAACACGAAGTATTACCTCATACAAGTTTTCCTGTCAAGCATGGAAATCAACACGAAGTGTTGTAAGCTCAGACGACACGAAATCTTTTCGTGTTAGTGAGGGGAAACAACACGAAGTGTGGCTCAAGTGGCACGAAAACAACTCCCAAAATTAACTGAAGTGGCTCGAGGATTTACATTAACACAGAGAAACATTTTTGTTCACAAAGGTTCATACTGTTGAAACCATCAAGACATTATGACTCAGGCAACACTAAAATTCATTTGGTCAAATTGTTCAATTGAACAGGACATTCGCTTACTATGTAATCCATTCACTTACATGATGAAACATGAGATTATCTTGAGATAAAGAAATGATTTATAGTGTGAGACATCATCAAAATCATAGGGACACTACAAGCAGGTCGCCAGAATTGCCACGAGACACAACAAAATGCAAGTGTGGATGTGAACACAAAAAAAAAATAGTGAAGGAAACTTCTATCCTCATTACAAAAAGGGGAAGTGAATACAAAAGGAGCCCTTCTGAGGGGACATATTACAAAGGCGGATCAGCTAAGACCGCCTGAAGATATCAGCAAAGTCAATAAGCCCGACATGAGGAGCCGCCCCTAGTTCATGGAGCTGCGCTTCCTCTTCCTGAACCCGAGTCACCTCAGTCTCCAGGGACACGACTCGGCCCTCCAGCAAAGAAGTTCTTTCGATACCTTGGACTTCCGCAGCCTCTAGCCGCGGTATCTCGGCTTCTATAGTAGCCAATTTAGAGCGGAGTTCTTCCCGTCGGCTACGTAGAATGTGCGCTTGGGTTACGGAAGCTTCAACCTGAGCCCTGCTCTCCTGAAGATCAGAGATCAGAGACGTCAGCTCCGCCTGACAGTCAACTCTCTGCAGTTTGAGTGCCGCCAGCCGGTCGCCCATCATCTTCTCGAGAAAGTCCCAGTGATTCACAAACTTCAACAAGAAAAGCACCCGCTGGGTCCAGATATCTAGAGGGCAGCCGAGTGACTACAGCCCGATCGTCAGTCGCGCAGCCACTTCCTTCAATTGGGTGTAAGACAGCGCTGGCTGAGATTCCACAACCTGACGCAGCATCTCTATATGCTGCCAGACAAATTCCTCCGATGAGGTAATGCCCAGGGAAGCCGCTGGAGACACCTCGAAGGTCACTTCCCTGTCTATGGCGGCCCATAAGCCGGTGTCCGTCTCGGAAGAGGAAGATGGAACGGCCGTCAAAGTCGAAGAAGCAGATACCACGGCAACATGTTCCTGCTCCGTCAGACTCTTGTTAGGGCTTCCTTCAACAAAGCCTAGGAGGGACGGAGGTTCTGACTCTGGCTCCGGCACGAATGGAACTGCAGAATCAGGCGCGATCGTCATTATGACCGCCGATATAAAAGCAGACCCCCTCTGCGGGTCAGCCTCAACCCTCAACTCTGTCGTCGACGCCAGGGCGAGACTCTCCCCCGACTGGCTCGGCTCCGAGGGTAATCCCCCAACAGCCGCATGTATCCTCACCGGCACGGGGCGGAGTAGGGTGATTGTCCCTGAAGGAGATGCGGTGGCCAGCGGTAGCAGATCCGAGGCCTCTGATGAGACCACAGCAGTACCAGAAGTCGGTGCCGGGGAATGAATAGAGGCTTCGGGTTCCTGGAATGAAAATCCATGTAAACATCAAGGTGACAAAAAGGGAGGGGGATATGCGGCTCTGTAAAGGGGCGAATAGAGTTTACTATGATGACGGCATCCATCTCTTCAAGCCCCTAAATAGAAGATTCCAACCCTGCAGACGAAGCAGCAAAAGGAGGGGTTATCTCCGCCTCCACGTCCAATCCAGCAAATTCCTTGATGGGGGCATCCCTTGCCCCTCCACTTTTTTGAGGCTCGAATCGTCGTCGACTTATGCCATTATGTTCATCATGTGTTTGTTAGTCTAGTCATGTAATTTTTATATTTTATTTGAGTCTTAAACCATGTAATTTTCCTATTATTTGAGTCATGTACCTAGGTTAGTAGGTTATCTACCAAAGTCATGTGTCATTATGTTGGTTTGTTAAGCTATTGGGCCCAACTAGTGGGCTAGGCCCAGGGGCACCCCTCCCTTGGACTGCTTTGGTCATTAGTTAGCTTGTTAGGGTCATTATGGTCATATGAAAGTATGGAGCCTATAAATAGGCCTCCCCTCCCTCTCATTGTAACAACTTTTGAAGAATCATTTGAATAGAAAAATTCTCTAGTCTTACTCCTCTCTACCAAATCTCTCTTCTCTCTCTCTCTCATTATCTCTCTCTCTCTCCCTCCACCCCAATTTTCGGAATTTTCTCTCTCCTCTCCATTCACCCCTCATTAAGACCCCTCCCCTTCCCCATACACTCATTTAACTCCCCCCCCAACCCCAAGGTGGCATCCTCCAATCCACACCCCACCTCCCAACCCCCAACTACCCCACTCTCCTTCCCAGAGCAACCCACCACCTTCCCAATGCTAAATTAGCTTCTCCCAAAGCCCAATTTCGAATTTCCCTCCCATCTCCCACCCCCTTAGCTCCCTTGGCCGCCCAAATCCAACCCCAAACCCAGCCAAGGTCGCCCCCCCCACCACCACCCCTCCATTCATACCCATTTCTTTTGCAGGTCAAACTCTGGTTGCAGGCAGCAGGTTGGCCGTAGCTTGAAGTGGCCACCACGTCCTCCTCCCTGCGAATCTGAAAGCTCAAGAGGTACCGTTGGAAGCGTCTTCGAGTCCTCTTCGCAACGGTGGTGGTTTCGTCTGGATCCAAGCTCCGAGCTGGCCGTGAGAGCATTTCTCCCCCGACTGTGCGCAGCTTCCCTAGCAGAGCACCTGAGCCGGAGTTGAAGCTCTACAGCGGCCAACCTCCTGGGAATCAGGGCAGGAGTTCTTCATCAAAAATCTTCTCCTCTGAGTCCTCTTTCATCTCCAAAAGGTAGGGCATCAATTGGCTTCCACAACCCCTAGTTCACATTTTCCTCGTCCAAGTGCGCAGACTGCTCTTGCTGATCCAGGTTCGACCTGCACCCACTGATCCAATGACTGCTCTCTTCTCCGACCTCCGATTGCAACTCCGTCAGCTCCTGCTCAAAGCTACTCCGACCACGGAAGCGTCACTGCCAGTCTCGCCTCAATCGGAGTTCAGGAGAGCCCACAGCACCTTCGGCAACCAACTGCATCTTTTCTATTTCCATCCGAGGCAGATAGAGGGGTCCTGTTCCAGGCTCTGCCACGATCAGCACAGAGTTCCTGAGCCTCCCCAAAAAATTCAGACATCATCCTTGGTCCGTTGGGAAGCTTTTGGCACAAGTCTCATCAAGATCTGAGCTCTGTGGAATTTGTGACAACATCATCACCTCCCCACTGTCCAGCAACTCTGAAGATTGGCAGAACCGGCAACGCTCCGAACGTCGGGTTTTCTTCATAATTCCCCCACCCCGCTTGGCCGGCTGAAGGCCCCTCCCTGCGTGGAGGTAGTTTTGACTATAATAAGTTTAATCCCCACCCCAAGATCATCCCTCCTGCGAGAGGCGTAGTGCTGTACTCTTTAATTTTCAGGTCAAGCGACAATCGCCGCAGCGTTCGGGTATTTACCCACGCTTCCCGGCGCGCCCTCGTCTCTGAGCGGGATCGGTGTCTTCACACCGATCAGGTGAGCCTCTGGTACTGTCCTTGATTGCCTCATTTCTGCAAGTTCATTATTGCTTTGAATGCCCGTCGGACGGTGAGAAGAGAGCCCGATCTTGTATGCTACTTTGTGAGTGACCACCGCGGACCAAGAGTGAGTGCCACCCAAACCCCGCCCTGCGGGCCGGCCGCCCACGAAGTTGGGAATCCTAGGCCCATTGAGGGTCAGCCTAAGCCAACTAAGTCACTTAGAATCATTGGGTCTCACCTCGGACCCTTGCCATCATCCCCCGGCCCCGCCCGGTGATCGCGTGTGCCGAGCGAGTAAGACGCTATCATGAGAATCATTGGAGTGCTTGTATGCTTGCGGGTCTAGGTCCTAGGTTGCTCATTTCATGCTTAGTCATCCTTGGGCTATGCCACATCATTCCTCCTGTACCACTCCCTCAGACGGCGCCCTCGGCAGCCTCGGAGGACTGAAAATCAAAGCATCGCTTGATAGTATGAAGAGAGCCATTGCCCCTTTGCTGCCTGCTGCAGACCCTTGTTCATCACCTTCTGAAGAATGATGGTCAGTCTCTTCGTCAGAAGGGGTGGCAGAGCTACTCGAAGAAATATCTATGCTGATCTCGGGTTGGCCCGCCTCCTCCGTCGCCTGACGGGACGCTGAGCGGGTGAGCACGCACCGCAATGGGATAGCGCCCTTCTTCAGCACAGTCTTATGTCCCACGGGCTGTGAAGGAGCTTCCACAACAGGCGCCTCAACCGCCGCGCTGACCACTCCTGCCATCACAACAAAACAAGTGCATAAGGCAGGATGGAAAGCTCAATAAAAAGGAGAACCTAAAGAACCACAATTGTGCAGCTCACCCTCAGCCTCGCTGGCAGGCGTAGGAGAAGGAAGTCTGACATCCTCCTCAATAGTGGGAAGACTCTCCCCTGCAGCTCCAGCTGTCTCAGTCACCCCTACCGGGGCTATGATGGAAGGCCCTATCTCTCCGACCTCCAGGGCGGCTTCCTCGGCACATGTGGTGTCAGCCGCTCCTTGAGCTGAAGCTATACAAAGAAGATATCAGAAAAATGAAAATGCCGTGAAAAGAGCATTCCTTTATACCGCACAAGGAAAATGATGTCACCTTCAGCTACTTGCTGAGTAGCTTCTTTCCGAGCGGCGAACTGTTCAAATGATGGCACCTCAGGCAGGGGAGTCTCAGCCGCGTCAGTCGAAGGCCGCTTGGAAGAAGTTTTCTGAGCTTTCCTCGCTTGGCCTATTGCAACTTTCATTGCAGAAGCTGCTCTCTTTTTGCCAGGCGACAGTGGAGTAGTAGTCGGCGCTGGTGCAGGGACCTCAAAATATTCCGGCTTCTGTGCCTAGGAGATGATTTTTCTATAAAGCCCCTGTTGCTTGATATCCGGACAGTCTGTCAAGTGAAGCACACGCCGTTAAGAATGAGCGAAGCAACAAACTAATCTACGTGTCGACGGAGGAGCACTTACCTACCCGGCCATTGTAAAAGGATGAGAGTGGCCAATACTGATAAGCCACCTCCTTGCTTCGGGATGCAGCCTCCCGAACGAGCCAGCAGACGTCGCCAATCTTCTTACACTTGTCAACCAGGTCGGCCAGGTCCGCATGTCCGTGGGAAGCTATACAATGATACAAGACGAGGTGGTCAAAGCCCCAGACATCTGCATAATGAAAAGATACGAATAGAGGCTTGTCCAGAACACTAGCTGCGGGACTCTCAAGGGTCAGTCTGTGGATGCTCATCAGGACGAATAGCCAAGATGTATGCTGATAGTATGTCGGGGTTCTGTCCTCTCTATTAACAAACGCCCGACACGGGCAAAAGAGATCCACCTCACACTTCCATGAAACTGCTTTGGAGAGCGGCTCCTCGATAGGGAACGGATACTGCTGAAGCTCCAGGCGGGAACCACCAATCTAGCACATGTGTTCTAAATTCTGCGTAAAAGCATCTTCACTTATGTCAGCAAGCACGGGTATCAGTGGTTCAGCCACTCCCTCCTTGATGGCTTTTCTGTTCGCTATGTATGTCTCTGCCTCCTTCGGGTGGTGGTAAAATAACCTCTTCAGATGGGCTTCGTCAATGTCAAAAACGGGCCCAGGCTGCTGACTCAAGAAGGTGCGCTCAGCCACATCCCAGCATGTCATCCGGGCATTGCGGTAGAAGCTCGTGCGAGCATTCCACCACTTTACATACTCTGGAGTGACCAGGGGGACTCGGTTCGGCATCGGCACTCTGAAAGTATTGGCGTCCCGGCGGTGAAAATAGTCCCACCAGGAGCGACCTTCGGCCACAACGGTCGAGCCATGCTTTGACCTGCTGTCTAAAGGAAACAGGGCGACCGAAGGCGAAATATGCTGATCGTAGTCGAAATTTCGACCGAACCTGAAGGGATAGTAGGGTTCCAAATAAACTGCGCCCCCCTTTCTGAATACTAAAACACTGGGACGAATTGATAAAGCCCAGTCAATGAGTTCAGGCTCCAAGATTGGTCGGGTCACGGTGTTGCCCGAAATGAAGTGTGTGAAAGTCTCCACTGCCTTGAGCTTACACTCACGCTGACGGTTCACTAATGGAGATGAATGTGCAGCCAGATTCCAAAAGTGGATAGTCCCCGCTGAATCCGTTGGAACCCTTGCCAGTCGGCCACGGATGGAGAAGAGTTGCTGGGACACTGGACCCGGTTCAGCACTTGCAAACTCCAGCATTCTGGGATACAATGTCATTGTCTGCAAAGTCCGGGGAGCTAGCTCCGGAAATAAGTTGCACACCCAGGCATTAAAAAAATGAAACGGCCCCACCGTTCGGAAAGAGCGGGGGATCCGATGCCTATGAATATCTCCAATGGATTTGTAAATCAGGCATAGTGCGGCTGGACATATTGCAAGCCGTATGCCCCAAGCCATCTGACAAGCCGAGTATATTGCCTCCGGCCGAATAACTGTCTCATCCCCCTGCGGGAGGGCAAAAGTACACAGCCAGAAGGTAAGGTAAGCAGCACAATGGGTAAGAGGATCCACCCCCATCGGATTCGGCCCCCCGCGGCTTATCCCCCGAAAAGAAGCAGGCAGCTCTGACTTGAACTTAGGTGGCCTGCTGGGTTTGCCCGCAACAGGAGCTACGTGAGGGAACTCGCTATACTTCAAAGGGCCCCCGAAGAAATACTGAATCCAATGTCCTGCTCGGACTCTCAGTTTGCTGCTCTTCTCCCGGGGCTAGTATCCCTTTGAGGATCCCCTATTCAGCGTCAGGTAGAGGGAGCGGTATGCCTTCATCAAGTACCGGTATGAATAACCGAAGTAATATTCGCCTTCGCCATCTGTTTCGTCCTTGATGAAGTCATGAATGCAGACCTCCTCATAGGGCTCTCCGTTAATCGACAGGCCTGATAACTATGATAGGCTCCAAAGATCCAGAGAGGTCTCACCTTCTGCTATATAGAAAGTGTTGAACTGCGGGCAAAATACTTCGAACATGCCGCAGCACTACCCCTTTGAAATGGGATACCTGAGGCAGGATGCATACACACTGTGGTACACCCCGGCCCTGACCAGCAGCGGTGCATACTCTTTCAGAACATATTCTGTGAATTCCACTGCCCCTACATGAAAGAGATGAGCATCTGTCACCTTCGTGTCTGCAAACCACCCAGCTGCCAATTGAAATTTGAACTGAACAGCCAAGCAGTTCAGCACAAACGGTTCCTCTCTGTAGCCCCACTTGATGGGCGCCAAGAATAAACCGTAACCGGGTTTCTCCCTGTTAACCCGACCTATGGTGTTGTCCCATCTGGCTGGTGTGAACTCTGGGGCCCGTGTTAGCATCTTCAGCTCTGCCTCCAGCTCTGTTACCCCTAAGACGGCGTTCCATTTGCGCCGCTCCCCCGGAAGGTATATGGTATCGCCACGATACACAGAACCTTTCAAGCTGTCCCGGTCTAGCAACATGGCCCGCTCCACCATCAGAGCCAGCATGACATCCCTCTTCCCAGAGACGTTGAAGGTACAAATGAAGGGTGCGAGGTGACGATCCTTCGGGAAGTCCGCACGGTAGTCATCATCGTGATTGAAGTCCAGTCCTCCCTCGACAGTCACAATGCGAGAGGCGGATACTGTATCTGTTTCGGAGCTAGAGGACTCATCGACTATGGCGATCCTCCCAAGTCCCCGGTCCAGCTGTCCAACATTCCTCCAAGTCACAACGGGACCAGAAGCCCTGCCTTGAGGAGAAGAGTCAACATCAGCAGTGCCGGAGACAACGCGGCTAGAAGAAGAAGCCATTTCCAGCGAGCTGCAGACACAAAACCAAGAAAAAAGAATAAGAAGGTGATATAAGAAAAAAATTATTAGAAAAGAAATTTTCAGAAGAAAATTTTGACAGCATCTCCCCTTATTCGGAGCATGCCCAGAAGTCAAAAGGGAGAACACCCACCAGGAGGGGGTGACTCCGAAATGAAAAGGGACGGAGTCCCGAACAAAATTCCCCGAAGGGAAGGATTCCACGCCGACCGCCCGATGCTGCAGAAGAAGAAGAAGAGGCCGAAGAGAGAGAAAGATCAAAGAAGAATGAGCTTTCTCCACTCCCTCGGCGCCTAAATAGGCCAGGCCAAATGGCGCTCCGAGAAGGCCCACGCGCCAAGAGGCGAACGCGCCAAAAGGCGCGCCGAAGCGGCCTCTGCGCCGAAAGCCAAGGGTGCCACAAGGCGCGTCGATATCGGCCGTGCCGATAGCGTCATCGCGCCGAGACCGTCACCGCGCCGAGAGCACCACCATGTCGGAAACATCTACGATGCCGATTAGCCCACCAGGGGCGATGTAACCAATAGATCAAGCCGAAAGTGCTGGTGTTCATCCAAATTTGCTTAAAGAGCATGGAAATCACGCAAGTAGAATGAAGACTCAGAGTCAAAAGAATAGGCAATGCACAGGAACAAGCCTGAAGAGACCACGAAGCGCAGTGTGTGGCGTGATGTACACCCGCATGTCCCGTGTCACTCATGCTTCGCTCACGCCACCTACGGGTGGGGGGCATTTGTTGACACCTAAAATATGTCAGAAGAGATCATAGCAGATTCACAGTTCTGAAGATCAGTCGAGGGCACAGCTCACATGCCATCCCTGGGAGATCTGAGAGTCTGAATAGAAGAAACCCACTACCCCTATCATGTTGTTCGACTAAAGCCGTCTTTGGCTAGGTTGCTGTCCAGTACCGCTGTCATTCAGATAGTCAGGCTGATAAAACTATGCCAACATTCAGGCAACCATCCGCCTGCTGAAACAGATGTTCAGACATCTCTGATTCTCTGAAGAAGGGATGCACAATGCCTCGCACGTGCTGTGAATGCGAGGTGCAAACAAGCCCCACGGAGTCTTAATATACATATGCCAAGCCCCACTGTCGAAAGGAGTCCACCAAGTGGATCCTGGACCGAATGGGCCGAACGACAAGAGAATGGGCCAAGCCCAAATATGAGACCCGACGCACCGATGACTGCCACGCCGGGAGGATGATCTTGGCGCGCCGGGAAGTGCATGCCGAAGGGATGAGGGCCTGGCCTCTATAAGAAGCCTGCCCTTCGAACAAAAGGACAAAGGAGAAGGGGGACAGAACAAAAAAGAGGGCGGAAGAAAAAAGAATAAACCAGAAGGAAGAGGGTGCTTAGCCATCAAAAGAAAAGAGGAGAGCTCGAGCGCCCTTCGCAGAAGCTGAGGGAAGAGAGAGGGGTCCGAGGAGAGAGTCCAGGTGTGAGGGCCGTGCAACTGTAACTCCTTTGCTCTCTCTTTCTCTTCTCCGTCTGTCTGAGTGTTCCTCTGTTGTTTTTTTCTTTCGCTTACCAGCATCTTTGCTTTAATAGCATCGAATGCTAATGTAACCCTATTTACAGGGATGAAGTTTGGATTTCTTTTCCTTTTGGGTTAGATTTCTTTCTCTTAAATCGCATATGTGTAAGCCAGTTGGCTGAAGTTGTTAATAAAAAGTCTTGGTTGAATTCCGATATGCTGGATCACTCTCTTTCGCTTCCCTCTGTATCCAAGGTTTTAATCTAGATACGGCTATCGCCAACTGCAAATGTCTTATGTTTAATTTCTGTTATCTGTTGAGGCTTCTTTGCCATCATTCTTCATCACTACCCCAGCCACATTTCGAGGGCCTGAGACAGTCCATCTCATGGCTCCTCGTACGTGGAATGGAGAGGAATATCTTCGGGAGTTCTGGTTAACGGCTCTGCTCCTAGTGAGGCCCCAGAGGAGAGTTCGTCTCCCCCTCGAAGTCATCTCTCCGATCATCCCAAAACTATCGAGATCGGTGAATAAACCCCTTTCATTCAAGCTCCAGAAACCCTGTTCTAGAACCTCTTCAAAACCTCTTCTGAGGGTCTCCCGGCGCAGGCACCTCCCGGCGTGAGTTTCACGCCGAGGGCTTGCCACGCCGGTTGGGTTTCCCCCATCGCGTCGAGAGCCCATCCTGTTGCTGTGCCGAAGCTTATCCCTCTGCTACACATCAATACCTTCACATCTTCTGAACGTCTTGATGCCATCCTCTGGATACCTTGAGGCATTCGAGCCATGCAGACCTTGCCTACTATAGCATGTCCCACGGGCATGCATTGTTTTCTTCTCTGGCCTCACAGGAGCTATATTAAAGGGTGTAATTCCCCCCACATTCTATAACCCATTATGATGGGGGCATCCCTTGCCCCTCCACTTTTTTGAGGCTCGAATCGTCGTCGACTTATGCCATTATGTTCGTCATGTGTTTGTGAGTCTAGTCATGTAATTTTTATATTTTATTTGAGTCTTAAACCATGTAATTTTCCTATTATTTGAGTCATGTACCTAGGTTAGTAGGTTATCTACCAAAGTCATGTGTCATTATGTTGGTTTGTTAAGCTATTGGGCCCAACTAGTGGGCTAGGCCCAGGGGCACCCCTCCCTTGGACTGCTTTGGTCTTTAGTTAGTTTGTCAGGGTCATTATGGTCATATGAAAGTATGGAGCCTATAAATAGGCCTCCCCTCCCTCTCATTGTAACAACTTTTGATGAATATTGAAAAGCATTTGCCATCTCCCTCTCAATATCTCCCTCTCTCTCTCTCTCTTACTATCACTCTCTCTAAGTGGCTTGTACCCCCTCTCTCTCTCCTCCCCACCCCAATTTCGAAATTCATTCTCTCTCCTCCCCATTCACCCCTCATTAAGGCCCCTTCCCCTTCCCCATGCACTCATTCAATTCCCCCTCCAACCCCTAGGTCGAAACCCCTTCTCCTAGGCACCTTTCCACTTTCCAAAGCACCCCACCACCTTCCCAAGGCTGAATTAACTCCTCCCAAAGCCCAAATTCGAATTTCCCTCTCCCTAGGGCTGTGCCCTTTCATCTCCCCACCTCCTTAATCACCCTAGGTCGAAATTCCCTTCCTCCCTACAGCCAAATTCGCCCCCCACCTCCTCTCTCACTCATCCTCTCTCTAGTGCACATCCACCCCCCATCTCCACCGCTAGCTGCTCCAGCCCCCCTCTCCATCTATCCCTGCCACTCCAAACCCTCCAGAAGCCCTAGCCACGTCCTTCCCATATCCACAAACCATCAGCCATCACCCCAAGCTGTGCTACTCTCCCTCCCACTCCCTTTGGTCTTGCAAGATTGGAGTTTCAGGTTGCAGGGTGCAGGCAGCAGAGTGGGGTCCTGAAGTTGCATCGTCTCCGGCTGCTCCCTGATACTCCTGGTGGCAAGGCCTACATCTATGGAAAGGTCGTCCAGAGAGCTTCCAAGGCGAGGTGGTTTCGTCAGCATCCGAGCTCCGAGCAGTCCACAGCAGCCATTCTCCCGCTACCTCGCAGAAGCTCTCAGGCAGGGAACCAGAGCTGCAGTCACAGTCCGACCACGGCTTCCTCCCTGAATATCTGAGCGCCATTTTCGGAGGGCTGAAACTACTACCAGTTAGCTGTCATCTCCAAGAAGAAGGACTTCATTCGGCCTCAGGAGCTTCCAGTTACCATTTTCTTCGTCGGGGTGTGTCGTCTGCCCCCTGTGGGTCCAGGTTTGACCTGTCCCTGCTTATCCGGCTACCTCGCTCTTCCCCGACCTCCGATTGTGGCCCCGTCGATTCCTGCTCGAAGCTACTCCGGCTACGGTCACGTCACTGCCAGGATCCCCTCATTTGCAGTTCAGGAGCGTCCGTGGTGCCATCTGCAACTCGCTGTACCTGTTCTGCACCAGCCAGAGGAAGAAGTTGCTGACCTGTTCCAGTCGCCGGCCCGACCAGCCCTGAGTTCCAGAGCTCCTGCCAAAATTCAGACACCATCCCCGTCCTGTTGGGGAACTTTTGGCGCAGGTTTCATCAAGATCCACGCTCTGTGGAATTTTTGGCAATATCAACACCGCCCCACTGTCTGGCGAATTTGCAGATTGGCAGAACCGGCGGGATTCGACAAGTCGGGTTCCTTAGCTTAATTCCCCACCCCGCTTGGCCGGCTGAAGGCCCCTCCCTGCGTGGAGGTAGTTTTGAATGTAATAAGCCTAATCCCCACCCCAAGATCACCCCTCCTACGCGAGGTGTAGTGTTGTACACCTTTGCATTTCAGGTCAAGCACCATCGCCGCAGCGTTCGGGTTCATACCCACGCTTCCCGGCGCGCCCACGTCTTCGAACGGGATCGGTGTTTTCACACCGACCAGGTGAGTGACTGATACAACCCTTGCTGGCCTATATTTTGCAAGTTTAGTATCGCCTTGAATGCTCGTCGGACGGTGCGAGAGTGACCAATTCCGCATATACTCAATTGTGTGCCCGCCGCGGCTCGTAAGTGAGAGCTACCCAATCCCACGCCCGGGCGTGCCGGCCTCCCACAAAGTTGGGAATCCCAGGCCCTTTGAGGGTTAGCCTAAGCCGATTCAGCCACTTAGAATCATTGGGGCCCGCCTCGGACCCTCGCCATCATCCCCGGGCCTTCGGGAGATTGCATGTGTCGTACGAGTGAGCCGCTAGTGTGAGTCCGTTGCTCAATCTTGAATGCTTGTGGGTCTAGGTCCGAGGTCCATCAAGTCAACCTTAGTCAAACTTGGGCTGTGCCGCATCAAGTGGTATCATAGCGGTCATAGGCTTGTCCTTACAAGTCTAGTCTTGGGTCACACTAAGTCTTTCATAGGTGCATCCGCACACCCTTGCATAGCCCACCCAACTTTGCATGACCACTCGTAGTGGAGTCCATTATCAAGTCAATCCATCCTCTTCTAAATACCACGATGAATCCAAAACCCCAAGGGATACCTACCACTAACACCCATGACTTCCCTGGCCACGTCAGTTACCTCATGAAAACCTTTACCCATGCCAATGGCAAGCTTGATAACCTATTTAGACGACTTGATCAACTAGAAGAAAATTGGCCCGCCCCAAGGATGAATGATAGTAGGGCTCCTCCCTCACCTCTCACCTTTGATGGGACTCATCATAATGAGTATTTAGAATGGGAGGCTTCCATGGATCATTACTTCACTTGGTATCCCATGTCTGAGGATGAGAAAGTCCGATTTGCCAAATTACAACTTACCAAACGGGCCCACACTCATTGGTTGAAAATTGAAGGCTTAAGGATAATTAGAAGGGAAGCTCCCCTCACAACATGGGGAGATATGAAGGAACAACTTAGGGCTAGATATATTTTCCCCTCCCATTCCGAACACCAAAGCCCAAAGAGCATTTCAACTCCTTCATTTCCCCTTGGCCAACCCAAGACCCCAATCACCCAATCCCCACCACTTCCCACCTCTCCCACCACTACATCTACACCCTACCTCCAAGTCCTCACCACAACCATAGCTCCACCAGACCATGTGCGCTCCGTGTCCACCCCTCCACCGAACCCCATGATGGCCACCACCCCCCAATCCAAAATCCATCACCAAACCCTTACCCCACAAATCCCCTTGACCCCCACCACTACCCCTCTATCGCCCCCTAAAAGGGACACACCTCCGAAAACCAATCAAATCAAGCCTCCACACCCACCCCACCTTCCTCTTCCAACCCCAATCTTACCCCAACCTAGGCCACCACTACTTCCACTTCCAACCCCAACCCAAATCCGACCTCGTTCACCACCCCGGATGCACCATGCGCCAATCATCATCACCCCACCCACAAAGTACCTACCCACCTCCTTGGAAGAAGAACCCATAATCCTGACACCCAACCCCATAGTGGTGAACACCCCGGATCCAACTCCCACCTTGAAAGAAACACATGCCCAAGATGAGGACAAAGCCTTGCATCACGATCTTCACTCTATGCCCTCTCTTCTAGTAGAGAGTGAACTCATCATAAGTGGGTCCTTGGCTAGATGGTTAAAAGAGAGCCCAGCTCACCCGATCATGGCCTACCCTTCCTTGGAGCGACACCTCTCCATAGTGCCCTTCAACTCCTATTGCACCACCATCCAATCATCTTATCAAGTGGAGACACTAGGGGACCTTCTCAAGGGCTTAGCATGGCAATTAGAGTTGACTAGCATGTTGACCCCCATGACCGAACAACCTACGAGCCTTGACCTCCTACACCTATGTGTTGGGTCTATCACCTCAATGTGCACCATTGGTTGCTACACTAGTGACCTTCTATTATTCCTCCCCACACCTGATGAGCCCGACCATCTCCTCAAATTGGAGCTTCTTATCTCGGGTAGAAAGCCAAGCTCTTCCCTCATGGTCGATCTACCTCCCAAGAGCTTCGACCAAATTACTTCATTAGAAGAGGATGACCCACCTTGTATGGACCTTGTGGGCATAGAGTTCCTTCCTCTAGGAAGCCCAATCCATGACCCCTTTGATCCCTTCCAATGGGAGCCTAGTTACCCATGTGACCCGCCCACCTTACCCACAACCCACCTTTCTCTACCCCAACCAACCATGTTTGACCAAGACCAACTCTTCCAAGACTCAGGCCCCACAAAGGGAACCATCACCATAAACAACATATGCCTAGGAGACAAGGAAGAGCTCCTCTCCATAATGCCCACCTTCTTAGATCCCTTCGACCCATTCACATGGAAGTTCAAAGGTCATCCCACATATATGCACATGGAAGTCACCTTTGGGATAAACATGCATGTGTCTAGGCTTACCACACCACTTGGCATGATTCATAAGTCGGATACATTCATTCACATCACCCACATGTCAAGTAGAAAGCATAAGTGGACCGTATTTGGATGTATTGGCCCACCTTCATTCATTATGAGTATTAAGCATGAGAGGAGCATACATGGATGTCCGGGTCCCCCTACATTTGTCACACCCATACATAAATAGTTCATCTATGGATGTCTCGGCCCTCCTAAGTCTGTCACAGTCTTCATGGCATCAAAATGTGATCGGTCTACATTTGGCTGCCCAGGTCCACCTTTGCACACCATACTTTTCACACCAACATCGCATCATAATGCATGGCATACGCATTCTCGCAAGCATATAGGAAAGAGCAATGAGGCTTACAAAAGGCGGGCAGATGCTCATCGGTGCCACTGCGAGTTCCAAGTGGGAGACTCGGTGATGGTAAGGACGGAGCGGCTCCTTTCGGGACCTGCCTCCAAGTTGAGGGCACGGGGTTCGGGACCCTTTCGAGTTCTGAGACGACTTGGCAGTAATGCTTATGAGCTAGACCTACCTGAGGGTTTTGGGGTACACCCTACTTTCAATATGGCGGACCTGGTACCCTAGAAGGGCCCCGCGGTGGAACCCAGTGAGGAGCTCGAGCCTTTACCCCCCCTTGAGAGAGACACTCCCGGTGGGACTCCACTTCATAGCTTGAGAGACCGACGAGAGCAGGTAGAGGCAATACTGAATGAGCAGAGTATCATTACTAGGCACAGGGTGTATCAGCGCTACCTGGTTAGGTGGAAGAACCGTCGCCCGATTGAGGATACTTAGGCGAGTCGGGAGGACCTGTTGCGACTTGACCTCGACATTCTGGAGCTAGTACTATCGCCAGGCGGACCCATACTCGACGGGGTCGAGTTCTCCCCACCCCGGGGGTATGATGGGGGCATCCCTTGCCCCTCCACTTTTTTGAGGCTCGAATCGTCGTCGACTTATGCCATTATGTTCGTCATGTGTTTGTGAGTCTAGTCATGTAATTTTTATATTTTATTTGAGTCTTAAACCATGTAATTTTCCTATTATTTGAGTCATGTACCTAGGTTAGTAGGTTATCTACCAAAGTCATGTGTCATTATGTTGGTTTGTTAAGCTATTGGGCCCAACTAGTGGGCTAGGCCCAGGGGCACCCCTCCCTTGGACTGCTTTGGTCTTTAGTTAGTTTGTCAGGGTCATTATGGTCATATGAAAGTATGGAGCCTATAAATAGGCCTCCCCTCCCTCTCATTGTAACAACTTTTGATGAATATTGAAAAGCATTTGCCATCTCCCTCTCAATATCTCCCCCTCTCTCTCTCTCTTACTATCACTCTCTCTAAGTGGGTTGTACCCCCTCTCTCTCTCCTCCCCACCCCAATTTCGAAATTCATTCTCTCTCCTCCCTATTCACCCCTCATTAAGGCCCCTTCCCCTTCCCCATGCACTCATTCAATTCCCCCTCCAACCCCTAGGTGGAAACCCCTTCTCCTAGGCACCTTTCCACTTTCCAAAGCACCCCACCACCTTCCCAAGGCTGAATTAACCCCTCCCAAAGCCCAAATTCGAATTTTCCTCTCCCTAGGGCTGTGCCCTTCCATCTCCCCACCTCCTTAATCACCCTAGGTCGAAATTCCTTTCCTCCCTACAGCCAAATTCGCCCCCCACCTCCTCTCTCACTCATCCTCTCTCTAGTGCACATCCACCCCCCCCATCTCCACCTCTAGCTGCTCCAGCCCCCCTCTCCATCTATCCCTACCACTCCAGACCCTCCAGAAGCCCTATCCACGTCCTTCCCATATCCACAAACCATCAGCCATCACCCCAAGCTGTGCTACTCTCCCTCCCACTCCCTTTGGTCTTGCAAGATTGGAGTTTCAGGTTGCAGGGCACAGGCAGCAGAGTGGGGTCCTAAAGTTGCATCGTCTCCGGCTGCTACCTGATACTCCTGGTGGCAAGGCCTACATCTCTGGAAAGTTCGTCCAGAGAGCTTCCAAGGCGAGGTGTTTTTACGGCATCCGAGCTCTGAGGAGTCCACAGCAGCCATTCTCCCGCGACCTCGCAGAAGCTCTCAGGCAGGGAACCAGAGCTGCAGTCACAGTCCGACCACGGCTTCCTCCCTGAAGATCTGAGTACCATTTTCGGAGGGCTGAAGCTACTACTAGTTAGCTGTCATCTCCAAGAAGAAGGACTTCATTCGGCCTCAGGAGCTTCCAGTTACCATTTTCTTCGTCGGGGTGTGTCGTCTGCCCCCTGTGGGTCCAGGTTTGACCTATCCCTGCTTATCTGGCTACCTCGCTCTTCCCCAACCTCCGATTGGGGCCCCGTCAATTCCTGCTCGAAGCTACTCCGGCCACGATCACGTCACCGCCAGGCTCGCCTCATTTGGAGTTCAGGAGCGTCCGTGGTGCCATCTGCAACTCGCTGTACCTGTTCTGCACCAGCCAGAGGAAGAAGTTGCTGACCTGTTCCAGTCGCCGGCCCGACCAGCCCTGAGTTCCAGAGCTCCTGCCAAAATTCAGACACCATCCCCGTCCTGTTGGGGAACTTTTGGCATAGTTTTCATCAAGATCCACGCTCTGTGGAATTTTTGGCAACATCAACACTGCCCCACTGTCCGGCGAATTTGCAGATTGGCAGAACCGGCGGGATTCGACAAGTCGGGTTCCTTAGCTTAATTCCCCACCCCGCTTGGCCGGCTGAAGGCCCCTCCCTGCGTGGAGGTAGTTTTGAATGTAATAAGCCTAATCCCCACCCCAAGATCACCCCTCCTGCGTGAGGTGTAGTGTTGTACACCTTTGCATTTCAGGTCAAGCACCATCGCCGCAGCGCTCGGGTTCATACCCACGCTTCCCGGTGCGCCCACGTCTTCGAACGGGATCGGTGTTTTCACACCGACCAGGTGAGTGACTGATACAACCCTTGCTGGCCTATATTTTGCAAGTTTAGTATCACCTTGAATGCTCGTCGGACGGTGCGAGAGTGGCCAATTCCGCATATACTCAATTGTGTGCCCACCGCGGCTCGTAAGTGAGAGCTACCCAATCCCACGCCCGGGCGTGCCGGCCTCCCACAAAGTTGGGAATCCCAGGCCCTTTGGGGGTTAGCCTAAGCCGATTCAGTCACTTAGAATCATTGGGGCCCGCCTCGGACCCTCGCCATCATCCCTGGTGCCTTCGGGAGATTGCATGTGTCGTACGAGTGAGCCGCTAGCGTGAGTCCGTTGCTCAATCTTGAATGCTTGTGGGTCTAGGTCCGAGGTCCATCAAGTCAACCTTAGTCAAACTTGGGCTGTGCCACATCACATTAAGTCATGGAGCCCTGCCAGTGCAGGCTCTCCGATGACTGCATCGGGGATATCACAACATAAGGGACAAGGTCCCACAAGATCTGGGTCCCTTTATTTCGGGCTACGCCCGGCTTTCATTTCAGTTTCTACTCCGGCATTCGTGAGTAGATAGCCCATTATATTCTCTTGGCACACTCCCAAATAAGGGGAGATGCTGTCAAAATTTTCTCAGAACTCTACTCTATCATACTGCACGATGTTTCAGCGGAATCGCGCATTCAACCCCTTAATTGCATGACAAGAGCGTGAGCTATATCATCTCATGGCATCTTGCCATCACAGGGTATAAACCACGTAATTGGCGATCTCCTTGGACCCCCTTTGCGAGTGGAACCACCCTCATCCTCCATTTTCATCCGTTCATCACCCTGAAGTCCCCATGGAACGAAGAAACCCTCATAATACCCTCTTTTAAAATTAATAAAACCCCTCTCGGCGGCACGATTCTCCCGGCGCCAAGGCCTCCCGGCGCCACTGCCTCCCGGCGCCAAACTCGCGCCGAGTGGGGGGCGCGCCGAGACCAGCCCGCGCCGGGTGATTGGCGCGCCGACGCTACACCAGCTGATTGCCCCTCTCCTTTTCATGGCGCCGGGAGCATGCCGTGCCGTTTGATCTTGGCGCCGACTCCAGTGCCGTGCCGTTTCACCTCAATGATAGTTATCATCTGAGTGTCTGATGCCTTCCCCACTTCATCAAACCTAAACATAACCTAAATTCATTATTCCATCACTATCAACCTTCGGGCCAGTCTTCATTACCTTACGAGGAAACTATGGTTCTTCACCCAGGTCCATGGGAGATATATTAATGGGAGGTTTCACCCCCCCTACATCATACCGAACCCAACATTTCTTCGGTCACCCCGCTGACCCTCAGAGTTCTGCCGTTGCATGTCCTCCAATGGTCCTTTAAGGGGAATATTAATGAACGGCGCAATGGTGCACACTGCCCCGTCAGATTTGGATCCTTCTTGGACCCAGGGCTACGCCCGATTCTCTTTTTGGTTTCCACTCCGGCTCTCCGTGGATGGATGTCCTATATTCCCATTTGGCATAGTCCAAAGGGAGGGGGCATGCTGCCGAATTTGTGCTATAACATCGTTATTGCACCTCGCATATCGCGGTTCCTCGTGCATGCCTGCATCGTCCCTCGGGTATGTTAAATGGTGTTGACGGAAGGTTGGGTTATGCCCAACCAGAAGTCTCCACTATGCGCGATGGTGGTCCTCTGACCCACGTCCTCCGTCACGTACCAAGGGTCCATAATTCGATGAACTATGCATCCCCTGTATGATAAACAAATGCATCCTGCATGCCTTCGTCACGATCACTATGTAGCTCTTTTCATTCTGGCTTTGACAGCCCGCTATCTCGATAATTAATCAAAGGTGTTCCCTCCTCGTGGGGGATGTAATTAACGCCATAGCCTTTATGGTATGGCGGACTGTTGGTCCCGACCGAACCTCACATTCGCCCGACATGGGTCAGAATGAGCGCACAATAAAATCGTCACTCATGTGACTGGCACGCCCGCGTCGTCAATCGGTCAGTTGACTACCAGTTAGTCAAATGGCTGATCGATACGTGAAATAAGACATGTATACATGTACATATGCATATATATATATATACATGAAATTAAAACAACAAGACGGTCGAAAATAAATAAATAAATATAATAATAAAAAAAAACCGTCGCAAACAAGCACCTGTGTGAACAGTACTTCGGGCTGGAGTTCTTCATCCTTCCAAGGTGATTCAAGCTCAGATCTGAAGCCAAGCAACCTCCAAGCAAGCAAGAAGCATTGAAGGCTCTCAAAGGTGATCAAAGCTACATCCATACACCTCTTCATCAACTCAAGGAGATTCAAGAAAAGATCAAGCTACATCCAATATTCTTCTTCATCAACTCAAGGAGATTCAAAGGAAAGATCAAGCTACATCCTATATTTGCTCCATCAACTCAAAAGGATTAAAGGAAGATCAAATCCTCAACAGATTCAAGATCCAACAATCTCAGACAAGATCTAATTTATTCAAGCATATCTTCATATCTTGTTTGAGTATTTTCATCTTGTTTCTATCTTCATTTCATTCAATCTATTGAAACTAAAGATCATCCCTACCGGTGGTTAGTAGAAAGGCAATTGGGAGTTCTCCGATCTGCGGTGTAGCCGTCCCTGCCGGCTTTGTGTGTAGGAAGACAGAAAGAGGGTTTTCTCTGTTCTGTGGTTTGGGGCGTGTCTCCGGTCAAGCTGTGAGTCAGCAAGGAAGCCTCACCGGGTTTTGGTGAGGGGTGGACGTAGGTTGCGGGGTTGCAACCGAACCACCTTAAAAATCCCTGTGTTGTGGGTTGTTTATTGTATGTGATTGCTCTATATCTTCTACCCCCCTTCACAGGTTCGTGTGGTTCCATACTTGGTAATCTTGTTTACACACTCAAGCACTCAGATTTGCACCTTCGGTTTTATCTACGGTTTAATTGAGCTTAGCACTTTGACTGCATCCCTTGGGCGGCCTGCTGCACCCTTGCACACAGGTGCCAAGGTGAAAGTATTGCTAAGTGTTTCCCTTGCTTAGACTCGCATGCACCTTAGTTGATCACACCACTGCATTCACACACATATGAACTTTGAGTGATCAACATAGCACACACACACGTACGGTTGTTGCAGGCTATTGCATGCTCTGTGCCACTCTACTTAATTCCGCTGTGCATTGTGTCTAAGTGATTCATTCACTTTATAGGAGTGGTTCATACTTTCGATAGCTAAGAGTTTTAAATAGGCCAAAGCTTTTGATAGGATCTATTCAACCCCCCCCTTCTAGATCCGTTTACACCTCGCGGGACCCAACAAGTGGTATCAGAGCGAGGCTTTGTCATTCCCAGATCCAACGATCTGCAGGGAAAGATCCCGGTGTTTGTTATTTAGATGGTTTCATATGCTACACATGCTTCGATGACTTCTTCGCCCATTTATGATGGTTCAGATTTTTCTACATGGGTTGGAAGAATGTTCATCTATGTTAGCTCCATAGATCCACAATTGTGGACTCTTATATACAATGGTCCTCATGAGCTGCAATCAAATTCAATTGATTGGTTAGCCAAATATGAGACTAAACACAATGATAATCGTCTTGCATATAACTTAATTACAGCTGCAGTTGATCTAAGACTAACTCATCTTGTGTCCTCTTGCAGCACAGCCAAGCAAGTATTGGACAAGTTGGTGAAAATCTATGAAGGGAAGGAACAAGAACAAGAATGCTTCATGGCCGACTGTGCAGAATAGTCCAGCAATACATCCTCATCACAGGTAAACTCTGACTCCGAGGAATTCACTTTTGAAGAGCTTATGGAAGCCTATGATGAATTGATCACACAATACAAAAAGGTAAAAATAGAAAACAAAAATTTGAAAAATGATCTTAAGAAAATTAGCCAAAATGAAAGCTCGATTTGTAAAAAGTGTTCTATTTTTAAAGAGCTTAACGACACTCTCTCAGTTGATCTAGATACGCATAAACAAAGCATTGCATGTCTAAAGGATGAAAATGAAAATCTTCATGATGAAATCACTAGGTTGGAAGAAACTGTAATAAAACTTCAAAACCAACCTAAGTCAATCTCCAATGATCAAACTATAGCCGATGGGCTAATCTATCATGAGAAGTTGATTGAAGGAAATAAAAATTCTGTTTCATGCTCTGCTAATTTTGCATGTGAAAAATGTTCATTCTTGAGAAACATAAATGTTGGTCTCCATGATGATCTTGAATGGCAACAAAAACTGATTGATTCTCTGAAAGAAGAGAATAGAGAGTTGTTGGAAAAGAAAATTGAACATGAAAAAGCTGAAGAAGAATTGCATAAAAAACTGGCTGCACATGAAAAAGGAAAATCTGTCATTGAAGATCACTCTGAAACTTTGCATGCTTTAGAACAACAAAATCAAAATCTTAAAGCAGTAAACGCCATGCTCAATGAGCAATTGGCAGCATGCGAAGAGGGCCTTGTTGAATCTAAACAGCACATTTTCTCACTTGAAAATGAAATTCAAAGTTTGAATGATTTCCTGTCAATGTTTGCCCAAATCCAAGATTCTGGCTCACCGGAAGCCACCACTTCTTGTGGTCACCAAAAAGGGCACACTGCTCGAAAGAAAAGTAAAATTCAGCATGCTTATCCAAACATGCACCATAACATATCCAATGCTAAATACCATGCCTTCCACAAAATGAATGTCAATTGTTATTATTGTGGTAAACATGGTCACACTGTGCATGATTGTTTTATCTTGAGAAATGATGAGCTTAGAGCAGGAGATCAAGTGAAAGAGCAAGGAAAGAAACTGGTCAATACTGGCAGAGGACCTACTCAGCAGATATCTGCACAGAATTGCACGGGAAGTCAGAAGAGTCAACACTCCCATACAAGCAGGTCAACACTCTCCATGTCTTTAAACAAAAATCTTCCTCCTTGCTGCTCTCATTGTGGTAAGTCTGGTCATACTGTCCAAGAGTGCTGGCACTTGAAAGGAAAGCATCACCTTCATGCCATGAAAGGTAAATCCCATGCTTATCCACAAAAATAAAATGCATATGCACATGCACATGAACATAAAAAGAATGCTCAATCTTTTGTGCGCAGTTTTTACTGTGGGAAAAATGGTCATGACATGTATGATTGTCATACAATGAGAAAGGATGATCTAATTTCCCTGAAATAGATGAGCTACATTGGTGAATATGATAAAGCTGCTAACCTACAAGGACGCAAGCAATCTTGGGTACCTAAAAATTCAAATGATAATTTTTGGTGCAGGATGCCTTGGAGCTGAACAAAGGATCATAAGGTAAATAAAAGCTCAAGGCACAGGTATGTACATAGACCTTTTAGGTTTAGTCATCTTGCATGTTTAGTCTTGACATGTAGGTAGTGCATCATACGTCTGCCCAATGTCATGTTGATTTGATGATGAGTTGTTTGCTACCTGATATCAGCCACTTGAAATTCTTGGACCTTGGTGTGAGCGACGTCACACGGTTCGGGGAAGCGGAGAGGACGCGGAGCGCGTGCGGGCTCCATTTTTTTTTGTTTGTTAGCTGCAACACAGAGATGAGAGAAGAGAGAGAAGGGGACACCACGGGAGATTGCTCCGGCGGGGCGAGCAGGACAAATATAATATGGCAAGATATGGGGGTTTAAACGGCCATAGCGGGAAGTGACTCGCCGCGGCCTCGGGGGGACGGGAATGGTGCAGAAATTAAATAATAAGAATTGAAACGGCCATTGGGGAAGTGACTCGCCACGGCCTCGAGAATATGAGCAGATAATAAGATGACAGAATATAAAGAGAATACAATGAGCGGGAATTTAAACGGCCATTGGGGAAGTGACTCACCGCGGTCTCGAGAATATGAGCAGAATATAACAGAATATAAAGAGAATATAAGGACGGAAATTTAAACGGCCATTGGGGAAGTGACTCGCCGCGGCCTCGAGAATATGAGCAGAATATGGCAGAATATAAAGAGAATATAAAGACGAAAATTTAAACGGCCATTGGGGAAGTGACTCGCCGCGGCCTCGATGACAAGATGTGATCGCCAGGGGCCAAAAGACCCCAAAATAAGAAAGTGATCGCGCCTACCTCAAGAGCGGGAGATGGCGGGTTGCTTCTTCCTCTCCTTCCGGCCGGCCGACGGAGAGGGCTTTCCTCGGTTACCCTTGCAAAACAACGACAAACAAATAACAAGTGGATTAGAGAGATGAATGTGTAGTATTCAAATCCTTGCAATAAAAATAACGAAATGATGGCAAGACACACACCTGGTTGGTGTTATATTTTAAACCCCTCTCGGACTCGAGTAGGAGGAAAATGAGATGATGGATGCAAGAAGTTTATAAGAAGAGGCGCCCTTGTAAAGGGGGATGGAGGATGCGAGATGATGAATGCAAAAGAACTACGAAGAAAAGGAAAGAGTTGGCTTATTGGATGTGCCGATGGTGAAATCCGGCGGAGCTCCGGCAGCGTAGGGGCGACGTGGAAGCGCGGTGGATGAAGACAACCTTCCTCTCACGAGTGTGGGCACCCGAGAAGCTGGCAGAACCTCCACCTACAAAAGAACCCACGTGTTAGAAAATGACTCCGGTAGCCTCTGGGCTCCGGCAGCCTATCGGATCTCTTCGAAGCTCTTCCAGAAGTGAGGGGGGTGGGCCTCTGTTTATAGGGCTCCGGAGGGTGGAGGCGTCCAGGACCCTGGACACCTCCATCAGGGCCGAATTAATATTTTATTCTATTTTTATATATTTTTTTGGAATACTTTTGTGGAGGCGTCCAGGGTCCCGGACGCCTCAAACAAGTCCACCGAAAACCGACGACGGCCGCACGCGGTTTGGCACAACGCGTGGTTTTGTGAGCGGCGCCTCGTGATTCAGAAGTGGGCGCGTCCATGTGACTGGACGTCTTCAAAATTTGGATTTTTTCACACACGACAAACCGTCGTTCGGTGGCCGGCGCCCATGAGAGAGTTGATGGAGGCGTCCAGGGGCCTGGACGCCTCCAAAAATATATTATTTTTATTTTGATTTTGTCTTTTGTGCCAGGGCTGGCATTTTGATTTTTTTTATATTTGTTTTTATGGAGGCGTCCAGGGGCCTGGACGCCTCCAAAAATATGTATATATTTTTATTAATTTTTTGTTTTTTATGTCAACTGGCATTTTAAATATATTTTTTTTATTTTTGTTTTTGTGGAGGCGTCCAGGGGCCTGGACGCCTCCACTAATATATATATTTTTTTATTTTGTTTTGGGCCCTGAGAAAAGAATAAAATAAAAGAAAAGAATGGGGGCGTCCAGGGGCCTGGACGCCCCCATTAAGACCCACCCGGGTCCTCAATCGGCGACCGCTCGGCAGACACCTTCTTGGTTCCGGAACCTCTTGGTGCGTCTGACTGGTGTTGATGCCGTCCGAATGCCGTGATGAGACGATTCCGGATGCCGAAAAAGACAGAAGAAGACCCAAGAAAAGGAAGCACTCGAGCGATTCAAAATGCGTAAGCCGTCGCGGGGCATCGTATAGTAATATGAGACTTTCTCAGGAGACGTCAAGAATGACGTGTCTACAGCTGCCCCGCCTTGGCGTCTGCTTTGCAAGGGAGCGACACGTAATGGAATGGTATCGAAGTGGAGTGAAATGAAGTGGGAGCGGACTGATAAGTTGATGCCAAGGTGTGATGAGACACGCTTTTGACGTTACTGTTTGGAATCTTTTCTGAAGTTTCAATGAGGTGATCTTGAAGAAGGTCTTTCAAATATTGACGATTGCTTGGACGGAGATCAAATAAGGGAGGGTGAGATGTGCGCTCAGGCACGAAACAAAAAGAGACTAACTTCTCGGTGTGGAAGTACTTGGGTCATAAACCTGCAGGTTTCACCTTTGGTGAGCGGTTACCAGCCAATGTGGAAGTGCTGCGGCCAAGGTGGGTCAAACAAGGTCAAAAGTAAAGGAATATCTGAGGGTCTGTCCAAACAGGGGTCTCCTTTGGAAGAGCAGCGTAGGGCTGTCTCAAGGAAACTCAGTATTTCATTCGGAGTGGAATATCTCATATTTGTGGGAATTGGAGCACAACGGCTTTCACAATCGAATCACTTGAATGATCTTCCGCAATAAATCAAAGTCCTATATGAATGCATGCTGGGTTTAAAGAAAAATTTAAAACAAACTAAAATAGAAAATAGCCAAGGATAATATTGTCAACTTGTTAAGAACGGGTCAGGATACCGATCCGGTGAGTCGACACTGGGCTGGGACCCGTTTATCCGCGCACCAACTCACTGAATGGAACCGTCGTCCCCATGCTACCACAAGTTAACGGCCTATCCGTACAACCCAAATTCTTCCGGGATCATCACTGTTTTTGTTGAGGGGAACTCAAATCCCAGATTTGTTCGGGTCGCAAGGTCCTTGACATGTTCTAGTAGCGTAGGTATCGTATACTATGATGCATGACATGGTGGGACCAACCATTGAAAGGTGGGACAGGAGACAGGACAAAGACGTCCGTTAGTAAAACCTGCACAGACTAGTAAAGGTTAGCAACATCAGAAAGTAGCAGAATCATAGCAGAATCGTACCACAGTACAAAGGAGATCCAGACAAAATCTTGACAATGACCATTGATGTGACATGTTCCATCCTGTAGCGCCCTACCCTTCCTATAAGAACTCCCCTTAGGCTAGTTCATTCAAATACACCAAGGTGGGTTTTGGAAGCTCAGGAGAGGAGGATTTAGAGATTTCGGGATGGAAGGAGAGTCTTCCCGCGTTATGAAGAGGAGCAAGCCTAGTAGCGAGATCAGACGACTCTCCGACCTCGAGGGTCATTTGAGTGGGACGATCATGTCGCATATGGTAAGCTGATTCTTTTCAAATTTCTCCACGTGAACCTTCTTCTTACTACCTTCCTTTCTTCTTCTTTCTTCTTCCAGCCATATCCACTCTTCCCAGGCCCGAGGAAGTTTTCCAAACTGCCATGGCTTTCAAAGCTAACTTTCAACATCTCCATCGGCATGAGCGCCATACTCTCGAAGTGGCATCTGCAGGGGCTCCTTATTCACGCCAAACACTATGAGAAGATTCGTATGGACTGGGCGGCTATGGGCGCACTAGTGGAGATCTGGCATCCCCAGACCCACACTTTTATCTTCCCGACCTTCGAGGTGACCATCCTCCTCGAGGAGGTGGAACTTCTGCTCGGATTGAAGAAATTCAAGAGTGACGGGAAGGTGAAGGCTATGCAGATGCTGACACAGGGGACTTCCGAAAGCGTCCTTGGAAGCTTCATGCCGCCCGACGCGGTCCGAAAGGTCCGTACTCAAAAGGGGATCGATCTCCAAAAGCTCGCGGAGTGGGTCATGGACGCCCTGAGAGGGTCACCAGACGGTGACTATTTGGAGGGAATCATGAAGGGGTTCACTATCTGTCTGGCGGGTGATCTCTTGTTTCCTCATACCGACAACATAGTGGAGGAGGATCAACTAAGTGCCATTCGCGGAATCTGGAGTGGAAAGAGGGTGGGACCCGCCGTCCTTGCCTATCTTTACAGCGGCCTTACTGCCTCGAGCATGGGTAAGCCTCCTTTTGGTTACGCACTTGTCTTGAGTTGCTGGCTTGATTTGCACTTCAAATTCGACCACCGCGAGGGAATGCCAACTGCTTCAAAGCTTTTCCAACAAAGCCCTCTTCATCA
Source organism: Amorphophallus konjac (assembly GCA_022559845.1). Taxonomy (NCBI): domain Eukaryota; kingdom Viridiplantae; phylum Streptophyta; class Magnoliopsida; order Alismatales; family Araceae; genus Amorphophallus; species Amorphophallus konjac. The sequence goes on along the minus strand of CM040127.1, from coordinate 122,044,790 downwards.
CATAGCCTACGTGTTAGGCTTCGGTGGTACTGTAGTGAACCGCGTTCCGTGGCTGAAGAAACGTGAAGACTGGCGGTCTCACTTCCGCACGGTGACACAAGGCTTCTTTACTTGCGCACCGGCATGTTTGCTTTCGCTAGATCTCCTCATGAGGTCTTCTCCCGAAGTTGATCTTCAACTGATCGGCGCGACCGAGTTCATCCTTTATAATGCGCATCGGTGCTGCCTCCAGATTGGCATCCCACGCCATTCGTTCCCGCTACCGACTGGCATTGTTCCTTTGAAGAAGAGGGAGTTGGGCACTGAAGCGGACGCGAAGGAAGCGAAGGCCATTAAAGCTCCCTGGAAGACAAGTGTTGCGGGAAAGGCCTTAGCGCACGTGGTGGAAGAATGCGAGCCGTGGAGGGCTTATGTAACCGAACTGGGGAAGTTAAGGCCTAAGGCGCCTAAGCCCCTGATGTAGTTCATTCTACTTTTCTGATGGAATAAAATCTGGCATTTGGCAGTTTTGGACCAGTTCCCTTAATTATTATTATCTTTTTTGTGGTTTTCTTTTTCTTTGTGTTTTTATTTTGTACTTTTTTTTTTGGATTATATACATACTCTTACCCCCTTTTTTTCTTTTTATTATTTTTTTTTGAAACTTTTATTATGGGGGCGTCCAGGGGCCTGGACGCCCCTAATTTTTATCTTTGATTTTTTAAGTTTTTTTATTTTGTGGGCGTCCAGGGTTCTGGACGCCCCTAATTTTTATTTTTGATTTTTTAAATTTTTTGTTTTGGGAGCGTCCAGGGCACTGGACGCTCCTAATTTTTTATCATTATTTTTTTTAATTTTTTGTTTTGGGGGCGTCCAGGCGCCTGGACGCCCCAAAGTTTTTTTGAATTTTGAAAAAAATAAAAAAGGTGGGGGCGTCCAGGCGCCTGGACGCCCCAATGAAAGCTCAATCTATATATAGGGGGGGCTCACCCCCTACTCACTTATACTGTTCATCTGACCGTCCAGCCACCCCAAACGACCCATTCTTAGTCCCGATGGAGCAGGGAGGCCCGAGTCAGGGTAAAGAGAAGCGGAAACGATGGGCTCGTCGTCCGAGGAGGCTGAGGGATGATGCCGAGGAGGCTGCTGCGGCGGAGGAGATCGCCGTGGAGGAAGAGGCTCCTCCTTTGGCCGTGGAGGCTGCTGCGGGCGCTAGCGATGTGGGAGAGGACGATCATGACCCGGTAAGCCCTTCAGAACTCTCACTCTGTGGTTCAATAGGCTAAACGGACGGACGAGAGGCTGTGAGAAAGGCCGGGTAGTGGGGGAAAGGAGGCGTCCAGGGGCCTGGACGCCTCCATATTTTCTTTTTCTTTTTGTTTATTTATTTATTTACGTAAATAATAAAATAAAATTAAAAATAAGGAGGCGTTCAGGGCCTGGGACGCCTCCATAATAATATATATATTATTAATAAATTTTGTTTTGGGTTTTTCTATAAAGAAAATAAGAAAAAATAGAGAGGAGGCGTCCAAGACATTGGACGCCTCCATAAAAATCTTAAATTTTTTAAAGATAAGATAAAATAAATAAGTAGAATATCTAGTGTTATTACTTAATATTATTCATGATGCTGATGTATTTTTATTGATTTTGTGGTGTGCAGGGCGTGATGAAGGGCCGGATCAGCTGGTCCCTGGTGGTGGCAGCATACCGCGGGCTGCCGGACTTCCAGAGGGCGCGTGTGGACGCCATGGGCTTTGGAGCTTTCCTTAGGATCGAGCCCTTCTGGCTCGACCTTCCTCTTATCCAGGCACTGAGGGAGCGGTGGCACGCACCGAGCCGGGCGTTTCTGATGCCCTGGGGGCACATGGTGCCGACACTAGAGGACGTAGCTCGGATCACCGGGCTACGAGTTGACGGAGAGGCAGTCAGCGGGGTCACCTACCCCGACTACCGAGAGAGTGCCCTGGACCTGCTGTGGTTAGAGACGAGCGTGACTGATAGAGACAGCAGGGTAGTCGGCCGAGTGGAGATCATGGAGGCGCTCGGATTCGTCGACCCGCGCCAGCGGGTCAGCGAGACTGGAGCGGAGTTTCTGGCATGACTGGAGGCAGATGCCCGTGCAGCTTTCACCCAGGACCCGAGCGAGCGGGAGCTGGTGGATCTAGACCTCCGGAGGTTTGTCTTCTTCTTCTTGGGCCGCCTTCTACTGGGGACGAAGGGGGATGGCATCCACTGCCGTTTCCTCGGGATCCTGGCGGACCTTGACAGAGTGGGGCACTACGCGTGGGGGGCGGCTCTGCTTGCCCATTTGATTGCCGATCTCTCCCAGACTTCGGAGAAGGAGACGACAGTCAGTGGCTTCACACCTTTTCTCCAGGTAAACATTTTATTTATGCATTCCCATAGTTAAATATGCAATTATTGTACTAATGATGTATGATGGATGCAGGTGTGGAGCTATTACTCTTTCCCGATGGGGAGGGCTAGGCATGGGAACAGGAGGGCCGTGCCTCTGGCGCGGCAGTGGAGGCCGATCGCGGTTGCAGCACCCCACGGCTACCAGCTGGCGTCGCTTCGTCGGGAGCTGAGCGAGTATCCCGAGGCCATGGTATGATGCGTATGATTTTTTTGTGTTTTCTTATGTGACTGAATGGCAACTAATATGATGTGTGCCTGGTGATGCAGGTGGTGTGGAGGCCCTACCTGGGCATGGGCGACGTTGGCCAGCCTTGGGTTGTAGCGGGTCTTCCTCGTTTCAGGCGGGACGTGTGGGTCCATTGCCTGAACGAGATCGAGCCGCTTCGGCTGAGGCTGGTTATGAGGACATTGGGGCTGGCCCAAGAGTGGGTCGATGTAGATGGGCCGGCCCACATCGGGCGGAAGACCAAGGGGAAGGCGAAGATTGTGGACTGGCGCACGTGCTTCCCAGCACAGTACCAGGACTGGCAGCAGGGCGGGGTCCCAGTGGTGTCCCATGTACAGGACAGTACAGACTACATGAGACGGTACCGAGCTACGTACGGGGACCGCCTCTCCTTGGGTGGTATGGCAGGGGTAAGTGAAATGAAACTGCCTCACCCTTCTATATGTATATGCATGTGTCACTAACTTATGTGTAATGCAGGATGCTCGTGACAACATGATCGCCGACCTACGGGCCCAGTTGGCGGACGCCAGGCGGCAGTTGGTGGCTATCCAACAGGAGTTGGAGATCCTGGTGAGTCTATGCAATGCATTTTTCTGGTGACCTGGATTTTTGATGCTTAGCCTTTGACTGACGTTCGCCCCGTGTTTCAGCGCGCCCACCAGACAGCGGCAGCCGGGATGGCTGGTGGAGCGGGTTCCAGTTCGCGGGGCCCTCCTCCTGAGGTTTCTGCCCTCCAGGAGCAGCTGGCGTACGCGGTGGCTCAGGCTGAGGAGGCCGAGCGTGACCGCGAGGCTCGAGTGAGTGCTTGCTTAGCCCCGGCCCTCTTCTAGCTGCTTTCCTTCTATCACTGTTCTCTTACAGTGCATGCGTGCTTTGACAGGTGGCCGAGATTCGGGAGGCCCTGGCGCGTGCTGTCCGTGCTGAGCAGGAGCGTGATGCCTGGGTGGCAGAGCGTGACGCCCGGATTGCGGAGCTAGAGGAGGAGTGGCGACGGGAGGCTGAGGAGCTTCCTCGCGACGTAGTGGATCTGCGGATCGCCCTCGAGCTATTGAGGAGAGAGGCGATGAGGGAGAGAGAGGAGAGGGATAGGGAGACCATAGACAAAGAAAGGGAGTATAGGATGGCAGAGTGATATCGAGATTGGGACGAGAGGAGAGCTCTGATGGCCCAGGTGTCGGAGCTCCGGCTGAGTCTTGGCACGGCGGAGGGGAGACTCCGGGAGAGTGAGGAGCGGTATCAGAGGGCGAAGGAGCGCGGGGCGCGACTTCGTCAGTCCGGTTCCTTCTCTGTGGGCAGCTTTCTAGTTTCTTCGGCCGAGCAGCGTCGCCGCACCTTGGAGGCTGGCATGGTGCCACCTGGAGAGGCGAGCACGGCTTCTCAGGGTTCGCAGAGGTCACAGAGGCCCCCTAGGGATCCCCGTCAGAGGAGGGAGGAGAGAGATGACCAGGAGGGGGATGGCGAGAGTTAGAGAGTTGCTTGTACACTCCACCGTCCTCACTGTATGATGTACTTTCGGCTATTATATGGAATGAAAATGGCTTTTTTGTGTTGCGTGTACTTTTCTCTCTCCCACACTTTCTTCTTTGCACTGAGTTGTCCTTCGAGGCACGCTCTACGAGACCTTGCCCTGAACAGCAGGGAACTACGCTTCGCACGGGGGGATTTTGTTTCTTTCCTCCCTTTTTTGGGCGCGTCTAGGCGCGAGGACGCGTCTTAATCCTCAAATTCAAATTTAAAGCGACGGGTGGCCTTTCTTCTCCCGTGCCTTACCCGCAAACGAGCCCGCCTTCCGCCGAAACTCGCTCGCCCCCTTTTCGTCTTCCTCCTCTTTTGATCGATGGAGTTCGGTGGGCCCGACCACGGTGAAGGTGGAGAGGGACGAGGAACTCCTCGCCCGAGGAGGGACATGCAAGAACACGGAACGGCGTCCATGGAGGAGGAAGGGCCGCTTCGGGCCCCCGAGGTTGAGGAGGGAGGTGAACACGGTCTGGTAGGTCCTCCAATCTCTTCCTCTTTGATCCATTTTGAGTTTTGAAGCAAGGCGTGCGAGGGGGAAAGGGTTCGGCAAGTGTTGCACTCAAGTGATGGACGCGTCCTGGACAGGCGACGCGTTCTTTGTTATGATGCGAGGTCCTCCTTCCTTGGTGCAGGACATGGCGAGGACCCTGGGCCTGGCCGATGAGTGGGCGAGTGCGGACGAGCCGAGCCGCGTGAGGAGGGAGAGTCGCGGCAAGGCGAGGCTCGAGGACTGGCACGTACGTCTCCCTGGACAGCAAGGGAGTGTATTGGTGCAGGACAGCGTCGACTTCCTGCGGCGGCAGAGAGAGAGTTATGCGGGGCTTCCCCAAGCTGGGGACACTCGTGGCATCGGTGGCTCGCGCGCCCAACTGTCAGATGTTAGGCGGCAGCTGGCCGTCGCTCAACATGAGCTGTCGCTCCTGGTAAGTTACGTGCCGCACTTTTATCTTCAGATTTTGGAGTTTCACTGACGGCCGTTGTTTATTTTGTTCCAGCATGCCCAGCAGACAGCAACGGTGGGAGTGGCTGGCGGCGCATCTTCCAGTTCCTCGGCCCCTTTTCTCGAGATTGTCTCCCTCTGGGAGCAACTTGCTGGTGCGGTGGCCCGCGCGACCCGGGCGGAAGAGGAGTGTGTTGCCTGGGTGGCGAATGTAGCAGAGCTGCGACATCGTGGTGAGGAGAGGCCTTCTCCAGACATCCTGGAGTTAAGGGTTCTTCTGCAGATGATGAGGAGAGAGACAGAGAGAGAGAAAGCAGAGAGAAGGTCCGAGCGACAGCGGGATCTGACCGAGAGGAGGGACTTGGAGGCCCAAGTGAGGGAGCTCCAGCTGGGCCTTTAGGCCGTCGTGCAGAGGCTAGGAGGGATGGAGACGCGCTACGAGAGAGCGCGAGAGTTCGGGGAGCGACTCTGCCAATCCGGTCGCTTTGCCGCTAGTGGCTTCTTCGCCACGCCAGGGGAGGAACAGCGAGTCACTGCTGCGGAGCAGGCGCCAAGAGGTGAGGTAAGTGCTGTTGCACGTGGATCCAGGAGGCTTCTAAGGGACCCGCACCTCAGGGGAGAGGAGGAGAGCGCCCAGAGAGATGAGTGATGGTGAGGATCGGCGAGCTGGTGGACTCGCCTCCTCCTTATGTTTATGATGTTTTTAGACAGCTTATTATAAATGGAGTGATTTGATTTGCCGTTGCTTATTTGTTTTCTTGTGCGTTCCTTTTTCCCTACACTTCTCCTCCTTTGCACTGTTCCCATGTGATGGGTCTGCCGAGACTCCGCCCCGAGCGGAGAATCGCGTCTTGTTGTGACCATTTTCCACGGGAATCTTCCGTCGAAGTCAAAAATGACGGCCCTAGTTCCTTTTCCTGGATGCTGTGTCAAATTTTGCGGACGTCCTCCAAAACATGAAAGGGTATCCCTAGACAACATAGGGGGCTAGTCGTCATATTCTCATCCAATCAATCACCCTGTGCGAGCGGTGAAGTGACACACGGGACCGCATGGTAGGTGCCTTATCGCGAGGGCTATCATTAAAGGTGATGGAGGCAATCTTGGCCTGCACTCCTTCCATTTCTATAAATTCTTGTCCCTTTTATCCTCCCAGGTATATCGAGAGCTAACTCGAGGAGCACAAGTTCTCACGGGAGAGGAGGAGTTTAAAATTCCGAGAGTTGGATGGAGGGCGAATCTTCCCACTCTTCGAAGAGAAGCAGGTCCAGTGGTAGTAGTTCCAGGAGTCTTTCGGACCTCGAAGGGCACTTCAGCGAAAGGGCCCAATCACAATTCGTAAGCCAAGTTTTCCTGCCCTTTTTTCCATTCTTTTTTCTTCCTTTCTTTCTGACCAAACTTCCTCTCCATTACCTGCATGCGTAGAGTGTGATGAAATCACAGATCTCATGGGAGTTGGTAGTGGCAGCGTACAGAGGTCTCCCAGATTTTCAGAAGGCCAGGCTAGACGTGATGGGTTTTGGCACCTTTCTTCGGATCGAGCCGATCCAGCTCGACCCGGTCCTGATCCAAGCCTTGTGTGAGAGATGGGACCCAGTGAGTCGGGCATTCCTGATGCCCTGGGGGCACATGGTGCCCAGCTTGGAGGATGTGGTCCGGATCACAAGCCTGAAGGTGGAGGGCGAAGCAGTGACCGGGGTCACTTATGCGGATTACCGAGAAGGTGCCCAGAAGCTACTGGGTTTGGACCTAGATGGTCGGAAAAATAGGTCGGTAGCTAGGGCGTCCCTCATGGATGCATTAGGGCTCACCGACACTCATCGACGGGACGACGAATCCTCAGAAGAGTTCATGGAAAGGATGGAAATAGGATGCCGTGCCGTGTACTGTGCAGATTTCGGCAACTGGGAAAGATGCAACATAGATTTGAGGAGATTTCTCCTTTTCCTTTTGGGGAGATTGGTACTGAGCTCGAAAGGGGACGGTATCCAATGTTGCTTCCTGGAGCTGCTGTCAGACCTTGAAAGAGTATGATACTATGCCTGGGGAGCTGCCATGCTGGCGCACTTGTTTGCAGGTCTGTTCCAAGAAGCAGACTGTGAGATGACTGGGAGTGGTTTCACACCATTCATCCAGGTATTTTTGGTTTTGCTTGTTTTGTATTTTTTTTTGTTTTTGTTTTTGCAAGGTACTGATGACCTGTGCCGAGCAGCTGTGGAGTTATTATTACCTCCCGATGGGGAGAGCTCGACATCGGCGACCCGCGATGGTACCGCTAGCCAGGCGGTGGGAACCCATCATGAGTGCGGCACCCCTAACCTACCAACTGATGGTGCTAAGGCGGGAGCTACATGAGTTCCCTGCAGCGATGGTAAACTGGAGACCCTACTCAGACATGGTCGATGCCGACCAGCCGTGGGTTCTAGCAAGTCATGCCCGGTTCGGACGGGAATTGTGGATGCACTGCCTGAATGAAATCGAGCCGCTTCGGCTACGATTGGTTATGAGGACTTTAGGACTGGCTCAGGAATGGGTGGATACGGCTGCGCCACCTCGTGTCGGGAGAAAAATGCGGGGACCGGCGACCTGCATTGACTGGCGCGTGCGATTTTCCGAACAGTACGAAGACTGGCAACGGGGTGGCATGATTGTAGAATCGCAGGCGCGGGATAGCGAGGACTACTTGCGTCTATATAAGACAAAGTACGCAGAGCGGCTCCAACCCCGGGGACTGGTGGAGGTATGGTTTCCCCTTTTCCTCTTTTCTTCTTTCTCTCTTTTCCTTTTGGGTCTTCTGGTGGAAATGGTGACTCGTATGGCTGCAGGATATCCGTGATACCATGATAGCGAATTTACGAACTCGCTTGGCACAGATGGAGCAACGGTTGGGCGATGCCCGCGGAGCTACGAGCGCCTTGGTAGGTGTACAATGCATTCCTACTTAAGAACCCCAGATTCCTGATGTTGGCTGCTAATTCACGTGGCTGTAGCATGCTAAGATTGGCGCGGCTTCCCCAGCGACGGGAGTAGGTGGTGCCTCTTCCAGCTTGTGAATTCCCACCTCGGAACTTGACTTGCTTCATGAGCAACTTGCTCACGCCACACAGCGTGCTGCGGAGGCAGAAGGGATGCTCTGTATACAGGTAAAAGTTTCAGTGTTGAGTTCTCTTTGTTTACGCCTTATCGTGTAGCTGAGATGGTACACTTGGCAGGAAAAGGAGACGGAAGAAGCGCTTGCCCAAGCTGCGCAGAAGGAGGCTAGGATAGCAGAACTGGAGAGGGAACTGCGGCGTCATCCTGATGACGACTCCTCCAGGGATGCTGTGGAACTGAGGATCACTCTCCAGTTGGAGAGGGAAGACCGCGAGAGAGAACGTGCAGAGAAAGAAAGAGACGCAGAGAGAGAAAGAGCCAACATATTGATTGAAAGGGAGGAACGAAGGGCCATGGAGGCCCAACTATTCGAACTCTGAATCAGCCTTGGTCTTGCTGAACAGTGGCTGAGAGATGGTGAGGAGCGCTACCGAAGAGCACGAGAGCGTGGCTTTCGTGTTGGTAGCTTCTCTGCTGCTTCCGGGGATCAACACCGGGATGTGGGAATAGGAAGGGGAGTACAGAGCGGTAGGAGTACCGCTTTTCGTAGTTGGGTTGCACCTTTGAGAGCGTTTTGCCCGGAGAGTAGTGAGACGAGTAATGCAGAGAGAGAGGGCGGAACTTGATGTAATTTTTTTTGTTTTTGGAATAAAATACAAGGTTCGATTTGTTTGTTTTCACATTTGCTTCAGTTGCCTGAATCCCTGCACATATCACTGAAACAAACAAATCAGAATTTCTGTTCTGACTTGGCCCCTTGCTCAATAAGCAAATGGTCATTGTGACTGTCCTTGATAACTGGTCAAGGGGCCAAGCCTTTATTTTAACGAAGGCAAGGGAAAGAAGTGATGATGATAAATGCGACAGGCAAGCACACGAATGCAAGCGGTATTAAAGTGAGATGCTGCACGCAAATGCAAAATTGATTTATTTTCTTTTTTATATTTGGCATTTTTTTGTTTTATCATAAAAAGATTTTTTTTGTTTACAAATATGTACATTTTCTCTTTTCCATTTTTTTATTTTTATCATTTCAATTTTTTTTTGTTTTGCTAACGCCTGGCAAACACCCAAATGGCACCTAACCTACGTGAGACAGGGGTTTCTTACTAACCTCCCAAGTATCCTAAGTGCACATCTAGGTTGATTTGGGCCTCTAGACCCCTCGAATGATGATCCCGCCGGCTAAGACTTACCCTGATGACAATACCGTCATGCCATGCTTAGGCTCCCAGTTGCTTCCGTCCACAGGGATTCACCCAAAAGGTGTTTGAGGTAAGAGATTTGCCCGACCCGGGTCTTCTTCCTCACAACTCTAGATGGTATAAGATGGAACACCCTGGAACCCTAACGACCAACCGCGCGACGCTGGCCCGGAATCAGATGCCGTCGCACCCATAGGTGACGCGCTTGCATTGGCCTAAGCCCGAGGATAAACAATAAGACATCAAGGTGGTAACAGGGGTCTTAACCAGCCAGAAACACGGAGACTCCTTCGCAACGGTAGCTTTTGCTTTTCAAAGTAGGCAACCAAATGTCTATATTAAAATAAGGTCGCAGACCCTGGGCAGTTTTCTCCTTTCAGAAACTCCATCGAACCTTCATCTTTAGAGGAAGAAGGAAGAGCGTGGGGGATAAACCTCCTGAGAGGTCGGCAAAATCGTTAACCCGGTGAGCGAATAAGGGCCCATTAACTCCTTCCTTTCGGACAACTTCAGACCAAATCTCGAGCATTTACATTCCACAACCCCTTTTGTGGATTCAGACTTTTGCTTTGAGGGGTTCCGTTTATCGCAACAGGCACAGTCACGACCAGGCTTTTCTCTTGATTTTGACTTTGTATTTCTTTTTGTGAGGGAGATATAGTCGTTTGACGTTTGTGGGCTCCCTTTTTGTATGCCTGCGGGGACACTGCCCTCTTCTCGTGCTCTGATCGATGCTCGAGGAAATGGATCCTACTCTTGCCCTTGGGGTTTGAGTTTCGGTTTCTCATGCTCAGCGTTTTAAGGGCGCCGACTGTCTCATTTGGTCGAAGAGAAAAGAATAAAGATTACGGCTTCCGGAGATCTTCTGGGTGGGGCCCCACCGTAGGTGATGCTACCGACTTTTAAAATACATAAGTGAGCACATGTTAGCTTCCTTTGAGCGAGCATAGGTCGACGTGGCCGGACAGGGATCTCCACGGTTCTGGCAAACCAAGACCCGGTGTCTACCAAGCCTTAATGGGCCCTATCCTAACATGAAGGTTAGATGCAAGAACTTAACTGCATGGTGACTGCCAGGCATCGGCATTTTGAACTTTCCATATTTTTAGTGGTTTTCAATATTTCTTTGTTTTTGATGTTTTTTTTTATCTTTCATCATTTTTTTGTTTTGTGCTAAGGGTAGTATTTCTTAAGATAAAGCCCATTCCAAGGGTGGGATAACTCGGTCCCTTCGGCGTTGACTAGCTTGTAGGCGTTGCCAGGGTACACGGCTTGAATTACAAATGGCCCTTCCCAATTGGGTTGGAGCTTAGAACGCGGCCCTCCAGGTTTGACAAAAATTCTTTTTACGACCATCTCACCGACTTTGAATTTTCTCTCAACGACTTTCTTTTGGTAAAAGCGAGCGAGTCTATTTTGATACACACGCGCGTGTTCGGTAGCGGCCAGCCGCTTCTCATCCAAGAGTTCCAACTGGGCGAGGAGTGAATTACGATGATCGTCGAGGGGAAATTCCTCGTCCAATTGTACCCTGAGAGAAGGGATCAGAGTTTCGTACGGGACTACCGCTTCAATACCATAAGTAAGGGCAAATGGAGTCTGCCCGGTGGGGGTACGGATTGAAGTGCGATAGGCCCATAGAGCTTCGATAAGCTTTTCTGGCCAGTCTGAAAACTTACTAGACTCGCAAGTTTTTTTGATGATTTTGAGCAATGTTTTATTGGTGGCCTCCGCTTGGCCGTTACCTTGTGGGTAATAAGGTGATGAATGATGCAATGCAATTGCGTACCTTTTGCAAAGGTCCTGTAGGTCCTGAGAAATGAACTGTGGCCCATTGTCGGTGACGATCGTGCTTGGGACGCCGAATCTGGCGAGGATGTTCTTCATGATGAACTTGCAGACTGTTGACGCCTTGATTTCTGCGTAAGCTTCAGCTTCGGCCCATTTGGTGAAGTATTCCGTCGCAGTGAGGATGAAAGATTTCTGCTTGATGAGGGAATTGGGATCACCTAGGGGACCAATGATGTCGAATGCCCACATGGAGAAAGGCCACGGGGAGGATATTGGATGAAGTGAGGAAGATGGTGAATGGATTTTATCGGCGTGAAGTTGACACTTGACACACCTACGGACATAGATGGCACAATCCTCTTCCATAGTGGGCCAGTAAAAGCCTTGCCGAATGATCTTTTTGGCGAGCATCTGACTATTCACGTGGCCACCGCACACACCCGAGTGCGTCTCGTCCACACATTTCCAAACCTCATCGTCACCGAGACATCTTAACAGAATGCCAGTAAGGCTTCTCCTATAGAGTAGACCTCCAACCAAAGTATATTTCTGAGCCACCCTTCTTATGGCTTTCTTGTCCTCCGTGGTGGCCCCTTCAAGATAAGACTGATCTTGGTAGTATTTGACAATTTCATAGAACCATGGTTTCTCTTCATCAGCTAGTTCTTCTTCAACCTCTGCCAACATGATCTCCCTCTTCTCAAGGATATCTTCCTGCAGGATCTTCCTTGCTATCCTGTCTTTGATGTTCACGTAGGAAGCATCATCGATTGCAGGGGCGTGAAGTTTGTAGATGGAAATGGACTCAAACCATCTTCCTAGAGGGAACCTTATGGATGATGCCAATAAGGCGAGGGCATCGGCGAGAATATTCTGGTGACGAGGGACATGAACGAAGATCAGTTTTGTGAATAGTTTGGCAATGGCAGTAGTGAGTTCTTGGTATGGCTTGAGTTTGGGATCGCGAGTGCGATATTTAGTGAGCACCTGGCGAAGGATGAGTTGACTATCACCTACGACTCGCAACTCAGTGATATGAAAAGAATGAGCGAGTTCTAGGCCAGCTAGGAGAGCTTCATATTCGGCTATGTTGTTGGTGACTGAGAATTTGAGCTGATATGCCAATGGGAATGTGAGGCCTTCAGGCGACAGGAGGGCGACGCCGATTCCTCTCCCTTGAGAATTCAGAGCTCCATCAAAATATAGTGTCCACATTGGCTCATCTGATTGGTTGACGGGCATTAGTTCCTCATCTGGAAACTCTGATTGGACGGGATCGAACTTGGGAAGAGGATGGTGAGCAAGATGCTCGGCTATGGCATAGCCTTTAATCGCCTTTTGCTGGATGTAGGTGATGTCGAACTGAGAGAGAAAACTTTGCCAGCGTGCTAGCCTATCCGTAAGGACGGCTTTCTCCAGAAGGAATTTGATAGGATTCATTCGAGCAATCAAGTGGACCTCATGAGCCAAGAAGTAGTGTTTCAATTTCTGCACTACCCAAACGAGGGCAGCACATGTTTTCTCCATGACGGTGTACTTCTGCTCACAGGGATTGAGAAGTTTGGACAAGTAATAGGTTGCCCGTTCCTTGCCTTCTTCATCAGCTTGTGCGAGGACGGCTCCCACGGAGTCATCCAAGACTGAGACGTAAAGGATCAGAGGTTTTTCTGGTTTGGGTGGAATGAGAACGGGTGGACTAGCCAGATATTCCTTCAACCCTTTAAAAGCTTTCTGACATTTGGAATTCTAGTGGAATTCTACTCCTGGCTTGGTCAACTCGTAGAGAGGTCTACACCTTTGTGAATGTTGGGACACAAACCGACGAATAAACTGTAATCTCCCGATTAAACCTCGGACTTCCCTCAAATTCTTGGGAGGCGGCATATCCCTGATAGCCTTGGCTTTGTTGGGATCTATCTCGATCCCTCTTTTACTCACAATGAACCCTAGCAATTTACCCGATGACACACCAAACACACACTTTTTCGGGTTCATTTTCAACTGGAACTCCCTTGATCTCTGCAAGACCTTAGCCAAAACCTCTGGATGTTCCATCCTGGTCCTTGATTTCACCAATAAGTCATCCACATACACTTCCAGATATATGTGCATCATGTCATGAAATATGGCCATCATCGCTCTTTGGTAAGTAGCTCCAGCATTCTTTAATCCGAACGGCATGACCACGTAACAATATGTTCCCCAAGGGGTAGTGAATGACGTCTTTTCCTGATCCTCTTCTGCCAAATGAATTTGATTGTATCCTGAAAATCCATCCATGAAAGAGAGGGTCTCATATCCTGCCGTGTTATCAATCAACACATCAATGTGAGGCAAGGGAAAATCATCCTTTGGACACGCGCGGTTAAGGTCCCGGAAGTCGATGCAAATCCTGACTTTCCCATCTTTCTTCATGACCGAGACAATGTTTGCCACCCATTGAGGATAAAGAACGACTCTAATGAACCTGGCTTTGTGGAGCTTATCGACCTCTTCTTTCATTTTCAAAGCCATCTGAGGGTGGAAACGCCTTAACCTTTATTTTACCGAGACGGACCCTGGTTTTAGGGTTAAACGGTGTTCGACCAAGGTTGAATCTAGACCCGGCATATCCTCGTAGCTCCATGCAAACGTGTCCTTGTATTCCTTGAGAACCTCAATTAATGCCTCTTCTTCAGAGGGTGGTAGGTTGTCACTTATGAGGATGATCCTAGGGTCTTCCTCAGTTCCCAAGTTGACTTCTTTGGTGGATTCTTCTACGGCGGTTGACGGCTCGTCGAATCTCCTCATTCCACTAGCGTATGCGCCCGCCGCATCCTCATATTCTTCACCCTCATCTTCAGTGGGGCATTCTTCATCCGTGATCTCGTAGACTCCATACCCTTCATCAGATGCACAGTCGCCCTCACATTCTATTTCCGGTAGTTGGATGGGATTTTCTAACAACTGGGGAATGGCAAGAAGGGCCTGACACCTGGCGGCCAAATCCAGAAGGAATCGACGAGGGATCTGCCTACCCTTGGATTTCTTCCTAGGTACTACCCTTGGCCTATCATTCCTAGATTGACTGACAATATTTACAGAAGAAGAGGAAGACGAAGAGGATGGTGTAGAATGTACAGGAGAAGACCCCTCAGAGGAGGGGTAGAAAAGGTCGCTCATCGGACCTTGGACGGGTGGTCCGCAGGGCGGTACGCACCCGTGGGAGATGTAGGAGGTTTCCTCAACGAAGATGTGTTGTTGGGGAGTTTGAAAATTGACGTTTTTTTTTCGTTTTTGGTTTTAATGACAAAGCAGTGAAAAGAGATTGGGGGAGAGAGGAAAGTGGTTATGGCTAGAGGATTGTGAGGCTCATAGAGCAGATCATGGTTGAAGACCTGGCGCGGGTTGAAAAGCCCGCGTAGGTATGTAAGCAAAGAAGGGGACATGGGGAGATCATCAGACAATTGTCTGGCCCAGGAAGAAGATATCAGCAAAGGCTGAGACGAGTGGATGGAGAAGATGGCGGCTAATGAGCCGTCGACGGTAATGTTGAGGACGGATGAAGATCCGTCGATGACAGGGTCCTTCTGGCGAGGACGAGGATAGTTTGGAACCTTGGCAAGAGTGATAATATTCTCTGGTATTTCGGAGATCAATGGTGGTCCTTCAAGCTGCGGGGATGAGAACATCCTTTCTAGTGCAACAGAAATGTCCCGTATGTCGAACCATTTATTCCACTCGCATTCTGGATCTTTGATCTTGCCTCTTTTGGTGATCCTCGGACAATTTTCAGCCAAATATACAGCATGTGATCCTACATATGCTTCTCGTGGGTAATCTCCCATCTGAACAACGGGCCCTCTGTTGAAGTGGTTTGATAGAGTCCATGTGAGGGGCTTCCAATCCGCCTTGAACGGTCCTTTGAAGCCTAGGCCAAACCTACGGTTCGGCCTAATTTCCTTTGGCGGTTTGAGCATACCCTGTAATTGTGCGCCCAGACCTTTACCCTGTTGATAGCCGATGTTCCTCATAATCTCCCAACCTTTGGAGTGAAAAGGGAGACATGATATTGTGGTTTCCCTGACCGGCTCCTTTGGTGCTAGTGGAACGTGAGATGGATCACGCACATCCAGTAGTGACAATATGGGCCGATGAGACGGCCAAACAGAGGGCAGAGAGGTGTTAATAGCATCCACTGTGTGAAGGACAGGTGTACTGACTACTTTAATAATTCTCCCATTGTAAGGAAACTTCAGGCACTGATGGTTGGTGGAAGGCACAGCGTCCATGGCTTCGATGTAAGGGCGACCCAGTATAGCCTTGAAT
This sequence comes from Amorphophallus konjac, assembly GCA_022559845.1. Taxonomy (NCBI): domain Eukaryota; kingdom Viridiplantae; phylum Streptophyta; class Magnoliopsida; order Alismatales; family Araceae; genus Amorphophallus; species Amorphophallus konjac. The sequence goes on along the minus strand of CM040127.1, from coordinate 122,029,303 downwards.
GTGGGGTCCATGTCGAGGACATGGAATTCCGTGAGAATCGACATGGGGCCTAGTTCTGCCTTCAAAATAATCATCCCCTGCGGCGGCCTTTTGCTATTGTCATAAGCCGTGACCGTGATCGAGGAAGGTCTTATTTGTTCCTCGTCGATCCCACACAATTAAAGAGTGCTCATGGAGATCACATTTATAGACGCACCTGTGTCCACAAGACACGGGTTTATGGATACCCCATTAATTTTTATTGAAATGCACAATGCATATTTCCGAGCTTCCTTGGGAGCGAGCTCGTAGTTGTGGAACATGATAGCTGGTTGTGTGTCTGTTGGGGTCAGGACGGTCGAAATCTTCTCCACGGGGAGGTCTTCATTAACCATGACTCTTTGAAGGTACTCCATTAAGGCTGCCTGGTGGGATGTGGATCTTTGAAGAAGCTCCAGGATGGAGATCCGAGCAGGCGTCTTGTCCAAATGTTTTAATAGATCATACTGTGTTCCAGGGATAGCTCTTTCGGGTTGTTCTCCATCATCCTTCTCGGGCTGAGATTGCTCAAGATTCTGACTGTTGTGGAGGAAAACCCTGTGGAAAATCCTTCCACTCCGGAGCACCATTGCCTGCGGCTTTTGTACCTCTGTGGGGGTAGCAGCGGGTTTTATCAGAGGTTTGAGGGGTAGTGGTGGAGGAATGGTTGATGAAGCAGGGGTGATGACGGGAGCAGGAATTCTGATGAGGGGTTTGTTAGGTGGAGGCATGGTGGAGGTAGAGGGATATCGCGCGGATTATGAAGGATAAGGGGTCTGGAAGGTGGAGGTGGAGACGAAGTAGAAGTGGGTAGGGTTTGAAGCGGGTAACGATTTTGAGGTGGGTGATGGGTAATGAGTGGTTTTGAAGGCATTAGTGGTGATGTGGTGGAGAAAGACGGGGTTATGTATGGTTGACGGATGATAAGGGGTTTAGAAGGTGTAGGGGTAAATGTGGTAGAGGTGGATGGTAAAGTGGGGGAGTGGGAGAAGATGAGAGGGTGTGAAGGTGTAGTGGAGAGTGGCGGTTGATAGGAGGTCGGGGTGCGGATGAGAGGGCGTAATGGTAGTGGAAATGGTGAAGGTGATACTGACGCGGGTTGATGAGAGAGAGGTGCTACCCGGGCAAGGTGAGGGGGGTGCATGACGATAGGGTTGGAGGTAGAAAGAATGGAGGTACTTTCCTGGTGCCACACCTGCTCTCTCCCGACTTCCGGGAAGGAGGAGATGGGGTTAACCTGATGATTGGGCTGTTGGTGCTCCGGTAATGGATTCTGGATTATGCCCATGTCGGGCTGTTGTTGTGGGGCCTGCTGAGGCTGCTGTTGTTGTTGTTGCTGTTGCTGTTGCTGTTGCTGTTGTAACTGCTGTTGTGGCCTATGAGGAGGTCTCCTAGCCTTGAGAGCGGCTACGTATCGTCTCATCTCATCCCAATCTATTTGATGTTCATCATTCATATCGTGGATGTAATCTTTGAAATGAAAGCAGTAATCTACTGTGTGTCCTGGCTGCCTGTGGTAGACGCAGTATTTGGAGGTATCAACATTCGGGGGCCACGCGGGTCTTTCTCTGGGTAGGGCAAGTTGGTTTGATGCCATGAGGGCATTAAAAATGTCTGCTAAGGTTTCTGGCAATGGTGGATAGTAGGCTCTCTTGGGACCGAGCGGCCTCCTTTGTTGCTGTTGGGGACCACAGTTCCCCGGGGGTGGAACTTGGTTGTACTGAAGCAGTGGTTGTTGTTGCTGAGGTTGTGGTTGTTGTTGTTGGGGTTGACGTAATGGAGGCATATTATCCTGGGGTGGATTATTTTGGGGTGGAGGACGGAGAGGGAAAGGACCTGGTTGGAGGGGAAGTCGGGGCATTTGTGGAGGCCTTGGGTTGACTGCATAGTTGGCATTGTTGACCGCACCCACTTGCTCATTTGTCACGACCCCTTCTGTGGCTCCGCCCGGGACACCAGCGCCTGTCTTTCTGACCACTTTGGGCTTCGGCGACTCAAACATGTTCATAATGGGGGAGTCTTTTAACTGGGTTTGGATGTATCGGGCCCTTTCATAGAGTTCCTCCATTGTAGTAAGTTTATTCATGGCCAGGACGTGTCTGAACTGTGGGGTTGCATTAGACACAATCATCTTCACTTGTTCGGGCTCGGAGAGGGTATCCCTTATTCTTTCCGCCAGAGACCTCCATCTATCAGCATATCGGACAAAATCCTCGTCGGGTTTCATCTTTTCGGCCACTAGGTCGGTAATAGAGAGTGAGGGACCGACCCTATCCCTATATTTCTGCAAGAACCTTCTCTGCACTATTTCAAAATTCTCGGCCTCGCGGGGCTCCAGAGAATAGAACCACTCAAGCGCGGGACCATCCAATGATCTCCGAAAGAGGTATGCCAGGGACCTCTGATCGTTTTGCCAATAGGAGGACTCATACATGAAGTCCTTGAGGTGAATGAAGGGGTTGCCGGTACCATTGTATCTGCGGTACGTGGGCATTTCGGAGGGAGGAAGATGAATGACGGGAAGGATTGGCAAAGCAACCTCCGGGGTGGCTTTCACGTCCACCATTCTTCTCAGATTTTGAAACTGCTCGTCCATGCGATTGAACCTATTGAGGAGCGATTGGGCGAGCTCCTCTGGAGGTGAAGGTGGCACTTGCCACTGGGGGAGAAACTGTCTCCCGGAAACTTGAGGGGGAAACCCGGAATGAGAGGGAACTGTCGGACCGCCGACAGTTGGCCCTGGCTGAAGCGGTCCGTGGGGAACAACAGGAGTTTGAGATTGTGACGGGAACTGGAATGAGGGTGGTTGTTGGCTCGCTTGTCCTTGAAGCGAGGGGGACTGGATGGCTTGCGCCAATGAAGGAGATGGAATGGCCTGCACGGACTCTTGGAGAGGTGCGATGGCCGGAGTTGATTCCTGGGGCGTGGGGGAAATAGATTTCCCCTTTAGAATGGCCTGGAAGGCCCGGAGCTGTTCAGAGGTAAGCTCCGTGTTGGCGAGGATGCCTAGTAAGGAAGTGATATCCTGTGGTGGGGACGTGTCCCCGGCGGTAACATGCACCTCAAGCGAGGGCTCATGAGAAGGGCCCGAGTCCATAGCATAGACTCGCGGGTCGGCTGACAAACCACGACTAGGGTGGTTCTCCTCAAAAGACTCGTGAGCCATGCTCACCATTTTTCCAGAACGTAAAAACATACACTAGCAAGTAGGTAGCAGAGATTATCAAACAAGTGGATGCCTTTACGCCCTTTTTTGTGTTTTGATTTTGATGATTTTTTGTGTTTTTAGCGAGATCCGAAGTTCACACAAAATGGGAACCCTAGTTTGTTTTTGTTTCACCGCCGTGTCAGCTAGGGTCTCTCGTCTCACCACGAATGAAATGACTAACTCCGGGGAACTTCAATGGTACAACCAGCCTAGTGAACGAAGAGGAGATTCTTCGATGTCGGGGACTTACGGAGGTCCCAGTATAGGAGATTCTAGTCCGTTGAGAGGAATTCCCAAACGGAGAGTCCTTCCTTCACCGGGAAAGGGTGATCCTCAAAAAAAATGAAAAAAAGGATAGAAAAGAGGGATGGATGCATGCAATGAAATGCTGACAGAGACATGGAGTGGGAAAACAACAGAAATAACAGACATATAATAAACAAACAACCAATCACCACTGACAGTGCTGCCGTGAGCACAACGGGGGCGCGCGCGGGCGCGAAGGTGGAGAGGCACGGGTGGTGCCGAACTTGCAAGGGTAGCTGAAAGGAAGCAGTAGAAGTCCCACCGTGATCGCCAATCTGTGAGCGACGTCACGCGGTTCGGGAAAGAGCGGAGAGGACGCGGAGCGCGCGGGCTCCTCTTTTTGTTTTTGTTTGCTAGCTGCAACACAGAGATGAGAGAAGAGAGAGAAGGGGCCACCACGGGAGATTGCTCCAGCGGGGCGAGCGGGACAAATATAATATGGCAAGATATGGGGGTTTAAACGGCCATAGCGGGAAGTGACTCGCCGCGGCCTCGGGGGGACGGGAATGGTGCAAAAATTAAATAACAAGAATTGAAACGGCCATTGGGGAAGTGACTCGCCGCGGCCTCGAGAATATGAGCAGATAATAAGATGACAGAATATAAAGAGAATACAAAGAGCGGGAATTTAAACGGCCATTGGGGAAGTGACTCGCCGCGGCCTCGAGAATATGAGCAGAATATAACAGAATATAAAGAGAATATAAGGACGGAAATTTAAACGGCCATTGGGGAAGTGACTCGCCGCGGCCTCGAGAATATGAGCAGAATATGGCAGAATATAAAGAGAATATAAAGACGAAAATTTAAACGGCCATTGGGGAAGTGACTCGCCGCGGCCTCGATGACAAGATGTGATCGCCAGGGGCCAAAAGACCCCAAAATAAGAAAGTGATCGCGCCTACCTCAAGAGCGGGAGATGGCGGGTTGCTTCTTCCTCTCCTTCCGGTCGGCCGACGGAGAGGGCTTTCCTCGGTTACCCTTGCAAAACAACGACAAACAAATAACAAGTGGATTAGAGAGATGAATGTGTAGTATTCAAATCCTTGCAATAAAAATAATGAAATGATGGCAAGACACACACCTGGTTGGTGTTATCTTTTAAACCCCTCTCGGACTCGAGGAGGAGGAAAATGAGATGATGGATGCAAGACGTTTATAAGAAGAGGCGCCCTTGTAAAGGGGGATGGAGGATGCGAGATGATGAATGCAAAAGAACTACGAAGAAAAGGAAAGAGTTGGCTTATTGGATGTGCCGATGGTGAAATCCGGCGGAGCTCCGGCAGCGTAGGGGCGACGTGGAAGCGCGGTGGATGAAGACGACCTTCCTCTCGCGAGCGTGGGCACCCGAGAAGTCGGCAGAACCTCCACCTACAAAAGACCCCACGGGTTAGAAAATGACTCCGATAGCCTCTGGGCTCCGGCAGCCTATCGGATCTCTTCGAAGCTCTTCCAGAACTGAGGGGGGTGGGCCTCTATTTATAGGGCTCCGGAGGGTGGAGGCGTCCAGGACCCTAGACACCTCCATCAGGGCCGAATTAATATTTTATTCTATTTTTATATATTTTTTTGGAATACTTTTGTGGAGGCGTCCAGGGTCCCGGACGCCTCAAACAAGTCCACCGAAAACCGACGACGGCCGCACGCGGTTTGGCACAACGCGTGGTTTTGTGAGCGGCGCCTCGTGATTCAGAAGTGGGCGCCTCCAGGTGACTGGACGTCTTCAAAATTTAGATTTTTTCACACACGACAAACCGTCGTTCGGTGGCCGGCGCCCGTGAGAGAGTTGATGGAGGCGTCCAGGGGCCTGGACGCCTCCAAAAATATATTATTTTTATTTTGATTTTGTCTTTTGTGCCAGGGCTGGCATTTTGATTTTTTTTTATATTTGTTTTTATGGAGGCGTCCAGGGGCCTGGACGCCTCCAAAAATATGTATATATTTTTATTAATTTTTTGTTTTTTATGTCAACTGGCATTTTAAATATATATTTTTTATTTTTGTTTTTGTGGAGGCGTCCAGGGGCCTGGACGCCTCCACTAATATATATATTTTTTATTTTGTTTTGGGCCCTGAGAAAAGAATAAAATAAAAAAAAAGAATGGGGGCGTCCAGGGGCCTGGACGCCCCCATAAAGACCCACCCGGGTCCTCAATCGGCGACCGCCCGGCAGACAACTTCTTGGTTCCGGAACCTCTTGGTGCGTCTGACTGGTGTTGATGCCGTCCGAATGCCGTGACGAGACGATTCCGGATGCCGAAAAAGACAGAAGAAGACCCAAGAAAAGGAAGCACTCGAGCGATTCAAAATGCATAAGCCATCGCGGGGCGCCGTATAGTAATATGAGACTTTCTCAGGAGACGTCAAGAATGGCGTGTCTACACTTGGTTTTGATGATGCATGGCATGGCTGCATTTTCAACTCGTTATTCATGTTAGCATTATTCAAAAGGGGGAGTCTAGCAATTGACATCATCATGTTGCATTCAGTTTAAAATCAATTGTGAATGATTTGTGTTTGCATCATATTGTGATCACACATACCTTAATGCACATCATGCCTAGTAAACACAAAAATGCACATTTATTTTGCAGCATCTTCATTGCATTGTGCATTCACATAAGTCTTATGCTGCATATTTCATTGCCAACCCATGCATGTATTCAGGGGGAGTCAACATCAATGTAGCTTGAATCATTTTACATCATTTCACTCTTGCACGGCCATGGTATATCAAATGTTGATGTATGGAAAGGCATGCTATGCTTGTCTGGAAGCACTCAATATGCATGAGGACCAACCTCCGCCAAGTATCATGTGCCACTGTCGCATATAGACCATATAGCTAGGGGGAGTTGTCTTCTTGAGGCATTCGTGCATATGTTTCATATTCATTATGTTGCATTTCATAAGTGTAAAATCATGCATTTTGTTGGTTCATGCATTTCATATTTGATCAGGTCAACCCCTGCATGGTTCAAGTAAACCTCTCCTTGACATTCGTCATTCTATTTGACTACCTACAGAACTCCTTGAGTGCATTCATTACATATTCTTAGGGGGAGTCGTGTTGTTTTTCTTTGTTCATTCATCCTTTTTGCATCTGAACATCAATGGCCTCCAGTGTGATAATAAGTTCAAGAGACAAACATCATTACGGTGTAAGATCTTTCTATTATATGAACTGATGATTGTCCATTCAATGAGAATGGTTCAGATTTAATGATTTCCTTGAAGTTCTGATATATCTTTTGAAATCATCTATATTTTGTGGTTTTAATAGACCTTAACTAGAGATTGCATGTTTTGCCTTGAATAACTATCCTGAAATCTGAAAATCCAAACGTCTTGACAACTTTGGTGATACTCTAGAGCTTAGTTTTGTTTCTAAACATCTTGATGAGCTGGAATTCTTGAAAAATTAATTTGACAGAACAATGATATTGTTGCACGGAGAAATATGTCACATCATCAAATCAAATGACGGATGATATGTCATGATGTGCCCATGTTATCTCTGTCTTAATTCATTTGGACTCAAGGTAGAGCAATGGCATAATTGCTGAGAAATATATCTTCTCATCAAAGAAATGAGTTTAGATATGTCATGACGTGATGTTGCTATCTCTGTTTATTTTGAAGCATAACAGTCAGTCTTACCAAATACCTAGGAATACTGGCGTCTAAACAACGTGTATTCTTATGGTTAGGAGGCATGTACTAGACTAGACTACTCGTAAAATATGAGTCTTGTGCCTTCAAATGCAAAATATACTAAAAATCACATTTGCTGCGATCATAAAATTCCATGATCTAATCATGATTGTTTAGCTTCAATACTAGTTTTTTTTGTGCTATTTCCTTTGTAGTTCTTGAATATGGATGTATAAGACAAGGGAAGGTTAAACACTGTCATGATATGTGCTTCTGGTTCATTTCTATTAAACCATGGATATCGATGCCTTTTGAACTCTATTGATGATCTTGGTTTTCATTAGCTTTGAACCATATATATTGCTCCTGGCATGTTTCCAATTTCCATATAATGGCTTGCTCTTCCACTACCATTCCACTATGATCTCTAGGACTTTTGTCAACCACTATACCGTATCCCTCCTTTTTGCTGTTGGCAAAGGGGGAGAATGTCTTGTTGTGAGTCCTTACTATGGACTTGGGAGAAAGGGGGAGATGTTGCCTAATGATGCCTTTGAGCGTTGTCAAAGGGGGAGAGTGCATTGTGGATATGGGAGAATCTAAGGGGGAGAGAACCTTCATTTATGATGAGGGTTTATGCATAGCATTCATACACTTTACTTCTCCATGAATACGTATATCCATGCATACATATCTGCATTCACATACTTCACTATCATGGATCTTGAGCTACACATGTTACATATGTCATAAACTTTGCTGCCTTGGCTATTTCTGCCATATAATGACTCACAGTGTTGCCATCATCAAAAAGGGGGAGAATGTTGAATACGAGTGCACCATGATTACTGTTATAGTTTTGATGATAGCAACTACTATACGTCACACTATGGTGCATCTGTTTAAACAATCAGTCATTTCATCGAACATGTTGTGTGCATGAGCAATGCATGGTTTTGATAGCAAATACTAAGTCACACTGTGTTTGCATATGACGTCATTGTGCATCTGTTTAAACATTTAGTCATTTCATCGAACATGTTGTGTGCATGAGCAATGCATCAGTGCATACCCTTGCATTGGTTCATTCATATAGTCAGTGCATCTCTTATGCTACTACACACAAAATCTATACATCTTCATTAACAAGTCTATACATTGGTTGCATAGCTTGCCATGCAAAGTCTATACATTCTCCATGCATCTTCATTACTAAGTCTATACATCCTGCAACTCAAAGTCTATACATCATCTTATTGCAGGCACATCAAGTCTATACATCCTTCAGCAGCAAGTCTATACATCAGAAAGTCCTTCAGCAGCAAGTCTACACATCAGCAAGTCTATACAGCAGCAAGTCTGTACATTCTTCGCCAGCAAGTCTATAAATCAGCAAGTCTATACATCAGAAAGTCTATACAGCCAGCAAGTCTATACATCAGCAAGTCTATACAGCCAGCAAGTCTATACAGCCAGCAAGTCTATACAACAACAAGTCTATACATCCAACAAACTCAAGTCTGTACGTTGGCTGCTAGCACAAGCTCAAAGTCTGTACGTTGGCTGCTAGCACAAACTCAAAGTCTATACGTTGTCTGGTTGAAGTCTGTACAATGTATAGTTGCTCCAACACAGTTGCTCCAACACAAAGTCTATGCATAGTCAGTGCATTCGGTTGCTTCATGGCAAAGTGAAAGCCATATGATCGCGTTCAAGCCTTGATGCAAATCTCTTCCACAAGCTTCATTCAAATAGCCAAGGTCACTGCACAAGATGAGAGTCCAAAGATAAAGATTCAGTTGGCACATTCTAGACCAACAAGGATGAAGTTACAGACATGAATAGGCTGCTAATGGACACAAGCGACGGAGCTAAAGCGGCTAACGGACCGACCCGAGATGGACTGGGGTCTGCCCAGCTGGCGGTCGACCGCCAGCACATGGGCGGTCGACCGCCCCAGCCAGGGATTGCCCGTCTGCAGTTTTTTCAGCTACAGGTCGACTGCCAGCCAGTAGCGGTCGACCGAAAATCCCAGGGCTCACCAATCTACAGTATTTCTCAGTAGAGGTCGACCGCCAGAAGCTGTAGGTCGACCGCCAGCCCCGAGCCATCAATTGTTGACTTTTGTTTCCACTTCGAAAAGGGCCATTCAACATGGATTTGTTTAATCCAAAAGTCACCTAATCACCCATGATTTTTGGATCTGGTCTGGGGCTTGTCTATAGACCATTCAAAGTCTATAAAACCAATACAAGAGGGTTAGAAACCCTAGTTGATGTAGTTGATGAAGTGAATCAAAGAGAGCTCAAGGGAGGCCATTTCGAGGGTACTGTAGCACCTGCGTGAACAGTACTTCGGGCTGGAGTTCTTCATCCTTCCAAGGTGATTAAAGCTCAGATCTGAAGCCAAGCAACCTCCAAGCAAGCAAGAAGCATTCAAGGCTCTCAAAGGTGATCAAAGTTACATCCATACACCTCTTCATCAACTCAAGGAGATTCAAGAAAAGATTAAGCTACATCCAATATTCTTCTTCATCAACTCAAGGAGATTCAAAGGAAAGATCAAGCTACATCCTATATCTGGTCCATCAACTCAAAGGATCAAAGGAAGATCAAATCCTCAACAGATTCAAGATCCAACAATCTTAGACAAGATCTAATTCATTCTAGCATATCTTCATATCTTATTTGAGGATTTTCATCTTGTTTCTATCTTCATTTCATTCAATCTATTGAAACTGAAGATCGTCCCTACTAGTGGTTAGTAGGAAGGTAATCGGGAGTTCTCCAATCTGCGGTGTAGCCGTCCCTGCCGGCTTGGTGTGTAGGAAGATAGAAAGAGGATTTTCTCTGTTCTGTGGTTTGGGGCGTGTCCCCGGTCAAGCGGTGAGTCAGCAAGGAAGTCTCGCCGGGTTTTGGTGAGGGGTGGACGTAGGTTGCGGGGTTGCAACTGAAGAACCTTAAAAATCCCTGTGTTGTGAGTTGTTTATTGTGTGTGATTGCTCTATATATTCTACCCCCATTCACAGGTTCGTGTGGTTCCATACTTGGTAATCTTGTTTGTTGTGCCCCTTAGGCACAAGCATGTGCTATTAGTGTTGATGATTTGATGATAGCAATGCTAGTTTTATTTTGATGATAGCAACACCGTGAGTGCTTTATGAGATTGTGTTTTAATGATAGCAACATGATATATTGTCTGGAGAATGCTTAAGTGTGCTATGTCTGATTTGCTCTGTGGAGAATGCATGTGTATGACTGATATATTGGTTGGGCCAAGTCCATACATTGGCCAGGCTGCATACATCATTGCATGAAGTCTATACACTGGCTGTTGCATTCTCATGAAGTCTACACATCATGGCAAGTCCGAAGTCTACACATTGGAAGTATATTTCATACATGCATCAATGGGTCGACCCTCTGATTAGATGAGTCGACGCCCCTTTAGACTTCTAAGTCTATACACTGTGTTCATGCATTGCATTTCTGTCTGCATGTAGCTTGATTGTTGACTCACTGTCACTTTGTTGCCATCATCAAAAAGGGGGAGAATGGTGTGCCCCTTAGGCACAAGCATGTGCTATTTAGTGTTGATGATTTGATGATAGCAATGCTAGTTTTATTTTGATGATAGCAACATAGTGAGTGCTTTATGAGATTGTGTTTTGATGACAACAACATGATATATTGTCAGGAGAATGCTTAAGTGTGCTATGTCTGATTTGTTCTATGGAGAATGCATGTGTATGATTGATATATTGGTTGGGCCAAGTCCATACATTAGCCAGGCTGCATACATCATTGCATGAAGTCTATACACTGGCTGCTGCATTCTCATGAAGTCTACACATCATGGCAAGTCCGAAGTCTACACATTGGAAGTATATTTCATACATGCATCAATGGGTCGACCCTCTGATTAGATGAGTCGACGCCCCTTTAGACTTCTAAGTCTATACACTGTGTTCATGCATTGCTTTTCTGTCTGCATGTAGCTTGATGACTAGCAAGTCTATACAATGCATGGCTCGCATGGCTGCAAGTCTGTACACCGCAGGCCAGCAAGTCCATACACTGCATGGCTCGCACGGCTGCAAGTCCATACATTACATTCCTAGCAGACCAGCAAGTCTATACACTGTAGGGTAAAGCCCAAAGTCTATACATTGCTGCATTGCTTGCATTTCAGAGTCTATACATCGTTCATGAAATGCATGTGCACAGTTCGTGGACAAAGTCTGTACATCGTAGCATGCATTTCATGAAGTCTGTACATAATGTGTCTCTGTTAAGCTTCAAAGTCTTCACATGGCTCACCGTCTCTTGCATAGTCTGGACTGTTGTGGGTCGACGCTCCCTTCTGATGGGTCGACGCCCCCTTTGTTTTCCAAGTCCATACATTGATCTTCTTATTCAAAGTTTGATCATTGGTCAAGTCCACACATTGTGAATTCTGACTTGAAGTCTATACAACGCTGCATTGGCCAAGTCTATATACTGCATTGTTGATTGTTGGCAAAGTCTGCACATTCTGTTGTTCAACATCTTCATGCATGAAGTCTGTACACTACATTGTCTCAACTTGCGACTCACGCATCTAAAATCTGTACAGCCTATTGTTTCAGCCAATGTCTCATTCAGTGTTAAAGTCTATACAGACTTCAGCGTCTAGTTCATGAAGTCTATACATCGGACTGTTCATGCTGCGTCTTAGGCAAGTCTGTACGCTGCACTGTAGCTGCATCGTTTCACATGAAGTCTGTACATCCTTCTGTTAAAATTCTAAGTCTATACATCGGTCTATCTTGCTCAAGTCTGTACAGCCCTTTGGTTGTCAAATCTATACATTGCTCGAATGAAGTCTGTACACTGGTCTTCACTTGAAGTCTGTACAGCGCCATGTTCATATCTTCAAAGTCCATACATTGCACTGTAGATGCTCGAGGTAAAGTCTATACATCCATCAGTGAACTTCCAAGTCTACACATCGTTTGCCTGGCTTCTGCCTCAAAGTCTATACATTTGTTTCTAAGGCAAAGTCTATACATTCCCAGTCTTTACCTACGTTCAGAACTCCAAGTCTATACATTGGTAAAATCTGCACATTGTGCCTTGAAGCTGTTCAAGTCTATACATTGTCTCGAGCATTCAAAGTCTATACAACGATGTTGAGTGGAAGTATGTACAGCCATTGGGTTGCCAAAGTCCATACATTGTGAATCTCAAAGTCTGTACAGAGCTTCGTTGTTCAAGTTTGTACATCGACCAGTTGTCTTTGGCATGTCTACACACTGGAAGTCCATACAGTCAACTGCTTTGCTTTGATCTAGTATGTACAGAGTTTCTTTTGGCAAGTCCATACATTGAATGCCTCTGCTTTTAATTCTACTGAGTTGACGCTGCAATAGCGTGGAGTCGACGCACTGACATTATCTCAGTGTTTTATATTGTTGCCTCTTCAACTGATGAATTTGTCTGTACATCGAGTGAAGTCTGGTGAAGTCTATACAGCGCCCATCTCTCTTAGAGTCTCATGCATATGTGAAGTCTGTACATTGCATTTGCATTCCCAACGTCTTCACACTTGAAGTCCATACATCGTCAGTTGTCTGTCAAGTCTTCATATTGCTTAAGTCTGTACAGCGGCTGCTTCACATATGAAGTCTTTTACATTGTGCATACTTTGATGCCATAGCCAAGTCTATTCACTCGTAGTGTGCATAATGCAAGTATGTACAGAGTCATACGCATTCCTTCATATTCAAGTCCATACAGTCAGTGTCTGCATTGCATTGCATTCATCAGTTGTGAAGTCTTCACATCGAGTCGAAGTCCGCACATTGTTGAACGCTCATCAAGTCCATACACTGGCAACCTCTTACATTGCCTAAGTCTATACGTTGGATGCTGAATGCTCTTCAAAGTATGTACAGCCATTGCCCTCTTATGTGAAGTCTACACATTGGGGCAAAGTCTGTACACTACATTCGCCTTCACAAGTATATACAATGCATTTCATATTCAAAGTGTGTACAAGGTTTAGACTTAGACTGCTAATTTGTTCTCTGTCTGACAGGCACCCTTCGTGAAGCCTAATGAAGGTACGTGATCCGAGAATAAGGGGAGTGCCCAGATGAAGACACATGTACTGACAGCCTGCTGGATGCTGCCACGTGGTCCGAATTCTTAGGGCAGGAAATGTGGAAGCCACACGCCCCTTATCCACCTGCTACTAGTATATATTGATGCCTTCATCTTCAGTAGGAAAAAGATTGACTAAAGGGAGACAAAGTATATACATCCAATCTGAGAGCAGCAGAGAGCCTTCGATCCAAAGAGAGAAGAAGAAAAAGAAAGAAGAAGAATCAGGAAGAAGAAAAGAAGAGCAGAGAGTGAGAGATTAGCAGAAGAAGAAGAGAAAGAAGAGAAAGAGAGAAAGAAAGAGAGACAGTGAGATCAATAGAAAAAGAGTGAAGTCTAAAGATCTGTTTACTGGACCGTGGATCAAATCCAGGCCAGTCTGCTCTGTTGAGAGCTATATTGTGTTTTTCATTTACAGCTTTCCGTTGATGTCTTGTCTATCTTATGTTTTCATTTTAAACCTTTCATCAAGCTATTCGTCAGTAGTGCAAGCTGTGATGCACAGCGGCGAGGTGGATACCTCGGACGGGTTAAGCTGTAGTCCCCAGTGGATGGCAAGCTGTGTTGCCTAGCAGTTGTATGGCAAGCTGCGATGCCCAGCTGTTCAAGCTGTAAGTCAGCGGAAGCCACACTTGGGTTGAGTGTGGGGTGGATGTAGGTCTGCTGGACCGAACCACCTAAAAACCCATTGAGCAGTGGTTTGAATTCTTTGTGTGTTTGGCGCTAGATGAATGCATAGGGTCGAGATAGGTTGATCTTCTATATGTGTTCATTTCATTGATGCGCATACTATATGCTTGACAGTGGTATTGTGTGTTTGCTTGATCTGTCTAATTGCTGCCCACATTAGATGTTTGCTAGGAGCACTCTTCATATTTGTCTACAGGTTCAGTTGATGACTGGAGTAGTTTTTCCTCAGTTAGTCTTAGTGCTTTTATTCCGCAGTTTTGAGCACTAGAATTTTAATTGGGCGAAAGTTTTTAAAGGGTATTCATTCACCCCCCCCCCTCTGAATACATAGCATCGAACACAATACTTGGTATCAGAGCGGGTTGCTGTGCATAGGATCTAACAATCCGCAGCAGATCCTGCATTGTTTTGGTGCATTTCAAAGTGGGTCTCTTGAAATTGTGTTTTGCTTCATTGACTTGTGCTTTATTTTCATCATCTGGTTTTAGTGCATTTCGTGTCATTTGTTTTACTGCGCTGAATCTGTTTGCCATCTGTTCTAATGGCTCGACCTCCGGTTTATGATGGTTCTAACCTCGATAGCTGGCTACGAGGCCTAAGTGTGTACATAGACTCCATTGGTCCAAATTTGTGGAGTCTTATATCTAAAGGCCCACACCGAATGGTCTAAAGAGGACAGAGTGAAGGACCGTGAAAATACCCTGATTCTTAATATCCTGAGAGCTACTGTCAATACTGATATATATAATTTTGTTTTCAGGTGCACATCTGGAAAGGAGATTTATGACAGAATCACTTCTGCTCATAACGATCATCAGGACAGCTGTTTAATGGCCAACCGGGATAATAAAGATTCATCATCTCAGGTGAGCTCCGAATCAGATGGATACTCTTTTGATGAATTGATAGTGATGTATGAAAATTTGTTAGAAGTATCCAAGAAATTTACATCTGAAAACAAAAAGTTGAAAAAGAAATGTGAGAAAATAAAATTGAAAGATTCCTGTGAAAACTGTCCAAATCTGAAACAATCTTATGATGCATGTATGCTAGACGTTCAGAATCTTAAGAAACAAAATGATTCTCTAGAAATTGAAAAACAAATATGCTTGGACAAAATGTCAGAAATTGAGAATCAGCTGAATGATAAGAAAAATGAGCAACTAAAAAGCATGCAAGAACTTACTGAAGTCAATTCTGAATTGGACAAACTGAAACTTGAGAATAAAGAATTTCAAAAGAAAAATGAAAACCTTATGGCTAGATTAAATGAAATCAATGGTGAAGGTTCACATTCCTCTTCTGCTGAATCAATCTGCCATATGTGCTCAGCTCTAAGAGAACGTAATGAAGATCTTTATAGTGAGAATGAATGGCTGAACAAACAAATAGTCTCACTTAAAGAGGATAACAAAAACTTGGTTGCTGAGAAAATTAATGTGAAGAAAGAGAAGAGGAACTAATTGAAAAACTGAAGCTGATATCTGGAAGAGAGAGATGTGCTGGTAATGAAATTCATGCAAAAAATTTTGAGGAAGAAAATAATGAACTGAAGGATAAAGTTGAAAAACTAAAGCTGTTAAACACTGGCTTATCTGAAAGACTTCTTACAATAGAAAAAGGAAAAGCTGTCCATGATGAAGAATCACAAACTTTGAACATTCTGGAACAAGAAATTGAGAAGTATAAAATTGCAAATAAAGTCTTAAGCGAATGTGTCAACTGCAGTGAACATGAGATAGCTAGTTACGAGCTTCATATAACATCCTTGGAAAATAAGATTCAGGAACTAGAAAAATCAGCATCCAATTCTGCCAAGAATGAAAGAAAAGTAAAAATTATTGTGAAAAGGAAGGATGACAATTCAAGAAAGGGGACAAGCTGTAGTCCTGATGTTAAGGAAACTACCAGAAACCAGCTATATACTACCTTTGTGCATAGTTCTAATGTAGCTGGTACCTCAAGGTAATCCCCAAAACAAAATGAAAATCAGAAGTCACCTTCAAAATCTGTCTTTCGTTCAAAGCCCAGAAAATTGAAAAGCAAACAAAACCTGTTGAGAATAATCAAACATTGAAAAGAAAAAGTCAAACAAAGAAGGCAAAGAATAATTCTGGTTATACTCTGAAATTTGCTAGCTCTGCTGAATCTGATGGGTCAATGCAAAATGCTCATGCTTCTTGTACTCATTCACATGCATCTGTGAATTCATCTGATAGAAACCATGCTCCTAGGAAATCTGATGCCTCTTGCTACTACTGTGGTAGGCATGGTCATTATATAGATGACTGCAGTGTGATGAAAAGTGATGATATGATGCATGATAAATCTTTTTCAAATACTCATCACCACCCCAAAAGAAACATGTATGCTTCAAACCAACACATCATTTGTTATAATTGTAACAAACGTGGTCATAAAGCTGTTGAGTGTTGGTTTAGGCCTTTATGAGGATATAATGGTTCAAGAAGCAAGCATTTTAAATGCTTTGAATGTGGTAACTATGGGCATGCAGTCAAAGACTGCTGGCATGCTCAGGGAAATAGATTGAACTCTAAATCTGTAAAATTCCTGCTTTCTATAATTCTGCTAGAAATAACTTGAGTGATAAAAGGAAAAACTCTGCATGTTTTGAATGTGGTAAGCTAGGCCACAAAGCTGCCAACTGTCGGCTGGCTGAGTATGGAAAGAAAAATTTTCATGTTAGTAAAAGAAATACTCATGCTCATACACATAATTTTCGTACTCATGTGCATGCACATGGGCATCATGTTTCTGCTAACATGAATAATAAAAACAAAAATTCTGTGGCTTCATGTTACTATTGTGGAAATTTTGGACATTCCATGTTTGACTGTTATCTAATGGAATTTGATGATAATGCTGCAAAAAGAATGTTTAGAACACCTGTCAGGGTAAATGCAGGACCCAAAGCTGCTTGGGTCCCTGTAGGATCAAAATGATCATAATGTTGCAGGTGTGCCTTGGGTCAAAGAATAAACAAGGGTTAACAAACCAAGGCACTCAAATGGAAACCCCATGATTCAACTCTTAAGGTTAGTTCTGAACTTTGTTTTGATTTCATCATCTGAAATTGTTATTCTGCTTGTTTGATTTTTGATGATCTCTTCATGTCTAGCTGATCAGTCTGCATTCCAGACTCAGCTACTAAGTCTTAATTATGCATATATGATGCACTTCTCTCTTACAATTATTGCATTGTGTAAATAAGATGTTAGATGTACTGCACAATCATGTTTGTAGTCGATGCATACCTTGTACTGAGCTTGAATGATTCATCTAGTGCATAGAGTCTATGCATGTGTCTTGTGTTATTGCATTGCATGCTTGTTGTTAAATGCATAACTTGAACTGATTTTAAATGGGTCATTTAGTGTATATATTTGATGCATGTGTCCAATGTCTGCATTCATCATTTGAATCAAGAAAATTGTTCAATGCATCAAGACTGCTTTGCAGTGCATTGTCATACATAACCCTGGTATATCAAATGGTAAGTTACTAAAAGGCAGGGAAATCTGCCCGGAGGCTCTTACTATGTGAGAGATGGTCTTTGAGACCAGGTTCTCCGCCTAATACCATGGGTCCTATCTTCATGTAGAGCAGTGTACTGCATATCATGAAAAATTGAAAATTGAAAAGAAATGACTCATTACATATCATTAAATCTGAAAAATCTGAAAAAGCATATAAATGTTCATGACTTGGATGCATAAACTTGAATTGATTGCTTACTTGCCTCATGTATCATTGGTGCATAATCTGCATGTAGAACAGTCCATTGCATAGCATACTGTTGCATCTTGTTGTCAGGGGGAGCTGAGAGTTCTGTTAAATTCATTGAATCATTGCTACTTCTCACTGTCCCCATTTAATTCATTCGTATTCTTTGACATCAGTTGCTTTTGGACCATAATGCCTATTGCTATCATTTCCCTAACCTTCACTGAACAACAGTATTGCCTCTGGTTTAGTGAATTGAGTTGTGGTTATTACAATTGTTCATTTATAAGAATCACTCTTACCAATTGAAAGGAACCAAAGGTTTAACCTTTATAAATTGAAGAGTTAAGTGTCTGCCTTCAGAATTTGAGATAAAAGAAAAACTTTTATATCTCTTAATCTTTGTCTCATGATTAAAATAGAAAACGTTTTTTTTTAATACCTGAAAATGGTAAACTGGAAATGTCTAGAACATGTGAATAAGAGTATGTAATATTTTTTAAACAATCACTCTAAAAGAAATAAGGGCAGCAGTAAATAAGATCATAAAAGTAATGAGCTGAACATAGTGACAGAGCAATGGCTGAATGGCACTGAGAAACTGTGATCTCCTCCAAAGAAGCAGGAGAATTCATATGTCATGAAGTGCTTCAGACTACCTCTGTTCATAAGGTCAAATCTATAGGGGGAGTCCTCACCAAGTAACTGGGGGTACTGGCCTCTGACCAAGGTGTGCCCTTAATGTTAAAGGTGAAGATTGTTCATTGTAGGCCTTGACCTGAAGTAGATCTTGTAGTTTATGCCTAGTAACTGGGGGTACATGCCTCTGATCAAGGTGTACACCTAATGTCAACAGCATAAATGTCACAGGTCTATTCACTTAGTTCAGGTTCTAAAAATTCAAAAGTGAAATACAAACTGCTATAACCCTTTGAAATCAAAAGTCATTGAGTGAAAATTGTCTTTCTCAATACATATTCAAGTTACCTTTCTTGATCTTCCATGTTTAATCCCAAAAGGGTATTATTTCTGACTTATCTATTAATATCATGTGCCTTAGATTCATTGCTATAAATGGAATCTAAAACTCTTTTTCAGGAGTCAGCTATTTTACTCTAGATTTATCACTGTTAAACCTGAATTTTTGTCAAAATTGTATGTTGCTGATTCTTATACTTTAACTATTGTTAATAATCAGGTTTATTCACTGAACCAATGATTCAGCTGTTGCCTAGTGACCTTCCTACATTCTCTACCTTTGTATATCTGTCCATATTCCTTCTCAAAGGGGGAGCAATTATTTAGGAGGAGAAACAGTTCAGGGGGAGTCATACATTCAAGGGGAGAATGAGGTGCTCTAAGGGAATTTGCATGCATACCGCCATGTTGCACTCATGTTCATACTATTTTTCTCTTTTTGATTATGTCAAAGGGGGAGAAAATTTTGATTGGTGACTCACTGTCACTTTGTTGCCATCATCAAAAAGGGGGAGAATGTTGTGCCCCTTAGGCACAAGCATGTGCTATTTAGTGTTGATGATTTGATGATAGCAATGCTAGTTTTATTTTAATGATAGCAACACAGTGAGTGCTTTATGAGATTGTGTTTTGATGACAGCAACATGATATATTGTCTAGAGAATGCTTAAGTGTGCTATGTCTGATTTCCTCTGTGGAGAATGCATGTGTATGACTGATATATTGGTTGGGCCAAGTCCATACATTGCCCAGGCTCCATACATCATTGCATGAAGTCTATACACTGGCTGCTGGATTCTCATGAAGTCTACACATCATGGCAAGTCCGAAGTCTACACATTGGAAGTATATTTCATACATGCATCAATGGGTCGACCCTCTGATTAGATGAGTCGACGCCCGTTTAGACTTCTAAGTCTATACACTGTATTCATGCATTGCTTTTCTGTCTGCATGTAGCTTGATTGGTGACTCACTGTCACTTTGTTGCCATCATCAAAAAGGGGGAGAATGTTGTGCCCCTTAGGCACAAGCATGTGCTATTTAGTGTTGATGATTTGATGATAGCAATGCTAGTTTTATTTTGATGATAGCAACACAGTGAGTGCTTTATGAGATTGTGTTTTAATGACAGCAACATGATATATTGTCAGGAGAATGCTTAAGCGTGCTATGTCTGATTTGTTCTGTGGAGAATGCATGTGTATGACTGATATATTCGTTGGGCCAAGTCCATACATTGCCCAGGTTGCATACATCATTGCATGAAGTCTATACACTGGCTGCTGCATTCTCATGAAGTCTACACATCATGGCAAGTCCGAAGTCTACACATTGGAAGTATATTTCATACATGCATCAATGGGTCGACCCTCTGATTAGATGAGTCGACGCCCCTTCAGACTTCTAAGTCTATACACTATGTTCATGCATTGCATTTCTGTCTGCATGTAGGTTGATGACTAGAAATTCTATACACTGCATGGCTCGCATGGCTGCAAGTCTGTACACCGCAGGCCAGCAAGTCCATACACTGCATGGCTCGCATGGCTGCAAGTCCATACATTGCATTCCTAGCAGACCAGCAAGTCTATACACTGTAGGGTAAAGCCCAAAGTCTAGACATTGCTGCATTGCTTGCATTTCAGAGTCTATACATCGTTCATGAAATGCATGTGCACAGTTCGTGGACAAAGTCTGTACATCGTAGCATGCATTTCATGAAGTCTGTACATCTTGTGTCTTTGTTAAGCTTCAAAGTCTGCACATGGCTCACCGTCTCATGCATAGTCTGGACTATTGTGGGTCGACGCTCCCTTCTGATGGGTCGACGCCCCCTTTGTTTTCCAAGTCCATAAATTGATCTTCTTATTCAAAGGCTGATCATTGGTCAAGTCCACACATTGTGCATTCTGACTTGAAGTCTATACAACGCTGCATTGGCCAAGTCTATATACTGCATTGTTGATTGCTGGCAAAGTCTGCACATTTTGTAGTTCAACATCTGCATGCATGAAGTCTGTACACTACATTGTCTCAACTTGCGTCTCACGCATCTAAAGTTTGTACATCCTATTGTTTCAGCCAATGTCTCATTCAGTGTTAAAGTCTATACAGACTTCAGCGTCTAGTTCATGAAGTCTATACATCGGACTGTTCATGTTGCGTCTTAGGCAAGTCTGTACACTGCACTGTAGCTGCATCGTTTCACATGAAGTCTGTACATCCTTCTGTTGAAATTCTAAGTCTATACATCGGTCTGTCTTGCTCAAGTTTGTACAGGCCTTTGGTTGTCAAATCTATACTTTGCTCGAATGAAGTCTCTACACTGGTCTTCACTTGAAGTCTGTACAGCGCCATGTTCATATCTTCAAAGTCCATACATTGCACTGTAGATGCTTGAGGTGAAGTCTATACATCCATCAGTGAACTTCCAAGTCTACACATCGTTTGCTTGGCTTCTGCCTCAAAGTATATACATTCGTTTCTAAGGCAAAGTCTATACATTCCCAGTCTTTACCTACGTTCAGAACTCCAAGTCTATACATTGGTAAAGTCTGCACATTGTGCCTTGAAGCTGTTCAAGTCTATACATTGTCTCGAGCATTCAAAGTCTATACAACGCTGTTGAGTGGAAGTATGTACAGCCGTTGGGTTGCTGTGGATGCACTTTTTATTTAACAAATCTTTCGTTGATTTGTTTATTGGCGTTTATTAAGTGCGTGGGCGTGCCAGTCACATAGTGACGATTTATTGTGCGCTCGATCTGACTAATCAGATGATTGTGTGGTTCGTGTCGGGACTGGAACCCGCCGAGCCATAAAGGTCACGGCGTCATTTATATCCCCTCGGAGAGGGGAACACCCTTGATTAATCGCCGGGAAAAGGGGCCTCATGGCCAGAAAATTAGTTACGTGAAAAGTCTATTAGGAAGCATTGAAATCCCCGTGCGAGGGTGAGAAGAAAGCATTCGAGATTATGTCGGTCATTTGTTGACCATTTGATGTTCGGACAAGTGTCCGGTTTGAGAAACGAGTAATCATCATAGGAAAACTGGAGCATATGTATGCCGGGTACGACAAATTTATTGTTCACAGGAACTGGAAGCATTCGGTTAAATCCCGATTAGAGCGGTCAGAAATCGGTGAGTTTATTGGCCCGGTGCAAGATCGAGTCAGGACCATTCCAGGGGCGCCTCCCGCGGTCCAAACGAGGCTTGCGTGGGCATCATTAATATTTCCGGTGCCGAGGGGCAGCGGGAAAGTGTCCCGGGACTATATTCCAAAACAAAGATGTGTACAGAGATAGCCGGCTATGGGCCTAGGATGTGGGTCAGGCGATGACCATGGTTGGGGCGAACCCGAGGTCCGAGCATGACTCACGACGGTCTTTGCGTACGGTTCGGGGAGGACGAGAGCCGCCTCATTCCATTCGGGTTTTGTCGGTCACTCATGGACCATTTTGTGTTCGGACGAAGGTCCGTGTAGAAAATAAGACGGTGACGGGAGCAAATCCGTGCAAATGTCTACCGTGAGTACGGCAAGTTTAATGCGAGCGCGGAATTAGATCCCGGTATATATATGTCGGTCACTAACGGACCATTCATTATTCAGACGGAAGTCCATATTAATAGCGTCAAGGACAACGGTAAAACCGTACGGACGTCTGCCGTAGGTGCGGCAAGTTTAATGTGGGTGTGGGATCGGATCCGATGAAGATGGGTCAAGCTGATGATCTATGGGCCCGAGGTGGTTGCGGACTATGGCCATATCGGGGTTTCCGAGGACCGCGTCTGATGCCACGAGGCGTCATTACTTTTCTTTTCACGCACAGTCTTGGAAAACGAAGGTTCCAAGGTATACGTGCGTGTCGGCCACGGTCGGACCATTCATTGTTTGGACGCGAGTCCCCGTTTGAAGCATCGAAGATGATGATAAAACCGTGCAAATGTCTGCTGTAGACACGACAAGTTTAATGTGGGGTTGCGGGATTAGATCCCGGGAGACTCGGGTCGAGTTAACGAACTATTGGCCCGAGATATGTTCGGATCACGACCATGTCGGAGGTTCCGAGGTCCACATCCGATACCACTAGGCATCATCGATTTTCTCTTTGCACCCAGCCCGGGGGTGTGAATTGTTACGTATGGAGCCCGAACTCGCCATCGTGCGCCCTCGCACGCGGATCGACCTGCGCGGTCAGGTCGCGGGGTTCGACCTGCCCGGTCAGGTCATGGGGGTCAAGGGGGCAACGCCCCTTGCGGGGGTTTCCGGGGGCAGCGCCCCCGGAACAAAAATTTGATTATGGAAAGGGGAAACTTTTTATTTGTTTTATTCATTAGCTTTAAGTGTCTTCTCTCATTTGATTAATCATTTTCTCCCTTTCAGGCACGCCGGTTTAAGGGAAGCAAAGAGGGGAGCACGCCGGTTAATGGAAGCCCAAAAGGGCATGCCGGAATAGGTGGTGCAAAGTTTGGGCGCGCCGGTTAATGGCCAATGGAGGAGGGCGCGCCGGAATAGGCCCAATGAGGGGGGGCACGCCGGTTATATGGCAAGAAGGAAGAGGGCCAGGGGCGCGCCGGAATAGGCTAAAAAAGAGGAGGCGCGCCGATTTGTGGCAAGGAAAATAAAAATGGTTTTGAGTGTAAGGCTAAACCGGCGCGGGGGGGTACCGCGCCGGGTTAGCCCACGCCGGATTAGGGCGCGCCGGGCTAAGCTTCTATGAGGTTTCTTTCATTCTTTTATGCTCTGTTTCTTGTTTCTTTCACCTGTGGGTTGATTTGTTGATTAGTTCGTTTATCGAACTGATAGATTAAGTTTGTGGAGAGGAAGTTTAAGTGTTTTAGTTGTTTGTTAGGGTGAATTAGCATGAAGATATGAATGTTTTATTAGAAGAGTTTGTTGCCGGAATTCGAAGGTTCAGTCGTGATCAGAGGCTTCAAGCATGTGATGTTCTGGCACTCAGAGAATAGCTTGATTCGTTTGTTCCTGGCGAAAAATGGGCAGCACCTCCCCCGGACTGAGGCTTGCCAGAGATAAATAGGGGAACACCAAACGGAGCAAAGCTCCGGGGTGAACCTCAAAACTCAGAGTAAGAACTCCGTTAACCCATAAGTGCATGTGGAGACTCGAGGACAAGCCTTCAAGAGTTCCAGCAACTCAGGGTGATGATCTCGTAGGTGGGACAGGTGTATGCCATAAGAGGCCATGGATATTCATCCCCTGACGGACTCCCCCGAAGGCCATGCTATGGAGAAGCAAGCTTCGAAGGGCCTTGGATGAGGAGGAGACAGGGAGAAAGAGAGGGAAGTAGAAGAACACATATGTTGCAAAAAAAAGCTTTTCTTTTATTCATTCGCAAGGGGAAAGACAGCGAAGCAAAAAAAGGGGGAATACATCAGAGGGAAAGGGAGAAATACATCGATGGCGGAGGGGGAACGGAGCACAAGCTCCTCCCCCTCCGAGCTCACCTCCCTTCTCTCGCACTCAATCTCTCTTCTCCTTCACCTGGCAGGCACAGGGACGAAGCTTTTTTCTTCTCTTCGGGTGGCCCTCTCTTCTCTTTTCCTTCTTCTTCTCTTCACTGCACACAGCCCAGGGGGTTCCAGCAGCCTCTCTCTTCTATTTTCAATAGCCCATCCCCTTCTCTGTCCAACATGCAGAGTATATGTAGCCGGCTGCCCTTTCTTGGCTCGGATGGAAGGAACTCCCGCCACTTCATTCGTCTGCGGTGTCATCCATTGATTTGCACAGTACACTGGCATTTGTCCGAGGAAGGGATGTTTGCTGCTGCTACTCCCCCCATCGATGCTTGTCTTCACCGTCGATGCAGCTGCGCTGTCGAACGGAGGTGGAGGCAGGGCCCCAGAGCATTGAATGCCCATGGAGACAGAGCTTCAGAGCATTGAATGCCCTCTAGGCACCAGGCTAAAGCGAAAACAGAGTATCGGCTGGCAGATGGGATGGCATTTGAGTTAAACCGGCGCGGTGTTGTGCGCGCTGGATTAACAACACATAAAGGGGCATGCCGGACTACCATCATGTAAAGGGGCGCGCCGGGTTACAACCAATATAGGGCGCGCCGGTTTAATGGCCACAGGAGGGGCGCGCCGGTTTAAGGCCCAAGCAAGGGCGCGCCGGTTTAAGTGCAGGCCGTGCCGGATTAGACTTTATCTCGGAGTCGCGGCTCTTCGGATGGACGCTTGTCCTCCCGTGTTGCTTTAGTGGTAATGCACCGCCGTTGGGGTGCTTAGTTCAGGGCCTCTGAATCCCGATTCTGAGCTTTGAGTGATCTCCGACGCGTGCCGGACATGTGTTCGAATTCTTGAGTTTCTTTTGATTCGACCGTTGGGAATGCCGACTGGAGAGTGGGGGCCATCTCTTCAGCACGAGGGGCTTCTTTGTTGGGTGGCAGAGCACCGGGCAGGTATTCATCCTTCTTGGAGGAAGCATAGGGTTTATTCAACCTTCCCGTCTTTGACTCACTCTTGAGTGCTGAGACGTGCATGCTATATGATCATCATCATCATTTTTTTTGACGTCCACAGTTGCCAAAGTCCATACATTGTGAATCTCAAAGTCTGTACAGAGCTTCGTTGTTCAAGTTTGTACATCGACCAGTTGTCTTTGGCATGTCTACACACTGGAAGTCCATACAGTCAACTGCTTTGCTTTGATCTAGTATGTACAGAGTTTCTTTTGGCAAGTCCATACATTGAATGCCTCTGCTTTTAATTCTACTGAGTTGACGCTGCAATAGCGTGGAGTCGACGCACTGACATTATCTCAGTGTTTTATATTGTTGCCTCTTCAACTGATGAATTTGTCTGTACATCGAGTGAAGTCTGGTGAAGTCTATACAGTGCCCATCTCTCTTAGAGTCTCATGCATATGTGAAGTCTGTACATTGCATTTGCATTCACAACGTCTTCACACTTGAAGTCCATACATCGTCAGTTGTCTGTCAAGTCTTCATATTGCTTAAGTCTGTACAGTGGCTGCTTCACATATGAAGTCTTTTACATTGTGCATACTTTGATGCCATAGCCAAGTCTATTCACTCGTAGTGTGCATAATCCAAGTATGTACAGAGTCATATGCATTCCTTCATATTCAAGTCCATACAGTCAGTGTCTGCATTGCATTGCATTCATCAGTTGTGAAGTCTTCACATCGAGTTGAAGTCTGCACATTGTTGAACGCTCATCAAGTCCATACACTGGCAACCTCTTACATTGCCTAAGTCTATCCGTTGGATGCTGAATGCTCTTCAAAGTATGTACAGCCGTTGCCCTCTTATGTGAAGTCTACACATTGGGGCAAAGTCTGTACACTACATTCGCCTTCACAAGTATATACAATGCATTTCATATTCAAAGTGTGTACAGGGTTTAGACTTAGACTGATAATTTATTCTCTATCTGACAGGCACCCTTCGTGAAGCCTAATGAAGGTACGTGATCCAAGAATAAGGGGAGTGCCCAGATGAAGACACATGTACTGACAGCCTGCTGGATGCTGCCACGTGGTCCGAATTCTTAGGGCAGGAAATGTGGAAGCCACATGCCCCTTATCCACCTGCTGCTAGTATATATTGATGCCTTCGTCTTCAGCAGGAAAAAGATCGACTAAAGGGAGACAAAGTATATACATTTAATCTGAGAGCAGCAGAGAGCCTTCGATCCAAAGAGAGAAGAAGAAAAAGAAAGAAGAAGAATCAGGAAGAAGAAAAGAAGAGCAGAGAGTGAGAGATTAGCAGAAGAAGAAGAGAAAGAAGAGAAAGAGAGAAAGAAAGAGAGACAGTGAGATCAAGAGAAGAAGAGTGAAGTCTGAAGATCTATTTACTAGACCGTGGATCAAATCCAGGCCAGTCTGCTCTGTTGAGAGCTATATTGTGTTTTTCATTTACAGCTTTCTGTTGCTGTCTTGTCTATCTTATGTTTTCATTTTAAACCTTTCATCAAGCTGTTTGTCAGCAGTGCAAGCTGTGATGCACAGCGGCGAGGTGGATACCTCGAACGGGTTAAGCTGTAGTCCCCAGCGGATGGCAAGCTGTGTTGCCCAGCGGTTGTATGGCAAGATGTGATGCCCAGCTGTTCAAGCTGTGAGTCAGCGGAAGCCACACTCGGGTTGAGTGTGGGGTGGATGTAGGTCTGCTGGACCGAACCACCTAAAAACCCATTGAGCAGTGGTTTGAATTCTTTGTGTGTTTGGCGCTAGATGAATGCATAGGGTCGAGATAGGTTGATCTTCTATATGTGTTCATTTCATTGATGCGCATACTATATGCTTGACAGTGGTATTGTGTGTTTGCTTGATCTGTCTAATTGCTGCCCACATTAGATGTTTGCTAGGAGCACTCTTCATATTTGTCTACAGGTTCAGTAGATGACTAGAGTAGTTTTTCCTCAGTTAGTCTTAGTGCTTTTATTCCGCAGTTCTGAGCACTAGAATTTTAATTGGGCGAAAGTTCTTAAAGGGTATTCATTCACCCCCCCTCTGAATACATAGCACCGAACCCAACATTGTTTACGCACTCAAGCACTCAGATTTGCACCTTCGGTTTTATCTACAGTTTAATTGAGCTTAGCACTTTGACTGCATCCCTTGGGCGGCCTGCTACACCCTTGCTCAAAGGCGCCAAGGTGAAAGTATTGCTAAGTGTTTCCCTTGCTGAGACTCGCATGCACCTTAGTTGATCACCACTGCATTCACACACATATGAACTTTGAGTGATCAACATAGCACACACACACGTACGGTTGTTGCAAGCTATTGCATGCTCTGTGCCACTCTACTTAATTCCGCTGTGCATTGTGTCTAAGTGATTCATTCACTTTATAGGAGTGGTTCATGCTTCCGATAGCTAAGAGTTTTAAATAGGTCAAAGCTTTTGATAGGATCTATTCAACCCCCCCTTCTAGATCCGTTTACACCACGCGGGACCTAACACTAGCAAGCTTGCACCGTCCTGCCCTAGCGTCAATGCACACCCTACACCGACCTGGCTACCACCCCATGCACATTCATGCACCGGCCTCAAACATGCATCGACCTCATCCATTCGTGCACCAACCTAATGCATGCATCGACCTTCAAATCATGCACCGACCCCTCCAACGTGCATCAACCTCATACTAGCATCGACCCTTGGTAGTGCATGAAGTGCACTAACGTCGACCTTAGTCCAAGGAGGGCAGTGACTTAATGTATGAAACAAAAATAATGCTTTGACCAAAATAAAAATAATGCATTGACTTTATGTGCATATTGTTGACTCTGTGTTGACTCTTGATGCGTTTACTTTTACAAACAGTGGCACGAGAGCACCTGCATAAATAATTATTTTAATAATAGATAGTTAATGTTAAAACCCTAATTGATTCAATAAATCTAGTCTAATAAATGAATAAAAAGGGGTTCAACGTCTTTAATTATGCTGAGAATTCATCTTGAAATCATGGACATACACATGCATTCGCATGCATTGCTATCTAAATGAGAATGACTGAACCTTTAATTACATGAATAAATAAATTAATAAACTCGTTGCAATTTGCATGAATGGTCAACTAAATGAACTCATTCCATAGCATCCATTGGTGCATTTAGTATGTATTCTTTATGCCTTCGTATCATCCCTCGAGGCATCCCCATCTTGGCAATTAATCAAGGATTGTCCTCTTTCTTAGAGGACGTAATTAACGTCATAGCCTTTATGGTATGACGAACACTAGGTCTCGACACGAACCTCACAATCGATTGACCAAGTTAGATCGAGCGCATAATAAATCATCACACACGTGACTGGCACGCCCACGCAACAATTAGTTAATTAGCTTTTAATTAATTAATTGGCCACAAACATGCAAATAAACAAATGAAAAAAAAATCATCCCCCACATCTCCCTATGCACATCATCATACTTATCAAGAATTTCTACATATGAATCTTCCCATTCATGAATAGTAAAGTTTTCAAAAGGATTTGTTGCCTCTTCATCGCTTTCCTTGTCATCACTCTTAGCCATTAAGCATTATCTTTCTTCCTTGTCGCTGTTTGAGCTGCTGCTAAGACTACCTTCATCCTCGTCACTCCAGGTACTAATCATTGTGTTTCCTTTCTTGGTCTTGTACCTGGGTTTTTCTTTCTGCAGCTCGGGGTAGTCTGCCTTTCGATGGCCAGCTTTCCTGCAATTGTAACAGACATTAGATTCAATTTTCCTAGCATAATCAGATCTATGCTTAGACTGTCTGATGTGACACAACCTAGGACTTAACAAACAAGCACATTTGGCAATCAAGACGGACCGATAACGGCGGCCGCTCACCCATCACTCACCCAAGCCCGGGGTGACTTGGCGATGCTAAGTGGAGGATGTGAGGGTTGGGCCCTTGCTGGTAGAGGGCCAGCAAGGCCAAAGTTTATTCCCCAAAGGTGTGGAGGCCCAATTCAAGGGGGCCGACAAAGTGCCGAGGGCACCGGCTTCACTCTTCCCCACGGTGATCTCTCAAAGCAACGGGGCTTGAGGATCGAGCTCTCACTCTCACGGCCAGCGGAGTTTATGAACTAATATTAGAAATAACAAGCACTAAATGGAGCTAGGAGTGGAGCACTTACTCGACCGGTTTGAAGAAACCGGTCCCGCTCGGAGACGTGGGCGAGCGGGGAAGCGTGGGTTCCCCACACGCCGCGCTGGGGTAGCTTGACCTGCTCAAATTGATACAACACTACACCCCATGCAAGGGGGGGATCTAGGGGTGGGGGTTAACTGATATTACATCCAAAACTACCTCCACACAGGGAGGGGCCTTCAGCCGGCCAAGCGGGGAGGGGTGACACAAAACTAGCGATCAACAAGGAAGCCGACGTCGGTTCTGTCCGCTGTCTGTGCTTCAGGACTGACTGACGGTTATCACAATGCTGTGGCCACTCCAGAATTTTTTCGAAGATGAGACCACTTGGAGATTCTTTGTAGCTGGATCGGGATGATGCTTGAATTTTTTTGATTTCTTTGGGCACCGCTGCTGGTCGGGGTAGGGGCTTGAACTGGGTGGCAGACCCTTGGTTTTGACAACTTCAGGTTCTCAACAGCAGGAAGAAGAGTGTGCCACGATAGATCCCGAGCTTAGAATCAGGTGCCGCCAGAGTCGTTGGAACCGTTGACGAGTCCTCTTCGATGCAAAACTGGCAGGGAAGCCAAACGTTGTCTGAGAAGACCAATGGGCTCTGCACTCTGATGAGAGGTCGGTGCAGACTGTGGGGAAGCAGAACCGCGCACCCGGGGGAGAAAATTGATAACTCCTAGTTCCGGACGCCAAATTGAGCTCTGCTTTTTGGAGAAGAAAGAAGACGCGTAGTAGAAGCTTTTTGAAGAAGAACTCTTGATCAGATTTCAAGCAGGATCATCGTAGTCGGGCTTCCACTCCGGCTTTGGTCTCCTGCCAGGGAGGCTTTGCGCAGTCGGGGAAGAATGGCTCCCCTGGGTGATCATGAACTTAGAACTGGATGGGACCACCGCTGTTGCGAAGAGGACTGGGCGACGCTTCAAACGATGTCTCTTGATCCTTCAAAAACATCCGGAAGAAGCTGTGGTGGCCTCTGCAATCTGCTACTCTTCTGCAGATCGGCAACTGGGAACTAGTTCACCGAAGGAGCTTTAACTATCAACCAAATATGATGAAGAAGTTGTGAATGGGGAAGGGAGAAGTGATGGGTGGTGGGAGGGGAGTGTGGGGTGGTATGGAGGGTGACTATTGGTGGTGGAGGGGTTGGAGAAAGGGGGAATGGTTGCAGAGGTTTGCTGGTTTTAGCCAAGGTGGAGGAAGGGTGATGGAGGTAGTTGCTCTTGGTAGGGTGGAATGGAGGGAGGTGATGGGGGCGACCTAACCAAAGGGGAGGGGGTAGGGGGCGGCCAAGGCAATGGAGGGAAGGGGTTTTCAAAATTCAAATGGGCATAGGGAGATGTAGGCTTGCATGGGGGAGAGGGAAGGGTGCTTGGGAAAGTGGGTAGGGTAGTTGGGGGTTGGAGGGTGGCTTAGTGATTGGGGATGCTCTCTTGGGACTAGGGGGGTGGAGTAATGGGATGTGTGGGGAAGGGGAGTGGCCTTTAATGGGGGTAGGTGGGAGTTGGAGGTGGTTGGGAGGAGGAGGAGAGAGAGAGTGGGGCAAACCACATAGTGAGGGAGAGAGAGAGAGAAATAGAGAGAGAGAGGAGGTGGGTGGGGATTCTCTCCCCTAGGGTTTCTCACCCAATTGGATTCACTCCACTAAAACTAAGTATTTGAACTCTCAAAGGAAATTCTCTATTCATTCATTCATTAAGTTGAAATGGGGGGGAATGGGGTCCTATATATAGGCAACCCATATTTCTACAAAAGTCCCTGACTCTTACTACAATGACCAAAGACCAAGGGGGTAGGGGCGCCCCTGGGCCTAGCCCAAAGAATTGGGCCCATTAACCATTCTAAACAATCTAATGACACTTAACCTAGGTAGATGACTCAAATAAAAGGAAAAATACATCAAATGACTCAAATAAAAACTACATAGGACTCAAAATTAAATAACTAGACCATGCCGGATGCAACCGGGGCGAGG
Source organism: Amorphophallus konjac (assembly GCA_022559845.1). Taxonomy (NCBI): domain Eukaryota; kingdom Viridiplantae; phylum Streptophyta; class Magnoliopsida; order Alismatales; family Araceae; genus Amorphophallus; species Amorphophallus konjac. Next base: position 121,997,962 of record CM040127.1, on the reverse strand, counting down.
AGTCGAGCTGTGAACGTGGGAATGGGAGGTGATGTCCCCATCATACTCCCTGGGTGCGGAGAACTCAACTCCGTCGAGTAAGTGTCCTTCCCTCCTCGGAGGGTGTAGAAGTGGTACTGCCCACAAGTCTTCCGAACGAGACCGATCCATCCACCTGCTCGTATACCTTGCTCCTGGTGGCAGTGACCTGTTCATCCAATATTCGTTCAATGTGCTCACGCTGGGTTCTCTTGGCTGGTGGTCTCTCCTCACGGGTGGGTGCTCTCTCAACGGAGGGAATAGGCTCAATATCCTAACTAGGTACCACCGTGGGTCCCTTATATGGCACTAGGTCGGCTACATTGAATGTGGGACTCACTTCATACTCTTTGGGGAGATCTAACTCATAGGCATTAGTGTCAATGCGCCTCAGGACCTGGAAGGGACCAGCCCCACGTGGCCTCAATTTGGAGATGACTCCCGGGGAGAGTCTCTCCTTCCTCACCGTCACAAAGTCACCCACGTGGAATTCTTGGTGACGCCGAAGGGAGTCAGCCTGCCTTTTATAGATCTCATTTTTCTTGCTAATGTGCTTGCGAAGTTTTTCATGCAATTTTGTGAATGTTGACATTCTAGGGGTGATAGGTGGACCTGGGCAACTAAAAGTAGACCTATCATGTAATGATGCAGTGTAGACTTTGGTCAGCCTAGGTGGGCCGGGGCACCCGTAGGTGGCCCTATCATGCCAAGGGGTGATAAATATCGGGGGACCCGGACATCCGTAGATGCCTTCGACATGCTTAAGACCCATGATGAATGAAGGTGGACCATTACATCCGAACATGGACCACTCATACTTTCTACTTGACATGTGGGTGATATGAATGAATGGACCCAACATAGTGTTCATGCCAAGTGGTGTGGTAAGCCTAGACACATGCATGTTTTTCCCAAGGGTGACTTCCATGTGTATAGGTGTGGGACAACCTTTGAACTCCCATTGGAAAGGATCGAATGGATCTAAGAAGGTGGTCATCATGGGGTGGAGCACAACCTTATTACCTAGGGATATGTGGCCCAAGGTCATGGCTCCCAAGGTGCAACCCAGGTCTAGGATGGGGTGGATTGGGTCAAACATGGTGGGTTGGGTTAGGGAAAGGTGGCTGGTGGATAAGGTGGTTGGGTCCCATGGGTTCTTTGACCCGCATTGGAAGGGATCAAAGGGATCATAAAAAGGGTTATCGAGGGGGAGGGGCCCTATGTCCTCAAGATCCTTAAGTGGTGGTAGGTCATCCTCCTCTAATGAGACAATTGGGCCGAAGTTCTTTGTGAGTGGGTCGGCTATGAGTGGAGCGCTCGACGTTCTACCTGAGATAAGCAACTCTAATTCGTGGATAGCATCGGGCTCATCGGGTATAGGGAGGAATAATAGGAGGTCACTAGTGTAGCAACCCATGGTGCACATTGAGGTGATGGACCCAATACATAGGTGTAGGAGGTCTAGACTCCTAGGTTGTTGGGTCATGGGAGTCAACATGCCAGTCAACTCTAATTGCCATGCTAAGCCCTTGAGAAGATCCTCTAAGGTTTCCACTTAGTAGGATGTTTGGATTATGGTGTGATATGATGAGAAGGGTATAATGGGCAGGTTTTGCTTTATGGGAGGAGAAACATAGGACTTGGTGGGGTGAATTGGTCTCTCCTTTAGCCATCTAGCTAGGGGCCCATCTATGATTATAGTGCCTTTTGTGAAGGTTTGTGGCTCTTGAAGATCCAGATTATTTGAAGTGGTGAAGGGTTGAGGCTCTTCCTCACCATTGGTGTGAACTCGGGCTTCCTTATGGGCGGGGAGAGGGTCTGGGCTAGCAACTATTCCTATGTGAGTGGGTGTGGCCTCCTTTCTCAAGGGAATGGGAAGGTCTTTTGGAGATGGGGTGATGATGGTTGGGGCATGGTGCACCCGGGGTGGTGAGTGAGGTCGAACTTGGGTTGGGAATGGAAGTAGTGGTGGCCTAGGTTGGGGTAGAGTTGGGGTTGGAAGTGGAAGGTGGGTTGGTTCAGTTTGGGTTGATTGGGGGGGTGTACCCTTTTTATGGGATGATGGAGGGATAGTGGTGGGGACCAAGGGGAATTGTGGAGAGGTGGATGCTTGGTTTATTTGGGTCTTAAGGGAGAGGACTTGGTTGCGAAGTGTAGTTATGATGGTTGAGAGGTGATTTGTTGGGGTTAGTGGGGGTGGAGACCAAAGGTCGGTCTCAAGTTGGCCGGGTGGGGATGGAGGAGTGGTAGTGCTCCTCGGGTTAGGGGTGCTTGAGTAGGAGGGGTGGAAATGTTTGGGGATGGAGATCTTTCTAAGTTCTACTTTCATATCATCTCATGAGGAAATGGGCTCTTGCCTCCTAACCCTTCTTAATCCCTCTATGTGTTCCCACTTGCTCTTGGCTTGACCCCGAAACCGTCCCTTGGCCTTTCGGACTCTCGCGGATCCATATACCCAAGTCTTTTCAAAGTACTTTTCTATGGTAGCCTCCCACCTAAGACAGTCACTAAAACGTGATCCGTCAAAGGTAATATCCCTATCTAGGATGAAGTCCATGGGTGGTGAGTAGGCTAAGTAGGAGGTGGCCATGATGATCGGGGGGATCAATGCAAGGGTCGGAGTGATGATGACTCCAATGCAAGCATGCCCTAGGACTTGACTTGTAGAGACAAGTCAATGACTTACTCTGATATCAATTTGATGTGACACAACCTAGGACTTAACAAACAAGCACATTTGGCAATCAAGACGGACCGATAATGACGGCCGCTCACCCGTCACTCACCCAAGCCCAGGGTGACTTGGCGATGCCAAGTGGAGGATGTGAGGGTTAGGCCCTTGCTGGTAGAGGGCCAGCAAGGCCAAAGTTTATTCCCCAAAGGTGTGGAGGCCCAATTCAAGGGGGCCGACTGGTGAGGACACGCGCCACACTTCACGACGGAGTACACGGATCTCGCCGGCATCCCTTTGGCTCGGCGATCACTTGGCGGACGAGCAGAGTTATCTTTAGTTATTTTATGCTTTAGGCCATGCTGGGCCTTGGTTTAGTCCCTGCGTGGACACTTTTATTGTTATTGTGGACCTTTGTAGGCCAATTGGGCCAATTAGGCTTCCATTAGGTGATGTTAAGCTTGTTAGTTAGGCAAGGGAGAGTGGGTCACCTTGTGATCCACCTTATTGGCCCATTTGGGCTGGCCACCTTCCCACATGAGTGGCCCATGGGGATTTGCGCCCCCCCCCTTGTGGGCTAGGGTTTGGGCGCCCCCTTCATCTCCTCCAAGAGGAGGAGGTGGCAGCCTCCCCCCACTCCTACTTTCTAGGAGTGGAGTGCGGCCCCTCCCCTTTCCCTTCCCCATCCGATCACCCCCCCTCCCTCCTTTGGCCGCCCCTTCCCCAATCCACTCCTACAATCAAGGAGTGGTGCGCACCCCCCTTTCCCCCCTAGCCATGTTGCGCACACCCCCCTTTCCCCCATGCCATGTGCGCACCTCTTCCCCCTCCCTCTTGGCTAGGGTTTCACCCTAGCATCTCCCCTCCCCATATAAAATCTTGTAATTTTCTTTGAGAAAAAATAATGAAGAATATTTGTGAGCAAGACTCCATGGTGGCTGTGGCCCCCATCTCTCTCCCTCTTTGATCCTGCGACGGGATCAACCCCGGGGTGCGACTCCCCATCCCCTTGGTGCGACGCCAAGGCATCCATCCCCCTTGTTCCTGCGACGGGATCAATCCGGGTGTGACTCCCCTTCCCCTTGGTGCGACGCCAAGCATCTATCCTCCGCGTTCATCCACGTCTCCATCGCCATCCTTCGTCGCCATCTCCATCATCAAGTGTGAAGAACAAGCAATCTGCACCCCTGCAGATCCGAGGCAGAATTGAAGCCCTAATTGCAGAGTCGACCCCGACATCCACAGTGCGAATCAGGCCGAGAGTTCTTCTGTGAGTTTGTTCCTCTCTGAGTCCTCTTCGATCCAGAGGTGGTCTCGCCTTGTTTCGACTTCGGCACTGTTCGTGGTACCCGTTCTCCCACGACTGCGCAGAATCCATTCGAATCAACCCGTCCAGAGGGTGCAGTTTGGTGCTGTTCCTGTCACGATTTCTCCATCCGTTTTCTGCCCAAGTCTTCTTATTCAAAGTTATAGCCCTCGGCGTCCCGGAACCAAGCCAGGTGGTTTCGTTGGATTCTGACCTCGTTTCAGAAAATTTCACCACGGCCGTCGTACCTCTGCCCGACTGCTCGCCCAGAGGACAGAAGCTTACCACTATTGCGACTGCGCCCATCCTGGTGACGTGATGAGGCTCATCTTCTGATGGATCGAACAACGTTTTGTCCTCTTTCCAACGCCGCAAGCCTCGCCTTGTTTCGACGATCGTGCTGTGCGTGCCGTTCATTCTCGTGGGACCGCGCAGACTGATCCTGTGCAGTCCGACCCCAGGATCAGCAACGACTTGCAGAGGTTCTCCCGGCCAACCTCGACCAGATCTTACCAAGCCGTTCAGTCGGGACCTGCTGCTCTGCGTCCCCGACGTCCTCCCTCAAGCGGCGTCCCGTTCGCCCACCGGAACAACGAGTTCTCAATTTTCCCGCTCGTGTGCGCTGTTCTGTGTGCAGGAAACCAGTCACGACTTGCAGATGACCTCACGGCCACCTCGGTGCGAATCTGAGTGCCCCCTTTAGCCGAGGCTTCCTCCCGTGACTTAGCTACGCGCCCTCGCTGACGGCGCCTCAATCGGACACCGGACCAGGCCGTGGGAGCGTTCACCGCCGAGTCGCGCATTGCTGCGAACCTGCCGACTGCCGCCCAGGTCCTCCTCGCGGCCACCCCTTCACCGAGTGCCGCCCATCAGCCCGTGCATTGGCAGCCCCGAATCCATATGTTGTAGCCTGTTATCTCTCTGCGAGGAGTGGGCTTTTTTGGTTGGAGCTGTATTATTATTCACCTTGTGTATCGGGGTTGTTGATCTCGGCCGGGGTTTCTTCCCCACGTCTAGGCATGGAGGTACGTGCGACGCTCCCCTTATTGGCATTTGCTTTACTAGTATGCTTTCTAGTATGCCGCGTGAGTGTTTAGGATCCTAGCTAGTCTTTTAGTCACCGCGTGACTGTGAGTGGAGAGCACCCGTCCCGCGCCCCTAATGAGCACCGAGCTCGAATTAGACTCCCCTAGTCGTTCGGCGGTTCCTTAGCCGCTGAGATCCCACGCTTCCCTCATAGGGACGGTCGTTGGGCTTGGATTTCTTGTTGAGAGACGCCTCCACCCGGAGGAACGCTACGGAGGTCAGCCGCCCGGCTTGCCTTTGGCGTGCGAGTGCTGGCCGCACTTTGTTGCATTCGTAGGTCTTAGCCGTTTCTGTCCTGTCCCGCATCAAATTGGTATCAGAGCTTAGGGAACCAGTTTGTTCTAACAAATTGGGGTCTTAGGTCATTTGGGTCTCTAGGTTGTCTAGGGTGCATTGAGTCTCTTAGTTCATCTAGGTAACCCACCATTGCATTGTAATGTTAGGTTTGTGTCTAGTTAGAGTTTTATCCTTGTCTCGTTGAGTCTTGCATTCCATTTAGCATGTGTCCACCCTTATAGGTCTAGTGTGTCCCCCTTAGCCCCTTTAGGTCCCATTGCATGCCCACTCGGGGTGGTACCCACTACCTTCGCCCGGACACTATGGGTGACCCCCGTGGTACCACCCAGGGAGGCCATTCTCTAAAGGATTTGATGGCCCAGTTCAGGGAGTGCATGGATAGGTCTGAACAAACCATTAAGGACCAGACCGACCATCTAGAGGGCCGACTCAAGGCCATAGAGGACCGCGCTGAGGTTTATGACCGATCTATCCAAGGTTTGGTCGGGCGGATAGGGAGGGTAGAGGAAGTGCCCCATCATGACCCCCCTAGAGTTGCTCGTAGCATGCCCACTCCTAGGGGAATAAATTCCCATTTCTTCACACCTATGGCCAACCCCTACATCAGACCCATCCAAGGCAGCCAGTCCGTGGCTGAATACATTAGGGACTTCGAAGTGTATCGGTCAGGATGTGGAGTCGGGAAAGAAAGCACCACGGCCGGATTTCAGTTCCGGAGAGGTTTACGGCTTCATTACCAGTTTGAATGTCTTTGTCGCGACGTGGTCACTCTGGAGCAATGTTATCAGGTCGCTATAGAGGTCGAGCCATTCGAGTCATTGTTTGTTGCTGCCCTTCAACAAGCATCTACCTCTCCACATGAGCCCACGAGGCAAGACGCTCCCGCCCCGCAACCTCACCCACCTCAGTTGGAGCCACCACAGCCAGGGCTACCCGTACCTTTAACGGGGAAGCTATACATAGATGAGCCGCTTCTTAGCTGGCTTAGGAAGGGCTTGGTCCGAGACACCCCCTACTACCCATCCATGGACCCCGCACTACAAGTAGTGCCCGTTAACTCCTTTCACACCACTTTTCGGTCCTTCTGCTTTCTTGAAAATGTGAAGGACTTCCTTAGGAGTTTAGATTGCCAATGGGAGTTGACATATATGTTGACCTTAGGGCCTGACCAACCTTATAGTCATAGCTTTACACTCCCTGCTTTGGGGTCTATCACCTCGGTCTACACCATAGGACATATCACCTCCGAGGTCCTTTTATTCTTTCCCATACCCGTGGAGGTTGATTTTGTCCCCTTTTATGGTATCACGGTCCCGAGGGAGGAACCTAGCTTTCCTTGCCTCCCTCATGAGCCTCTTGCCCCATACATTAGAGCGCCTGAAGGTGATCATCTGCATCTGGGCAAATGTCGCACATGGGCAAGTATAGTGATGGGACCTGTCGAGAGGGTTCATCATTTCTTTGACCCATTCGATCCCCTCCCTAGTGAGCCTCTCGACCCATATTCTTTTCCCCGCCTTGTCGAGGAGGTCCACTATCATACACCAACTAGGCCTTCTAGTCAACACCTCACCTTGCAGGCATCCAGATGCCCGAGCTTAGGAGGCCAGGGACACGTGTCTCTTCCCCATGTTTCACCATGTCCATCGTCATATAGGGGAGATGTCATGAGTAAGCTTGGGATTATTCATCCTTCTGAGTCTACCATATGTCATAGGACACATGTGCATGCTAGGTTCTACTTTGGTTGTCCAGGTCCTCCCCATGTTGTCAAGTCAGGTAGACGTCATAGGCATGTTAGATCCATATTTGGATGTCCAGGACCACCCCTGCATTCACATAGGTATGAGTCTACCCATCTTATTCGGAGTCTGCATCATCACCACCTTGAGGCCAGCAACGCACGTTATAAGGAGTTAGCTGACGCACATCGACACGCCCGTGAGTTCCGTAAGGGAGAGTATGTCATGATCAGGGTTAGACCTGAACGGTTTACTTCGGGGGCCGTGAAGAAACTCCAGGCCCGCGGCACTGGACCCTTCCGAGTCTTGAAGCGAATTGGGTCGAATGCGTATGAGATTGAGCTGCCAGACGACTGTGGGATCTGTTCGACGTTCAATGTCTCAGATCTGGTGGCATATCGGGATCCCGCGGTGATTCCCAGTGAGCTTTTTGGGCCCTCCCCTCCTGTTGAGAGTGTTACACCTTCTGAGCGTCCACCTCCTCCAGCCCCATTACAGAAACGCGAGCATATAGATTACATACTGGATGAGCAGGTGACCACTACCAGGAGCGGAGCCTACCAACGCTTCCTAGTACATTGGAGAGGGCGCCCTGCGACAGACGACACCTGGATCACACGAGGAGAGCTAGAGAGGATCGACCCAGACTTGCTGGAGCGCCACTTGAGCGATCGTGACCCTTACTCGACAGGGTCGAGTCCTTCCCACCCGGGGAGAATTGGTGAGGACACGCGCCACACTTCACGATGGAGTACACGGATCTCGCCGGCATCCCTTTGGCTCGGCGATCACTTGGCGGACGAGCAGAGTTATCTTTAGTTATTTTATACTTTAGGCCATGCTGGGCCTTGGTTTAGTCCCTGTGTGGACACTTTTATTGTTATTGTGGACCTTTGTAGGCCAATTGGGCCAATTAGGCTTCCATTAGGTGATGTTAAGCTTGTTAGTTAGGCAAGGGAGAGTGGGCCACCTTGTGATCCACCTTATTGGCCCATTTGGGCTGGCCACCTTCCCACATGAGTGGCCCATGGGGATTTGCGCCCCCCCCCCCCCTTGTGGGCTAGGGTTTGGGCGCCCCCTTCATCTCCTCCAAGAGGAGAAGGTGGCAGCCGCCCCCCACTCCTACTTTCTAGGAGTGGAGTGCGGCCCCTCCCCTTTCCCTTCCCCATCCGATCACCCCCCCTCCCTCCTTTGGCCGCCCCTTCCCCAATCCACTCCTACAATCAAGGAGTGGTGCGCACCCCCCTTTCCCCCCCTAGCCATGTTGCGCACACCCCCCTTTCCCCCATGCCATGTGCGCACCTCTTCCCCCTCCCTCTTGGCTAGGGTTTCACCCTAGCATCTCCCCTCCCCATATAAAAGCTTGTAATTTTCTTTGAGAAAAAATAATGAAGAATATTTGTGAGCAAGACTCCATGGTGGCTGCGCCCCCCATCTCTCTCCCTCTTTGATCCTGCGACGGGATCAACCCCGGGGTGCGACTCCCCATCCCCTTGGTGCGACGCCAAGGCATCCATCCTCCTTGTTCCTGCGACGGGATCAATCCGGGTGTGACTCCCCTTCCCCTTGGTGCGACGCCAAGCATCTATCCTCCGCGTTCATCCACGTCTCCATCGCCATCCTTCGTCGCCATCTCCATCATCAAGTGTGAAGAACAAGCAATCTGCACCCCTGCAGATCCGAGGCAGAATTGAAGCCCTAATTGCAGAGTCGACCCCGACATCCACAGTGCGAATCAGGCCGAGAGTTCTTTTGTGAGTTTGTTCCCCTCTGAGTCCTCTTCGATCCAGAGGTGGTCTCGCCTCGTTTCAACTTCGGCACTGTTCGTGGCACCCGTTCTCCCACGACTGCGCAGAATCCATTCGAATCAACCCGTCCAGAGGGTGCAGTTTGGTGCTGTTCCTGTCACGATTTCTCCATCCGTTTTCTGCCCAAGTCTTCTTCTTCAAAGTTATAGCCCTCGGCGTCCCGGAACCAAGCCAGGTGGTTTCGTTGGATTCTGACCTCGTTTCAGAAAATTTCACCACGGCCATCGTACCTCTGCCCGACTGCTCGCCCAGAGGACAGAAGCTTACCACTATTACGACTGCGCCCATCCTGGTGACGTGATGAGGCTCATCTTCTGATGGATCGAACAACTTTTTGTCCTCTTTCCAATGCCGCAAGCCTCGCCTCGTTTCGACGATCGTGCTGTGCGTGCCGTTCATTCTCGTGGGACCGCGCAGACTGATCCTGTGCAGTCCGACCCCAGGATCAGCAACGACTTGCAGAGGTTCTCTCGGCCAACCTCGACCAGATCTGACCGAGCCGTTCGGTCGGTACCTTCTGCTCTGCGTCCCCGACATCCTCCCTCAAGCGGCGTCCCGTTCGCCCACCGGAACAATGAGTTCTCAATTTTCCCGCTCGAGTGCGCTGTTCTGTGTGCAGGAAACCAGTCACGACTTGGAGATGACCTCACGGCCACCTCGGTGCGAATCTGAGTGCCCCCTTTGGCCGAGGCTTCCTCCCGTGACCTAGCTACGCGCCCTCGCTAACGGTGCCTCAATCGGACACCGGACCAGGCCGTGGGAGTGTTCACCGCCAAGTCGCGCATTGCTGCGAACCTGCCGACTGCCGCCCGAGTCCTCCTCGCGGCCACCCCTTCACCGAGTGCCGCCCGTCAGCCCGTGCATTGGCAGCCCCGAATCCATATGTTGTAGCCTGTTATCTCCCTGCGAGGAGTGGGCATTTTTGGTTGGAGTTGTATTATTATTCACCTTGTGTATCGGGGTTGTTGATCTCGGCCGGGGTTTCTTCCCCACGCCTAGGTGTGGAGGTACGTGCGACGCTCCCCTTGTTGGCATTTGCTTTACTAGTATGCTTTCTAGTATGCCGCGTGAGTGTTTAGGATCCTAGCTAGTCTTTTAGTCACCGCGTGACTGTGAGTGGAGAGCACCCGTCTCGCGCCCCTAATGAGCACCGAGCTCGAATTAGACTCCCCTAGTCGTTCGGCGGTTCCTTAGCCGCTGAGATCCCGCGCTTCCCTCATAGGGACGGTCGTTGGGCTTGGATTTCTTGTTGAGAGACGCCTCCACCGGGAGGAACGCTACGGAGGTCAGTCGCCCGGCTTGCCTTTGGCGTGCGAGTGCTGGCCGCACTTTGTTGCATTCGTAGGTCTTAGCCATTTCGGTCCCATCCCGCATCACCGACAAAGTGCCGAGGGCACCGGCTTCACTCTTCCCCACGGTGATCTCTCAAAGCAACGGGGCTTGAGGAGCTCTCACTCTCACGGCCAGCGGAGTTTGTGAACTAATATTAGAAAGAACAAGCACTAAATGGAGGTAGGAGTAGAGCACTTACTCGACCGGTTTGAAGAAACCGGTCCCGTTCGGAGACATGGGCGAGCGGGGAAGCGTGGGTTCCCCACACGCCGCGCCGGGGTAGCTTGACCTGCTCAAATTATTATAACACTACACCCCATGCAAGGGGTGGATCTAGGGGTGGGGGTTAACTGATATTACATCCAAAACTACCTCCACACAGGGAGGGTCCTCCAGCCGGCCAAGCGGGGAGGGGTGACACCGAACTAGCGATCAACAAGGAAGTCGACGTCGGTTCTGTCCGATGTCTGTGCTTCAGGACTGACTGATGGTCATCACAATGCTGTGGCCACTCCAGAATTTTTCCAAAGACGAGACCACTTGGAGATTCTTCATAGCTGGATCGGGATGATGCTTGAAATTTTTTGATTTCTTTGGGCACCACTTCTGGTCGGGGTAGGGGATTGAACAGGGTGGTAGACCCTTGGTTCTGACATCTTCAGGTTCCCAATAGCAGGAAGAAGAGGGTGCCACGATCGCTCCCGAGCTCAGAATCAGGTACCGCCAGAGTCGTTGGAACCGCTGACGAGTCCTCTTCGAAGCAAAATTGGCGGGGAAGCCAAACATTGTCGGAGAAGACCAGTGGGATCTGAACTCTGATGAAAGGTTGGTGCAGACTGTGGGGAAGCAGAACCGCGCACCCGGGGGATAAAATTGATAACTCCTGGTTCCGGACGCCAAATTGAGCTCTGCTTTTTGAAGAAGAAAGAAGACTCGTAGTAGAGTCTTTTTAAAGAAGAACTCTCGATCATATTCCAAGCAGGATCGTCGCAGTTGGGCTTCCACTCCGGCTTTGGTCTCCTGCCAGGGAGGCTTTGCGCAGTCGGGGAAGAATGGCTCCCCTGGGCGATCACGAACTCAGAACGGGATGGGATCACTGCTGTTGCGAAGAGGACTGGGAGACGCTTCCAACGATGGCTATTGATCCTTTAGAAATATCCGGAGGAAGCCGTGGTCTCCTCTGAAAACTGCTACTCTTCTACAGATCTGCAACTGGGAACTAGTTCGCCGAAGGAGCTTTAACTATCAACCAAATATGATGAAGAAGTTGTGAATGGGGAAGGGAGAAGTGATGGGTGGTGGGAGGGGAGTGTGGGGTGGTATGGAGGGTGACTATTGGTGGTGGAGGGGTTGGAGAAAGGGGGAAAGGTTGCAGAGGTTTGCTGGTTTCAGCCAAGGTGGAGGGAGGGTGATGGAGGTAGTTGCTCTTGGTAGGGTGGAATGGAGGGAGGTGATGGGGGCGACCTAACCAAAGGGGAGGGGGAAGGGGGCGGCCAAGGCAATGGAGGGAAGGGGTTTTCAAAATTCAAATGGGCCTAGGGAGATGGAGGGTTGCATGGGGGAGAGGGAAGGGTGCTTGGGAAAGTGGGTAGGGTAGTTGGGGGTTGGAGGTGGCTTAGTGATTGGGGATGCTCTCTTGGGACTAGGGGGTGGAGTAATGGGATGTGTGGGGATGGGGAGTGGCCTTTAATGGGGGTTGGTAGGAGTTGGAGGTGGTTGGGAGGAGGAGGAGAGATGGAGTGGGGCGAACCACATAGTGAGGGAGAGAGAGAGAGAAATAGAGAGAGAGAGAGGAGGTGGGTGGGGATTCTCTCCCCTAGGGTTTCTCACCCAATTGGATTCACTCCACTAAAACTAAGTATTTGAACTCTCAAAGGCTATTCTCTATTCATTCATTCATTAAGTTGAAATGGGGGGGAATGGGGTCCTATATATAGGCAACCCACATTTCTACAAAAGTCCCTGACTCTTACTACAATGACCAAAGACCAAGGGGGTAGGGGTGCCCCTGGGCCTAGCCTAAAGAATTGGACCCATTAACCATTCTAAACAATCTAATGACACTTAACCTAGGTAGATGACTTAAATAAAAGGGAAAATACATCAAATGACTCAAATAAAAATTACATAGGACTCAAATTTAAATAACTAAACCATGCCGGATGCAACCGGGGCGAGGAGTCGAGCTGTGAACGTGGGAATGGGAGGTGATGTCCCCATCACTGTCTTTTTCCAGAAAAATGTTTTCTTCTAATTCCCCTTCCTTCTTTTCTCAGAAACTTTTTAAATTTCCTAGTGAACATAGCATATTCATCTGGATCCTCCTCTGAACTAGTAGAGCTATGCTCACTAGAGGATCCTTTGATGCTGGAAGTAACTTTCAGAGCGAGAGGTTTCTTCTTCCTGTCAGAATCATCAACCATGTTAAAGTTCAACTCATAAGTAATGAGTGAACTAATAAGTTCATCTACAATAGTCGTGGATAAATTCCTGGACTCCTCCATAACAGTTGCCTTAGTGTGCCAAATCGGAGTCAGGGATCTAAGAATTTTTCTAACTAACTCATATTCACTGTAACTCTTAGCAAGGCTTCTTAAGCTGTTTGTGATCACCATTAGCCTGGCATACATCTCAGTGATGGCCTCGTCTGATTTCATCTTCAAGGCTACATATTTTGAAACAAGCATGTTAGCCTTCATTTCTTTTACCTAAGAGGTATCCTCGTAGATTGCCTCTAGCTTATTCCACATTTCCTTTGCAATAGAACTTGAAGATATTCTTGAGAACTCTGTGGGACGAAGAGCGCATTGAATCACATTGATGGCGCTCCAATTCAATGTTGATATGTGAATTTGCTCTTTGGTCCATAATTCTTCATCACCAGGGAGCTCAAACGGTCCCTTGCTTACAACTCTTTATATCTCATAGTCTTTCGCACGAAGGAAGACCTGCATGTGATTTTTCCAATACGCATAGTTAGATCCATCAAAGTAAGGAGGCTTACTTGTTGAGTGGCCTTCTGCTGTCAGACCCCTAGCATCCATTTGGCTGATCTCTTTGGGATGTTAAGCCCCTACAAAGAGTCAGGCACTGATACCAATTGTTGATTCGGATGACTAACCGATCTAGAGGGGGGGTGAATATTTTTTTTTATAAACGAGACCAAGGATTACTCTTGGGGGAATGCACAATTTGTGCTATTTCCACCAGTAGTATCCGACCCAAATTTTATTGATACTGGAGAAATCATTGACAAATATTCCATGGGGCATACCCCTGAGTATGAAACAAAAAGGAGCAAAGAAAGAAAAAAATCCATAGGTGCCTTGGTGCGGACACCAGGGCGATCAGTGACACGTCGGCGAACCGACGGTGCCATACGCGGAGCACCAAGTGGACTACTTCGGCTTCCCTTCAAATTAGGGACAATGTGGCTTCAATTTGGACTCTTTTTGCATTGAGATTGGGCTTGTAATGAACATTCTACTTGGGTTTTTTATATTGGGCTCATTGTAAGGCATTTAATAAGCCAATTGGGTAAGTCTTTTAGAGTCCATTAAGGGTTGATTGTCATATTGAGCTATGAGGCTTCATTAAGCTTCATATTGGATCTTAAGCCACTTAAGGCCCCATTAAGCTTTCCTTCCACATGGGCCATCTAGGTTGGAGTGGAATGGGCTTGTGAATGGCCTTAGTTGGACTTGAGCCAACTTGGCCCAAGAAGGGCCCAAGCTAGGGGCGCACCATGTTTTGGATGTATTAGGCTAGAAAATGTTGATTTTTCTTCTTCCCATCCCATTTACCACATGGGAGCATTAAAAGGCTGCTGGTCAATGACCAAATATGGCTGCCACCTACCCCTGTCCTTTGAATTTCAAAGGTTGGTGAAAGTAGGTGAAGACAATGTCCCCTTGTCCCCCCCTTCTTTCCCCTTTCATGATCCATGCGCACCCAACCCCATTCCCCTTGTATCCCATGTATGTCCCCTCCCCCTACCCCTTGCATTTGCCTATTTAAGGCCATGTATAGTGTTTGTATGGAAGTTAATGAAAGTTTGTTGAAATAAATTTGCATTAGAGAGTGAATCTCTTTGTGTTCCCTTGGGTGTGACTCCCTTGGTTCTGTCCTATGACTGGACAGAATTGGGTCATGTGACTCGACCCCGTATCCCCCACTTCCTCTTATCTTCTTCTTCCAAAAAAAATGCCAGTGATACCTTTGCAAGTTTAGAAAATTTCAGCGCTGGTTTTACGTCAATCGGAGTTCGTGAGTGACGGTAGTAATTCGTTTCGTGGAGGCGCGTAGATCGGTCCCTGATTGCTGCCCAGATCTGGAGGTGACTGTGTTTTAATTTCTCCAGCCCAACCCCGATGCCATCTGAAGCTGGTTCCTGAAGAGAGATCGTAGGATTTCAAGTCATCTTCGCGTTGCCGCTGATCTCACCTCGATCTGATCACCGTGCTGTTCGTGACGGCGATTCTCGTGAGATCGCGCAAGAGATCTAAGCAGATCCAGCCGCAAACCAGAGCCGATTTCCAGAGTCCTCCCCGACTCATCCGGTCGAGATCTGTGAGGGATCTTCGGAGTACGTCTTTCTCTTGACGCCGCCAACAATCTCCCACAAAGAACGTCTCAATCCGACACCGGCAGCTATTTTTCCATCATTTTACCGTGTCGTTGCGTCGTTCTGGGAGCTCAAAACCAGAAGCTGAGAAGAAACGTTACTGCGCCCAGATCTGAAAATATCTGATCGCACCCTTCGGAGTGAAGAAACTACATCTTGTCGCCGACATTCTCCAACAAACGGCACTCCGATCGGGTATCAGATCTGGCCGTACCGGCCTCCGCAAGTTCGCTGCGTAGGGTGACCAGCGTGGATAGAACCGGGTCGGCTTTCCGTCGGCGTACCCGAGCGGCTCCGGCACGCGTCCCTCACCTCCTGTGAGTGTGGCCCGTCAACCCGGGTTCCAGCAACCCCAAAATTATCAATTGTAGCCTGATACCTCCCTGTATGGAGTGGGTGTTCAGTTCTGAAATTGTAAAGTTAATCATTTGTGTATTGGGGTTGTTCAGAAATCGGCCGGGAGTTCTTCCCCACTCCTAGTCGTGGAGGTACGTGCTCGTTCCGACATCTACATTTGCTGGTTTAGTGTGCTTTCTATATTGCTACGTTTGTGAGAATAGGGTCGTTAGCTAGCTGTAAAATCACCGTGAGTGTGAGTTGTGAGCGCCCGTTCCATAGCTCCAGTCGAGCACCAAACTCGAATCGGTACCCTAGGCGACGGTGGTTTCTTAATCGCCGCGATCCCCACGTTTCCCTCGCAAGGGACGATCGTCGGGCTCAAGAGTGTCACTGTTGAGAGACGTCTCCACCCGGAGAATACCACGATGGTCAGCCGCCCGGCTTGCCTTAGTGTGCTAGTGCTGGCCGCACAACGAGTCGGTCGTACGTCTTAGCCCGAGTCGGTCATCCATCCCGCATCATGCCTTATCTCCTCCAGCTAGGAAGATTGGCTGCATCTACTGTGGCACATCCATGAGCTTTACTTGGGAGGTCTTTCCAGCACCTGAAGTCCTTATTGGTTCGGGTGGTGCAAGCTAAGGATGCTAGAGCATCCGCGACTGAATTCCCTTCCCTATAGATATGCTGAAGATTCCAACAGTTCCTTGCAATAATATCTTAGATTTCATCCCACCATTTACAAATCCTCTATGGAGGATGGTCACTAGACTGGATCATGGTGATAAGTGCCTTGGAATCAGATTATATAACGGCTATAGGGAGCCCACTCTTCACCAAAATTCTCAGCCCATCTAATAAGGCTCTGGCCTCGGCCACCATGTTTGTCCCCACACCATAGTAATAAGTGAAACCATATATGAATTCTCCCCTGCTTCCCCTAATGCAACCGCCACCACCAGCATGCCCTGGGTTGCCTTTAGCAGCCCCATCAACATTTAAAGCATATCCTATGTTAGGGCAGGACCACTTGATGAGCTTTGGAGGTTTCCATGTAAAATTGTAAGAATAATTGTATTGTTCCAGCACAAGCCTTTCGCTTGCTGAAGGTCCCCTACTGAATGTAGCCTTTTTAATAGAGAACTCCTCCTACCTCATTATTTGCTGTTGCATCACTCTAATAGAAGTCCCCTTGTCTTCATATTTGAACTTGCACCAAGCCTTCCATATCTCCCATAATATGTGCATCATGGTGAGAATGGCTGCATAGCCATATGGGTATTTATTATCAGCTGTGCATATAATATCCCAGCAAATGCCAGTTACAGAATTTGAAACTCTACATCGGGAGTCAAAGAGAAGTCTAAAAAACCTCCATAGGGGTTTAGCAAATTGACTTTTTAAAAATAGATGATTCAAGCTCTCTTCCTGATTGTTAACTTTGCAGCAAACACATTTAGAAGGGAGGCTAATACCACTATCCTTTATAGTGCAGTCAACCAATACTACAAGATGCAGAGTCCGCCAGTAGAACAATGAGGCCCTTGGAGGGATGTATGTTCCCCAAATCTTCTTTAGTGGCAGTCTTCTAGTCCCTTGTAGTCGTACTTCATTGTATGTAGTTAAAAAAACTAGTGCGGAATAATATGAACTGCCAAGAATGAAACTGCCACACGTAATGAAACAAATATAACGAAATTCAATTATCACCAGTAGACAGGAGCAAAATGACTAGTTGCTTCAGTATGGTACTAGGCGGAGGTTTGATCTAAGAACTTCTCACGCAAGGACTAGTGTTCAGACTGAACCTTTTGATATACTACTGAAGAACTAATCTAATTAGAGATAGAATTTATCAGAAATTCAGAGATCTGTTTTAAGCATTCAATGAGAAGTAGTATGAATAAGAAGTAGAAGCACACACAAGAGCACACGCACTACAAAGAGGTTTTTAAGGTGGTTCGATCTTAATCCAAAGATCTACATCCACCCCTTACTCAATTGAGTAAGGCTTCCGTTGATACACAGCTTATAAACAGCTAATCCACAACTTTGGGGAATAGATCCCTACAAACCGCCGATCCACAGCTTTTGGGAATAGATCCTAAATAGCTGAGCCTCACAGCTTGCTCTGCTGAGCCTCACACCTTGCTTCCGAGGAATTACTTATTTGCCACTAACACACAACTTGTAAAACCGCTGACTCACAGCTTACAGAAATCGTAGCGAATATAAAATGTCATGACAAAATCAAATGAAAAACTCAAGACAATCTGTAGCTCACTTGAGCAGAACGACGTCTGGATTTGATCCAAAGATCGAGACATACAAGACTCTACTTACAGATTTCTTGAACGCTCACAGCTCTTAGATTAATCCTCCAATTTTTGATCCCCTGTTTCTATCGCAGATCTTTACTCTTACTCTTTTCTCTCAATTGAACTCTACTGATCTCTGGAGACTCTCAGACCCTCTTGCTTCTTCACTTGTGCTTCCTCTTTTTCTTCTTTTCTTCACTGTATGCTCTCTCTTGTGTGTGATCTTCAGATTGACCAGGCCTCTATTTATTGCCTCACGAGCGCGTGGGAAACACGTTCCCGCCCAGCGAAACTTCAAAAGGTTCGCTGCTGGATGTCCACGTGTCAGGATATAAGAGTAAGTTATCCACATGTCTGAATCTACAGGCGCCGCTCCTTCTTGGATCATGTACCTTTTTTAAGTTGAAGACTTCGAGCCACGTGACCATGCTAAGCGTAAGGCATGCTACCTTTTACATATTTGATCCTAGGTCCTTTAGTGACTTAAGTTCCTGCCAATCAGAACAAGGGCATTTCGTCAAACAGATTGTATCCATGAGTTAATAGTTAATGTGCTCTAACTTATAAAAAATATGATCATGGTATAAGTCAGACAAAGTTGCATTAATAGATTTTAGGTAAGCGAATAGAAATGCATCAATCTGTCTGAGCAAAGGGGTGCATGTGCACCTACTTAAATATGCAATTTTTACATATGCTCAGACTTGTGTATGCACATGCTCGGACCTCATGCAGGATGGCAATGCATGTGCACAGACTTGAAGATTGCATATGCATAGACCTTAGTCACATACAATGCATGGACTTCTATGCATGCGTAAACCTGAATATACAATGTGCACGAACCTAGACATGAAACATAGACTACTAGCATCGACCTTTGCATGCAAACCTTAATGTGCATAGACTCTATGAATGACTAAGCATGTGCTCAGACTTATGCAATGCATGAGCATAGACCTACTTTAAACATATGCATGATGAGCTCTGACCTAAAAGCATGCACAGACCTGGATGTCGCATGTGCATGGACCCTTGAGATGCACAAACTTGTATATGCGTAGACCTTAGACTAAGCATTAACTCTGGATGTCCACAGACCCATGCTATGCATGTGCAGAGGCAAAAATGTGCTCAGACTCCAGATGTCGTATATGCTCAGACTCTAAATGCAATAATGAAAAAGTGCACCGACCTTAGTGTGTGCAAATGACTATGTGCATCGACCTTATTTAGCACACGACACAATGTGCACCGACCTTGTTTTGTACATGGCACAATGTGCACTGACCTTGTTATGACTAAGACACGGTGTGCATTGACCTTATTTATGACTAAGATAAGATGTGCGTCAACCTTACATCCAAAATGAACAATGTGCACAGACATGTAACAGTAACACAGGTAGACCTTCATACGCACGAGTGAGCATGTGCATCGACCTTTAAGTGTACTATAGAAAACATGCATCGACCTTAGATGCTTGTAGGCTAAACTAACATCGACCTATATTAATGAACAAAAATGTACACAGGCTTGTGTAATTGACTAAGGCATATGTGCATCGACCTTAGTATGCGTTACAATAATGTGCACCGACCTGCCTCTGCCTTACTATGCAAAATACATCGACCTTAGTATGCGTAACAGTGGATATGCACCGACTTGCCTCTATTTAGGAATGCAGCATGCATCGACCTTCAAGCTAAATGTAAAATGTGCACAGACTTTGTTCAACGATGCTAAGATGTGCATCGACCTTGGTCTTGTAATCTAAATGAAACATGCATCGACCTGTATGCATTCTAAATGACACGTGCATCGACCTTATGTGAATGGAGGCTTGAATGTGCACCGACCTAAATGAATGAAGTGTTAAATGTGCACTGACCTATGTGAATGAAGTGTTGAATGTGCACTGACCTAATGAAGCACTATGCATGTACACCGACTTTACTTTATGTAACAAAAGGCATGTGCACCGACCTTATGTAATAAAATACAATAAGCACAATAGCCAATCATCACAATTATGAACATAATGCATTGTTACCAATATCAAAATTTAGCACAGTATATACTATTGCCAGCATCAAAACACATTAAATTCAGAGATTCATAAATCAAAGAAGACAAACCATTATTCCCCACAAACTCCCCTCAACATCTAACTCCATGTAGGGTTGATCTCCTAGAACGAAATTTTGAGGGCAGTTAGACCTTACTATAATGAAAAAAATCTTTCAAAGAACCTACCTCAAATAATGCTTCCTTACCTTAGTTCAACGCGAGCCAAAAGTAAGGGTCGCACTTGTGAAACTTAGAATCTATTTATAGGGTTAGCTAAGGTTTTGAGGAAATGAACGACCCTAGAGTCCTAATTAGGCCTTGGATTCGATCCTAAGACATTATATACCCTTGCATTAGCAGATAACATCGATCCCAGATGATTTGGATGCCAATAATCCAAACTTTTCACGTTTTCTCTTATTCACGAAACTTGGAAAGCTTAGCGGTCAAGGGAGGACTGCTAGGGTGAGGCTGGCGGTTGCACGATAGACCGCCAGGCTTCATAAATTCAAAAAAAATTGGAATTTTATATTATCCCCCATTTATCCCCTAATTAATGTAGATAACTTAATCAAAATTCGTAAATTACCTAATTTACGTTTCTATTAATGGGCTTGGTTCTAAAAGCCTTGGAATTGGGTTTTTGGGCCTATTTGAGTTAGGCTTAGCCCTTTAGTTGATATGCGACTTTTAAATGGATAAAATATATCCTTAATTCTTCTTAATAGCCTATTAAGCCTTTAAAAAGGCCTAATAATTATATTTTAAATCTATAAAGTTCCTAAAAAATTCTAGAAAAATTAGGGGTGTTACACACTTAATCACGAACAATCCTCGCCAGCCGTCTGACCTCATCACAAATACCTTGAATGCAGTACCAAAGATCCGCACCTGTCGGCAACCTCTGCCTAACACTGCACAACCGAGGCCACTACCCATCAAGAAGGAAATCTCTCTATCACATCCATTGGGCCCCACACTGGCATTCCGACAAAACAGCAACTGCCTTCGCAGCTCCAACGTCGCACCCTCAAACTCTTATGCGAGAAACCAAGCGAAAAAAGAACATAAATCCCTATGCCAGTTGCCGACTGTACTGGACATTATAGACTCTGATCACTGTAATATCCCGAATTTCCATGTACGTCTGCAACCATGCTCTGATACCAACTGTAACCACCCAAGATCCGGATACAGGGAGAACCCGATACCATTCGAATCCTGGCCGGCTGCCCACGAGCCGAAGGGCTCAGAAGGGCCAAAAGGAGTATGGAGGTACAAAGAAATAAGAAATAAAGTTGGATAATTTAATAAGTAATAGAAATAAATAAACTAACCACAACCGAGTCCAGTCCAACAAAAGTACAGTTTAGGGCAGAGAAACATACTCAACACCGAGTGAACACTCGGCCCGGCAAGCTGGCAACTAAGAACCTCCGCACAGCACCCTCGAACCTCAAGGAAGAACCGCCACACATAAAAAGTAGGGGTGGGCCTCCTATCACTAGCTCAGTAGGGGTCCCGCTGAACCCCAATCGTAAACAATGGCGGTAGAGGAGAGCAGCAACAACAGCAGGAATAGCAAACTTGGTGGCTGGTAAAAAACTCGGCTCTGCAGCTATTCCTACTATACCGGAAAACACGCCCCGATCACACAGTCGAGGGACTACCAGACTAACAAAAAAACCTCTGCCTACACTGTAAGGAGACCATCACGACACCTCTATCGTAGAGGCCCGTCTCACAGATAAAGGCCCAACCCAAAACCACACGGTCTGGGTAGACACGATCACGACATCACCGTCATGAACCCTACGTCGATTAGGGAAAACCCTCAGTGACGCTCACCGGAAACCCTAGACCTCTACCTCGGGAAACCACCTGAAAACTATGAGTAAAATCATGTCTTGCAGACATGAAACGGAAACTTGAGTCACTAGAAACTCACGTCACGTGACGGGAGTACCTGCCCACCAGAAGCAACGCCGGATGCGTCCACTGATGACTTAGTCCGCAGCCTCAGGTGTCTCCCTACGACGCCCCACGCGGAGACAGAGACACAACAGTAACCAGAAATAAAAATAAGGACTAGCTAGGGTCGCGCTCATCAGCGCGGGTCCAACGCCCCCAACCACGTGTTCACACACAGACCATGAGCCCAATGTCAGATCCTCTAGATAGTTTTTCCCCCAAGCCCGGACTCAGGCTACGTGAAGGGGCCCTACGGTAACCAGCCTAAAAACCATCTCTCTCAGGTAAGCTGCTCCACCACTCCCTGGTGCGTCAACACATGCGAGCTGTAAGAAGGCTACGACTAGTGGGGAGTCACTCACGTGATCACAGAAAGCCACACACGCGCCCATCGAGAGTACCTAGGAGTGACAGGTGGCTTAGGGCCACCAGACTCAGGATAGTCCACTAGACCTAATAAACCCAATAGTCCTTGAGTCACGCGACTCGGGTCAAGACTGATGCACATGACGGCACAATGCCTTTAATCTAGCCTAATCGCTAGGTCTGAAACCATGGTAGCATGATTCCTAAGGTGGCTCACAAGCCGACGAGTCGATCCCTATCCAAGGGAAAAGTGGGAAACCTCCAGCCCTAGGCTGGGTCACTGGACTCGCAGTCCAAAGGCCAAACTCAAGGCCCACTCAGAAAACACTTACCGGAATGCCAATGACGTGCGGGGATAGCCCTCCGCACACACGCCGACTCATGGCAACTCGATCTAGCAAAAACATGAAAGCCCGAAACACATGGGGTCACCCAGACCCTCCAAACCAACGGGCACACTAATTGAGGTAACATGGTACCTTCAGACACCCAAAAATATGGACACAGAACCCAAAGAAGGTCGATCACTGGGTCACAACCCGGTCAACCGGGGGCCAACACAGCGTGAACGGAACACAGCTAACATGGAAACCAAGTGGCGGTCCTCCCTGGACCGTCACATCAAGTGGCGGTCCACAGTGGCCCGCAAGCCCCAAATAGCGGTCCACTCTAGGCCGCTACCATCCAAGGGGCGGTCTCCATAAGACCGCTAATTGCCAGGGATGCCTGAAATAAGGTGGCCATCCTCGGGCCGCAACCAGCAAATGGTGGCCATCTCCCAGGCCGCAACTCGGAGGAAACGGTCAGACACATGACCGTCACATCCTGGGATCACGAAGTGAGGGTCCTAGCCTGACTGCTACTATCAAGTAGCGGTCAGTCGCAAGGCCACTACTTCGAACAGACTTAACGGGACTAGTGACAGTCCCCAGAGGGCCGCCTCTTGTTGTGGCGGTCTCTGGTTCGACCGCTACTTCGTTCCAAACTCGAAAACGACAAACTCGGTGGAAAATCTCATTCCATGCCCCATTCACACCCATGTGAAGGGAAAAACAAGGGGAAATCATTCCCCAACCTCTCTAGCATCGAGACGACCCATTTAAATCCCAAAAATGCAATCAAAACGAGAGATCTGACTCACACCCCAAAATCACACATTTTAAACCCGACGGGAAAATAAACCCTCTCGGCTCGCCTCGGGCTACCTAAATCATGGGAAATGAAGTACAGGGGTTAAGGATCCATCCCCTACCTCTACCGAACATTCCGTGCACCAAGGACGACGATCCGCCAAGAAAATGCCATTTAACATGTCGTCGGCTTGCGATCCAACGAACCTCCTCCACCATCTCAATCCTCGTGCCGTGCACATCGCTCCTCTCCCCACAAGCATCGCCGCCCCGCCCTTGTCTGCCTCCGTCGGCCGCCCGGAGAAGAGAGGGGGAGAGGGGAGAACGTGGGAGAAGAGAGAGGGAGAGGGAGAAAAATGAGAGATGGGGAGAGAGAGAGAAATGGGTTGGTTTATATAGAAAATTCAGAATTTTCAAAACATATGAAAAATAGGAAAAAATACTCCCCATGATCCTCAAAAAATGCGCAACGCGTCTGCAATGTCTTGGAGCTAGAGAACGCAACGGTTCGCCCTTCATGGGGTTCCGAAGGTTAGATAGATAAAAACACGCGTAAAACACAAAACTCAATCCTGGACCCACAAAAGCGATCCGAAACTCATGCATCCTAACCCGAAAAATATTCAAAAAACCCGGGGCATTGCAGGGACCAAGTCTCAAACGTGAGATAGTGGTGCCAAAGATCCAGCGGTGTAGGATCGAAAACATGCGAAGAAAACAATCTCAGAAATATGCATCCATATAGTGGTCGCCCATTGAAATTGGCATCCATTGATTGAACGATGTTTCAGTAAATTGGCATCCTTAATCAAGGCGCACATTCTTTTTATCTTTCTTAACATATATATGATTTCAGGAATATCACCTTTTCAAACGAGCGCACATTATTTTCTTCAGGAATTTGCGCCTATTCAACCGGGCGTACATTCCTTACTAATTTCAGCATATTTATTCCTTTTTCACAATTTATAGGAAATTGTGCCTCTTTAAGAGGGCGTAGGTTATGTAATGTGCGACTTGGTCACAGTCGCCTATTTAGTTTCTTATTTCTTTTCTTTTACCATGGAAATAGCGCTTGTTCACAAAGACGCATGTTTATGAATATGTGATTGGGATCTGGTCATAATTTCTTTATTTCTTTTCTTTTAAGATGATTTAGCACCTTTCTGCAGAGGCACAGGTTTAAATAGGCGATAAGGTTCTGGTCGCCCATTCTTTTTAACGCTTCATACCGCAACGCATCGCATGGATGCGCTTGTAGACTCACGGTATTGTTCATTTTCGATTGTTACTGTTCATTAGGGGATGGACAGTGTTACTTTCTATCCTGATAGAATTCTGGAAAACTAAAGACATGTTAGTGAAGAGAAAATTACAGGGATTCCATAAATATGCATCATATGATTTTTAGATACATGGTTCCGTAAATATACAATTTTAAAGGTGCTATAATTATTAATTGTCTAAAATCTTTAGCGATAGAGAGTTAGACGTCAATTTATTTGGCGTCCACAGCACTGTCGCAGTTTACTGATTTAGCGACCACGCTATGGTCGCTAATTCCCTTTTCATGTAGAGGCCTCTTAATCACATTCCAAAACATGCCACAATGGTACAATAAAACTACATGGCCTATCTAGCATGAGCCTTACACGTGGTACATGAATATTCAGGAGTTTTGCTTGGGAGATTGCCTAACTTTTAGATCTTAACGGACGAAGATGGGGGAAACACGAAGAAAGACAATAGTAGTAGTAGCAATTCGTTCAACAGCGGCAGTAGCAGACGGCCACTGCAACAGATGAACGGGGAAGACGGAGGAAGAAGAACGGCCTTCACTTCGATCACAGCAATAGGATGTAGAAGGAAGGAGAGGAAGACGACTGGACGACATCGACGCAGCAGATCGGTAGCACAGCAAGAGCACGATGGCTCTGCCATCGCCGTAGGGTTAATATTTATAGAGTTTGTCTATGGTTTGAATCCTACCAAGAATCGTAGTTTATTTGCAACACTAATTCCTTTAGATTGATATGATCTTTCCTTATCTACGGCCGCTCCTAGTTAAACTAAACCTTAAGCCCATGCAAACTTGGAACGTGTTTTAGTGTTTTAAATTCCTAATGGCAATGTAAAGGCTTTGGTAGATCCCCAAGACCTTATTGTAATGGTATTCATGTTTATACCCTCTTTGAAGCCCATTAGTTAATAGAGTATGGCCCCTTCTTATGAGTTGATAGTTCGGCTTTGGTTTTAAAAGGATTCATATGTATACATATTCTTTGGGTTTTATATATATTGTTAAACCTACTAAAGCCAACCCATTTCTTTCCTATAAAAGCCTATTAGTTATCCGTTTTAAGAATTATAGGCCCATTAGCTATTTCTATTTCTCTTTTATCAAAATTTTATTCTCCATATTTATTCTATGACCAATATTAAATAGTTGTCACACTATATATACATATATGCTTTATTTAAATTTTCTAGGTTGCTACACCCTTCCCCACATAACGGAATTTTGTCCCCAAATTCACATGATTTTCTTTCCATAGCAGTGGGGTAAAATCACCGTATTCAAGACATGTTCTAGTTAGATCCATCCTCATAGCATGCTAAGTACTAAGATCACCATATACAATCATACAATTATGAATATGATGCTTTAGGGTTACCTTCCAATGCTTGAAGCCTACCCAGCCACTTTGTTCCACCTTGTTGTTGCTCTCGCGGCACTTTCTCCTTTATGAGAGGACAACGAGCGATCCTATGGTCTTCACTCCCGCAACGAATGCACTTCCCGAGTTTATACCAACACTCTTCTGGTTGGTTCCATCCTTTATTGCAATGTTCACATTTTTCCCTTGCCGGGACAACTTGTTGGTCGTCATTCCGGGGTTTCTTGTCCTTACGGGAACCGTTACCTTCATTGGACCTCTTCTTGCCATTCACGGGTTCTCTATTCTTGGATCCATTCGCTAACTCCTTCTTGGCAATTTTCCCTTTGATTCGTTCCATCGTATCCATAGCATCTTCCAATAGTTGTGCCTTCCTAACCATCTCCATGTAAGTTTGAATTTATAACGGAGCTAATTGAGGAATAAACTCCACCTTCAAGCCATTCATAAATGTCCTTGCTCTCATATTTTTCGTGATGACTAAATGAGGTGCGTAACCTGCCAATCTAGAAAACCTCGCCTCATAGTCTGCTACCGATAAACTACGTTGTTTCAATGCCGCAAACTCCATAGCCTTCTTTTCCCAGATTCTCTCTGAAAAATATTTCTCATTAAAGTGTTCTAGGAATTCATCCCATGTAACTTGGTTGTTAGTCAAAATCACTTCCACAGACCCCCACCATGCCCGAGCATCCTTTTCTAGTTAATAAGTCTCCAATAGTACCTTCTCTTGGTCGGTACATTGCATAACTCAGAAGGTTCTCTCTATTTCTTGCACCCAATTCTCTGCCTCATCCGGGTCGGTAGACCCACTAAACTTAGGGGGATTCATCATTTGGAACTTTCGATGCAAATCCCCGGCTCCTTGTTGAACTCCTCCTTATGCAACTTGTTGCAACGCCTGTGTCGACCCTTGGACGATACGTTGCATCTCCCTCCATTGGGGTCTCTCGGAAGCCATTTTAGCCTTCAAAACAATTTTTTAATTAATGATTATTCAAAACTTGACATTAATTTTTAACGTAGAAGAGACGTATTTTATTGGTTAACCCATAGCTCTACCCAAATCTCACGGGATTCCTATAGGGTAATTGATAAGGACAACTTAGACTTAATGACCTAGGGATTTAGAAAGCCTAGGCTCTGATACCACCTTCTGTCACGCCCCGAACCGATAGCAGCGGAACGTGTCGTTGCTTGAAACATGGCAGTTAAACAGTCGTGTCAATCAGAGCATAGCCATAAGACAAGATATAATTGAACCAAAAATATAATTTTTATTACAAATGTATGTCTATTACAATTTTGACCCCAACTAGAAAAACTCAATAAAGGAAAATTACAAGAGACTCTTGACTAGACTAATATTGACATAGACATAAGAAAAAATAACATAAGGTCCATTTAGGTTTGCCGAAGCTCTCTCTCTTCACTCTTGCCCTTGCCCACCTTGATCATTCTCGCCATCATTATTATTGTTACCTGAAAAATATTGGAAAACACTAGGTGAGCGAACGCTCAGTAGGTATTATATCTCAAGCTCCAAGCTAGCTTTAAGTAATTAATAGTTTAACATGAATATGCATATCATGTAAGGTACGATAATCAAGAACTATAATGACACGAGATAGATAAATGAATCGATGACAAATTTCAAGATCTATAAAGGAAAAGTAGACATGACAATAGATAATTGCAAGTCATTCAAGAGGAGACAATAACGAGCTCATGTAACTATCAGTTTATAAGATTGGACATATACACTTAGGAGTTCAAACAATCAACAATGAGCATGACAATCACTTGTGGAATATCATAGATCAATCTTGCTTTTGGTTGGTGCAATGCTACACCCGATCAATCATGATACCGATACACGTTTGGACTTTGCCTCCCCCCTGAGATCAGATCCGGACCCCATCACTTTTATGTTCTAGCATTGAGTGTCAATTTGTTTGGACCCATAGCCCCTTTTGTGTCTAGACCAATTCCACTTAAAATAATGGCCAAAGAATTCCAAGGATCAAACATGTAGGAACATTAGGGTAGATTTCATGAAGCATATTGTTCAAGGACAGAATTTGTAATAAGGATGACATATCAATAAACCAAACGAAAATCATGAACATTCTGGAAATCTGGGTAATTGGCGTCCACTCAGGTCGCCACCAATTACAGAATATGCGCCCACTGTAGTTGTTGCCTATCCTGTCAATCAGAACAAGCTTGATGAAATAGCGTCCATATCAAGGCCGCTAAATCAGTAATTTATGCCCACTGGCTGGCCGTCAATTCTATTTCGCGTCCATGTCCAGGTCGTAAATTGCAGACAGAACATAGACTTCTCAAAGATGGCAGCAACAGCGCTCTATGAGGGCAAAAGCATCACGTTTCTTCAGAGTGATGTGACAAATAAGGGTTTCAGGGTTTTTAGGGTACAACTAG
The DNA here is from genome assembly GCA_022559845.1 of Amorphophallus konjac. NCBI lineage: Eukaryota > Viridiplantae > Streptophyta > Magnoliopsida > Alismatales > Araceae > Amorphophallus > Amorphophallus konjac. Next base: position 121,969,764 of record CM040127.1, on the reverse strand, counting down.
CTTGGCTGCCTTGAGGGAATCCAAGGTTAGCGTAGACTTACGGAGGTCTCAATGAAGAAAGTACCAGTCTGAAGGAAGGAATATCTCGCGGAGGGTCCAATCATCACTAAGAGTTGAGTGTAAAAATGGTAGAAAGTAAAACAGGGACCAAGTCTTGGACGTGAGATAGTGGTGCTTAAGATCCAGCAATGTAGGATCAAAAACACGTGAAGGAAATAGTCTCAGAAATCTGCGTCCATATAGTGGTCACCCATTGAAATTCGCGTCCACTGACTGAACGATGTTTTAGTAAATTGGCGTCCTTAATCAAGGCGCACATTCTTTTTATCTTTCTTAACATATATACGTTTTCAGGAATATCACCTTTTCAAATGGGTGCACATTATTTTCTTCAGGAATTTGCACCTGTTCAACTGGGCATACATTCCTTACTAATTTCAGCATATTTATTCCTTTTTCAGAATTGACAGGAAATGGCGCCTCTTTAAGAGGGCGCAGGTTATGTGATGTGCGACTTGGTTACAATCGCCTATTTATTTTCTTATTTCTTTTCTTTTACCAAGGAAATAGCGCATGTTCACAAAGGCGCAAGTTTATGAATATGCGACTGGGATCTGGTCGTAATTTCTTTATTTCATTTCCTTTAAGATGATTATGCGCCTTTCTGCACAGGCGCAGGTTTAAATAGGTGACAGGGTTCTGGTCGCCTATTCTTTTTAACGTTTCATACTGCAATGCATCACATGGATGCGCTTGTAGACTAACGGTACTGTTCATTTTATATTATTACTGTTACTTAGGGGATAAACAGTGCTACTTTCTATCCTGATAGAATTCTGGAAAAATAAAGACATGACAGTGAAGAAAAAATTACAGGGATTCAAGAAATATGCATCATATGATTTTTAGGTACATGGTTCCATAGATATACAATTTTAAAGGTGCTATAATTATTAATCATCTAAAATATTTAGCGACAGAGAGTTAGGCGTCAATTTATTTCACGTCCACGGCATTGTCGCAGTTTACTGATTTAGTGACCATGCTATGGTCGCTAATTCCCTTTTCATGTAGAGACCTCTTAAACACGATCCAAAACATGCAACAATGGTACAATAAAAGTACACGGCCTATCTAGCATGAGCCTTACACGTGGTACATGAATATTCAAAAGTTTTGCTTGGGAGATTACCTACCTTTTCGATCTTAACGGATGAAGACGGGGGAAACACGAAGAAAGACAATAGCAGTAGTAGCAGTTCGTTCAGCAACGGCAGCAGCACACAGCCACTGCAGTAGACGAACGGGGAAGATGGAGGAAGAAGAACGGCCTTCACTTCAATCATAGCAACAACATGCAGAAGGGAGGAGAGGAAAATGACCAGACGACGTCGACGCAGCAGACCGGTAGCACAGCAAGAGCACGATGGCTCTGCCATCGCCGTAGGGTTCATATTTATAGAGTTTTATTATGGTTCGAATCCTACAAAGAATCCTACTTTGATTGCAACACTAATTCCCTTAGATTGATCTGATCTTTCCTTTTCTACGGCCACACCTAGTTAAACTAAACCTTAAGCCCATGCAAGCTTCGAACGTGTTTTAGGGTTTTAAATTCCTAATGCCAACATAAAGGGTTTGGTAGATCCCCAATGCCCTATTGTAATGATATTCATGTTTATACCCTCTTTGAAGCCCATTAGTTAATAGAGTATGACCCCTTCTTTTAAGTTGAGAGTTGGACTTCGGTTTTAAAAGGATTCATATGTATACATATTCTTTGGGTTTTATATATATTGTTAAACATACTAAAGCCAGCCCATTGCTTTCCTATAAAAGCCTATTAGTTATCCGTTTTAAGAATTAAAGGCCCATTAGCTATTTCTATTTCTCTTTTATCAAAATTTTATTCTCCATATTTATTCTATGACCAATATTACATAGTCGTCACACACACACACTATATATATATATATACATATATATATATATATATATATGCTTTATTTAAATTTTTCAGGTTGAAGTTCAGAAAAATAGTAGAATAGATTAAATTCGATTGAACAACTCAAGCTTGGTTACAGATCAAAAATTGTATTGATCGTGAGTAGAATATTGGGAGACGTACAAACTAAACGATGGAACCTATGAAGGAGGTAGAAGAGATGGTATAGACCATAGAATAGCACACGTCACTGCTCATATATTTTTTAGGTGGTTCGACTGCTATCTAGCAGACCAACATCCACCCCACACCAACTCGGTGAGGATTCACTCTTGGCCATGTGAAAAAAAAAACACACACACACACGGAGTTATTCCGCTACAAACGTTGACAAAAAACTTGCATGAGCAATAGGCTGTTGTGCAGTATGAGAGGATCTAGAGGGGCGGTGAATAGATCCAGCACCTAATTTTTCAGATGCAAGAGAAAACCAGCAAAAATCGGTAAGATAGTGAACCCAAGATTCAGACATGGTCCTATACTAGTGCAGGACGTCATAAGAACACAAAGTTGCGAGGAAGCTCAATCAAGATAAACACACTTGTGAAAGGGACAGAAGAAGTGGAGAGCACTCAAACCACAACACCTGAGATTTTTAAGGTGGTTCGGCTGCTACCTAGCATGCCTATGTCCACCCCTCACCAACCCGGTGAGGCTTCCTGCTGACATACATCTTGACTGCTGATCCACAGCTTCGAGGGAACAAATCCCTTACAACAACTGAGCCTTACAGCTTGCTACGGCTGAGCCTCACAGCTTGCTATTGCTGAGCCTCACAGGTTTCTATGGGGACGATGCCCCACACACAAAAGGATAGAGGTAAAAAAAGAGAAACTCAAACATAAAAGAACAAACACATGGCGGAGTAATGCACCATTGGAGGATGACAGGCACAGGATGAACATCAATGAAAATCACTCCTCTAGATGCATTGTGGCTGGCTAGCTGGCTAGACACTCTCTTTTTCTTCTTCTTCTCTTAGGACTACATTCTTTTCTTTTCTCTCTTAGAGTCTCACATTCAAGCCTTCCCAAAATTTCTTAACAGCTCAGTAGCATCTTCATGCAAAGAGGAGGCGTCCAATTTATAGGCTCAAGCTGTAGCAAGTTTCCCTCCAAGGTCCTGCTATTTGATTGGCTGGAGAAAAGAAATAGTTCTTCAAATAAATCAAACCTGCATGATCTACTGCCTCATTGGCTAGCAACATCAAGGGCATCCTTCTATCCTGGAAGATCTCTTGGGCAGTATTTCTGATTGGTCAGCTATAAAAAGGCAGATAGCCTATAAAGGGATCTTTCCCCCATTTATAAACTGTCAACACCATTGACCAAAAGGGCTGATGTGGTAAGCCAATGATGACAAGGATAGTTGCCTATCTAAGGAACGTCTTCCAGACCTGTAAATCCAAGAATTTGGAGGTTTACAAGTTATATTTTTATCCTCTGGAACCCTTCAAAAATATTGCAGGAAACGACAGAAAATTGCTTGAAGTTCTTCTGGTGCGTCGACGCAGCAAGCCCATTGCGTTGACGTAGCTTCATGCAGCCTGGAGTCTACTGGCGATCTGGCATTGAAGGCGTCGACGCAGGTGTAGGTGGCATCGACACAGCTAAGGCCGCATGAAGTGCTGTCGCCACTGCTTCTTCTTCAGCTTTGCGGGATTCAACAGAAGTGGAGTCGACTCCAAAGCCTTCTAGAGCCGACTCTTCTTCTTCATTTTTCACTCTTCCAGCCTCACTGCCCATTTGTCACCCTGAGCCACAAGAGCCATTGCCTTTATCAATTTGTCACCACTAGTGTCTATTTGTCACCACTAGCTAGCCATTTGTCCCTGCTATTGCACATTTGTCACCGGTAAAGCCTATTTTTCACCATTGTTCACAGCAGCTGGTGATTAACTTGAACTTGACTCAACTGAGCTTGACTGAGGTTGACTTTGACTGGATCACTATAGCTGGCGAGAGGTGGACATCTCTTGGCATTGATTTTGACTTTGACTTTGACTGGAGTAGGTTGACTTGCATTGACTTTGATTGGAGTAGGTGATGCGGGAAGGGACGCGAACCTAGGACTCTAGCTCGTGGACGTCCCTATGCGAGGGAAGCGTGCAGATGTGCGCAGTTGAGAAACTGGCAATGAGTCGAGGGTATCGACTTTTTCGCGTGTACTCGGATTGGGTCACGGGACGGGTTCCACTTATTCACTCTCGCAGCGGTGATAAAATTGATATAACGATCTACGTTCCTATTACTATAGCAGCGGCGTATGAAAATATATGAATTGAGCAAAATGCTAAAGTAGGAGGGTGGCGAGTGTACCTCCACGCTCTGGGCGTGGGAAAGACGATCCCGGCAGAAACTCGTACTCCCGGTACACAGTAAATAAATTATTACAGCAGTGATTTTATGGCCCACTCCACGCAGGGAGGTAACGAGCTACAATGGGACCCGGGAGTAGCGAACTCGGGTTGACGGGCAGCAAGCCGGAAGGGCTTTCGGGCCGGAGACGGTGATGGAGGCATCACCTACGATTCCATTTGGCTCGGGTCCACTTCTTCACATTCGGGAGCTGGTTGAGTTTGGGCCTCACTCTATTAAGGCCCCTTATCCATTTTGTAGCTTTCCTTTATGTCATTTTGATGTATTTTCATTTTATTTGAGTCATTTCCCTAAGTCTAGCTCTTATTTCTCTATGTTTTTGTATCATCATGCTGTCTAATGAGGCTATTGGGCCCAATTCGTTGGGCTAGGCCCATTGGTGCCCCCACCCCTCCTTGGTTATTTGTAGTTGCTTATTTTGTCAGGGACTTATTGTAAAGAGTGGGTTGCCTATAAATAGGACCCCACTCCCCCTCATTTGAAGTTAATGAATGAATGAATTAAACTTGCCATTTGAGTTCAAATTGGAGTGATTCCTCTAGTTTTTGGGTGAGAGACCCTAGGGGAGAGATTCCCCACCCATTCCCCTCTTAATCTCTCTATTTCACCCCTCTTTCTCTCTCCTCCAACCCCAATTCCAAATTTCCTTCTCTCTCCTCCCCTCCCCAACCACCTCCACTAGCTACCCACCTCATTCAATACCCCTCCACTTCCCCAAGTTGCCATTACTCCACTCCCATTGTCCCAAGGAGGCATCTCCCACTTTCCAACACAATCCCACCCATTCCCACACAATCTCCCCTAGTTCCCACACAATCCCCCACTCCCAAGACCATTTCAAATTTGAAATCCATCTCCCTCCACTTCTTTTGGCCACCCCCCCTCTCTCCCCCATAGCTAGGTCCGCCCCCCTCCTCTATTCTCCACTCCACCTCTCACACCATCTCCTCACCCTACCCTAACTGCAACCTACGACCCCAGCCCTCTTCCTCCTCACTCCCCATCACCATTAGCCCCCTCCATCACCCCACAAGAACTCCCCTTCACCATTAGGCCGCCCTACATCAACCCTCCACCAAAAGAAGCCCCTCTCCCTCTCCTTTCAATTTCAGGTTGTTGCAGTGCAGGCCTGCAGATCAGCACCGAGTTGCAGCATCGTTCACGTCTCCATCTTGGAGCTTCTGGGGGCGTGGCCTACATCACTGGAAAGGCCCCTCTGTCTTCTTCGCAGGCGAGGTGGAACCAACTCGTTCTGAGGTCGGGGCCAGCCGCAGGAGCCGTTCTCCCACGATTGCGCAGAGAGGTCTTCATCCTGGACCAGAACCGGAAAGATCATTGTGCCACGATGTACCCCAGCGGATTCAGGCTTAAGCCCCTTCATCAAAGTTCTCCCTCTGCTAGTCCTCTTCCAAGATCAAGAAACAGAACCTCTTTCGGCCACCGGAGGAAGGAGTTACAAATTTTCTCCCCCGAGCTCTCCAGTCCTGTCTTCTGCAGTCTGCTCCGACCAGTGCCCACTCTTCAGGGTACACCGACCGCTCTCGACCTCTGATTGCAGCCCCGTCACCTCCTGCTGAAAGCTACTTCGACCACGAAGACATCGCCGCCAGTTTCGTGCTGTTCGGAGCTCGGGAGTGCGAACGGTGATCTCTGCAACCTGCTGTTCCAGTCCCGGCAGAGCCTGCGGCCAGACAGAGAGGTCTCCTCCCAGCTGCTGGTGCTGCTACCTCCGACCCACTGAGCATCCCCAAAAATTCTGGAGTCAACCTCTTCAAGTAAGGAAGCTTTAAGAGGTGGTCTCGCTCAATTTGGAGTCCGGACGAGTCCGTGGCGACCACAACATCATCACCCTATCCTGCAGGCCAGAACAAGGCTCATATCACGCCGGACGCCACTTAGTGATTGAGAGCTTTTCTCCCCTCCCCGCTTGGTCGGCTAAAGGCCCCACCCTGCGTGGTGGTAGTTTTGGTTGTAACACTTTAACCCCCACCCCAAGATCCCCCTCCTGCGTGAGGTGTAGTCTTGTACTTCTTTGGGCAGGTCAAGCGACACCGCCGCGGCGTGTGGGGAGCCACCGCCTCCCCGCTCGCCCTCGTCTCCGACCGGGACCGGTTTCCTCAAACCGGTTGAGAAAGTGTCTCATCCTAGCTCATTAGTGTTGCTCTTTCAATATTTACTTCATGCGCCGCTGAATTTATGAGGGATCGCCCGATCCTCAAGTCCATGACTTAGAGTGGTCGCCGTGGGGTAGTGTGAACCGGTGCCTTTGGGCCCTTTGTCGGCCCCAATTGAATTGGGCATCCAACCCTTGGGAGTCAAACCTTGGCCTTGCTGGCCCTCTACCAGCAAGGGCCCATTCCCATACTTCACACTTGGCATCGCCAAGTCACTCCGGGTATAGAGTGCGACGGGAGAGCGGTGGCCCATTAAGGCCCATTTGAATGCTATTTGTGATTGCTTGCCTAAGTCCGAGGTTGTGTCACGTCAATTGGTATCAGAGTAAGTCCTTGACTTGTCTCTATCAAGTCTAAGTCCTAGGACCTTTGCATTGTGTGTCCAACCCTTTGTCTTGCATGTCCACCCGTAGTGGTGCTAGCTATCAACCCGGTTCATCGTCTTCAGCTCCACCAATGGATCCCAATCCTCACCAACTCAACCAAGATGTTCCTAGGGAGGAACCCCAAGGCCACATGGATAGGGTAGATGCTGCCCTCACAACCATCCTTGCCCAACTAGAGTCCCTTACCAACCGAATTGCTCGGTTAGAAGACCAAGAGTTCCGCCCAAGGAACAATGAGCCTAGAATTCCCCCTCCGCATGATGAGCCTCATAGGGAAGACCCTCACCCAAGGATCAATGAGCCAAGAGCCCCTCTACCACATGGTGAGTTCCATAGGAATGGCTTTCCCCAAAGGAACCAAGGCCCAAGAGTCCACCCTCCACATGTAGAGCCTCATAGGGATGAGTTCCACCCAAGGAACAACGGCCCAAGAGCCCATCACCCACATGCTGAATTTTTTAGGGAGGATATGGACTATGACCATTATTATGACTATGAGAGGCCTCGCCCCCATCAAAACCATGACCGGCGCCCACGGGATGATCCGGATGACCCCCTTTTAAGGATGATCAAGGTAGAGGCCCCAAATTTTGATGGTTCACATGAACCTAGTGTTTACCTAGAATGGGAGACCGCCATGGACCAATACTTTGAATGGTACCCCATGTCCGACCCAAGGAAAGTTAGATTGGCTAAGATGCATCTCACTAAGTTGGCCAAAACTTATTGGCTAAACCAAGAGGGTCTAAGACGGGTTAGGCGGGAAGAGCCTAGTGACACTTGGGCGGGTATGAAGAACCAACTTAGGAACAAATACCTCCCCCGAACCTACCACCAAATGCTCCTAGATGAATGGCAAAGCCTCACCCAAGAAGGGAAGACCGTGGTAGAGTACATTGAAAATTTTGACTCCTATCTTTTAAAGTGTGGAGTCCATGAGGATCCGGACGTCACCTTATCTCGCTTTAGGAATGGGCTTCAAAGCCACGTCAAGAGGGAACTATTCATGAGAGACGTTGACAACCTTGAGCTAGCTTACCAAGTAGCTAGAGATGTGAAAAGGTTTTATAGGAGTTCCCGATTTACCACTCCCCGACCAACCGATCCCAAAAACTTGGGACCACATCCCATTCCACCCACTCCCATGAGAGCTCCTAGCCCAAGTGGAAATGCCCCTTTAAGGTCCTACAATCCTCCCCCACCCATCACCCCAAACAAGCCCGCTCCTAGTCACCCTCTCCCACGGAAGGATGACAACCCCAAAGGCCCAAGTATAGGAGCCACCCCGGGAAGTGGGCGCCAACAATGCTATAGGTGTCAAGGGTTTGGTCATTTTGCGGGACAATGTCCATCTAAGGGGTTATCTAGTTTGCTTATTGAGGAAGAAGTTCAACCCCAAAAGGAACAAGAAAATGTCATTGAGGAACATGAAGCCTCACTAGATTGGGAAGAGGAGTATGAAGCCCAATATCTAGAGTCGGGTCTAGATCACTCCACTCCTTCAAACAACTCCCATCTAAGAGTCATTAGGTGCACCCTCACCCAACCTCAAGAAGAGGATTGGCGTCGGACCTCAATCTTCCACACCTTTATCAAGATAAAGAACCATGTGAGGAAAGTGATCTTGGATAGTGGTAGTTGTGTTAATGCCGTGTCACCCGACACCGTCAAGCTCCTTGGGCTTACTCTCACTCCCCACCCAAGTCCATACCGGGTCTCATGGATCAACAACAACTCCATCCCGGTCAACACCCAATGCCTAGTGCCTCTCACTTTCTCTTCCTACTATGGCCAAATATGGTGTGACGTCATACCCATGGAAGTGGGTAGCATCCTTTTAGGAAGACCTTGGCTCTATGAGGTGGATGCCACCATTTTAGGAAGAAGCAACATATGCACCTTTGAGCATGAGGGTAAGACTATCCGTCTTAACCCCTCCCCACCTCGACCCATGCCCAAGAGGGACACTCTCCCTCAAGGATCACACCCCACCACTCCACAAGTCTCAGGGAACCCCACCCCTCTAACCCAAGCCCTTATCCAAACCCCAAAACCAAGTAGAACCACGGGGTTGACTAAAGGTCTTCATCTCATCACTAGGAAAGAGCTAGAAGAGGAAATTGCTCAAGGGGTGCCTTTGTGTGCGGTAGTCATATGCTTAGGGGAACCTACCCCTTCTAACCCCCATCCCATAGAGATCCAGCAACTTTTGGAAGAATTCCATGATGTGTTCCCGGAAGAGCTCCCGGACCAACTCCCTCCCATGCGTGATGTGCAACACGCAATCGATCTAGTACCGGGAGCCACCCTTCCAAACCTTTCTCATTATCGCCTCAATCCCATGGAACATACCGAACTTAGGAGGCAAATAGAGGAACTCATTAGGAAGGGCTTCGTCCGCATTAGTAAGAGTCCATGTGCCGTCCCGGCCCTCCTTACCCCCAAGAAAGATGGATCATGGCGGATGTGTGTGGATAGCCGGGCCATTAACAAGATTACCGTCAAGTATAGGTTCCCCATCCCTAGGCTTGATGACATGTTGGATATGCTAGCCGGAGCCACCATCTTCTCTAAGATAGATCTCAAGAGTGGCTACCACCAAGTTAGGATAAGGCCCGGGGATGAGTGGAAAACGGCTTTCAAGACCAAGGATGGTCTCTTTGAGTGGTTAGTCATGCCATTTGGGCTTTCTAATGCCCCAAGTACTTTCATGCGTCCTATGACGGAGGTACTTAGGCCTTTCATTGGGAACTTTCTAGTGGTATACTTTGATGATATTCTCATCTATAGCCAAACCCATGAGGCCCACCTTGACCACCTTAGGAAAGTTTGCACCGTCCTCCGGCAAGAAAGCCTATTTGTCAACCTAGGAAAGTGTCATTTCATGACCACTTCCATCACCTTCCTAGGATTTGTGGTGTCATCCAAAGGAGTCTCCATGGACCCCGACAAGGTCCAAGCTATTCTTGATTGGCCGGAGCCCCACACCCTTCATGAGGTTAGGAGTTTCCAAGGGTTGGCCACATTCTATAGGAGATTCATTCGAGGGTTTAGCACTATCACCGGCCCAATAACTGATTGTCTCAAGAAGGGAACCTTTGTTTGGACCAAAGCCGCCTCTAAAGTCTTCCTTGAGCTTAAGGAAAAGTTGACCCAAGCCCCGGTCCTATGCCTTCCCGATTTCTCCAAAGTTTTTGAGGTCACTTGTGATGCATCCGGGATAGGGATAGGAGGGATTCTTAGTCAAGAGGGACACCCGGTCGCCTACTTTAGTGAGAAGCTATGTGATGCTCAGACTAGATACTCCACCTATGAAAGGGAGTTTTTTGCCGTGGTCCAATCCCTCCGACACTGGAGACATTACTTGCTTCCCAAAGAGTTTGTCATCTTTTCCGACCATGAGGCCCTCAAATATCTCAATTCCCAACAAAAGTTGAATGCCCGACATGCCCGATGGGTTGAGTTCATCCAATCCTACACCTTTGTCATCAAACACAAGGCCGGGAGTGAGAATAAGGCCGCGGATGCCCTTAGTAGGAAGATGTCCTTGTTATCCACTATCCAAGTGGAAGTGATTGGTTTTGATAAGGTCAAGGATGAGTACCCTGGTTACCCCGACTTTGGGCAAATCTATGCCAACTTGACCACTCATTCTAGCAAGGAGCATGAGGGATTTATTTTAGAGGATGGGTTCCTCTTCAAGGGGCCAAGGCTTTGCATTCCCCGGACCTCTCTTCGAGACTTCTTGGTTTGGGAATTACATGCCGGAGGGTTAGCCGGTCATTTTGGGGTCCATAAGACCATTGCCTTAGTTGATGGTCAATTTTATTGGCCAAGTCTCAAGAGGGATGTAGGTAAGATAGTGGGTCAATGTCGCACATGTGCCTCCGCCAAGCAGGTGAAGCAAAACACCGGCTTATATACCCCACTCCTCATTCCCGACCGACCTTGGCAGGATTTGAGTATGGACTTTGTGCTAGGATTGCCCAAGACCCTTAGGAAGCATGACTCCATCTATGTGGTGGTGGATAGATTTTCCAAAATGGCCCACTTCATCCCATGCTCCAAAACATCCTATGCCTCCCATGTAGCCCGGTTATTCTTTGATGAGGTAGTCCGCCTCCATGGGCTGCCCAAGACCATAGTCTCCGATAGGGATGTCAAATTCACTAGCTATTTTTGGAAGACCCTTTGGCATATGATGGGTACCCTTCTCAAATTCTCCACAGCCTACCACCCTCAAACAGATGGCCAAACTGAAGTGGTCAACCGGAGTCTAGGGAACCTCCTTAGGTGTCTTGTTGAAGATCGGCCAGGAAATTGGGATCTCATCTTACCACAGGCTGAGTTTGCATACAACAATTCCGTCAATAAGTCAATAGGGATGAGTCCATTTGAAGCCGTGCATGGGTACAAACCAAGAAAGCCATCCGACCTCATTCCCCTTCCCCAGCATGCTAGAGTGTCCATTTCCGCCGAGTCTTTTGCACAACATATTAGGGAATTGTATGAGGAAATTCGCAAGCACATTAGCATGAAAAATGAGGCTTATAAAAGGTTGGCCGACTCTCACCGGCGTCACTTAGAGTTCCAAGTGGGTGACTTTGTGATGGTAAGGACGGAGAGGCTCTCCCCAGGAGCCAACTCCAAGTTGAGGCCACGTGGGACTGGGCCCTTCCAGGTCTTGAGGCGCATTGGTGCAAATACTTATGAGTTAGATTTCCCTTCAATGTTGCCGACTTAGTGCCATACAAGGGCCCCACGGTGGGACCTAGTGAGGAGATTGAGCCTACTTCTTCCTTTGAGAGAGCACCCACCCGTGAGGAGAGTCCACTAGCCAAGGGAGCTCAGCGCGATCGCATTGAACAAATATTGGATGAGCAGGTCACTACCACCCGGAGCAAGGTATATGAGCGCTATCTCGTCAGGTGGAAGGATCGGCCTCCGTCGGAGGACTCATGGGTGAGTCGGGAGGACCTCCAGCGATTGGATCCGGACCTTCTCGAGCGGTACCTGAGCCGGATGGATCCTTACTCGACGGAGTCGAGCTCTTCGCGGCCCAGGGGATTTGATGGAGGCATCACCTACGATTCCATTTGGCTCGGGTCCACTTCTTCACATTCGGGAGCTGGTTGAGTTTGGGCCTCACTCTATTAAGGCCCCTTATCCATTTTGTAGCTTTCCTTTGTGTCATTTTGATGTATTTTCATTTTATTTGAGTCATTTCCCTAAGTCTAGCTCTTATTTCCCTATGTTTTTGTATCATCATGCTGTCTAATGAGGCTATTGGGCCCAATTCGTTGGGCTAGGCCCATTGGTGCCCCCACCCCTCCTTGGTTATTTGTAGTTGCTTATTTTGTCAGGGACTTATTGTAAAGAGTGGGTTGCCTATAAATAGGACCCCACTCCCCCTCATTTGAAGTTAATGAATGAATGAATTAAACTTGCCATTTGAGTTTAAATTGGAGTGATTCCTCTAGTTTTTGGGTGAGAGACCCTAGGGGAGAGATTCCCCACCCATTCCCCTCTTAATCTCTCTATTTCACCCCTCTTTCTCTCTCCCCCAACCCCAATTCCGAATTTCCTTCTCTCTCCTCCCCTCCCCAACCACCTCCACTAGCTACCCACCTCATTCAATACCCCTCCACTTCCCCAAGTTGCCATTACTCCACTCCCATTGTCCCAAGGAGGCATCTCCCACTTTCCAACATAATCCCACCCATTCCCACACAATCTCCCCTAGTTCCCACACAATCCCCCACTCCCAAGACCATTTCAAATTTGAAATCCATCTCCCTCCACTTCTTTTGGCCACCCCCCCCTCTCTCCCCCATAGCTAGGTCCGCCCCCCTCCTCTATTCTCCACTCCACCTCTCACACCATCTCCTCACCCTACCCTAACTGCAACCTGCGACCCCAGCCCTCTTCCTCCTCACTCCCCATCACCATCAGCCCCCTCCATCACCCCACAAGAACTCCCCTTCACCATTAGGCCGCCCTACATCAACCCTCCACCAAAAGAAGCCCCTCTCCCTCTCCTTTCAATTTCAGGTTGTTGCAGTGCAGGCCTGTAGATCAGCACCGAGTTGCAGCATTGTTCACGTCTTCATCTTGGAGCTTCTGGGGGCGTGGCCTACATCACTGGAAAGGCCCCTCTGTCTTCTTCGCAGGCGAGGTGGAACCAACTCGTTCTGAGGTCGGGGCCAGCCGTAGGAGCCGTTCTCCCACGATTGCGTAGAGAGGTCTTCATCCTGGACCAGAACCGGAAAGATCATTGTGCCACGACGTACCCCAGCGGATTCAGGCTGAAGCCCCTTCATCAAAGTTCTCCCCCTGCCAGTCCTCTTCCAAGATCAAGAAACAGAACCTCTTTCGGCCACTGGAGGAAGGAGTTACAAATTTTCTCCCCCGAGCTCTCCAGTCCTGTCTTCTGCAGTCTGCTCCGACCAGTGCCCACTCTTCAGGGTACACCGACCGCTCTCGACCTCTGATTGCAGCCCCGTCACCTCCTGCTGAAAGCTACTTCGACCACGAAGACATCGCCGCCAGTTTCGTGCTGTTCGGAGCTCGGGAGTGCGAACGGTGATCTCTGCAACCTTCTGTTCCAGTCCCGGCAGAGCCTGCGGCCAGATAGAGAGGTCTCCTCCCAGCTGCTGGTGCTGCTACCTCTGACCCACTGAGCATCCCCAAAAATTCTGGATCAACCTCTTCAAGTAAGGAAGCTTTAAGAGGTGGTCTCGCTCAATTTGGAGTCCGGACGAGTCCGTGGCGACCACAACATCATCACCCTATCCTACAGGCCAGAACAAGGCTCATATCACGTCGGACGCCACTTAGTGATTGAGAGCTTTTCTCCCCTCCCCGCTTGGCCGGCTGAAGGCCCCACCCTGCGTGGTGGTAGTTTTGGTTGTAAAACTTTAACCCCCACCCCAAGATCCCCCTCTTGCGTGAGGTGTAGTCTTGTACTTCTTTGGGCAGGTCAAGCGACACCGCCGCGGCGTGTGGGGAGCCACCGCCTCCCCGCTCGCCCTCGTCTCCGACCGGGACCGGTTTCCTCAAACCGGTTGAGTAAGTGTCTCATCCTAGCTCATTAGTGTTGCTCTTTCAATATTTACTTCATGCGCCGCTGAATTTGTGAGGGAGCGCCCGATCCTCAAGTCCATGACTTACAGTGGTCGCCGTGGGGTAGTGTGAACCGGTGCCTTTGCGCACTTTGTCGGCCCCAATTGAATTGGGCATCCAACCCTTGGGAGTCAAACCTTGGCCTTGCTGGCCCTCTACCAGCAAGGGCCCATTCCCATACTTCACACTTGGCATCGCCAAGTCACTCCGGGTATAGAGTGCGACGGGAGAGCGGTGGCCCATTAAGGCCCATTTGAATGCTATTTGTGATTGCTTGCCTAAGTCCGAAGTTGTGTCACGTCAGACGGGCTGCTGGTCCGACTTGATTCCGACTCGGTACTGTTCCAACTCGGTACAATAAGGGAACTCAGCAAATGGGACATCGGCTTTCGGTCTACTCCTTGTTGCGGCGACTGGCTGGGATCCTTCTGATGGGTTGCTGATCGATCCCCAGGAGCGGCGAAGACCGAAGGTGTGCCGGCGTATTTTCCGAGGAATTAATTTCTGAAAAAATCTGACCTGATCTGCGCGCTTTCACGAAAAGAATTCTTGTGGCCAGATCCGGTGTTGGATCGATACAAACTTGGTACCAATGGATAAAGGACTCAGAGGGATACAACATATAATTATTTCATATCCATCAAATGAATGGATTGAAAATGAAAATGACTGTTCCTCAAAGGTTTTTGTTGGCTCGGACTTACTAACTATCAGGATAGATTGAGATCTGCCTGAAACTAATTTTTGACCGATAAGAAAATAATAGATCTAGACTCCAGAAAAATTATGGGTGGAAGGGGGTATCTGGGGATCATGCAAGAATTTTTGAGGATTTTTTTGGAGATGACTAAGAGGATGAGAAAAATATAAGAACAGACTGCTATCCTACAGATCTGCTGACTGGAAAACTGTCAGGGGTGGAACAAAAATTACATGAAAAATATCAAACGGGATCTGAACGGGGCAAAATCTAAATTGATGGAAAGCTAACAGAAGGAGGAACAATATCTCAAAATATCAGCTCGATCAGAGCTGGGATCTGGGAGGACTGACCACTTCTTTAGCTTGTTGTTTTGGAACTCAGAGTTCAGGACATCAGGGGGGATGGCGGCTTGTGGCGGCTTGCTGGCAGCACAAATGGTGGTGGTGGAGCTTCACACTCCAGAGGAAAGATAGAAATTGGATTCACTCCAATATTGAGGGCTTCACACCCTGGATCAAGAGGAGAGAAGATGAAGAACAAGAAGAACAAGAGGAGCTAGAGAGAGAGGGGGGGCGCCCTTGGCATAATTCTTGTAATTTTTCTCATTAATTTGATCAAAATACAATAGGAGACATTAAATACTTAACCCTAGACCTAGGACAAATGACCACTAATGCCCTTTGTCAAAGGGGTATAAAGGGGAAAGGTGGAAATAAAAATATTAAACAACTCCCCACATGGGGACAAAGAAGGGGGCGCCCCTTTGAAAAAAAGGGTAGAAAAAATGATTTTTTTTATTTTGTCCCCCCCTGGTCCAAGTCCAACCTTGGACTTTGAACCAGCCCCACATGGGCCCTATTACCTAGGTGGACCAATGGGAAAGAGGGTGGGGGACCCTGCTGGACCCACTGGCATATTACATAGAAACCCAAAGACTTTAAAGACTAACCCTTTGGCTTATAATGCCTTACAATTTACAAACCCAATAAGCCAAGGGTATAAATACAAATAATAGGAAATAAATATAAAAATAAAATGTATGTGCTTGGAGTTGATTCCCATCAATTCTCCCCGGGTGGGAAGAACTCGACCCCGTCGAGTAAGGGGTGCGACTGCTGGAGTAGCTCCGGCGGATCCGTCTCCGTACCAAGTAGCGCGGGTACGCTCCACTCCAAGTAATCGTCACCTGCTCATTCCGTATATACTCGATATGCACATGCTCCGGTTGGAACGAGGCTATTGGTGGACACTCCGGGGTGGGGTCACTCTCAAAGGGGAGGAGGCGGCTCGAAGACTCACTAGGAATCACCGCTGGCTCCCTTTATGTGACTAGATCCGAGACATATAATGGTAGAGTCGATCCCAAATTTCGGAAAGTCTACAACGTATGCATTAGACCCGACTTGCCTCACACTCGAAATGGACTGACATCTATGAGTTTGCTCAAGACCGACTTGACTTGACACATGCAGACTCACCATGCACTAACAAATGTGTGCATAGACTCCTAACAAACCACACAAACAAATCACACAATGAAGAAAAACTAACTTATACATGACCCTAGACTTAATGTGGTGGCATCACCCCTAGGTGGTCATCATCCGAGTGCTGCATCTTGGGTGTCGATGGGTTCTTCCGGATCTTCTTCATACAATTCATCAGCTAATTCTGGCTCGGCCTCATAGCTGACAAACACAATCTCAGATGGTGGAGCTTCTCCAACCCTTTTGTCCCCTAGGGCTAGTGATGTACGACTGGGACATTGGCCGGCAAAGTGGCTAAACCCTTGACAGTGATAACACTGTAGTCGTGACCTACTAGTCTCTCCAATAAGTGGTCCCTTACCCTAATCCTCTCAACGGACAGGGGGTGTAGGCAATAGGGGAGGAGGTGTGGGTGTCGGAGGACGGGCAATAGGTCCCGGGGGGCGGGCAATGGGTGCCGGAGGTTGGGGTGGAGGTAGATCCCTTGGCAGGGGAGGGCGAGGCCTTGGAGCGAATGGCTCCTGACGGGTAGGCTCTTGAGGTCGAGCCATAGGGGCCCTCAGATATGGGCCTAAAGAGCTACGGTGCTCGGCACTACGAGGAGGGACGGGGCCCAATCATTGGGTAGACTCGAACTCTCCCTCAAACTACTCCATCTCGAGAGAAACCTGATACGCGTCCTCCAACTTGTCCACCTTGCGGCGGAAAAGCTCATACTGTAGGTGTGGCCACAGACCACGCCGAAATCGGGAAACAATCAGGGAGCTTTTTTTTGTGGCGTCACATCGCAAAAAGTATTCATCGAACTTGGCAATGTAATCGGAGAAGTACCGATCTCCTTGGGTGAGACTCTGCCATCTGTCTATGAGACGCTGGCGGTAGGAGGTAGGGAGGTACTTCTTCCTAAGTTTGGACCTCATCTCATCCCACGTCTCTACCTGGGGCTCCTGATGGTGAAACAATAGGTTCTCCATGTTCCTCCAATAAGTTTGTGCCTGCCCTAGTAGTTTCATTTTGGCAAACTTGACTTTTCGATGGTCCGTCATCTCAAACCACTCGAAATACCGGTCCATGTCAGCCTCCCAATCAAGATAGACCTTCGGGTCTAAGGACCCGTCAAAAGTGGGAGGGTCTGCACGAACGGTCCTGAGGGTCCGCTTGTCCTCATCTAAATCATGGTTCCATCGTTGAACACAACGGTCACGACCATATCCCCTATTCTCATTTTCGGACTCTTAGTCATCCACCTCGGGGGCTCGGCGCCTCCTATCATCTACCCCTTCAGCCCTAGGAGCAATAGGTGGCTGAATCGGCTCCGGTTGACCATTTGTCGGCGTGGGATGCGCCTCAACCGGGGGTCTCTCTAAGACGGCTACCCTCCCTACCAGACCATGAAAGGACTGGTCTGACTCTACGGCCTTATCCTCTAAGGCCTTCATCCTTCCTTCCAAACGTGCACCTAGGCCATCCACTCGCGTACTCAATCCCTCCATCTTATCCACTCGAGCACTAAAATCATCCAACTTTCCCATTATAGCTCGAAACATGTCGACCACTGATGACGCATCAGGACTAGGGACTCGAGGATCTACCATAGGTGGTGGTGGTGGTGAGTATTGGGTACCCCTACGCGTTGGCATGCAAAGGACACGGGGTTGGAATGCACCGACCAAGGCGAAGTGAAGGACCTAAACCCTAATATTTGGTACGTGGCGGAGGTTTGATCCGAAGATCGCACTCACGCAAGTGTGCCCCTTTCCCAATAGGCATAGCCTATCATTCAGGGAACACCTTTTGATATACCGGATATAGAGATGCAATGAGACACCTTGGACAGACTTAGACCATGCTACGATAGACTACCCTAGACTCGACTCACTCTGATACCAATTTGATGCAGAACGGGACGCGAACCTGAGACTCTAGCTCGCGGACGTCCCTATGCTAGCGAAGCGTGCGGATGTGCGCGGTTGGGAAACCGGCAATGAGTCGAGGGTATCGACTTTTCCTCGTGTACTCGGATTGAGTCACAGGTCGGGTTCCACTCACTCACTCTCACAGTGGTAATAAAATTGATATAATAAGCTATGTTCCTATCACTCTAGCAGTGGCATATGAAAATATACGAATTGAGCAAAATGCCAATGTAGGAGGGTGGCGAGTGTACCTCCACGCTCCAGACCTGGGGAAGATGATCCCGACCGAAACTCGTACTCCCGGTACACAGTACTTAAATTATTACAGCAGTGATTTTATGGCCCACTCTACGTAGGGAGGTAACGGGCTACAATGGGACCCGGGAGTAGATGGGCTGCTGGTCCGACTCGATTCCGACTCGGTACTGTTCCAACTCGGTACAGCAAGGGAACTCAGCAACTGGGACATCGGCTTTCGGTCTACTCCTTGTTGCGGCGACTGGCTGGGATGCTTCTGATGGGTTGCTGATCGATCCCCGAGAGCGGCGGAGACCGAAGGTGTGCCGGCAAATTTTCCGAGGAATTAATTCCCGAAAAAATCTGATCTGATCTGTGCGCCTTCACGAAAATAATTCTTGCGGCCAGATCCGGTGTTGGATCGATGCAAACTTGGTACCGATGGATAAAGGACTCAGAGGGCTACAACATATAATTATTTCAGATCCATCAAGTGAATGGATTGAAAATGAAAATGACTGTTCCTCAATGGTTCCTATTGGCTCGGACTTACTAACTATCCGGACAGACTAAGATCAGCCTGAAATTGATTTTTGACCGACAAGAAAATAATATATCTAGACTCCAGAAAAATTATGGGTGGAAGGGGGTATGTGGGGATCACGCAGGAAGTTTTGAGGATTTTTTTGGAGATGACTAAGAGGACGAGAAAAATATAAGAACAGACTAATATCCCGCAGATCTGCTGACTGGCAGACTGTTAGGGGTGGAACAAAAATTACTGGAAATATATCGAACGGAATCTGAACAAGGCAAAATCTATATTGCTGGAAAGCTAACAGAAAGAGGAACAAGCTCTCCAAATCGCAGCTCGATCAGAGCTGGGAGCTGGGAGGACCTACCTCTTCTTTAGCTTGCTATTCTGGAACTCGGAGTTCAGGACAACATGGGGGATGGCGGCTTGTGGCGGCTTGCTGGCGGCTCCGATGGCGGCCCGAATGGCAGTGGTGGAGCTTCACACTCCATAGGGAAGATAGAAATTGGATTCACTCCAATATTGAGGGCTTCACACCCTGGATCAAGAGGAGAGAAGATGAAGGAACAAGAAGAATAAGATGAGCTAGAGAGAGAGGGGGGCGCCCTTGGCATAATTCTTGTAATTTTTCTCATTAATTTTGATCAAAATACAATAGGAGACATTAAATACTCAACCCTAGACCTAGGACAAATGACCACTAATGCCCTTGGTAAATGGGTTATAAAGGGGAAGGTGGAAATAAAAATATTAAACAACTCCCCACATGGGGACAAAGAAGGGGGCGCCTGATGTGACACAAATATGGGGTAGGCAGCAAGCACACAGAATCTTAGGACCTATTCCGCAAGCACAACCACTTAGCAATTAAGTTGATAAATCGGGGCCAAATCGCCGTCGCACACACACGAGCCCGGGGTGACTAAACGATGCTAAGGGGAGGTGATGGATCAAGACCCTTGCTGGTAGAGTGCCAGCAAGGCTAGGGTCGCCCTCCCGAGGGTACGTAGCCCACTCTTATGGGGCTAGCCGGTGCCAATTGGGGCACTAGGTCCCACTCTCTCACTGCCCACGATGACCGCTCGTAAGTGGAGCACGTGGGGTTGGACACTCTCTTGCTTGCACAACGGAGCTATGTCTACGGATATTAAATGAACAGGCACTAGAGAGTAATGGAGCAAAGTTTAGAGCTCACCTGGTTGGTTTGAAGAAACCAACCCCGATCGGAGACGAGGGCGAGCGGGGAAGTGTGGTTCCCCGCACACTGCGCCGGTGAAGCTTCAATCCTGTTTTAAATGGTTACAATCACTACTCCTCGCGCAGGAGGGTGAACTTGGGATGGGGACAATTAAGTACACTCAAACACTACCTCCATGCAGGGAGGGGCGGTAAGCCGACCAGGCGGGGGAGGGAGATTCGCCGGAAGATGCGCCGGTGTAGCCGAAAAGGAAACTCCCTACTTGCTGTGTTGGCTGACAGCCAGTCGCTGTAGAGGCCGTAGATCACGTTCTAGAATTTTACTGAGGACGAGACCAGCTGGGAAATCTTCGTATCTGGAACCAGGAGGCTTCCGAATTTTCTCGATTTCTTCGGCTGCAGTGGCTGGTCTGGATCGGACTTCGAACAAGGTGGCACCTTCTGGCCGCAACAGCTACCTGACACGAACAGTGACTTGCAGAAGTTGTCCCGGCCGCTCCCGGACACCAAATCTCGAACCGTTGAAGTTGTTGGAACTGTGGACGAACCCTCTTTGCGGGAAAATTGGTGGGGAAGCCGTCTGATGTCGGGGTGGACTGGGGGACGCCGATGAGTGGCAGCAGGTCGCTGCAGGTTGTGGGAGGCAGACCCGTCTAGTCGAGGAAGAAAAATGAAAGCTCTGACCTCTGGACGTCGAACGCACTTCCGATTATTAATCCAGAAAGAGGACAGGTGGAGGAAGATATTTTTAGAAGAACTCGTGGCTTGAATCCTCCACCGTCGGCCGTGGTGCAGCTTCGAACCGGGTTCAGGAACTCTGCAGAGGGAGCTCTGCGCAGTCGGGGGAGATTGGCTCTCCCGGACAGCCCCGAACTCGGAACGGGATGGAATCACCTCGCCTGCGAAGATGACTGGACGCCCTTTCCAGAAAGGTATGGTATGCCCCTAGAGGTCACCGTGTGAACTCGGGGAAGCTTCTGCAAGATGAGCCTTCTTCTGCCATCTGCAGACTTGACCAAATGAAAGGAATGGGGGTGGAGCTAGGTTAAGGGGAGTGGAGATTAGTAATGGAGGGGAGGGTGGTGGTGATAGTAGATGGGAGAGGGATGTGTGGGGATGAGGAGAGGAGTGGAGCAGGGGAGATGGAGGTCCAAGATGGGGGGGGAAGGGTGAAGTGGCCGCAGCTAGGAGAAGGGGATGGGGTGGTCGGCCAAGGCAAGAAAGGGGGGGTGAGTAGATGGAGGGGTGGTGCGCAAGTTGTGGTGGAGTGGGGGGGTTTGAATGCCTGGGGATATGAGTGAGGGTGTGGGGGAGTGGAAGGGTTGCTTGGGGAAGAGGGAGGGGTGCCTTGGAGGTGGAGAGGGTGTATGGGGAATGGGAAGGGTTGCTTGGGGAAGTGAAGGTATTGATGGGAGTTAATGCTCTTGGGGAGGTGAAAGGGTGGAAGGGTGAGGTGGCTGGTGATGTGGGAAGGAGGGGGAAGGGGAAGGGGCAGGTTCGCCCAAGGGAGAGAGAGAGAGAAGGGGAAGAGAGAGAGTGGGGTTCGCCCCCTAGAGAGAGAGAGAGAGAGTGAGAGAGAATGAGAGAGCTAGGGAGAGAGGGAGGGTTGCACTTATGCTCAAAATATTCAAATGTTCATTAACCATCTCAAGAGGAGTTGGGGTCCTATTTATAGGGATCCCAACATTTACAAAAAGTCCCTGGAGAACCTGCCAAAAGCAAATAAGCAAGGGGGTGAGGAAGGAAGATGGCGCCCATGGGCCAGGCCCATCTAATTGGGCCCATATGACCCCCCTAGCCTAACAAACATAGGTAAATAACGTGATGACCTAGGAACATGACTCAAAATAAAGACAAGTACATCAAAATGACTCAAGAAAAGGAGAGAATACATCAAGATGTCCTCAGTAATAAACCCCAGTGCCGCCGTGGACCCATCAAGTCGTGCAGTCGCAGCCTACCCGTCTCCAGAAGGGAGAGATGTGTCGAGCCAGAGGGAACTCTGGGTGATGTCCCCATCAACTCCCCCGGGCTGTGAAGAGCTCGACTCTGTCGAGATAGGGTCCACTCGACTGCGGTAATGCTCCAGGAGGTCGGGGTCCAGCTGCTGATGATCCTCCCTGCTCACCCATGAATCATCTGAAGGGGGCCAGCCCTTCCACCTTACCAAGTATCGCTCGTATGCTTTGCTCCGGGTGACAGTGACCTGTTCATCCAATATCCGCTCTATTTGCTCCCGTTGGCCCCTCTGGACTGGTGGAACTCTCTTATGGGTGGGGGCTCTCTCAAAAGGTGGAACAGGCTCGATTATCTCACTAGGTGTCACCGTGGGACCCCTGTATGGCACCAAGTCAGCCACATTGAATGTGGGACTTACTGCGTACTCCTCGGGGAGGTCCAACACGTAAGCGTTTGTGCCAATCCTCCTCGGAACCTGGAAGGGGCCTGATCCACGCGACCTTAGTTTGGAGACATTCCCAGGGAAAAGCCTCTCAGTTCTCACCATCACATAGTCACCCACGTGAAACTCCTGGTGGCGTCGGTGGGAATCGGCCGTCTTTTTATACACCTCATTACTTTTGTTAATGTGTTTACGGATTTCCTCATGCAATTCTTTCATGTGTTGGGAAAAAGACTCAGCACTAATAGACACTCTAGCATGTGGAGGCAAAGGAATGAGATCTGTAGGCTTTCTAGGTTTGTACCCATGCACAGCTTCAAATGGGCTCATCCCTATCGACCTATTCACTGAGTTGTTGTATGCAAACTCTACCTAGGGTAATATGAGATCCCAATTCCCTGGGCGATCCTCAACAAGACACCGGAGTAGATTCCCAAGACTCCTATTAATGACTTCGGTCTGGCCGTCGGTTTGAGGGTGATAGGCCGTGGAAAATTTGAGAAGGGTCCCCATTAGGTGCCAGAGGGTTTTCTAGAAATAGCTGGTGAATTTGACATCCCTATCAGAAATGATGGTCTTGGGTAGGCCATGGAGGCGAACTACTTCATCGAAGAATAGGCGGGCCACATGAGAGGCATCGGAGGTTTTAGAGCAGGGGATGAAATGGGCCATCTTTGAAAACCTATCCACTACGACAAAGATTGAATCATGCTTTTTTTGAGTCCTAGGTAGGCCCAAGACAAAGTCCATGCTTAAGTCCTGCCAGGGACGATCAGGGACAGGGAGTGGGGTGTATAGACCAGTGTTCTGCCTTGTCTGTTTGGCTGAGGCACATATTCGACACTGTCCTATAATTTTGGCTACGTCTTTCTTGAGACTTGACCAGTAGAACTGACCCTCAACCATAGCAATGGTCTTGTGTACCCCAAAATGCCCAGCCAGGCCTCCTGCATGTAACTCCCAGATCAGGAAATCCCGCAGAGAGGTTCTAGGTATGCAAAGTCTATGGCCTTTGAAGATGAACCCGTCCTCTAAGATGAATCCTTGGTGTTCCCTAGGTGAGAGGGTGGTATGGATTGGACCAAAGTCCGGGCAATCAGAGTACTCTTCCCTGAGTCTTTCAAATCCTATGACTTCCACCCGAATGGTATCTAGCAGGGAGATCCTCCTACTGAGTGCATCAGCAGCACGGTTTTCACTTTCGGCCTTATGTTTGATCACAAATGTGTAGGCCTGGATGTACTCGACCCATCGGGCATGCCGGGCATTCAGTTTCTGCTGGGAGTTGAGGTATTTTAGGGCCTCATGGTCGGAGAATATGACAAATTCTTTAGGCAAGAGATAGTGTCTCCAATGCCGGAGGGATTGCACCACGGCATAAAATTCCTTGTCGTAGGTGGAGTATTTCATCCTGGCATCACACAACTTCTCACTAAAGTAGGCCACTGGGTGCCCTTCCTGGCTGAGGATCCCGCCAATTCCTACCCCGAAGGCATCACAAGTCACCTCAAAGACTTTGGAGAAGTCAGGGAGGCATAATACTGGGGCTTGGGTCATCCTTTCTTTGAGCTCTTGAAGGCCCTAGATGCTGGCTTGGTCCACACAAAGGTCCCCTTTTTGAGGCAGTCGGTGATAGGGGCTATGACTGTGCTGAACCCACGGATGAACCTACGGTAAAAGGTGGCTAACCCATGAAAACTCCGGACTTCATGGAGAGTGCGGGGCTCCGGCCAATCGAGGATGGCTTGGACCTTTTCAGGGTCCATGGATACCCGTTCGGTGGAGACAACATACCCAAGGAAGGTAATGGACTTTGTCATGAAGTGACATTTTCCCAAATTGGCAAAGAGGCTTTCCTTCCTAAGGGTGGTGCAGACTTGCCTAAGATGACTGAGGTGGGCTTCCTTGGACTGGCTGTAGATGAGGATGTCATCAAAATAGACTACCAGGAAGACTCCAATGTAGGGCCTAAGGACCTCGGTCATAAGGTGCATAAATGTGCTTGGGGCGTTAGAGAGCCTAAAAGGCATCACCAGCCATTCATAGAGTCCATCTTTGGTTTTGAAGGTTGTTTTCCATTCATCCCCGAGCCATATCCTTACTTGGTGGTAGCCACTCTTAAGGTCTATCTTTGAAAAAATGGTGGCTCCAGCTAGCATGTCTAGCATATCGTCAAGTCTAGGTATGGGGAACCTATATTTGACGGTAATCTTGTTGATGGCTCTGCTATCAATACACATTCGCCATGTCCCATCTTTTTTTGGTGTGAGGAGGGCTGGGACAGCACAAGGACTTTTGCTAAGACGAAGGAAGCCTTTTCTAATGAGTTCCTCCACTTATCTCCTCAGTTCAGCATGTTCAGTGGGGTTGAGGCGATAGTGGGGAAGGTTTGGGAGGGTGGCCCCTGGGACAAGGTCAATAGCATGTTGGACATCCCTCATGGGTGGCAGTTGATCGGGGAGCTCCTCGGGGAACACGTCCTTGAATTCTTCTAGGAGAGGGTGTATTTCCACGGGATGAGGGTTGGAGGGGGTGGGTTCCCCTAGGCATATGACCACAGCGTATACGGGTGTCCCGAGAGCTACCTCTTCCTCGAGTTCTTGTCTAGTGATGAGGTGTAGGCCCTTGGTGGGGTTCTCATGGGTGGACAGTTGACTTGTTGGTTGGGTTGGGGGTGATGGGACCCCTGGGTTTTGCGGTGGTGTAGGGAGAATTCCCTTGGAGGGTGGTTCCTTTCGGGGTGGGGAAGGGTTGAGGCGAATGGTCTTCCCCTCGTGTTCAAAGGAACATGTGTTCGTCTTCCCATAGATGGTAGCATTAACATCATATATCCAGGGTCTCCCCAGTAGGATGCTTCCTACAGCCATAGGTATGATGTCACACCATATTTGTCCTTGGTAGGATGAAAAGGTGATGGGGATAAGGCAACATGTGTTGACGGGTAGGGAGTGGTTGTTTATCCATGATACACGATATGGTTTGGGGTGGGGTGTTGGGGTAAGTCTTAGGAGCTTGATGGTGTCCGGGGACACGGCGTTGACACAACTCCCGTTGTCTAGGATGACCTTCCTAACATGGTCCCCGATTTTGATGAAGGTGTGGAAAATGGAAGTCCTCCGCCAGTCGTCATCTTGAGGTTGGGTAAGGGTGCACCTTATTACCCCTAGGTGGGTGGAGTGGGGGTCATCTTCTATACCTTTCTCAAAGAATTGCTCCTCGTATTCCTCTTCCCACCCTAAAGCAGCCTCGTATTCCTCAATAGTAGTCTCATGGGTTTCCTGGGATGTGGTAGGTCCGCCCTCAATAACAAGGCTCGACAACCCCTTGGAAGGGCATTGGGAGGCTATGTGGCCATAACCATGGCACTGAAAACACTTAACCGTGCTACTCCCTGGGGTCTTCCCTTTGAAGGCTTCCTCCCTTCGGGTAGGAGGGTTGGGTGGAGTGGCCTTTGTGGGGGTAGGATTGGTCGGCTGTGGGTAGGGCCGAGTGGGGGTTCCCCCACTGGGAGGAGGTGTTCTTAACAGGGGAGGGAGGTTGGGACGGGGTCCCGGACCCTTGGGGGGGGCAAACCTTGGGTTCCTAGAAAACCTTTCTACATCACGGGCTATTTGATAGGCAACCTCAAGGCTATGAGCCTCCCTCATAAAAAGCTCCCGTTTGATGTGGGGAAGGAGGCCATTCCTAAACCGGGATAGAGTGACGGCTGGTTCTTCAACGACACCACATCTTAAGAGATATGAGTCAAATTGCTCTACATACTCTTCCAAGGTCTTTCCCTCTTGGGTAAGGCCTTGCCATTCATCAAGGAGAAGTTGGCTATAGGAGTTGGGAAGATGTTTACTCCTAAGCTGGACTTTCATGTCCATCCAAGTGTCAATGGATTCCTCACGCCTGATTCTCCTTTGGCTTTCTACCTTTAGCCAATAAGTATTGGCTAGTTTAAGAAGGTGCATCTTGGCCAACCTAACCTTTCTCTCCTCGGACATGGGGTACCAATCAAAGTATTGGTCCATGCCATGCTCCCATTCGTTATAGGCACTAGGGTTATGAGCCCCATCAAAATTCGGAGCTTCCACTTTAATCATCCTTAAGAGGAAATCATTCGGATCCTCTCATGGTCGCCTCTCATGGTACCGAGGTGGTGGGGCTCTCTCTTGCTCACGATACCACTCATTATCTAGGTCTTCCCTATCATGTTCAGCCCGCGGAGGTGGAGCCCTTTGGGCAGGATTCCTAGGTGGGACCCTAGCTTCTTCTAATCTCTCCAATCGGGTGGAAACACCATTCATTTGCTCCGTGAGGGCTTGAATGGCAGCCTCAAGTCGATCCATAGGAGCTTGGGGAGCTTCCCTAGGGTTGTTTTGATTGCCTTGTAAATTAGGATCCATAGGTGGATTGGAATTAGAAGGATCAGTCCGGTATATGGTACCCCTACGGGTGGACATGCACAAAGACGACGACACGGGATAGAAATGCAATTGCCCTTGGACCTAGGCTTGTAGAGACAAGTCTAAAACTTGCTCTGATACCAGCTGATGTGACACGAATATGGGGTAGGTAGCAAGCACACAGAATCTTAGAACCTATTCCGCAAGCACAACCACTTAGCAATTAAGTTGATAAATCGGGGCCAAATCACCGTCGCACACACACGAGCCCGGGGTGACTAAACGATGCTAAGGGGAGGTGATGGATCAAGACCCTTGCTGGTAGAGTGCCAGAAAGGCTAGGGTCGCCCTCCCGAGGGTACGTAGCCCATGCTTATGGGGCTGGCCGGTGCCAATTGGGGCACTAGGTCCCACTCTCTCACTGCCCACGATGACCGCTCGTAAGTGGAGCACGTGGGGTCGGACACTCTCTTGCTTGCACAACGGAGCTATGTCTACGGATATTAAATGAACAGGCACTAGAGAGTAATGGAGCAAAGTTTAGAGCTCACCTGGTTGGTTTGAAGAAACCAACCCCGATCGGAGACGAGGGCGAGCGGGGAAGTGTGGTTCCCTGCACACTGCACCGGTGAAGCTTGAATCCTATTTTAAATGGTTACAATCACTACTCCTCGCGCAGGAGGGTGAACTTGGGATGGGGACAATTAAGTACACTCAAACACTACCTCCACGCAGGGAGGGGCGGTAAGCCGGCCAGGCGGGGGAGGGAGATTCGCCGGAAGATGCGCCGGTGTAGCCGAAAAGGAAACTCCCTGCTTGCTGTGTTGGCTGACAGCCAGTCGCTGTAGAGGCCGTAGATCACGTTCTAGAATTTTGCTGAGGATGAGACCAGCTATGAAATCTTAGTATCTGGAACCAGGATGCTTCCGAATTTTCTCGATTTCTTCGGATGCAGTGGCTGGTCCGGGTCAGACTTCGAACAAGGTGGCAGCTTCTGGCCGCAACAGCTACCTGACACGAACAGTGACTTGCAGAAGTTGTCCCGGCCGCTCTCGGACACCAAATCTCGAACCGTCAAAGTTTTTGGAACCGTGGATGAACCCTCTTTGCGAGAAAACTGGTGGGGAAGCCGTCTGATGTCGGGGTGGACTGGGGGACGCCGATGAGTGGCATCAGGTCGCTGCAGGTTGTGGGAGGCAGACCTGTCTAGTCGAGGAAGAAAAATGAAAGCTCTGACCTCCGGTCGTCGAACGCACTTCCGCTTCTTGATCCAAAAAGAGGACAGGTGGAGGAAGATATTTGTAGAAGAACTCGTGGCTTGAATCCTCCACCGTCGGCCGTGGTGCAGCTTCGAACCGGGTTCAGGAACTCTGCAGAGGGAGCTCTGCGCAGTTTGGGGAGATTGGCTCTCCCGGTCAGCCCCGAACTCGGAACGGGATGGAATCACCTCGCCTGCGAAGATGACTGGACGCCCTTTCCAGAAAGGTATGGTACGCCCCCAGAGGTCTCCGTGTGAACTCGGGGAAGCTTCTGCAAGACGAGCCTTCTTCTGCCACCTGCAGACTTGACCAAATGAAAGGAATGGGGGTGGAGCTAGGTTAAGGGGAGTGGAGATTAGTAATGGAGGGGAGGGTTGTGGTGATAGTAGATGGGAGAGGGATGTGTGGGGATGAGGAGAGGAGTGGAGCAGGGGAGATGGAGGTCCAAGAGGGGGGGGAGGGTGAAGTGGCCGCAGCTAGGAGAAGGGGATGGGGTGGTCGGCCAAGGCAAGAAAGGGGGGGTGAGTAGATGGAGGGGTGGTGCGCAAGTTGTGGTGGAGTGGGGGGGTTTGAATGCCTGGGGATATGAGTGAGGGTGTGGGGGAGTGGAAGGGTTGCTTGGGGAAGAGGGAGGGGTGCCTTGGAGGTGGAGAGGGTGTATGGGGAATGGGAAGGGTTGCTTGGGGAAGTGAAGGTATTGATGGGAGTTAATGCTCTTGGGGAGGTGAAAGGGTGGATGGGTGAGGTGGCTGGTGATGTGCCATGGAGGGGGAAGGGGAAGGGGCAGGTTCGCCCGAGGGAGAGAGAGAGAGAAGGGGAAGAGAGAGAGTGGGGTTCGCCCCCTAGAGAGAGAGAGAGAGTGAGAGAGAATGAGAGAGCTAGGGAGAGAGGGAGGGTTGCACTTATGCTCAAAATATTCAAATGTTCATTAACCATCTCAAGAGGAGTTGGGGTCCTATTTATAGGGATCCCAACATTTACAAAAAGTCCCTGGAGAACCTGCCAAAAGCAAATAAGCAAGGGGGTGGGGAAGGAAGATGGCGCCCATGGGCCAGGCCCATCTAATTGTGCCCATATGACCCCCCTAGCCTAACAAACATATGTAAATAACGTGATGACCTAGGAACATGACTCAAAATAAAGACAAGTACATCAAAATGACTCAAGAAAAGGAGAAAATACATCAAGATGTCCTCAGTAATAAACCCCAGTGCCGCCGTGGACCCATCAAGTCGTGCAGTCGCAGCCTACCCGTCTCCAGAAGGGAGAGATGTGTCGAGCCAGAGGGAACTCTGGGTGATGTCCCCATCAGCGCCCCCTTTGAAAAAAGGGTAGAAAAAATTGATTTTTCTTTATTTTGTCCCCCCTTGGTCCAAGTCCAACCTTGGACTTTGAACCAGCCCCACATGGGCCCTAGGATCTAGGTGGACCAATGGGAAAGAGGGTGGGGGACTGTAGCAACCCTGATAAATGAATATTTGGAATAAAATTAAAACATATATATTACAGAAGTAATACATATAATAAGAATATGGTTAATTAGACGAAATAAAATAAATTACAAATAACGCCTCTTAGTAAGGCGTTAATTTAAAAAGAAACGCCTCTATATACGACGTGACTAAAGAAAGGACGCCCTCACCTGGCGGCGTCAAACTCCAACGCCAAAGACGGTAAGGCCAAGGAACGCCACTATCTTGGGCGTGTTTTAAAAACAAGAAACGCCCTAACAAAAGGCGCTTCTTAAGAAACGACCTGCACCAGGTCGTCAATTAAAGAATCGACGACCTGACCAAAGGCGTTAATTCAGTTCGTGAACCGTTCGACCCAGAGCTTATCCAGGGAAAGATTAACCTAATCTAGTAATTGTCTATTAGAGTAAGGACTCTATTAAGGATATATTACCCTCAATCAAACACTATTTTTTTAGGACTCCAAAATCCTATAAATAGTATTGATCGAACAACCCTAAAACCTATTTGATTCATTCGACTGCAGAGGTACGTGAAGAACAAACAGTTCTTCTTATTTTTCCTTTTTTTTCTCTGCTTCAGTTGCATGAAGAATTAACAATTCTTCATCTTCTTCTCTACACAGGTTAAGGGATCCAGTACGTACGTGAAGAACAAAAGGTAATGTTCTTCTTTCTTTTACCTTCGGTCAGGAAGTACGAAGAAATACTAATATTTCTTCATCTGTTCTCGTAGGAATTACAAAACCGAAGAACAAAGAGCTCCTCTTCTCACGGTTCAGATCATCAAATTATCATAAGGTAGGATTTTCTCAAGTCTTGTAGCCCAAACTAAATTTATATAATACAAGAAGCATCATGCATATCATGTATTAGTGTTATTATAGTTTCTCGGACGTTGCTGGAATATTATTGAAAGAAACGCCCATGTCTAGGGCGCTACTTTTAGAAACGACCTGAACTAGGTCGTTAATTTAAGATTTGACGCCCTACCTAGTAGGCGTTAATTTCATGAAAATCGCATGTAATTAATAATTGATCCTGTTTAAAATTCAATAAATATGAGATATCGATTCTAATATCTTGCATAACTCTACCTGTGAATTCCTACTGATTTTCCTGTCATGACCATGTCTCCTGTCTCTTGAAATGTTATTTCCTGAAATATTGTAAATTCCTTGAATTCACGACCTAGACTAGGTCGTTTTCCATGTGTTAACGCCCCAGAACAGGGCGTGAATTGAAAAGAAACGCCCCTTCCTAGGCCGCGTATTCGTTAAAATCCTGGAATATATATTCTGCAAAAAAATAGAATTAAATAGTAACGCCCCTGTTCAGGGCGTGTTTTTATAAATTCCTAAAAATATTGATATTCTGTCAAACAGTAAAAATAAAAGGGCGCCTTCTGGTGAAGTCGTCAAATCTTGAAGAAACGCCCCTGACCAGGGCGCGTTTTTGGACAAATTACTGAATTATTGGAAATTCTACAAAAATGGAAGATAGGTAAATGCCCTTCTGTTAGGCGTCAATTAATTGATAAACGACTCTGCTTAAGTCGTTATTTTACTGTAAAACTGATTTTATACTATTTCTGTCAACCGATGGTTTCATATGTTAATATATATATATATATATATATCGGCACTATTCTCCACTCCGTGAGTTTAGTCCCACGTTTCATGTTGTTTTATCGATCACACTTAACTCTCATTGACATACAAGCTCTCCCTTGGATATTCCGTTCCTTTGGACTAGCGAGTTAGTCATAGAGACCTCCGTAAGACTCCTCGTAGCCTTTGATTCCCTCAAGGCCGACTGAGCTGGTTGTACCCTAAAAACCCATTACACGATCTTTGCCATGTCAATCTAAAGAAACATGGTATACCGGCCCTTATGATTATACAAAGAGTATATCATAAGAAATTCTTAATGGGATGATGATATCATGCCATATCATGTCATTATTGTAAACCTCAATTCTATGATAAGAATGAGGGTATTTTGCTTGATATAATGTTCATGTGGACCTCAATTCTATAAAAAGAATGTCCATATCGATTTGTCATGGTACCTAAGTTAAGGGAACCATATTTCTACCTAGTTTTATCGATATCATGATTATACCGTTATTATCGCCATTCTATGTCCTTTGTCATATTTTTGGACTCTATTCTGTCAAAGTTGTCATACATGTCTACAAGCTTGATTATTGAAAATTCTATATTGGCTATATAAACAAGAGTGGATGTCAAAAATACATGATAAATGCCTGCGCATATAGGGCCCGATCTGGTCCTGGGAGGAGCACCCGAAAGTACTTGTGCCCATGGGAGTTAAAATGATAAGGTATCTGGCATTATACCGAGTGCATGACTTGCTTGATTGGACATTCCACACACATCTTGTACTTGAATCGTACTTGACTTGACATGAAATACGTGACCCGAAAAAGGGTAATTTACTTGCTTGATACATGATAGCCAAAGTTCTTGACATGACTTGTTAAACGTACTTGCTTGAATATCTTGAATAAACTTGTTATCTTGTTGAAAGATCATGATTAGTCCATCTTATTTCCTTGATATTACATTCTTTCTATCTTATCGTTTTATGCGAGCATGCATAGCTTTATTGCATTCATGAAATATGTAATTACTTAAACCCCTTGCTAGTACTTGAGATATAATTTCCTACTGAGCGTTCGCTCATTCCGTTTGTCCCTTTGTACTTTTCAGGTAAGTCCGACGACGATGGAAGTCAATCGGATGGGAATGGTCAAGAGTGAAAGTGATAGAGCTTCTACAAGTGTCGTCTAGTTGTTTCTATAGTTTCTTGAGTCAACTATGTACTTTTCTTTTTATTAAACAGAGTATTGGATTTGTAATAGTCTATCTAGTATGAAATAAAGGATTGGGTTATCTTGCTATTTGCGCATCTCTGTCTTTGTGTCGAATACACGACCACTCTGATTGACATGATTGATATAAACTCGTCGCGCATCTCCGGGTATCTTCCGCGCTCGGGGCGTGACAGTTTTTGTGGTATCAGAGCCTAAGGTATTCAATTCTTAGGAAAAACCCAAGTCCAAGGATAAGTTGAACGTTTAACCAAGTGAGATTGGGTAGAACCAAGGGTTAAGAGTCAATGAGTCTTTTAATAAGATCATGGTGATATAATACTAATGTAGCTATTATAATTGTAGGATAATGGCTGCCGAACGTGCTTAATGGCACAACATGCAGCGTACCCTCCAAGGGATGACTCAAGTGCTACAACAGGTAGCACAAGGTGGTGCTCCATGAGCTGGAAGCTTACACCAAGCATTTAAGAATATGAATCCCCCGAAGTTCATGGGATCGACCGATCCGGACGATGCCGAGCATTGGGTTCGGGAAACCGAACGCATATTCCGTGTCATGCAATGCACGGATCAGGACAAGGTTCTATTAGCTACATTTCAATTAGAGAAAGATGCTAGATGCTGGTGGGAGTCTATTGAAGCAACCATAGATCCGAATCAAGTTACATGGGAAGAATTTGTGGAATACTTCAATGCTAAATATTTCTCGGACCGAGTCCAAGAAAAGAAGGCTGCAGAATTCGCTGCATTAAAGCAACGATCTTTATCATTAGCAGATTATGAAGCTCAGTTCTCCAGGTTGTCTAGATATGCTAAGCATCTGATTAGCACGGAGAAGATGAAAGCCCGTAGATTTCTTAATGGGCTTAGGCCCCACTATATTACTCAATTGGCGCCTATGGACATCCAAGTTTATTCTGAAATAGTGCGCCGAGCTCAATTACTTGAAGATGCCACGGAACTATCTGATAGGATCCGTGGGAAAGACAAGAAGGAGCAAGTCACAGCTTCGGGTTCTTTCAAACCCAACTTCAAGAAGAGGCCCACTAATAGAGGTTCTTCCTCTCAAGGTCAAAAATTCAAGAAGACCAAGCCTTTCTCTATCACCACTACCCCTTTGAACACAGTCTGCAAGCATTGTGACAAGGCTGGTCACAAAACAGAAGAATGCTGGAGGAAATTAGGAGCTTCTCTCCGTTGTGGGAGTCGCGAACATCGGATTCCCGATTGTCCATTAATGAATGACCAAGCCGGTGATGGTAAACGCCCGGTGACCAAGAATGCTCGTCTTCATGCAATCCAGGAGACCGAACCAGAAGAAGAAGGCGGATTAGTGGAAGGTACATTGAAAATTTGTTCCAAAAGTGCTTATGTCTTATTTGATACGGGTGCATCGCATTCCTTTATTTCTAAGAAGTTTGCCGACCCGTTACCATTAGAACCAGAATGGATAAAAATAGTTCTAACTACTTCTCTTGGAAGTGAAAATGATATTACTCATCACTACCAAAACTGTGAGGTAATGGTTCAAGATAGGAATTTACCTATAGATCTCATATGCCTCGATCTAAAGGAGTATGATGTTATACTGGGAGTGAACTGGTTATCCAAATACCAGGCAACGGTTGATTGCCGCAATAGCCAAATTACTTTCAAAGATTTTCCAGAATTAGTCTTTACTCGCCCCAAGAGTCGGAGCAAATCCCCTCTTATTTCGGCTCTTCGAGCAAGCAAGCTCGTCAGGAAAGGATGTGTATCCTTCCTTGCTTTTGTCACTGTTAAAGAAGCTAAGGAAACCAAGATAGAAGACATTCTGGTAGTGCAAGAATTTCCAGACGTATTTTCGGAAGATTTGCCGGGATTACCCCCTCAAAGAGAAGTGGCCTTCACCATTGACTTAGTCCCTGGTGCTGGTCCAGTTTCAAAGGCACCCTATAGAATGTCCCCTGCGGAACTCAAAGAGTTGAAGGAGCAGTTGATGGAACTAATTCGAAAAGGGTTTATTAGACCAAGTACTTCCCCGTGGGGAGCACCAGTCTTATTTGTAAAGAAGAAGGATGGATCCATGAGATTGTGTATCGACTATCGACAGTTGAATCATCTTACTATCAAGAACAAGTATCCACTGCCGAGAATCGATGAATTATTTGATCAGATTTCAGGATCCAAATATTTTTTCAAGATTGATCTCAGGTCGGGATATCATCAGTTAAGAATCAAGGATGATGACATTCACAAGACTGCGTTCAGAAGCAGGTATGGCCATTACGAGTTTGTTGTTATGCCTTTTGGATTAACAAATGCCCCTGCTGCCTTTATGCAGTTAATGAATAGCATATTCAGGCCTTACTTGGATCAATTCATAGTAGTCTTCATTGATGATATATTGATATATTCCAAGACTAAGGAAGAACATGAAGAGCATTTGAGGATTGCATTGCAAATCTTGAGGACAAATCAACTATATGCTAAGATCAGCAAATGCGAGTTCTGGCTTGAAGAAGTGGCTTTTCTCGGACATGTCATATCCAAGGACAGTTTATCTATAGATCCGTCAAAGGTTGAAGCTGTGAGAAATTGGGAAAGACCCACTAATGCAAGCGAGATCAGAAGTTTCTTAGGTCTTGCAGGATATTATCGACGATTCATCAAAGACTTCTCCAAGATCGCCGTACCCCTCACAAGGTTAACTCGCAAGGATATCCGATATGAATGGAGTGAGGAATGTGAAAGAAGTTTCCAAACTCTCAAGGATCATCTCACTACAGCTCCGGTGTTAGCTCTACCAATAGAAGGAGAGAAATTCGAGGTCTACACAGATGCTTCGGGCATTGGCCTCGGATGTGTCCTAATGCAACAAGGAAAGGTCATAGCATACTCTTCGCGTCAACTGAAGAAGCATGAGGAGAATTACCCCGTCCATGACTTAGAACTGGCCGCGGTGGTATTTGCCCTAAAGATATGGAGACACTATCTCTATGGAGTACAGTTCACTGTCTACTCCGATCACAAGAGTCTCAAATATCTATTTTCACAGAAGGAGCTAAACATGAGACAAAGACGCTGGCTAGAATATCTCAAGGACTTCGACTTCAATATACAATACCATCCCGGAAAGGGTAATTATGTTGCTGATGCCCTTAGTCGAAAGTCGAGAGCAATGATAGCCAATTGTATGTTACAAGAATGGAGGTTACTTGAACAATTCTCCGAGCTCAATATAAGCTTGGACAAGGAATCCAAATTTGTCACATTATCTCATGTAAGCATACAGTCAGACTTATTATCTGAGATACAAACACTTCAGGATGATGATCCTATATTAGTGCAAATCAAAGGCAGATTAGAAGGACAATCTGACTTTCAGGTAGCTTCTGATGGAAGATTATTGTTCAAAGATAGAACTTGTATACCTGATTGTCCGGAATTAAAGAAGAAGATCTTAGATGAAGCTCACAGATCAAGGTACACTATTCATCCCGGATCAACCAAAATGTACCAAGATGTAAAGAGGAACTTTTGGTGGCCTAATATGAAAAGAGAATTAGCAGACTATGTATCTCGCTGTCTCACATGCCAACAGGTCAAGGCAGAACACCAAAAGCCTGTTGGAAAACTACATCCTCTAGATATTCCTAAGTGGAAGTGGGAGGATATTGGTATGGACTTCATCATGGGTTTATCTAAATCGAAAGGAGGACATGATGGAATCTGGGTTATCATTGACCGATTAACTAAATCGGCGCATTTCTTGCCAATAAAAAGTCGATGGTCAATTGATGTGCTAGCTGCACTATACATCAAGGAAATAGTCAGGATACATGGAATTCCTGTCTCAATCGTGTCTGACAGAGATCCCCGTTTCACTTCTCATTTTTGGAAGGGATTACAACATTCATTGGGAACAAGGCTTAACTTTAGTACAGCTTTCCACCCACAAACAGATGGTCAGACCGAGAGAACTAATCAAGTTGTTGAGGATATGCTAAGAGCTTGCATCATTGACTTTGAAGGAAGCTGGCATGACCACTTGCCTTTAGTTGAATTTGCATATAACAACAGCTACCAAGCTAGTATCCAAATGGCACCTTTCGAAGCCTTATACGGAAGGAGTTGCCGATCACCCATATGCTGAAACGAAGTTGGAGAGAAACAACTGTTAGGTCCAGACATGGTAAGGGATACAACTGAGAAGATACAAGTAATCAGAGAAAGATTGCAAGTTGCTCAGACGAGACAAAAGGCTTATGCTGATACAAGAAGGAGAGATCTTGAATTCCAAATCGGAGATCATGTATTTCTCAAGATATCGCCTGGACGTGGCATACGAAGATTTGGTGTTAAGGGTAAGCTTACGCCAAGATTCATCGGACCATTTGAGGTACTCGAACGAGTTGGCGAGGTTGCTTATCGCATCGCGTTGCCTCCTCAATTGTCCGAGGTACATAATGTATTTCACATATCCATGTTGAAGAAGTATGTACACGATCCATCGCATATTATCGAGCATGGAGATCTGGTGATCAAGAAAGATCTCACATACGAACAGAAGCCTTTAAGGATCTTAGATCGAGAAATACGAGCTCTAAGGAATAATGTTATTCCTATGCTTAAGGTGCAATGGAATAAGAATTCTGAACACGAAGCGACATGGGAGACCGAAGAATCTATGAAGAAACGATTTCCCGAGTTATTCTAAGAGGTATATGTTCTACACTCTCCACGTGTATAATTATATATATATTGAATTTGGGGACCAAATTCTTTTTAAGTGGGGGAGGGTGTAGCAACCCTGATAAATGAATATTTAGAATAAAATTAAAACATATATATTACAGAAGTAATACAGATAATAAGAATATGGTTAATTAGACGAAATAAAACAAATTACAAATAACGCCTCTTAGTAAGGCGTTAATTTAAAAAGAAACGCCTCTATATACGGCGTGACTAAAGAAAGGACGCCCTCACCTGGCGGCGTCAAACTCTAACGCCAAAGATGGTAAGGCCAAGGAACGCCACTATCTTGGGCGTGTTTTAAAAACAAGGAACGCCCTAACAAAAGGCGCTTCTTAAGAAACGACCTGCACCAGGTCGTCAATTAAAGAATCGACGACCTGACCAAAGGCGTTAATTCAGTTCGTGAACCGTTCGACCTAGAGCTTATCCAGGGAAAGATTAACCTAATCTAGTAAGTGTCTATTAGAGTAAGGACTCTATTAGGGATATATTACCCTCAATCAAACACTATTTTTTTAGGACTCCAAAATCCTATAAATAGTCTTGATCGAACAACCCTAAAACCTATTTGATTCATTCGACTGCAGAGGTACGTGAAGAACAAATAGTTCTTCTTATTTTTCCTTTTTTTTCTCTGCTTCAGTTGCATGAAGAATTAACAATTCTTCATCTTCTTCTCTACACAGGTTAAGGGATCCAGTACGTACGTGAAGAACAAAAGGTAATGTTCTTCTTTCTTTTACCTTCGGTCAGGAAGTACGAAGAAATACTAATATTTCTTCATCTGTTCTCGTAGGAATTACAAAACCGAAGAACAAAGAGCTCCTCTTCTCACGGTTCAGATCATCAAATTATCATAAGGTAGGATTTTCTCAAGTCTTGTAGCCCAAACTAAATTTATATAATACAAGAAGCATCATGCATATCATGTATTAGTGTTATTATAGTTTCTCGGACGTTGCTGGAATATTATTGAAAGAAACGCCCATGTCTAGGGCGCTACTTTTAGAAACGACCTGAACTAGGTCGTTAATTTAAGATTTGACGCCCTACCTAGTAGGCGTTAATTTCATGAAAATCGCATGTAATTAATAATTGATCCTGTTTAAAATTCAATAAATATGAGATATCGATTCTAATATCTTGCATAACTCTACCTGTGAATTCCTACTGATTTTCCTGTCATGACCATGTCTCCTGTCTCTTGAAATGTTATTTCCTAAAATATTGTAAATTCCTTGAATTCACGACCTAGACTAGGTCGTTTTCCATGTGTTAACGCCCCAGAACAGGGCGTGAATTGAAAAGAAACGCTCCTTCCTAGGGCGCGTATTCGTTAAAATCCTGGAATATATATTCTGCAAAAAAATAGAATTAAATAGTAACGCCCCTGTTCAGGGCGTGTTTTTATAAATTCCTGAAAATATTGATATTCTGTCAAACAGTAAAAATAAAAGGGCGCCTTCTGGTGAAGTCGTCAAATCTTGAAGAAACGCTCCTGACCAGGGCGCGTTTTTGGACAAATTACTGAATTATTGGAAATTCTGCAAAAATGGAAGATAGGTAAACGCCCTTCTGTTGGGCGTTAATTAATTGATAAACGACTCTGCTTAAGTCGTTATTTTACTGTAAAACTGATTTTATACTGTTTCTGTCAACCGATGGTTTCATATGTTAATATATATATATATATATATCGGCACTATTCTCCACTCCGTGAGTTTAGTCCCACGTTTCATGTTGTTTTATCGATCACACTCAACTCTCATTGACATACAAGCTCTCCCTTGGACATTCCGTTCCTTTGGACTAGCGAGTTAGTCATAGAGACCTCCGTAAGACTCCTCGTAGCTTTGGATTCCCTCAAGGCCGACTGAGCTGGTTGTACCCTAAAAACCCATTACACGATCTTTGCCATGTCAATCTAAAGAAACATGGTATACCGGCCCTTATGATTATACAAAGAGTATATCATAAGAAATTCTTAATGGGATGATGATATCATGCTATATCATGTCATTATTGTAAACCTCAATTCTATGATAAGAATGAGGGTATTTTGCTTGATATAATGTTCATGTGGACCTCAATTCTATAAAAAGAATGTCCATATCGATTTGTCATGGTACCTAAGTTAAGGGAACCATATTTCTACATAGTTTTATCGATATCATGATTATACCGTTATTATCGCCATTCTATGTCCTTTGTCATATTTTTGGACTCTATTCTGTCAAAGTTGTCATACATGTCTACAAGCTTGATTATTGAAAATTCTATATTCTCTATATAAACAAGAGTGGATGTCAAAATACATGATAAATGCCTGCGCATATAGGGCCCGATCTGGTCCTGGGAGGAGCACCCGAAAGTACTTATTCCCATGGGAGTTAAAATGATAAGGTATCTGGCATTATACCGAGTGCATGACTTGCTTGATTGGACATTCCACACACATCTTGTACTTGAATCGTACTTGACTTGACATGAAATACGTGACCCGAAAAAGGGTAATTTACTTGCTTGATACATGATAGCCAAAGTTCTTGACATGACTTGTTAAACGTACTTGCTTGAATATCTTGAATAAACTTGTTATCTTGTTGAAAGATCATGATTAGTCCATCTTATTTCCTTGATATTACATTCTTTCTATCTTGTCGTTTTATGCGAGCATGCATAGCTTTATTGCATTCATGAAATATGTAATTACTTAAACCCATTGCTAGTACTTGAGATATAATTTCCTACTGAGCGTTCGCTCATTCCGTTTGTCCCTTTGTACTTTTCAGGTAAGTCCGACGACGATGGAAGTCAATCGGATGGGAATGGTCAAGAGTGAAAGTGATAGAGCTTCTACAAGTGTCGTCTAGTTGTTTCTATAGTTTCTTGAGTCAACTATGTACTTTTCTTTTTATTAAACAGAGTATTGGATTTGTAATAGTCTATCCAGTATGAAATAAAGGATTGGGTTATCTTGCTATTTGCGCATCTCTGTCCTTGTGTCGAATACACGACCACTCTGATTGACATGATTGATATAAACTCGTCGCGCATCTCCGGGTATCTTCCGCGCTAGGGGCGTGACAGGGACTCTGCTGGACCCAATGGCATATTGCATAGAAACCCAAAGACTTTAAAGACTAACCCTTTGGCTTATAATGCCTTACAATTTGCAAACCCAATTAGCCAAGGGTATAAATACAAACAAAAGGACATAAATATAAAAATAAAATTTACGTGCTCGGAGTTGATTCCCATCAGTAGGTTGACTTGCATTGACTTTGACTAAAGTCAACTTTGACTATCATTACATTGACTGGAGTCAACTCCCTTTGCCAAAGGAGTCAACCCTTCTTCTTCTTTAAGTCTCTCAACCTTATCATCCATTTGTCAAACTTAAGATTTAGTTTTCACCCTTAGCATGGTCTTTGTTCTTCTTCCACCTTTGCAAGCTTCATGGTGACTAGAGTCGACTCTAGAGCCTTCTTAAGTCAACTCTTCTTCTATGCTTTTCAAGCTTTCAACGCTGCCACCCATTTTACACCTTTGCGTAGCTATTTGTCAGCTTTTTCGCATATTTGTCACTACTGCCCACATATTTGTCACCACTATTTCCATCAGCTGGCGGGTGACTTCAGGTTGACTAGAGTCAACTCGAGAAGTGTTTGGAGTCGACTCAAAACATCCTTTTCAACTGAAATTGCATGGCCTTCTTCTTGTACCATCTTCATACCTATCAACGGAAGCTTCATGAGTTTCTAATTTGATAGTTCAATGACTTATAGTAAGTCATCATCAAAACATAATTTAGACAACATTCTCCCCCCTTTTGATGTGTCAACTATGAGTCATTGTGCTCACAGTTTGGACAGCAGAAATGAAACAAAACTATCATGAAGCACATCATTAGTACATGAATGATTATGACAACAACATGAAGGACTTCAATCATGATATGTATAATGAGCACACAACATCAAGACTCTTTCTCCCCTTGACATACAACCTCTCTCTCTCCCCCTTTGACATCAGCAAAACATGAGGGGTCGTGTAGAAAGAGCAGGAAGGAGTAGGAGATGTGGAGAAAATTTCAGAATGAAAGAATCAAGACTAAGACCCATTGGAGGAAAGGACTGGATCAGCTGCAAAATAAATATCTCCCAGTACATAAGCATGGCATGGTGGTAGAGAGTGAACTAATAGGTTTAAAATAAATAACGTTGAGAAGTATTAGAATTCAAGCAACTAACAGAAAGTGTTCACCCAAGATTACTGGTGTAGATGCATAAGAGGGAATTGAAGTTTAGGATATCTCTTGCTCAGATTAACTCGGTGAGATTCAGTGACCTTTCAGGATTAACTACCATGAGTATTGAAGCCAAACAAGCTGGAATAGTGAGAATTTTTCTGAGCATGCACCCTTTCCAAACTGACAATCAAGTTCAACTAACACCTTTTTACGTGAGGAATCACATTTGTTAGATGCAAATGCCCCAGTTACTTAGTGCTGTTAACTGTCATGCCTCATTTCGATCAGAGATAACTTGCCACTTCACGCCTATCCCTCCATCACTTCATTGGTGAGGGATGACAGTTTCTCAATGGGCAGGAGCCATTGCTCTATTAAGCTATTCTTGCTCACCATTTTTTAAAAAAATTAAACTCTACCAGATCAGAGTTAGTCAAGACTGTTGTGACGCTTAAGGTGATCTAGAGGGGGGTGAATAGATCAGTCACCCGATAAAAACGACTGTAGCAGATTCAAGTGTGGAATATAAGAACTTCTGCTAAACAGATAGAGGGCACAAAGCAAAGACCAGCTAGAACTTCTAAAGAACCGTCCTAAATAGTCATCTACTACGCAAAGTACAAGAATAAAGAAGCGATGCAAACCACAAAGTAATCACACAGTAGACAGGAGTTTTTAGGTGGTTCGGTTCTCCAGACCTACGTCCACCCTACACTCAAACCCAAGTGTGGCTTACTGCTGCGCAACACAGCTTGCGTCCGTTGGGCCTTACAGCTTAGCCTACAACCTCTGAGCTTCACAGCTTGCTATCCGAGACCAAGTCTTGCTCGCTGAGGAATTACAGCTTCACCTGTCTAGAGGATACACCTATGCAACCGCTGGGGACTACAGCTTGACCCGACCAGTGGAATCCACCACTGCAAATGCTGAGCCTCACAGCTTGCTCCGCTGGGCAACATAGCTTAGTCGTCCGAGGTATCCACCTCGCCCGCTGAGCATCACAGCTTGCTCTGCTGACACACAGCTTGAAGAAAGGTTTAAAAGAAAAATAAGAAATGAGAAACAAAACAGCAACAGAAAGTTGTATACGATAACGCACAAAATATATCCCTGCAGGGAATGAAGCTCAAACAATTGAGCAAACTCAGATCTGGTTTTGAACCAAAGATCTGAGGAACAAATCTCTCTCAACTCTTCTCTCTCAACTCTCTCCTTCTTCTCTTTCTTTTTCTTCTGGATCGTGGAAGCTCTCTTTCTACTTCTGCTCCTTTGATCACGATCAGTCTTCTCCAGATGGAGAAGTCCTCTTTATATAGCAGTTCCAGCAGGAGCAACACTGGGCGTGTGATTCCCACGCCTTCCCGTCCAGAAGGTTCCTCCATGTGTCATCATCTTGTCAGCCCTTCCTGCCTCGGATCACGTGCCAGGCACCAACCTCGGATCACGTGCTCAGTCATCAAAACAAACAAGCGCTTATTAGTGTATAGACTTGCTACGGCATCAAAGCAACCGTGTGCAGACTTTAAAATAAAGAATGTACAGACTTCAGATGAATGCATGGACTATGCCGTTTGAAGAGTGCTGACGATGTACAGACTTGCTAAACTACAGCATAAACATATCAGCAGAGAATGTATAGACTCTGCGTGCGTGCATGCTGTAAAGCAACGTATGGACTTGTGTTTGCGGGCAGACAATGTATGGACTTTAAATCAAAGGATGCACTGGCTGTACAGACTTTGCGTATGCACATGAGACGCTGAGTGAGACGCATGATGCACTGGCTGTACAGACTTTGATTTATGCACATAGACGCTGAGTGAGACGGTGCATGCGATGCAATGTACAGACTTAACATGAGACGCTAAGTAGACGGTGCATGCGATGCGATATACAGACTTAGCATGAGACGCTAAGTGAGACGGAGTAATGTATAGACTTAGCGAAGACGTCATGAGCAATTGGACGATGTACAGACTTGAGTTCGTGCATGCTACAGGGTAATGTATGGACTTTGAATGTGTTCATGCTAAAAGAGTGAACGTAGGTAAAGATAGGAATGTATAGACTTGTGTGTGTGTGCATGCTGCAATGAAATGTATATACTTGTGTGTGCACGCATCAAAGCTATCAGCAGAGAATGTGCAGACTTGCTGTAATGATGCATGAATGTTACAACAAAGAATGTATAGACTATATGGCGTGCAACTGATGAATGCACCGATGCAGTGTATGCATATAGTAGTGAACAAATGCAATGTATGCTAAACACAATGACTGGCTCACTGTGATACTCTCACTGTGTTGCTATCATCAAAACAAAATAGCATATGCTTGTGCCTAAAGGGCACAACAAAGACATTACCTTTTGACGAGAACCACCTCACGTCTCAGGTGAAGTGCATCCAGTTACTCAGTAAGTCCTAACCATTGCTTTGCGATGAGTGCTTTGGATAAATCTCACTTGACATGGTCGTTTGATTACAATACTATTTGCGATGGGAAAATCTAGTTCTTATTATTGTTTTTTTATTTATTTATTTAGGTTTATTTGGTTTATTTCACGTGTCGATCAACCAATTAACTAACTAGTAGTTTAAGTAACTGATTGACTGTGCGGGCATGCCAGTCACGTGAGTGACGAGTTTATTATGCGCTCATTCTGACCCGTGTCGGGAGAGAGAGAGATTCAATCGGGACCAACAATCCGCCATACCACAAAGGCTATCGCATTAATTACATCCCCTACGAGGAAGGAAAACCTTTGATTAATTACCGAGATAGTGGGCTGTCGAGGCCGGAATAAAGATGCGATGATATGAACATGACAAGATCACATGAGATGCGTCTATCTATCATGCAAGAGAGGCATGGTTTATTAAATTGGAGGCCCTCGGTACAAGGCGGAGGATGTAGGTCCGAAGACCACCATCGCGCATAGCGGAGACTTCCGATCGGGCGTAACCCGGTCTTCCGTCAATGCCACTTGATATACCGAAGGGCCTATGCAGGCATGCACGCACGATACTTATGACGACGTTAAGCATGGCAATAGAGTTATGAAAATGAACAATGACCAATCAAGTTTAATAGACTCCGCTAAAGTGACGAAGGTGGCAACATACGCATGTTGACGAAAGCAAAATGCTAACACACATGGTATTAAAAGCATGATAATAAGCTCATCCGGGGCTTGAGGAACTCCTTCTTTATTCGGTTTATTACTAATTAGGGTTTATTAGTCTCGACCATGGGAGACG
Organism: Amorphophallus konjac; assembly: GCA_022559845.1. Classification (NCBI taxonomy): domain Eukaryota; kingdom Viridiplantae; phylum Streptophyta; class Magnoliopsida; order Alismatales; family Araceae; genus Amorphophallus; species Amorphophallus konjac. The sequence goes on along the minus strand of CM040127.1, from coordinate 121,924,990 downwards.
AGGATCGCTCCGGAGGCGAGCAAGTGATCAGAACAGTGCAATTTAACCATTCGAAACCGGCGCGATCACGCGTAGGGATAGGTTTCCCAGCGCGGCCAAACGTAGGTAGAAGGGCTTAACCTGGCGCGCCCATGGCCATGGTTAAAACGGCGCGGCAGGCATGGGGCGCGCCGGTTCAAGGCGCGCCGGGAAAGAGCCATTCGATTCATAAAAAATATGAGTCTAATGTTAATACGGTGCGGGGGGGTATCACGCCGGATTAGGGCGCGCCGGATTAAGACCGCGTCGGCTTAGTTGATTTTTTTGAGAATTTTGAAACCATTTAAACTTATTAAGATGTTTTGAAGGTTTAAAGATTTAATTGGGTTTATTGCCTGTTGAATTGAAGTCTGGGGCTCTCCAGGAGTAGAGTCATGAGCCAGTGCGAGGTTCATACTCGAGCATGGAGGTTCCTTGACTAAGAATGAATGTTTTATTATGGCCAGTCCACAGAAACGACTTGTCTGTCTAAAACCTGCCAAAAATTGGGCAGCATCTCCCCTGTCCCTGAAAGGTTGCAGGAGAGGAACAGGGTCATACCCACTTGTGGAGTAAGCCCCTAAACTGCCGGTCTGCGTAATAGCAGCCAGCAAATTCCCAATGGACAGGATACCCCGAGGACGAGCCTATGAGGGGCACCAAAGCTCCGTGTGTCACGCCCCGAACTGATAGCAGCGGGAAGCGATGCTCGGAATGTGGCAGTTAACAGTCATGATAACAAGAGCGGAAGATAAATAACCATAATTAAACACAAGGAGGCCGTACACACATATTGAAAATATGAGCTCTTATTAATATTAAAAAGGTATAATTTTGACCCACTCTTACAATATTAGATTCAAATTAAAGCAAGAAAGTGATAGGTTTGGTGCAGTATTCAGAGGGGGGGTGAATGAATAAAACTCGTTTAAAAACTTTCACCCAATTAAAAGCTAGAATACTAACAAGACTTTCACTCAATATAAAATTTCGCCCAAACTGGAACTATGATGCTAACTAGACAGATTTATCAAATCTGAAAGCTAATCAACTATTCTGTTCTACCAGTTAGCAAACACATGGAGCGCCCCTATGCATTCATCTAGCGGAAGCACAAATGAACAAATCAAACCATAATGCACAAAGGGTTTTTAGGTGGTTCGGTCCTCTAGACCTACATCCACCCCACACTCAAACCGAGTGTGGCTTCCACTAGCTCACGCTAGAAACAACAGACTCAGTCTGCAACAAACGCTGCCAAACAGCTTGACCAGGGGAACAGCCTCCCCTCTTCCTCCCAACCGGAGGGAACCACTAGTGACACCAGTCACTAGCAAACCAGAGATACATGGTCTCTCTTCCTCCAGACCTGGAGGGAACCTCTGGACTTGAATCCACAAGCCCAGAACCGGAGACAAGTCTCCCTTCCTCCAAACCAGAGGGAACCCACAAGTAGCTCCCAGCTACTTGCAACTGGAGATCAGATCTCCCTTCCTCCAAACCGGAGGGAACCCGACCTCAGACCAGAGGATCAGAAGTACACAGCAAACCAGAAAACAAAGGAAAAAAATAATAAACGAAAATAACTTCAGCAAACAGAAGTTGAAACACGAAATACATAATGTGGCTCTCAACGGAGCTGACTGGCCTGGATTTGATCCACGGTCCAGTAGACGGATCTTCAGGTAAGCTTTTCTTCCTCTTCTCTTCTCTTCTTCTTCTTCTCTTTCACTCTCTCAATCTCTGCTCTTCTATTCTCTTCGGCTCACACTTCTATCTCTCTCTCTCTCTTTCTTCTACTCTCCTAATCTCTCACTCTCTGCTGCACTTCTTCTTCTTTACTCTTTCTTCTTTCTTCACTCTTTCTTCTTCTCCTTCTGCTCTTCTATTCTCTTTTCTTTTTCTCTGGATCGTGGCTCTCTATATGGACATTTCTTCTCACCAACTCGATCACCTTCATCTGTGGACGAAGGTCTCATATATATAGCAGCAGCAGCAGCAGCATCAGCCACGACGTGTGACCTCCACATTTCCAGCCCTAATTATTCGGACCACGTGGCAGTCTCTCAGCAGGCTTTATTCCAGCCTCGGATCACGTGCTGCCTTAAGCTTCACGATCAAAGCACCTGTAAAACAGAGTATCGGATAAGTCATCAATTTAAAGAACAACTCTGTATAGATTACCAGAAGAACAGCACTTTAGAAAAAAACTGAATGAGGTTAACACGAAACAACACGAAGTAACAAATAGCAACGACACGGAGACAACACGAGGAACTAATAGGGAAAACGACACGAAGTCAGTAAAGACTCGATGTACAACAGTAAGTAACACGAAGTAAAACCACACAGACATAAACGATAACACGAGATGCAACCTGTAACAGAGATAACACTATAAAGAGAACTACACGCAGAAGATGAAAACAATAACCGACACGAAGTGGTTGCAAACAAGTAAGACACAAGGTCTACGTAAAGCAACACGAAGTGTGGTCAAAGCGAGAATGACACGAGGTCTAATGAGAAAGACCAACACGAAGACGGTGAAAACAGCACGAAGTGAAGAACAACGACACGAAGTATAGTGGTGATAAAAACACACACTACACAGAGAACGACACAAGGTGGTGGCACAGAAAGCAACACGAAGTGCTGCAATGTTCTGCACGCAGTGGAACAAAAACGACACGGAGTGAGTACGACATGGAGACAGATGACAGAGACCGTCACGAGTTGAAAACAACACGAAGATGAAAACTGAAATCGATACGGAGTGAAAACGACACGAGGTCTGGGAGACACGACACAAAGTCACAAGAACAACAGTAACCAACACGAAGTGTGGTTACGAAACATGAACGACACGAAGTGTGGAAACATGACACAAAAACGACACGAGGTCTGGAAACATGACACGAAGTCACAAAAGCAACAGTAACCAACACGAAGTGTGGTTACGAAACATGACACGAAGTCAAAACGACACGGGGTTTACTGGGAAACGACTCGAAGTTCATCAGAACAAATCGAGCTGCTACAGTAAACAACACGAAGACAGAACAGTAATTGACACGTGGTGAAACGACACGGACTTGATTACGTAAGATCAATACGAAGACAGAAACATAAAAATAACACGGAGACGTAGACACTAAAACAACACGGCGATGAAGACAAGGGAAACGACACGAAATCTAACCTCATACAAGCTTTCCTGTCACGCATGGAAATCAACACGAAGTGTTGTAAGCTCATTCGACACGAGATTTTTTCGTGTTAGTGAGGGGAAACAACACGAAAACTCAAGTACAGAAACAGCACGAAGATGATGTACAATCTGATGTACAGACTTTGAAGAACAGTCCAAAGTATAGATTTGCACGAGCGAGCTACAGTGCCAAAGTATAGACTTCACGCTGTACAGACTTGGAAGATCAGTGTTGAATGTGTAGACTTGTAGTTTATCAGGAAGGAAGGCCAGTGTACAGACTTGCTGTCCTCACAGCAGAGGACTCCAGTGTATAGACTTGGAGGCCTGAAGGCAATGTGAGTAACAATCCAATGTATGGACTTTGACTCTAAATGAGACTGACAGTGTATACACTTAGCCAATGCAATGCACTGTATGGACTTCCATGAAACGCTCAATGTGCAGACTTACTGCCAATCAATGTATAGACTCTGAAACTGCATATGAAAGCTTTATTCAGCAGATAGCAGTCTGAAACTCCAATTGCAATGATTCACAGTGTAAACAAATAAACTGACTGAGCATATGAAAGCCTGAATGATCATTTCAGCAGGATGACTCACATCAAACACCAATCATCAAAACTAGATAAAAAACCACAGCAATGAATGCTTTATGCATCAGTTTAACATGTAGCATGACTGAACATCAAATATGTTAATCTAAACTGAGCAGCAAGATGATTGAACATTTGATTAACTCACATCAACAATCAATTACCAAAACCATCATCAAAACCACAGGGGCACAACAATCTCCCCCTTTTTGATGATGGCAACACTTTCAATTATGTTGAGTCATTCTGATGATGTGAGGCATTCCGAAGACTCAAATTATTCTCCCCCTTTGACTTCATCAAAAAGAAAATAATTTGAGAAATTAAAGCATGTATAAAGGTTCAGTCAAGTTTTCTCCCTTGCAAGAACATGATTCTCCCCCTTTAATAGTTTCAGCAACAACATGAGTTAGAGAAGATCAAAAGAAATCTGCATGTACTGGTTGAATGATATTCTGGAAGGGTTAAATGCAAAAATGCAGATGCAACAAGAAATGTAATACTCCCCCTTCAGTATATATGAATGCACTTTAAAACAAGTCTCCCCCTAAGTCAAACAACTTATGCAATCATGCATATGCAACAATACTCCCCCTTTGACATGGTCAAAAAGAGAGAAACAGTAAAAACATATGAGTGCAAAATACAATATGCATGCAAATATCTCTAGACCATAAAGCCCCCTGAATGTAAGACTCCCCTTTTGAGAAGGGATATGAACAGATAACCAAGGTAGAAAAGGTTGGAGGATCACTTGATAACAGCTGAAACATAGATTCAGAAAGGAAGCACGATTATAAACAACTGTTAAAGTATAAGAATCATCAACATACAATTTTCAAAAATTCAGGTTTAACAGTGATAAATCTAGAGTGAAACACCTGACCCCTGAAAAAGAATTTTAGATTCCATTTATAGCAATGAATCTAGGGTACATGGTATTAATAGATAAGTCTGAAATAATACCCTTTTGTGTTTAAACAAGGAAAATCAAGAGAGGCAACTTGAATATGTATTGATAAAAACAATTTTCACTCATTGACTTTTGATTTTTTTTTTTTTAGAAGGGTTACAGCAGTTTGATTTTCATTTTTCAATTTCTGAAACTGAACTAAGTGAATAGACCTATGGCACTTATGCTATTGACATTAGGTGTACACCTTGATCAGAGGCAGGTACCCCCAGTTACTAGGCATAAACTACATGATCTACATCAGATCAAGAACCACAAGAAAAAGTCTGCACTTTTGACATTAAGGGTACACCTTGATTAGAGGCCAGTACCCTCAGTTACTTGGTGAGGACTCCCCCTATAGATTTGACCCTATGAACAGAGATAGTCTAAAGCACTTCATGACATGTGAGTTCTCCTGTCTCTTTGGAGGAGTTCACAGTTTCTCAGTGCAATCAGCCATTACTCTGTCACTATGTTCAGTTCTTAACATTAATGATCTTGTTTACTGCTGCCCTTAATTCTTTTAGAGTGATTGATTGAAAGACATTACACACTCTTGTTCACCTGTTCTAGACATTTCCAGATTAACACATTTAGGTATAAAAAAAAACCTTTTCTATTTTAGCCATGAGACAAAGATTAAGAGCTATAAAAGTTTTCTTTTATCTCAATTTCTGAAGTGCAGACACTTAACTCTCCAATTTATAAAGGTTAAACCTTTAGTTCTTTTCAATTTGTAAGAGTGATTCTTATAAGTGAACAATTGCAATAATCATCATTCAATGTACTAAACCAGATGCAAAGCTGTTGTTTAGTGAAAATGATGGGGAAATGATAGCAATGGGCAAAATGGTTCAATGAGCAACTGATGTCAAAGAATATGAATCATTTGAATGAGAACACTGAGAAGTGAATAGGATTCAATGAATTGAATAGAACCTCTCAGCTCCCCCTGACACCATGATGCAAAAATATGCTATGCAGTACACTGTTCTACATGAGGACAAGACCCTTGGTACTTGGCAGAGAATCTGGTCTCAAGGACCATCTCACACATAGTAAGAACCTCCAGGCAGATTTCCCTACCTTTTAGTAGCTTACCATTTGATATACCAGGGTTATACAAGACAATGCAACATAAAGCAGTCCTACATGCATTGAACAACTTCAATGACAGTCATGCAACTGATGTATGCAGACATAAGACACATGCATAGACTGTGTACACTGGATGAACCATTCACACTTAGTTCCAAGTATGCATTCAAATACAAGCATGCAGTGCATTAACACAAAACACATGCATGGACACAGAGTCTATATAGTGCATCAACTGTATACACTAAAGAAGCATTCAAATTCAGTTCAACATATAGCAAGAGAAGAGCATCAGATATGCAGAATTGAATTCAATAGCTGAGTCTGGAATACAGACTGATCAGCTAGACATGAAGAGTTCATTAAAAAATCAACCAAGCAAATTAACATGAAACTCACAGTTTTCATGCTCACACTTTCAGATAATGGAATTTAAAACAGATTTCAGAACTGACCTGAATTGAATCATGGGGTTTTCTTTTTGAGTGCCTTGGTTGACCCTTTTTATTTCTCCTCCCAAGGCACACCTGCAGCAAGTCAATCAAGTTGATCCTGCAGAGACCCAAGCAGTCTTGGGTCCTGCACTACCCCTATCAGGTGTTCTAAACAGTTTCTTAGCAACATGGTCATCAACATCAGAAAATAATTGTCCATAGAGTGACCAAGTTTACCACAATATCTATATGAAACAGCAGATTTTCTGGTCCTATGATGCATATCAACAGCAGCATGAGACCTATGATAATGAGCATGAATTTTTCTGTTGTAAGCATGATTTTTTGATTTACCATTACCTGCCCACCAGCATTCAGAAGCTCGGTGGCCAGATTTTCCACATTCAAGGCATACAAGAGTCTTTCCTTTAAAATCAGATTTATTTTTACCAAGAGAATTTCTATTTGCTGGGAATTCAACAAATTTGGAATTGAAATGGTTTGCCTGAGCATACCAGCAGTCCTTGACTGTATGGTTATTCCTCCCACATTCGAAGCACCTTGGGTGCTTGCCTTTGGAGCCAATGTCATTTCTATCAAGAATATTTTTGTTGACATAGAAATTAACAGGTTTAGAATTAAATCTCTTTCCCTGAGTATGCCAGCAATTTTCAACCATGTGGCCCAATTTTCCACAATGAAAACATTGAATGTTCTTTTTATGAAATGCATGATTTTTAGCATGGAACAGTTTATCATGCATTTTAACAGCAGATAGATCATCTAATTTCATTTGTCTACAATCATGCATGAGATGACCTATTTTATGATAATAAAAACATTGATGCCTTTTGGTGTGAGCAGAAGAAGGTTTCTTCACAGAAGGCTTCCTAGCATGAATTCTATCATACTTCAATTCTTCCTTCTTCATCACAAAACAATCAGCCATCTCATGGCCAAACTTTCCACAGTAAAGGCATTTGACATTTTTGGTACTAGATTTGTTGGGCTGAACTTTCTTAGCATGCTGATCGTTATCATTCTTTTTCAAAACTTTTCTTTTCTCCTTTGTTTTCTTATTTTCCTGATTAGCATGCATATTAGAAGGAAAAGCTGAAGTGCTAGCTAACTCAGAGCTACGCACAAAGGTTGTATACATTCTTTTTCTCTCTTCCTGTTTACTGCCTTCATCAGAGACCTTCTTCTTAGAAGCAGCCTTTGAATTTTCTTTGTTTTCAAATGACTCAGATAGAGAATTGTTCAATTCAGTGATTTCATTTTTGAGAGAAGAAATGATCATTTCAGAATCTGTGATCTTTTCATTAAGTAAGACATTAATGGCTTTGTAGCTATCAATCTCTTCTATCAATGTGCTCACTCTCTCACATTCATTTTCAACTGAATTCTTCCCTTTTTCAAGCATTAAGAGTCTCTCAGATATGGCAGAATTTAGCAACCTTAATTCTTCATTTTCCTTTCTTATTTGTTCATTCTGAACTAGTTCATTAGTTAAGATTTGATCATTTCCTAATGAATTCAGCTTGTCTTCTAGTTCAGAGATCTTGGCAGTAAGTTCATCATTTTTATTTTCCAATAGAGAGATTTTTGTTCCTTACTCACATTTAGATCAGCTAAGCACATATCATGAGATGTTTTTAGTCTTTGACAGTTTTCACAGGAAATATTAAAGCTAATCTGTTCACATCTCTTTTTCAACCTTCTATTTTCAGATTTTAATTTCTTGGATACTTTGAACAGATCTTCATACATTACTATCAATTCATCAAAAGTGTATCCATCTGATTCAGAGCTTACCTGAGATGAGACCTCATCTTCATCATCCCGGTTGGCCATCAAGCAGCTATCACCTTGCTGATTATGCGCAGAAACGACTCTGTCATATATTTCCTTTCCAGATGTGCACCTGGAAACAAAAGGATACATATCAGTATTAACTACAGCTCTCAAGATATTAAGAACTATGGTATTATCACAATTCTTAGAGCTGTCCTCACTAGACCAATTGGTCTGATCTTTAGGTAAGCGGTGTGGACCTTTAGATATAAGACACCACAAATGTGGACCAATTGAGTCTATGTACACAGCTAGGCCTCCTAGCCAACTTTCAAAGTTAGAACCATCATAAATCGGAGGTTGAGCCATTAGAACAGATGGCAGACAAGTTCAACGAAGTAAAACAAATGACACGAACTCCACTGAAACCAGATAATCAAAATAAGACACAAGTCAATGAAGCAAGAACCGATTTCAAGAGACCCACTCTGAAATGCACCAAAACAAATCGGCAGGATCCTCTGCAGATTGTTAGATCTGATAGATCAGAAACCTGCTCTGATACCAATTGATAGGTTTGGTGCAGTATTCAGAGGGGGGGTGAATGAATAAAACTCGTTTAAAAACTTTCACCCAATTAAAAGCTAGAATACTAACAAGACTTTCACTCAATATAAAATTTCGCCCAAACTGGAACTATGATGCTAACTAGACAGATTTATCAAATCTGAAAGCTAATCAACTATTCTGTTCTACCAGTTAGCAAACACATGGAGCGCCCCTATGCATTCATCTAGCGGAAGCACAAATGAACAAATCAAACCATAATGCACAAAGGGTTTTTAGGTGGTTCGGTCCTCCAGACCTATATCCACCCCACACTCAAACCGAGTGTGGCTTCCACTAGCTCACGCTAGAAACAACAGACTCAGTCTGCAACAAACGCTGCCAAACAGCTTGACCAGGGGAACAGCCTCCCCTCTTCCTCCCAACCGGAGGGAACCACTAGTGACACCAGTCACTAGCAAACCAGAGATACATGGTCTCTCTTCCTCCAGACCTGGAGGGAACCTCTGGACTTGAATCCACAAGCCCAGAACCGGAGACAAGTCTCCCTTCCTCCAAACCGGAGGGAACCCACAAGTAGCTCCCAGCTACTTGCAACTGGAGATCAGATCTCCCTTCCTCCAAACCGGAGGGAACCCGACCTCAGACCAGAGGATCAGAAGTACACAGCAAACCAGAAAACAAAGGAAAAAAACAATAAACGAAAATAACTTCAGCAAACAGAAGTTGAAACACGAAATACATAATGTGGCTCTCAACGGAGCTGACTGGCCTGGATTTGATCCACGGTCCAGTAGACGGATCTTCAGGTAAGCTTTTCTTCCTCTTCTCTTCTCTTCTTCTTCTTCTCTTTCACTCTCTCAATCTCTGCTCTTCTATTCTCTTCGGCTCACACTTCTATCTCTCTCTCTCTCTTTCTTCTACTCTCCTAATCTCTCACTCTCTGCTGCACTTCTTCTTCTTTACTCTTTCTTCTTTCTTCACTCTTTCTTCTTCTCCTTCTGCTCTTCTATTCTCTTTTCTTTTTCTCTGGATCGTGGCTCTCTATATGGACATTTCTTCTCACCAACTCGATCACCTTCATCTGTGGACGAAGGTCTCATATATATAGCAGCAGCAGCAGCATCAGCCACGACGTGTGACCTCCACATTTCCAGCCCTAATTATTCGGACCACGTGGCAGTCTCTCAGCAGGCTTTATTCTAGCCTCGGATCACGTGCTGCCTTAAGCTTCACGATCAAAGCACCTGTAAAACAGAGTATCGGATAAGTCATCAATTTAAAGAACAACTCTGTATAGATTACCAGAAGAACAGCACTTTAGAAAAAAACTGAACGAGGTTAACACGAAACAACACGAAGTAACAAATAGCAACGACACGGAGACAACACGAGGAACTAATAGGGAAAACGACACGAAGTCAGTAAAGACTCGATGTACAACAGTAAGTAACACGAAGTAAAACCACACAGACATAAACGATAACACGAGATGCAACCTGTAACAGAGATAACACTATAAAGAGAACTACACGCAGAAGATGAAAACAATAACCGACACGAAGTGGTTGCAAACAAGTAAGACACAAGGTCTACGTAAAGTAACACGAAGTGTGGTCAAAGCGAGAATGACACGAGGTCTAATGAGAAAGACCAACACGAAGACGGTGAAAACAGCACGAAGTGAAGAACAACGACACGAAGTATAGTGGTGACAAAAACACACACTACACAGAGAACGACACAAGGTGGTGGCACAGAAAGCAACACGAAGTGCTGCAATGTTCTGCACGCAGTGGAACAAAAACGACACGGAGTGAGTACGACATGGAGACAGATGACAGAGACCGTCACGAGTTGAAAACAACACGAAGATGAAAACTGAAATCGACACGGAGTGAAAACGACACGAGGTCTAGGAGACACGACACAAAGTCACAAGAACAACAGTAACCAACACGAAGTGTGGTTACGAAACATGAACGACACGAAGTGTGGAAACATGACACAAAAACGACACGAGGTCTGGAAACATGACACGAAGTCACAGAAGCAACAGTAACCAACACGAAGTGTGGTTACGAAACATGACACGAAGTCAAAACGACACGGGGTTTACTGGGAAATGACTCGAAGTTCATCAGAACAAATCGAGCTGCTACAGTAAACAACACGAAGACAGAACAGTAATTGACACGTGGTGAAACGACACGGACTTGATTACGTAAGATCAATACGAAGACAGAAACATAAAAATAACACGGAGACGTAGACACTAAAACAACACGGCGATGAAGACAAGGGAAACGACACGAAATCTAACCTCATACAAGCTTTCCTGTCACGCATGGAAATCAACACGAAGTGTTGTAAGCTCATTCGACACGAGATTTTTTCGTGTTAGTGAGGGGAAACAACACGAAAACTCAAGTACAGAAACAGCACGAAGATGATGTACAATCTGATGTACAGACTTTGAAGAACAGTCCAAAGTATAGATTTGCACGAGCGAGCTACAGTGCCAAAGTATAGACTTCACGCTGTACAGACTTGGAAGATCAGTGTTGAATGTGTAGACTTGTAGTTTATCAGGAAGGAAGGCCAGTGTACAGACTTGATGTCCTCACAGCAGAGGACTCCAGTGTATAGACTTGGAGGCCTGAAGGCAATGTGAGTAACAATCCAATGTATGGACTTTGACTCTAAATGAGACTGACAGTGTATACACTTAGCCAATGCAATGCACTGTATGGACTTCCATGAAACGCTCAATGTGCAGACTTACTGTCAATCAATGTACAGACTCTGAAACTGCATATGAAAGCTTTATTCAGCAGATAGCAGTCTGAAACTCCAATTGCAATGATTCACAGTGTAAACAAATAAACTGACTGAGCATATGAAAGCCTGAATGATCATTTCAGCAGGATGACTCACATCAAACACCAATCATCAAAAGCAGATAAAAAACCACAACAATGAATGCTTTATGCATCAGTTTAACATGTAGCATGACTGAACATCAAATATGTTAATCTAAACTGAGCAGCAAGATGATTGAACATTTGATTAACTCACATCAACAATCAATTACCAAAACCATCATCAAAACCACAGGGGCACAACAGAAAGAACAAAAAGAAATAACCAGACTCACGACACTAGCTGGACTCAAGAAGATAAAAAAAAGACAGACTCCAATCTCTAGGTTCTAGGTTCACTCGATCACACTGATCCGATTCCCATTTGCAACGTACCGTTTACCGCATTACCTGAAAAGGATTGGAAGTAGGGGTGGGCAAGAAGCTCAGTAGGAATTATACTCTATCATCAGGCATGGTTTAAGTGATTAACCAATTAATGAATATGCATGATTAACGTGATAAAATAAGCAGAACTAAATAATCACTAAGATAGAAAGAGTAACGATAATTAAAATGGAAGAAATAGTTGCATGCCCAGATATCAAGCAAGATTAACAAGATTTTCTAGTGAATGGCCATTTGCAGTCAATTTCAAGTCATGTCAAGTAAGCAAGCAAGCAAGTACTTCATACTTTAAGCATGAATAATAATAAGTTTTACGAGAATGTGGAATGTCGTAGACCCAACACGCTAGATAGTACCGGTGCCAAATGCCACACCTAATCATTCACCTCCCCGGGGATCAAGTACTTTTCGGGTGCTCCTCCAAGGACCAGACTGGGCCCTTCATTTGTTTGCCTTGGTATTGAGTTCTTTTTGGATCGTAGATCCCACGAGACTAGACATCCATAACATTTAATGGCCAAGGGTTCCAAGGTCAAGTTCATGTAGTCAAGGTAAGAAACATAAGAATAATGATTCTTTAAGAGTCCAAACAATAAGCTCCATAACCGAGAGGAATAATTATCCTAAAGGACTATAATTAATGATCAATAGATCTAACAATAGGTAAATTCACAAAATACCATAGCCTACATTGGCTTGGTTAGCTCACACGATTTAAAATTCATGAAATAACCAATTTTTGAAAAACTATCAAATAAACGGTCAAACAAGGGCCGCTCAAGGGTATATACGGTTAATACAGAGCCACTCATGTCCGGAAGACATTAAGACCCATGAACATGATATACGGTCCATACAGGGCCATATTAAAGATATGCGGTCGTTATAGGGCCACCTATAAGGATATACGGTCCACTACGGGCCGCACATGCTTGTTCAGCCCTATTCGATCCAAGACTTAAAAATTAGCGGTTCAATCACGTAAATCGATGTTCTGGTGGTTCATTAGGTTCATAAAAAGGGTATAAAGAAATCTCGAGATGATGGTAAGTTCGCCGGATGGAGTTTTCGGGGATAAGTTCAAAGTTAACGCAACTTAAAGGGGCTAATGACTTACTAGAAGTCCGTAATTTGGTCAACGTTCTACTGGAATAGAATTGTTATCCAGCAACTAAAAGTTCATGATAAACCTAATTTCCATGTTAAATCATCAAGGATTAAGTTTTACATTTAATGTATTTGCCAAATAGATGAATCAAGATGATAAGATAATGAACAAGATCATGTAGGAATGAACAACATGCAATTAACAGAAATTTAGTTACATAATTAACCACTAATCATGTGGGTTTCTAATTAACCATTGTGTGCGTTGAAGTGGAGATAGTAATCGGAATGGTTTATACACTTGGATTGAGTGCAGGGACCATTGTTCTTCAATTTTGGATTGAGGAACACCTGGCTTAATTTGAGATCATAGGGTTGCATGCATGGGTCATTGGTTCCTCAAAATATGGTTTTCAATTGGACTAGGTTGAATGGGTCGATCCCCTCACGGTCCGGATCGATCCTCGGGTCGAAAACACGTAAATCGGGTCTTACAGCATATGGGTCGACCCCTTGGGTCGACCCTTGAAAAATCCAGGGATCTGCCTGCGTGTGGGTCGACCCCTGGGGTCGACCCCAGCAAGACAGACTGTTGTGTGCTGAATGGGTCGACCCCCTCACATTCTACCTTATGGGTCGACCCCCACCTGCCCGTTGTATGGGTCAACCCCATGGGTCGACCCCCGCACGGTGCTGTATGGGTCGACCCTCGGGCAGACAGGTTCTACTTGAGGATGGGCCGACCCCATGGGTCGACCCCTACATTCACAGAACCGAACGTGACTTCTGGAAACCAACTAATCTCACCCAATTGGGGTCTAATTGGACTGATATCTTAACCCCATGCTCCTGGGTTCTTGATGGACATATTAGGGTCATAATACACGAGTTTGGAACATGAAATTCATCGGAAAATTAATCGAAATCACAATCTATCTAGGAAGAACACTTGAAAACCTAGTTTTAGCATGCTTCTAATCAAACACGAAATTCTCTAAGCATGGTCTATGAAAATTGGTGCTTTATATATCAAACGAAAGAGGACTGGATGCTGAACATTTTGATATATTACTTGTGGTTTGAGCCAGAGAGAACCTACCTCAATCCGAGAAGAAAGAAGAAGAAAGGAGGAAGAACGGACGCCGACACGTCACCACTAAACTCCCGACAACTCCCTAGATCAATCTCCACTGCAACCGCCGCTGCTACCAAAGGATTCTAGGGTTGCATAGCTTCATTTTTATAGCTCATACACCTTCTGGAGCCTTCGGTGCTGGGAGAATTCGTCGAAACAAGTTGATTGTTTGAAAACGGCGCCAAAATGTTTGGCCTAGCCAAAGCTCGGCTGACACCACGTTTTAGGGATAGGGTTTCGATCAATTAACAGAGGGGAAATGATCCTTAGATCGTGGCCTTCCATTTGCCACCGATTTGGGGTCATTTGGTTGAGTATTAAGCTCTAATTTCGCGTTTTAAGTTAAGGTTAGGTAGGGGTTAGGTAAGTGTGCATGTTTGACTTAATCCACAAATTAGACCTAATTATGGATTTTTGCTGGGTCGACCACAGAAGACAAAGTTGTTAAATAAATGGCCCTTAAGCCAATTACCATATTTCTAGATTTTTATAAGGTAGTCAAAATTTTACTAGTTCCATTTACTAAGGGAAATAAATATTAAATTCCAAAATTCATTTATTTCAATTAAATTTCAGATATTTAAAATCGGGGTATTACACCCTCCCCCACTTTAAAGAATTTGGTCCCCAAATTCATCGTGTATTACCAATTTTGTGAATGTTTGAACTAAGATGATCTTATTTATCAAAATAACATGTTAATTATACAATTAATATCGAAAGAAATTAGCTATAGCTAGGGATAAAAGAGAACGATACCATATATAATTCTTCATTCGATAGAAGTTGGTTCCGATTCTTCTTGTAGTTTTGCTTGTGGAAGTAACATAGGACAGTTAGCCATTGTATGATCCTGATTTCCGCAACGCAGACACGCTCCGCTCCTTCGCCAGCACTCCTTTATGAGATGACCAAGTTTGTGACAATATAAACATTTCATTTGCGTAATATTGCTCTTCTTCTTCTTATTACTTCGGGTTTCTTTACGACGGACTCGCCAGCCTCTAGCGGAACCGAATCTTAGCTTACCCATGGAACCACTCGAATTCATTTTAAGAAAGGCTTAGAGACATGCAAGATGGTTATATGGTTAACTTTTTCATTACCCGTAAGCGTAACGCAACACAATCTTGCATATATTTTATTACTTAACCCAAGATATTACCCAATCTCACCAGGTGACAAGGGATGACACGGGTCTTAATACTTAGGGTAACATATACTCTTGGACAAAATCCAAGGACTCAAGCAAGGAGGCTCTGATACTACCTCTGTCACGCCCCGAACCGATAGCAGCGGGAAGCGATGCTCGGAACATGGCAGTTAACAGTCATGATAACAAGAGCGGAAGATAAATAACCACAATTAAACACAAGGAGGCCGTACACACATATTGAAAATATGAGCTCTTATTAATATTAAAAAGGTATAATTTTGACCCACTCTTACAATATTAGATTCAAATTAAAGGAAGAAAGAACAAAAAGATATAACCAGACTCACGACACTAGCTAGACTCAAGAAGATAAAAAAAAGACAGACTCCAATCTCTAGGTTCCAGGATCACTCGATCACACTGATCCAATTCCCATTTGCAACGTACCGTTTACCGCATTACCTGAAAAGGATTGGAAGTAGGGGTGGGCAAGAAGCTCAGTAGGAATTATACTCTATCATTAGGCATGGTTTAAGTGATTAACCAATTAATGAATATGCATGATTAACGTGATAAAATAAGTAGAACTAAATAATCACTAAGATATAAAGAGTAACGATAATTAAAATGGAAGAAATAGTTACATGCCGAGATATCAAGCAACATTAACAAGATTTTCTAGTGAATGGCCATTTGCAGTCAATTTCAAGTCATGTCAAGTAAGCAAGAAAGCAAGTACTTCATACTTTAAGCATGAATAATAATAAGTTTCACGAGAATGTGGAATGTCGTAGACCCAACACGATAGATAGTACCGGTGCCAAATGCCACACGTAATGATTCACCTCCCCGGGGATCAAGTACTTTTCGAGTGCTCCTCCCAGGACCTGTGGAACGTGGATCTTATCTTGTTTCATCGTATTATTTATTTATATATATATTTTTTATTTGGATTTTTTTTAATTTTTTAATTTATTAGGCGTGCCAGTCACGTGTGTGACGATTTTATTATGCGCTCGATCTGACTTGGTCAGTCGATTGTGAAGTCCGAGTCGGGACCAGAAGTCCGTCATACCATAAAGGCTATGACGTTAATTACGCCCTTCCAAGGAAGGACAACCCTTGATTAAACGCCAAAATAGGAGGAAAGCAGCGGTGAAGATAAGGCTCAGAAGAGACGGGGTTGATTTATTTGCAGAATGCTAAATGGACTAGATAAAGCAGGGGGGGTTATTAAGTACGGGACAAATCCGACGGCATATCCCCACCATCTTGGACTATGTCAAGTGGGAATAGGAAACCACCCATGCAGCGGCAGGGTAGGATCCGTAAAAGATCGGGTATAATAGACCCGGAGTCCGAATAAGGACAGGCGCGACATGGCACGTCCCATGTGGGTGCGGTGCCGCATCTATATCCCCCTTCGAGGGACTATCGGAGAGCGTTCAAGGACATAACTCCGTGGGCCGGCGAGGCTGGGAGAGAATATCACATTTACCCGGTAGGGTATGTATGAATTTCGGCAGCATGTCCCCTCAACTTGGATTATGCCAAGAGAGAATAGGTCATCATCCACGGGACGCCGGGATGACGACCAGATAAGAAGGGCACCGGGCCCGGGGATGTTACTTGCGTCTATCTCATTGGTTAATATTCCCTTGGAACCCATCAGAACGCATATAATAACATGGCTCTTTGAGTTCGTAAGGTAGCAGTGAAATCCGGATCGGAAATGAGGGTTGTAGGGGAGGTCCTCCCCATTACTGTATCTTCTCAGGGCACATATGATGGTCTCCGAACATCCCCTAGACAGGTGTGTAGGGAGACTAAAGGATTGAAGGATGACAGTGTAGAGGAGGGCCTCGGACTAAGTTTCATTGGCCAAAGAAGGAGGGTCTCGGCGTGGCTTTCTATTGGCCGAAGGGAGGAGCTCTCGGCATGATTTTGTATTGACAAAAATGGGGTTCTCGACATGGGTTTAGTTGGCCAAAAGAGGGCTCTCGGCGCGGCTTGACTAAAAAGAGGGGGGGGGGGGCTCTCGGCGTGAAGCTTCTCGGCGCGCTCCTCGCCGCGCCGGGAACCTGGCGCCGGGAGGCCACAGGCCGGGAAGGCTGTGAAGGAATAGGTGTTTAACCGGGGGGTTTGTCAGTTTGCTGAACGGGCAGGAAAAGGGAGGCCTCTCGGCGGCGTAGCTCTCGGCGTGGAAATTAGCACGCCGGGAAGGTGAAAGGGTTACGGGTTTCAGGGCTTGATTATGGTGCTCTGTTCGGGAATTTTCTGAGTTTTCTGGCTCGGATCGAGACCGAATGTGGAGTGCTGGAGGGGGTTTCGTGGATAGCTCTATTTGAAGGATGCCAAGGGAATTGGAAGGCCGAATCAGTAGGGGAAAAGAGACCATCGTCCATATCCTGTGAAGGGTTTCATCTGTTTGTTGCAGGCCGTCTGGGGAATCAAGAGATGACTGTCTCTGATCCCCTAGACGAGCCCAACTGCATCGAAAAACCGGCGACGGAGGAACTCTTAGCACCGAAGCTCCAGACCCTAATCATTCAAGGGTTAGAATGGAGGGTCGAGAGACTGAGGTCATCGCTTGTTAGAATCTTGCGGGATAGCATTAACCTGTAGAGCAGACATATCTTTGTACAGCCAGCAGTTCAGGGAACCAAGAGATTGATGTCTCTGGTTCCTGAACAGCACAAGGGCTCAAGAGAAAACTCGGGCTATATGCGGAGGATCTGCCATTGAGACAGGAGGGGAGAAGAAAGTAGAACCCAATAACCCATTAGATAGGGGTAGGGGTCCTATCTTCATCCCTCCTCGAAGAACAGATTCATTCAATCGGCTCTGAAACTCGAAGAGTCTAGGCTACTGGACTTTTCAGCCGAGAACTATGTACATGGAGAGAGACAGAGAGCAGATATCTCAATCAATCGATGCCCAAATGGGCCCTGTTGACACTTCATTGCGTTATATCGAAGACTTACACAGATCATAAAAGAGAAATGCAAAGCAGAGAGGTGGAAATCAAGACCGGGACTCTCCGGCTACATTTGATAAATCGAAAAAAGACTCGCTAGATTACATCAAAGAAAAGAAAAGAAAGTATGGGGGAGGGCGGAGCATTGACTCCTCTCCCTCCCCGGAGCAGCCCACCTGGAGCCTCTTCTTCCTCCTTTCTTCTCAGATATCTCCTCGCTTCTTCGAGTCACTTCTCTTGGGGCTCTCTTTTTCCTTTCTGTTTCTTCTTCGGGCTATCCTCTCTCTCTCTCTTTTTATCGAAGGGAAGGGGTTTTATATCTGTCTACCCCCTTCTCGGCAGGCCTCATCACGGCGCGCCTCAGCTGGGGCTTCCCGACGCGCAGGCATTCAACCTCTCGGCGCCACCTTCACACAGGCCCACTTGGGTCTTTAGTCGCTTTCACAGGCCCACTTGCATCATCACCCAAAAGGGCCCTCCATTGGTGACACAGCTTCCATTGATATCATTGATATGTTTTCATCAGTCCGTAGACAGGGGTTTCATCAGTATTGCCATCTGAATGATGACAAAACCGGGTATCATTTTATCGATATTGTCACCTGAATGGTGACGAGATCGGACATCAACCTTAGTCTGGGAAGACCTCAGCCGGGCGTATAATCTATGGAGATGATTCTTCTTCATTGATCTGACTTTGCAAAAGCCTTTACAATCTTCATCTACCGGTACCGGCTTCATCTTTATCTCATATCCATCTGTCAACAAGTCGACATCTGACTTACCCTGACATGTCATCTGTGGATTCTTGGATGAGGCAGTAGTACAGCTCTCATTAAAGTGTGCTAGGAGGTCCCATCAGTCGAGTGACTACTGCTTTATCAGTGTTGCCGTCTGAATGATATCGGCACCGGGCATCAGCTTGGCCGACAAAGGCTTTAGCCGAGTAAATAGTTGACGGGCTTCATCATTGGTCTTTCACTGTTGGTATGATCCTCTTTTCAATTGTGCTTTCACCCGTGTTCATTTTCAAGATGTCAACAAATGCCCCCCACCTGCGGGCGGCGTAAGCGCAAAATGGGCGGCACGGGGCCTGCATGTGACGTTCATTATTCGAGGGCATCTTCCTCAATTTCTCTTCAATCCGGTTCTCAGACCTGATCATCTCGTTGCATCAATATTCTGCACACGTATTCTTCATTTTCACTTTTTTCCATCTTCATATCTTCTTTATTTTCAGCATTTTGGAGCTTCTCGGCACGGGGCCAAGGGCTTCTCGGCGCACGAAGACCTCCCGGCGCGGAGCTTCTCGGCGCGCATAGCTTCCCGGCGCGCTTGGCCGAAGGGGGCTCTCGGCCTGGGGATCTCGGCGCGCCCTCTTGGCCCAAGGGGCTTTCGGCCTGGGGGGGCTCTCGGCGCGCATTTCACCGCGTCGAGACCCTGGTCGCTCGGGCCCCTATTTAGGGCGCCGAGGCCCTTTCTCTTCTCATTCTCACCCTTTCTTTCTCTTTCTTCAGCTTTTCTCTCCATTTCTTTTCTTCGGCGCGAGCAGTTTTCATCCTCTCGGCGGTGGCTGCGAGTTCTTCCCGTCCCGGGTATGACGTTTTTTGGGGATTTAATCCCTTTTGCTTCCGGGATCACCCCCTCTTGGTTGGTGACTCCCTATTCTTTTTGGGCAGACCCCGAATAAAGGGAGATGCTGCCGAAATTTTCATAGGGTCTCATGTTACAATCTTTATAAGACTGACTTTTAATTTAGGACTTTTAATTCACATTTCTTCTTCGACTGCAGACACTGCAATGGCTTCCGGCTCTGCTGCTACATCTTCTGGAGCCGTCGGAACAAGTTCGTCAGCCCAACCAGATATATCATGGGCCACAGTAAACTGGCTGAATGTGCACAGCCTCGACTTCGGATACGACAAGATCGCTTCCGTTGATGAATCATCCGATTCTGATACTGATACAGTGTCAACATCCCGGGTATACTCCACTGCCATGGAAACATGTTTCAGACGGGGCACTGATTATCGCCCGGATTTCCCGAAGGACAAACACTTGCTGCCGTTTATCCGGACCTTCACCGTGGGTGGAATGCGGAACTACCGAATAGCTCGTACAGTTGAAGCCGCAATTCTTAGTGAGAGAGACAGCCTGAAAGACTCAGTATATCGCGGAAAGGCTATATATCTTCCCGGGGAGAAGCGCGACTGGGATGCAGTCCTCGGCATATCGGAGCTGGAGCCGGAAAAGAAAATGTTGACCCGGGCCCCGGAGTTCACACCTGCTCGGTGGGATAATGCTAGTGGCCGAGTCAATAGGGAGAAGCCCGGCTATGGTCTCTTCCTGGCGCCAGTGAAGTGGGGGTACCGCGAAGAGCCTTTTGTGCTGAATTGTTCGGCCATTCAGTTCAAGTATCATTTGGCCGCTGGTTGGTTTGGGGATACCAAGATCACTGACGCCCACCTATTTCGAGCAGGAGCCGTGGAATTTACTGAGTTTGTTCTGAAGGAATATGCCCCTCTGCTGATCAGAGCCGGGGTATATCATAGTGTTTTTGCTTCCCGATTTCGGTATCCTATATCCCGAGGGTTATGCTGTGGGATGTTCGAGGTCTTCTGCCCCTTATTCAACATATTCTATACAGCAGAGGGTGAGACATCTCTTGACCTCTGGAGTCTGTCACAGCTTTCCAGACTGCCTATTGACGGTGAGCCGTATGAAGAAGTCTGCTTGGCAGATTCTGAGAAGGATAGCTCCGATGGCGAAGGCAGATATTCCATTGGCTTCTCATACCGGTACCTGATGAAGGCATATCGCTCCATTTGTCTGGCGTACAGTATAGGGTCCTCCGAAGGTTATCATCCCCGAGAGAAGGGCAGCAAGCTACGGATCCGGGTAGGGTAGTGGATTCAGTACTTCTTTGACGGCCCCTTGAAATATGCAGACTCCCCTTCCGTGGGTCCTACTGCTAGCAAGCAGGTAAGGGCTCCCCGTTATAAGTCAGCGTTGCCATCTTCATTGCGCCGTGCAGGCAGCGGTGGTCCCAACCCAGCAGGCGTAGACCCCATCACACATTGTGCGGCTTATTTCACCTACTGGCTGTGCACTTTCGCTCTCCCTCAAGGGGACGAGACAATCATCCGGCCAGAAGCTATATATCCGGCCTGTCAGATGGCCTGGGGGATGAGGCTGTCGCTCTGTCCAGTGGCCCTGTGTTTGATATACAAGTCTTTGGGGGATCTGTACAAGCATCGGACTCCCCGTTCTTTGAGGACCGTGGGTCCTTTTCATTTCTTCAATGCCTGGGTCTGTAGTTTATTTCCTGAGTTGGCTCCCAGAACTTTGCAAGCAGACACAGTACTGCCCAGAATGATTGAGTTTGCCAGTGCTGAACCTGGTCCTTTCTATGATCAGCTGTCCAAAATAAGGGGCCGACTGATAAAGGTGCCGGTGGATGCCCCTGGTAGCATTCATTTCTGGAGCTTGGCGGCAGGTTCAGCTCCTTTGATTGATCCTCAGAGAGAGTGCAAGCTGGAAGAGGTAGAGACATATATCCATCCTGTCTCAGGGGTTAACACTGCCCGACCAATCCTGGAGCCGGAGCTGGTCAGATGGGCCATGGCCATCCGTCCTAGTGTCTTAGTTTTCAGAAAGGGTGGCCTGCTCCTTCTGGAACCATACTATCCATTCCGCTTTGGGCGGAACTTTGGTTATGATCAGCATATCCCCACAACAGTCGCTCAATTTCCCCTGGAGAGCCGGGCTAAGCATGGGTCCTCCATTGTCGGCGATGGCCGGTTGTGGTGGGATTTCTACCATCGCCAGGACGGTGCAGTTTTCAGAGTTCCCACAGTTTCCAACCGTGTTCCTCGGGTAACATCAGAATATATCAAATGGTGGAACATTCGAACCAGCTTCTATAGGGATAGTAGAGGTGCATTCTGGGACGTGGCTGAGCGTTCCTTTCTGAAACAACAGCCCGGGCCAGTGTTTGACATCCCCGAGGCCCACCTGAGAAGGCTTTATTCACAGCACCAGAGGGAGGCTGAGAACTATCTGGCCCAGCGTCGGGCTTTGAAGGAAAAGGATTCCGACCCGCCTGCTCCTGTCTTCGCTGCTATCAATGAGGACACCTTCATGCAGAACTTGAAACATTTGAGCCGTGTAGGGGACGCTCGTTTGGAGGCGCAACAATATCCATTTCCTGTCGAGGAGCCGCTCCCGGTAGTAGTTTCTTGGAGGGGTCCGACAGATAGATTTCACCCGTATAGGACGTTTGTGCGCCGGGAAGATAGAACCCAGACGTACTACAAGCAGACGTCTTGGTTGTTTATTTTGTTGAATTTACACGGGTTATCTGCAGAAAACCCGATAGCCGGCATATTAAACAAGCCGTTGTTTATCTCTTTTCACTATGTCGACGGCTGGGGTATGGACCACCTCGACTTGTTTCGGTGTCTTGACCTTCATGGTCATAGTGACCTGGCAGCTTTAGTGGAGAAGTGCCAGGTACTTGGCGATGTATGCTGGCTTATCAAGGAGGCTGCTTCACGCTCCAAGGAGGTAGCTTATCTGTACTGGCCGCTCTCTATCTTTTATGACGGCCCAGCAGGTATGATCTCTTCTTTCCTGACTGCAGTGATTTCTGCTTAGTATTCACACTTTGCATCCACTGATCACATTATCTCTCTGACATCTTCAACAGACAGGCCTGATATAAAGCGACAGGGGCTTTATAGAAAAATCATTGCGCAGGCTGAGAAGCCTACTTATTTTGAAATCCCTGCAGCAGCACCGACTACTACTCCCCTACCTCCTGGCAAGAAGAGAAAGGCTTCCGTAGTTAAGGCTGCAGTTGGGAAGGCCAGGAAGGCCAAGAAGGTTTATGCTCAGCAATCGGCTTCGGTAGCTATGGACACCGGGACCCCTCTCCCTGATATTCCCTCATTTGATGAGTTTGAATCTGAAAGGGAGGCTGCTCAGACATCGGTTCAGGGTAACATCAATAGCCTTTAATTGCATTCCTCATTCTCTTTCGCTAGATTTCAAAGAAGTCCTTGAATCTGAGCCCTTCCTTTTGCACAGCCCAAGAGCCAGTTGTAGCACCTTCTGTGGTGGGGACCAGGTTGCCTTCTCCCACGCCAGCTAGTGAGGTGGAGGGTAAGTGTGTTTTTTCTCATCTGTTTCATACTTGCATTGTCTTCTTTGCTGTATATCCCTCAGAGGTCCCTTTTGCAGCAGTGGCGGGCGAAGAGCAGACTGAGGCTATGATGACAGAAGAATTGCTTCAACCACAGGAGGGTCACAAGACTCAGTTGAAGCAGAGTACTGTTCCGACCAGGCGTATAATTACCTGGTCTACATCCCGACATGTTTTGTAGGTGGCCCCACAGCGTATAGCTAGTGTGGAAATATCCTCAGGCAGTTCTAAGACCGTCTCTGATGAGGAGGAAGCGACTTTCAGTGGCAGTGAGGGGGATGCTCCTGAATCAGAGGCCCCGCTTGTATTTGCAAAAGGTGCTCTGCCTTTTCAGCCTGCTAAGCTACTGGTGCTATCTTCTGAGGAGGAGTTGCCAGAGGAGTTTGCCGGGCTCGACACCGAGATCGACATAACTCCACCATTTGTCACTCCGACTACAGAGCTTCCTTCTCTTTCACCCCACTTCGAGGATGTGGACCCTGCTTCAAGGGTGGGTTCCTTTTCATGTTTGTTGCTTCATCTGCTTCTTTCATCTAGTGCTGAAAGTTGCTTTGCTTTGGTCTTAGGGCATTGCCACTGCTAGCTCAGACACAACCGCAACTATCATGGACATTTCTTCTACAAACTGGGCTATTGTCCCTTTTCTGCCTTTAACTTGCATGGGGGTCCCTGAGGTCATTCGCCCTGTGCCAGTGCGGATACAGTCTTTGACGGATTTAGCATCGTTGGACTTAGGGGCCTCAGGAGAGAGTTGCATTCCTATCAGGGCTTCATATTTCAGAGCCGAAGCCGATCCATCTAGAAGCTCCGCTTTTATACCGGCCGCAGTAATGTCAATTGCGTCCGAGTCAGCAGTCCCTGCCATAGTGGCTATAGAGACTGGACTTTTGCCTTTTCCGCCTATAGCAGCTCCTTCCCTGTCACCAGAAAGAGCAGTTGAAGATGAAGCCCCTATTCAAGAGACTCATGAAGAGGCAGCTCCATCCTTCATCGATTCTCCCCCTGCGGATGTTCAAGCTATGGCTTCCGATATACCGATAGGGGAGGAATCTTCAGCTCAGCAGGAGAGCACAGAAAAGGACTGGCCAGCCCTTACAGCAGATCTGTCATCTTCATCCTCTCTGTCGGACGTTGCATTGTGGGAAGATATCGATGGCGAGGTGACCTTTGAAGTCGTCCCCTCTGCCTCCTTCGGCGTCGCTTCCTCTGACAACTTTGTCTGGCAGCATCTGGACATGCTACGTCAGCTGATAGAATCCCAGCCTGGCCTGACGTATCTGCAACTGAAGGAAATCGCCAATCGCTTCACCGCTGGCTTGCAGGCCATGGGCTACCCTTTGGACATATGGGTTCAGCGGGTGTTGCTTTTACTGAAATTCGTGCATCGGAGAGACTTCCTAGCACGGACTATGGTTGATAAGCTAACGGCGTTGAAGTTGCAGAGGTCAGAATATAAATCTGAGCTGGGGAAGCTGACGCTTATGCTTGATGGACGCCGAGCCAAGCTACAAGGAGCTATTCAGCGGGAGGAAGCTGTGCGGGACCGGATGGCCATTCTGGAGAAGGAGCTCTCTGGACTTCGAGCTGAACTGTAGCAATTATCCTTTATCCGGCCGCAGTCCGAAGAGGAGGTAGCCTCGCTGGAGGGACGAGTGATGTCTCTCCAGGACATGTTCATTGGACTTCAGGAGGAGGAGGCGCGCCTTCATGAGCTGGGGGCCGCTCCTTATGTGGGTCTTCTGGCCTTCGAAGATATATTCCGGCGGCCATAAATTGTCTATCCCTTCTTTTTATTTTTATTCTCTTTTGTGATATGGTGTCCCCTCGGGGCCCTTTATGTACTCCCTTTTTAATGGAAAGGAATCTCTTGGCTTCATGCGTCTCCATCTTATTCTGCATGTGGTTTTATCACTTTGGAAGGTGGGGTAGCGGTTTCGACAATCCCTCATGCGAATGGCTCGTACCTTGGCAGGAGAGCGTCCACCCCTTCAGAGAAAGGATGGGGAACTCGCTCCACCGCGTGACGGCTTCCGAGGAGGTGCTTGAACCGAATTTTGTTGGTGGCAGCAAACGTCTTATTGGCCATGTGTGCCGTAAGGGAGACGAGTTGCCGGAATGCAAATGAAGAGGTCTCATCAGAGTAGACGTATGGTCTAGGCTGGGCAGTGACTATTGCAGGTGGGACATTGAAACAATATATGTGGTTTTCATCAGAACAGACATAAAGTACGAACTGGACAGGTTTTATCATTGGCCGGGCGATGTACCGATCGGCCAACGGTTGGCTTCATCATCGATATTGAGCTTATATTGATGCAAAAGGGATTTCATGAGTTTCATCAGAATAGACGTAAGGTCTAAACTGGACAGGGTTTCATCATTGATCGGGCAAGGTGCCAATCGATCAACGGTTGGTTTCATCATCGATGTTAGGTTTTTATCGATGCAAAGGGATTTATAAGTTTCATCAGAATAGACGAAAGGTCTAAACTGGATAGGGTTTCATCATTGATCGGGCAGGGTGCCGATCGATCAACAGTTGGTTTCATCATCGATATTGGGTTCATACCGATGCAAAGGGATTTCATGAGTTTCATCAGAATAGACGAAAGATCTAAACTGGATAGGGTTTCATTGCCGGTGGGACGTTTGAAAGGGGGTATGTAGATTTCATCAGGGTAAACGTAAGGTCTACCCCGGAAGAGTTTTATCATCGGTGGGGAATGGAGCCAACTGACCGACGGAAGGTTTCATCAGTGAAGGGGAGGTAAAGGCAGCGTGCCGGTTGGCATGGGACTTTTGAATTACCACATTACTGACCCAAGTGCCCTTTCGGGTTTTCACCGGAGCCAGCCCCCTCTTGCTTTTGCCCACGTGCCCTTTCGGGTTTTCACGTGACGGGGTACCCGATTTTGCCTGCAGTGCCCTTTCGAGTTTTCACCACAGCTGGGTCTTAGCCATTTTTGCCCTTGTTCAGAATACCTAAACAAGACCGGCGGGGTATCTCTATTTTTAACCCCATTTTTATTATTTATATATATATAGATATACATATATATATTTCCCGAATTGGGACTTTAGCATGGATCAGGCGATGTGCTGCTTCATTAGTGGCTGCTCTTATCATCGGTATTGGGTATATACCGATGCAAGGATTTCATAGGCTTCATCAGGATAGACGTAAGGTCTAAACTGGATAGGTTTCATCATTGATCGGGCAGGATGTCGACCGATCAACAGCAGGTTTCATCATTGGTATTGGGTTTATACCAATGCAAAGATTTCATATGTTTCATCAGGATAGACGTAGGGTCTAAACTGGACAGATTTTATCATTGATCGGGCAGTGCGCCAATCGATCAACAGCAGGTTTCATCATCGGTAATGGGTTTATACCAATGCAAAGATTTCATGTGTTTCATCAGGATAGACGTAGGGTCTAGCCCGGACAGGTTTTATCATTGATCGGGCAGTGCGCCAATCGATCAACAGCAGGTTTCATCATCGGTATTGGGTTTATACCAATGCAAAGATTTCATGTGTTTCATCAGGATAGACGTCGGGTCTAGCCCGGACATGTTTTATCATTGATCGGGCAGTGCGCCAATCGATCAACAGCAGGTTTCATCATCGGTATTGGGTTTATACCAATGCAAAGATTTCATGTGTTTCATCAGGATAGACGTAGGGTCTGGCCCGGACATGTTTTATCATTGATCGGGCAGTGCGCCAATCGATCAACAGTAGGTTTCATCATCGGTATTGGGTTTATACCAATGCAAAGATTTCATGTGTTTCATCAGGATAGACGTAAGGTCTAAACTGGACAGGTTTTATCATTGATCGGGCAGGATGCCGATCAATCAACGGTGAACTTCACCATGGTGGGACTTCGGACAAGGTATGGGGGTTTTATCAGGACAGACGTAGGGTCTATACTGGGTGGGTTTGATCATTGATCGGGCAAGGTGCCGGTCGATCGATGAGAAGTTTATGGCAGGAGGTGAGGCTTCTTTAGGATCACCACATTACTGACTCAAGCGCCCTTTCGGGTTTTCGCCGGGGCCAGCCCCCTCTTGCTTTTGCCCACGCGCCCTTTCGGGTTTTCACGTGGCGGGGTACCCGATTTTGCCTGTAGTGCCCTTTCGAGTTTTCACCACAGCTGGGTTTTAGCCATTTTTGCCCTTGCTCAGAAAGCCTGAACAAGACCGGCGGGGTATCTCTATTTTTAACCCCATCTTTTTTATTTATTTATTTATTTTCATTCTTTTAGTCTCTCTTCCCCTCTTTTGGGAGGGTGACAAGTCGGAATGCCATTAGATCATGATGAGGGATGGCTTGGTTAGGGCGGAGTGCTGCTATACCAAGAAAGGGTGTAGCTTGGCTAGGGATGGATGCCGCTATGCCAAGGAAAGGGTGTATCTCGGCTAGGGCTAGATGCCACTAAGCCAAGGAAAGGTAGCTTGGTTAGGGCGGAGTGCCACTAATCCAAGAAAGGGTAGCTTGATCAGGGCGGAGTGCCACTAGACCAAAGGAAAGGTAGCTCGGTTAGGGCAGAGTGCCACTAAGCCAAGGAGAGGTGGCTTGGTTAGGGCGGAGTGCCACTAATCCAAGGAAAGGGTGTATCTCGGCTAGGGCGGGATGCCACTGAGCCAAGGAGAGGTAGCTTGGTTAGGGCGGAGTGCCACTAATCCAAGGAAAGGGTGTATCTCGGCTAGGGCGGGATGCCACTAAGCCAAGGAAAGGTAGTATCTGCCCGATTATTCGGGGAATATTGGTTGTGCAGCATGATACAGCTTGAGGTGTTTACCGTTGAGTGGCGAGAACTGAAATTTCCCCTCGATGGTTAACCACTACATAGGCTCCTCCTTCGTAGACCCTTTGTATCACATAAGGACCTTCCCAATTAGCATTTAGCTTTCCTTTTGGGTTGGACGCCATGACTTCTTTTTTCTTGACCATGACGAGGTCACCTTTCTTGAATTCTTGTCCTTTTACGAGTTTATTGAATGCAGCGGCCATGCGGGCCTGATATATTTGGATATTCTTCTGAGCTTGGAGGCGCTTTCCTTCCAATTCAGCCAGTTCTTCTAACCTTCTTTCAGTATTTGTTTGTTCGCCATGAGCCAGGCCATATTGGATTGCCACTCTGAGTGACGGGACTTCCAGCTCTAGTGGAACCACTGCCTCCGAGCCGTATACCAATGAGTATGGTGAGCACCCTGTAGGTGTCTTGAAGACAGTGCGGTATGCCCACAGAGCTTCATACATCTTTTCTTCCCAGTCCTTTTTACTAGAGCTGACAACCTTGGCTAGCAGGGTGCACAAAGTCTTGTTAAAAGCTTCTGCCAGTCCGTTTGCCTGGGGATTGTAGGGAGTGGAGGTTCTCCATTCAATCTTATACTTCTTGGCAAGCCGATAGATTTTCTGATTTCTGAAATGACTTCCATTATCAGATATTATTCGGTTGGGGATCCCGAACCGGAAGATAATATTCTGCTTGATAAATCTGGCGACCAGTTCACCAGTCACTTCCCTTAATGCTACAGCTTCCGCCCATCGGGAGAAGTAATCTGTCATGGCCAATATGTACTTATGTCCGGCCGAGGAGGTCGGCAGTGGCCCGACTACATCAGTTCCCCATTGTGCAAACGGCCAGCTAGGGACTGTAGGATGCAGAGTTGTAGGTGGCCTTCTAGGCACAGTAGCATGCTCCTGACACTTTTGGCATGACTTTGCAAATTTACAGCAGTCTTCAAACATAGTAGGCCAATAGTAGCCCAGCTTCTTGATTTCTATCTTCATCTTGGGGCCAGCCTGGTGGGCGCCTGCTGTCCCAGCGTGTATTTCTTTCATCGCTTGCCAAGCTTCCTCAGTGGACAGGCAGCGGAGTAGAATCTTTTTGCGTGTATCCGCCATTATTCGGAATAAAGTTCCATTTCTAAATTCATAGGAATCTTTGGTCCTCAGGAGTTTCATCTTTTCCTCTCTTTTCTGTGGCAGCTGTTGGTGCAGAAACCACTGTAGCAAGTGCTGTCTCCAATCAGACGCCTGTACTGCGCTGATAGTGGCAACTTCTTCTTCTTCGGGGCGCCCTTCTAGCATACTGGGGACTTGCCGCCGGTTTATAACAACAATGTTCAGTGTTTCATTTGGCGGGACTGCTAGTGAGCTGGCCAGCTTTGCCAGTGCATCGGCCTGGGCATTATGTCCACGGCCCACATGCTTGAGCTCAATATGCTAGAATTTTGCCATGAGGCATACAACTTTCTGGTGATAGGGATTTAGTTCTGGCTTCCGCACTTCGAACTCCCCTTGGATTTGCTTTATCACCAACATTGAATCCCCGAATACCTGAAGCATTTGGATACCCATGTTGAGGCTGATATTGAGTCCGATTATCAGAGCTTCATACTCGGCTTCATTATTGGTGCATGGCTTGTTTACAGAACAGGAAGTATGTACAACTTCCCCCTCTGGTGATTTCAGTACAATACCGGCTCCAGCCCGTACCCTGGTCTTTCCATCGGAATCTGTCTCCGTTCTGGATGCTCCATCAAAGAACAGTTGCCACATAACTGTCTGAGCTTGACAAGCCTCGAGTGTCTCATCATCGGGTAATTCAGTCCCCAACATATCATTCTCCGGCACAGGATGCTCCGCGAAGAAATCAGCCACGGCCTGTCCTTTTATTGCCCTCTAGGGTATATATGTGATATCGAATTCCATCAGAATTACTGCCCATTTGCCCAACCGGCCTTTCAGTACTGGCTGAGTCAATATGTATTTGAGTGGATCTGCTGCAGATATCAATCTGATTTCATGTGATAGCATATAGTGCCGGAGCTTTTTGACGGCAAAGACTAGTGCCAAGCATGTCTTTTCTATATAGCTGTAACTTTCTTCGGTTCTAATCAGCCTCCGACTTAGGTAGTACAGGGCCTGCTCTTTGCCTTCCTCATTTATCTGTGCCAGCATTGCCCCCAGGGAACAGTGTGCGGTTGAGATATACAATATCAAGGGTCTGCCCTTAACCAGTGCCCCCAGTACTGGAGGGGTTTTAAGATATTCTTTCAGCTTTTCAAAGGCCTCCTGACATCCATCGTCCCAGAGGAACGGTACATCTTTCATCATGAGCTTGTGAAAGGGATGACATCATCCCGACAGATTTGATATAAATCGTCGGACATAAGCCAGGCGCCCTTGCAGAGATCTCAGCTCGTGCAGATTCTTTGGTGGAGCGAGCTCCTGGATAGCTTTAATCTTGGACGGATCAATTTCAATACCCCTATGTCGGACAATAAATCCGAGGAATTTTCCACTGGACACGCCAAAGGCACATTTCATAGGATTCATCTTGAGTTCATATTTGCGCAACCTCTGGAATACTATCCTTAGGTCTTGCAAATGGTCTTCTCTTTTGTTGGTTTTTACCACCAGATCATCAATGTAGCACTCTACCTTTTTGAAGAGCAAGTCATCAAAGATCTTTGTCATAGCCCTTTGGTAAGTAGTGCCGGCGTTCTTAAGGCCAAACGGCATTCTTTTGTAGTGGAATATTCCCTTCGGAGTGCGGAATGCAGTGTGCACTCTGTCTTCTTCAGCAATCCAGATCTGGTTGTATCCAGATGATCCATCCATGAATGACAGGGCTTCATGACCAGTAGTCGCATCGATCATCACTTCAGTGATGGGCACTGGGAAATCATCCTTCGGGCAAGCCTTATTAAGGTCCCGAAAATCAACACATATTCTAATCTGCCCATTCTTCTTCTTTACGGGCACTATATTGGCCAGCCATGTAGTATACTGGTTCTCTTCGACAAAGTCTACCTCAATCAGCTTGTCAACTTCTTTGTTAATCTGGTTTATCAATTCAAGACGCATTCTCCTGGAAGGCTGCTTTACAGGATTAGCCTCTGGGTTTATTGCCAATCGGTGCTGTGCCACATCAGAGCTCAGTCCCGGCATTTCGTCATATGTCCATGCAAAACAGTCTCGGAATTCTTTCAAGAACTGTATATATTGTTCCCTGACATCTGGCTCCAGCAGTGCGCTGAGGAATGTCGGCCTTGGTTCATCTGCGGATCCCAAATTTATTTCTATCAGCTCATCGACGGTGGCTTGGCCCCCGTCTTCGACTTCGGTCGGAGCTTCTTGCAAATCGATAAAGCCTCCCGGGATGTAATCTTCTTCAGTTTCATGCTCCTCTGTTTCATCATAGTGGTCATCAGCGGAGGCTGGTGCATCATATAGGGCCAATATTACCAGATTCCGTTCAGTCTGTCCCGAGGATGAGGCTAGTTCAGCAGGAAATTCAGAAGTGGACTCTTCCGTTCTTAGAGGCTCTTCTGATGTGGGCTCTCTTGACAGGTCATCATTCTGCAGAGCTCGGAACTCTTCTAGAATGCGTCCGAACTCTAAACACTCATGCAGCTCTCTGGCTATTTGATCTTCATCCGGGGTTCCCGAATCAAATTTTGCTTCAGCCTGGAACAGATCCTCTTTGGAAGACAGGTCCTCCCAGTACCAAGCTTTCTTTGTCTCATCAGATGTATCTGTTTCTGGCAGACTGTCTGGGGCTTCATTGCTCATTATGGATTGATAAATGATTTCTTCATCTTCCGAGGGGTATTTGTCATATCCCGCCTCGGGAGGGTCTTCATGCTGGTAGGAGACAGATATGACGTCTACCTCAGCCTCATAGTATTCTTGGAGGGTATAACCCAATCCTGGGTGTTGAGTGATCTTCCTCAGTTCTTTACTATCTCGAGGCGGATCCCACAGCTCCTTGAATGCCTTCTTCTGGGCAGCAGGCTGCATTGATGGCATTTGCATCTTGGAGAACATTTGTGAAACCCATTGGGTAGTATAATCCAAGCCTGTAATCGGTACCATCCGGTCTGCAGCTTCTTCAGGGGCCATACAGTCTTGATCATCTTCTTCGACTGGCTCCCCGGTGTAGAATATAATAGGAGGCTCGCAGAAGCGAGGGATTTCCATAGTCTTCAGTGGTAGCACCGTTTGGTACTCAAGGCTGACGACGGGTTTAAATAAACCCTGCGGCACCTCCACCTGAGTGTACTTTTGTTTCATTTCTTCATCGGCATTATCCGGGTGGATGCTAGGAGGAGTAACCCGAGCAAAGTCACTGGCATAAGAGATGTGAGATACATTATGCTTTTTAACATAGCCCTTTGGTGGCGGTGGAGACCAATTCCTTGCCTCTGTCGCAGGCTTTTTCTGGCTGACCACAACCTCTTTCCTTTCGCACTTTTGCGACACCTTGGTATAGTAGGATGCATCGAGCATATGGCACTCGAACACTTCGAAAGGATGCAGATCCGCAAACACCCTCTCTTCTTTTCCTTCATGGCAGTATTTGATGCACTGATGTAGCATGGATGGCACTATTTGATATTCATGCAGCCACGGTCTCCCCAGCAGGGCTTTATACGTGGTATTGGAGTCGATCACATAGAATCGTACCACTGTAGTGAGGTCTCCCAATGTGAGGTTGAAATCAGCTACCCCAAGAGGTGTCTCACAGTTTTGGTTGAATCCTGCAATCTTCATGTCTCTGAC
This sequence comes from Amorphophallus konjac, assembly GCA_022559845.1. Taxonomy (NCBI): domain Eukaryota; kingdom Viridiplantae; phylum Streptophyta; class Magnoliopsida; order Alismatales; family Araceae; genus Amorphophallus; species Amorphophallus konjac. The sequence continues at coordinate 121,891,883 of CM040127.1, read as the reverse complement.
CTTGGTGAGCTACAGATCAAAGTAATATTTCTGATAGATGCGGTATGGGAGGATGTTCACAGCAGCCCCGGGATCTATCAGTATTCTGCTTATCGGCTGACAGTTTAGGGAACCCCTCATATATAGTGGTCTGTTATGGCCGGAATTTGGGATTAGCATGTCATTGTCACGCCCCGATGCGGAATCTCGGGACGTACGGTTAGAGGCAAGCGAGCAATAAAGAATTCCGAACCATTGCACTAAAGGTTGGAAAAGTAATAATCAGAGTTTTATTGATAAAAATTGAGTACAATGGGTAGAACAACTACATCCATATAATAATCAAACTAGAACAATTTCTCATTAATTCTACGGGTACAAACTGACTCAATAAACTAAAACTATCTCTCGATATCACTCCAGTCCATCCCTGACAAGTTCGTCACCTGGAAAGAGGGGAAACAGTAGGAGTGAGCTAAACGCGCTCAGTAGATAACCACAAACAGGTTTAAGTAATTAACCATTGATTTCCAATTTATATGAAATGCAGTAAATAAAGAATGACGGTAGAAATAACTTGCAAAGTCAAGAAATATAGCAATTTATCAAGTAATGAACAAGTAAAGTAACAGTAAGAAAATTTGGCCAGCAAGTATGTTACACATGTAACCAGGTAAATACACACGAGTCGAGTATCCAGAATTTGTCGTAGACGTAACAAGTCAAGTCAAGTATTCGGGTGTAATGCCTCACCCTTGTCATAAACATCCCAATGGGCTCAATATCTTTTCGGGCGCTCTCCCCAGGACCAGACTGGGCCCTTATGATGCGATGGCATTTCATTTCAATTGGATCACCGATCCCCCGTCTAGACATAGTCAATTATGGCCAATATAATCAGATGAATTTCTGTCGGGTACAAGATGTAAAGGACGACACTTGTCTCCTTTGATTCAAGAGTTTAAACACAACGAAAAACTCAAAACAAGGTATTCGTACGGCAATCACTGGGCCGTACTCTTATGAGTAACGAGTCACGGGGCCAAGAATGAACGGGTGACAGTAAGCCGTTCGAGAAAGAGAAGTAAGTTCCGAAGAACGAGAATATACGAACCATTTGGGTCGTATGTTTCAAGAAATACGGTTCTAGAGAATCCGTATTAAGTATAATGATCTAAATATAAGATAATTTATGTGAAATATTTACCGGGTTGCCAATAACAATTAAACCAACCAATTTCAGTTTAATGTCCATTGGTCAATTCCGGGCTCAAGTATGACCGAAGATTATCCAAGGGTAATCGGTCAATTTATCAAGTTAAAACGATAGTCATGATGTAACCGTAATTTTACCACGGTAAATTGTCTCACGGTAAAAATGTGAAGTTTACCGGATAGAGTGTCCGGTTAATTGGCCAAAGACTTGCCATAAGTTGGCCAATAATTTTCTGATTTACAGTAATTTACAGAAATTACCTACGGTAAATTTTTAGCTTATGGTAATTAGCCAATTTATCCAAAGTTACAAGTGAATTACAATAATTTTCACTTTAACAAAATAGATACTGCAATTAATAGAAATTTACTCATCTCATTATTTGTTATTTATGTGGATTATCAGTTTTTACTATTTAACATTGTTAAATGGGTCAGAATAGCAAAAATCAGGTTTTCTGGAAGTTAAACAGTTGAAAATGGGCCGTTAAACCTATTGGGTGAAAATTGGACCAGAAATAGGTTTCTGTTAAGCGGTCTAAGTACGGCCGTTTTCAGGAGAACAGCGGTCTGGGAATGACCGTTAAATGGATAAACAACGGTTCCCTAACAGCCGTTCTAGTCTGAGGAATTTACCTTCGGCTGTCTGCTAACACACGTCGGTCAGGGGCCGTTTCTAGGGTAAAAGGGTACAACGGTCATGGTAGGGCCATTTATCATGTAAAACGGTCGTTTTCTAGCCGTAATAAAAAAAATACACTTAAATGATAATATTACTAAATTTATTCTAAAGCGGTCTCGGGTTGACCGTTATGCATGTACAACGGTTTGGGGTGAACCGTGGAATGCCAGGGGACAAAATGGTTCATGAAAAGCCGTTAAGACGTACTCTATGGCGGTCGTTACGGGGCCGTTAAAGTAAATAAACGGTCCGTGTGGAGCCGTCTTTCTCTGTAACACGGGGATATTGAAAACAGAAGTATAATCCGGTAATGGGGCTTCAATTCATGAGTTTAAGCATGCAAATGGATAATAAAACATGATTTCTAGAAGTTAACAGCATGCCCTTTCATTCCATTTATCAAATTTGAGGTTTGTGCCATGGTTACCTACCTTAACCAAGGAAGGAAAATAAGAGATGTCTTGAGGAAGAAGATGAATAGTGATATTTGCAGAAGCCTTCACAGCACGTAGCAGCAGAGTCTCCTTTGTTTAGGCTTAAGGATTGCTAAGGAAGGCTTAAGGGGGCTTCTATTTATAGTTTTCATTTGAAGGAACGTGTGAAATCTTCACACACTTCACACAAGACTGGTCAGAGCCGCAAAACCCATCCCTGCGTCCAAGCCGTGTTCTTGCCGACCTAAAACACGTTTTCACGTGTTCCACAAGGTAGGTTAGTCTTAAGCTAAGCCTAATCCTATGGATTAAGGAATAGTTAACTAAAACCTCCTTTAAATGTTACCAAACGATTTTTAATGAAATTGACCCAGAAGACAAAATTGCTAATCAATACATGCCCTTTCAGATTATGATTTTTATAGAATTTTATCACGAGGTTTAAGGTTAATCTCCTAATCTTAAGATTAACATAATAATTTAACTCAAATGTTCAACGGTTCAATCGATAGAGAGAGTTTCTGATTTTTACCGATGAAACTCCAGAAGACAAAGTTGCTAAGAAAAATACTCTCTATCAGATGTGATTTTTTTAGATTTTTATACGGTAGTTGTATTTTCGGGTGAATAGTGTTTTCCGCGTTTTTAAGTCAAGCTTAAATCATCGATTAAGCCATGTAACTGATTTTATTAGGGTCAAGTATAGAAGACTAAAGTGTTTACCATAGTGTTTACTAATTAACTACCATTTTTAAGTATTTTCATATGATAGTCAAAAAAATTACGATTTACTATTTACCATAGTTACTATTCAAAATTTTTTTTTTTTTTTTTTTTACTATTCACGAAATTAAATAATTGCACAGAAACTCGGGGTCTTACACCCTCCCCTACTTAAAGAATTTGGTCCTCCAAATTCACTGGACCAAAATACGGTAAAAATATCGCTTACCTAGAGTAGATCGGGATAACGCTTCCGTATAGCGTCCTCGGATTCCCATGTAGCTTCTTCTATTCCACGCCGACTCCATTGTATTTTAACCATCGGTATGGAACGATTCCGAAGTTGTTGCTCTTTCCGATCCAGAATCTTCACTGGTCTTTCTTCATAAGACAAGTCCTTCTTCACTTCGAGGTCCGCATGTTGAATGACGTGACTAGGGTCGTACACGTATTTCCGAAGCATAGAAACATGGAACACGTTGTGTACTCCAGCTAGTTGAGGAGGTAAGGCCAATCTATAGGCGACTTCACCCACTCGATCAAGGATCTCAAATGGACCAATATACCTTGGGCTTAACTTGCCATGAATACCGAATCGGCGAATACCTCTCGACGGAGAGACCTTCAAAAATACATGCTCGCCAATCTGGAATTTCAAATCTCTTCTTCTATTATCAGCATAACTTTTCTGCCTTGATTGAGCTACAAGTAACCGGTCTCGAATAATTCGAATATTCTGTGATGATTCTGAGACAAGATCCGGTCCAAGCCATTGCTTCTCGCCAATCTCATCCCAACATAATGGAGAACGACAACTCCTTCCATACAAAGCCTCGAAAGGTGCCATTTGTATGCTGGATTGATAACTATTGTTATAGGCGAATTCTATCAATGCCAAATGATCACTCCAGCTGCCATCGAAGTCAATCATACAAGCTCTCAACATATCTTCCACAATCTGATTTGTTCTCTCGGTCTGTCCATCTGTCTGCGGATGAAATGCAGTACTGAAATTCAGACGGGTACCAAGAGATTCTTGCAAACCCTTCCAGAAATGAGATGTAAATCTCGGGTCTCGGTCAGACACAATGCTGACTGGAATACCATGAAGTCTAACCACTTCCTTCAGATATAATGCTGCTAGTACATCAACCGTCCACTTGGACTTAATAGCTAGAAAATGGGCTGACTTAGTCAATCGATCCACGATGACCCATATTGCATCATAGCCACCTCGAGTCTTAGGAAGACCCATAATAAAGTCCATACCAATACTCTCCCACTTCCATTGGGGAATATCAAGTGGTTTCAATTTACCTGCCGGTCTAAAATGCTCGGCCTTTACTTGTTGACAAACAAGACATCTGCTTACAAAATCTGCAATTTCCCTTTTCATGTTTGGCCACCAAAATGTCCTCTTCAAGTCTTTGAACATCTTAGTGCCTCCCGGATGGATAGTGTATCGGGATCTATGTGCTTCTTCAAGGATCCGATTCTTTATATTAGCCTCATCCGGTACACAAGTTCTACCTTGAAACACCAGTCTTCCATCATTGGCTATCGAGAAGTCAGGTCTGCCACTTAAGTTTTCCTTAATCTCGACTAGCTCGGGATCAATATCTTGTAATAGCTTGATTTCCACTAACAGTTCGGGCTTGAGTTGCATCTGGGAAATCAAAATCCGATCATTATCAATATTGAGATCCAGACTAGCCATCAGCTCTAGTAACTTCCATTCTTGTAACATAAGACTGGATAACTTAGCCACAGGCTTCCGACTTAACGCATCAGCCACGACATTGCCTTTGCCAGGGTGATACTCGATAGAGAAGTCGAAATCCTTTATATATTCCAACCACCTTCTTTGCCTCATGTTTAATTCCTTTTGAGAAAATAAGTATTTCAGACTTTTGTGATCCGAAAATACCGTGAATGATTCTCCATATAAATAGTGCCTCCAAATCTTTAATGTGAATACTACGGCTGCCAATTCCAGATCATGCACGGGATAATTAACTTCATGCTTCCTTAACTGCCTGGAAGAATAGGCAATCACCTTGCCATGCTGCATAAGCACACAGCCTAAGCCAATACCAGAAGCATCTGTGTAGACCACAAAACCGCCTTCACCCGAAGGTAAGGTCAAAATAGGGGCAGTAGTCAAACAATCCTTCAGAGTTTGAAAACTCCGTTGGCATTCAGCTGACCACTCAAACTTGATTTCTTTGCGGGTTAATTTGGTCAAAGGTACCGCAATTTTAGAGAAATCTTGAATGAACCTTCGATAATAACCAGCCAGGCCAAGAAAACTCCTTACTTCAGTAGCATTAGTAGGCTGTTCCCAATTCTTAACTGCTTCCACTTTAGATGGATCCACAGAAATTCCATCCTTAGTAATAATATGTCCTAGAAAGGACACTTCACTCAGCCAAAATTCACACTTGCTGAATTTGGCATATAATTGGTGATCTCTCAATAATTGAAGAGCCGTTCTTAGATGCTCGGCATGATCTTCTTCACTCTTTGAGTAGATCAAAATGTCATCAATAAATACCACGACCCATTGATCAAGATAAGGTCGGAACACATTGTTCATAAGTTGCATGAAAGCTGCCGGTGCATTCGTTAACCCAAAGGGCATAACGACAAACTCAAAGTGACCATATCGGCTTCGAAAAGCTGACTTGTAAATATCATCTTCCTTAATTCTCAATTGATGATACCCAGATCGAAGATCGATCTTAGAAAAATACGAAGCTCCAGCAATCTGGTCAAATAACTCATCAATCCTCGGCAGTGGATATTTATTCTTGATAGTTATCTGGTTGAGTTGCCGATAGTCGATGCACAACCTCATCGAACCATCTTTCTTCCGAACAAACAATACAGGAGCTCCCCAAGGGGAAACACTCGGGCGAATAAAACCCTTCTCGAGTAATTCTAACAATTGTTGCTTCAATTCCCGCAATTCCGCAGGAGACATACGATAAGGGGCTCTGGAAACAGGAGATGATCCAGGAATAAGATCAATAGAGAATGTAACTTCACGCTGAGGCGGAAGTCCTGGTAACTCCTCTGGAAATACGTCCGGAAATTCCCGAACAATAGCAATATCCTTAATCTCGATCTGCTGTTCAGGGGACGCATGAACAAAAGCCAGAAAAGCTTCGCATCCACGCCTCAATAACTTGTCAGCACGAAGAGTCGAGATAAGAGACACCGGACTAGGATGTTTCACTCCTTTGAAGAATAATCCGGGGTGCTTAGAAAAAGACACCGAACAAGAATTGCAGTGAACATTGACCTCATACTGGGCCAACCAGTCGGCTCCTAGGATTACATCGTAATCCTTCATGTCTATGCAAATCAAGTCGGCTGGAAAATTCCGATCATTCACCATAACTTTACTAGAAGGATAATAATGCTGAATAGCTGAACTGGTCCCCATAGGGGTTGATATCTCTAACGGAGAGTCCATCAAAACAGGTTCTATAGCTAATAACTTAGCAAATCTCCGGGATATAAAAGAATGTGTTGCACCAGTATCAAATAGAACAAAAGCCGGAAAGTCGGATATAATGAGAGTACCTTCGACGAGTCCACCATCCTCGGAGATACCCTTTTCCTTTGTATGAAGAGCCTGGAGCCTGCCTTGAGGCTTCTTGACGTTTAGAGGTTTTGCCGGAATAGCTTGTTCCGATAATAAGGGGCAGTTGGGAATGCGGTGCTCCTTGCTTCCACATCGCAAACATGCACCTTGCTTGCGCCAACAATCCTCCATTTTGTGACCGGGACGATCACAATATCGGCATACGCCTTTGAATGGAACCACAGAATCAGGTTTCTTGTCTTCTTGTCTTGGCGCCTTGCCCTTCCACGAACCAGAACCAGAACTAGAACCAGTACTAGTGAAAGGTCTTTTCTTGTTAGGACCAGTGCCAGAATCAGTCTTATCATTCTTGAGTGCCTTCGGTTGATTCTTCTTACTACCTTGACCACGAATCCTTTCCGTCATTTCCAATGTATCTTCTAATACTTGTGCCTTTCTTACCATCTCAGAATATGTAGAATTTCCAGTGGTGCCAGTTGATTAATATAATGAAGTCGAAGACCGTTAAGGAAACGCTTCGCCTTCATTTTCTCAGTTGAAATGAGATGTCTCGCATAACGAGAGAGTCTTGCAAACTGGGCTTCATATTCTGATACCGATAAGCTTCGCTGCTTCAGAGCTGCGAATTCCGCGGCCTTCTTTTCTTGCACGCGATCAGAAAAATATTTATCATCGAAGAATTCCTCGAATTCCTCCCACGAGACTTGTTGGTCACCGAGAGTCGGTTTAATAGACTCCCACCAAGTACGCGCATCACGTTCCAGTTGGAAAATGGACAAGAGAACACGCTCCTGGTCAGTGCATTGCATGACCTCAAAAATCCTTGCCATCTCGTCGAGCCAGTTCTCGGCTTCATCAGGATCGGTTGAACCAGCAAACCTAGGCGGGTTCATCCCTCGGAAATTCCGATACAATTCACCAGTACCATGAGCTGCGCCATGAGGTGCCGCTCCGGCTCCAGCTCCTGCCTGAGCCAATGCATTCAAGGCTTGCGTAAGTCCTTGAACCGTACGTTGCAAATTCCTCATCTCAGCACGATTGGCTGCCATTTCAAGTACCTATAAGGTAATCCGTTGTTCATGAGTCGATTATTATGAGTCGATTATTATGAGAAAAGAATTCTCAGATGAGATGAGAGAGAAAGAACTAGAGGAGTGAGACACGATTACGATTAATAGCTTAACCCGATTTCTACCCAAATCTCACAAGGTCTAGTTTTTCCTAAACTTATAGGAGAGAAGGAAACCTAGGACAATTTTAACCTAAATTTCTAGGTCAATGCGACCTATGCTCTGATACCAACTAAACTGTCACGCCCCGATGCGGAATCTCGGGACGTACGGTTAGAGGCAAGCGAGCAATAAAGAATTCCGAACCATTGCACTAAAGGTTGGAAAAGTAATAATCAGAGTTTTATTGATAAAAATTGAGTACAATGGGTAGAACAACTACATCCATATAATAATCAAACTAGAACAATTTCTCATTAATTCTACGGGTACAAACTGACTCAATAAACTAAAACTATCTCTCGATATCACTCCAGTCCATCCCTGACAAGTTCGTCACCTGGAAAGAGGGGAAACAGTAGGAGTGAGCTAAACGCGCTCAGTAGATAACCACAAACAGGTTTAAGTAATTAACCATTGATTTCCAATTTATATGAAATGCAGTAAATAAAGAATGACGGTAGAAATAACTTGCAAAGTCAAGAAATATAGCAATTTATCAAGTAATGAACAAGTAAAGTAACAGTAAGAAAATTTGGCCAGCAAGTATGTTACACATGTAACCAGGTAAATACACACGAGTCGAGTATCCAGAATTTGTCGTAGACGTAACAAGTCAAGTCAAGTATTCGGGTGTAATGCCTCACCCTTGTCATAAACATCCCAATGGGCTCAATATCTTTTCGGGCGCTCTCCCCAGGACCAGACTGGGCCCTTATGATGCGATGGCATTTCATTTCAATTGGATCACCGATCCCCCGTCTAGACATAGTCAATTATGGCCAATATAATCAGATGAATTTCTGTCGGGTACAAGATGTAAAGGACGACACTTGTCTCCTTTGATTCAAGAGTTTAAACACAACGAAAAACTCAAAACAAGGTATTCGTACGGCAATCACTGGGCCGTACTCTTATGAGTAACGAGTCACGGGGCCAAGAATGAACGGGTGACAGTAAGCCGTTCGAGAAAGAGAAGTAAGTTCCGAAGAACGAGAATATACGAACCATTTGGGTCGTATGTTTCAAGAAATACGGTTCTAGAGAATCCGTATTAAGTATAATGATCTAAATATAAGATAATTTATGTGAAATATTTACCGGGTTGCCAATAACAATTAAACCAACCAATTTCAGTTTAATGTCCATTGGTCAATTCCGGGCTCAAGTATGACCGAAGATTATCCAAGGGTAATCGGTCAATTTATCAAGTTAAAACGATAGTCATGATGTAACCGTAATTTTACCACGGTAAATTGTCTCACGGTAAAAATGTGAAGTTTACCGGATAGAGTGTCCGGTTAATTGGCCAAAGACTTGCCATAAGTTGGCCAATAATTTTCTGATTTACAGTAATTTACAGAAATTACCTACGGTAAATTTTTAGCTTATGGTAATTAGCCAATTTATCCAAAGTTACAAGTGAATTACAATAATTTTCACTTTAACAAAATAGATACTGCAATTAATAGAAATTTACTCATCTCATTATTTGTTATTTATGTGGATTATCAGTTTTTACTATTTAACATTGTTAAATGGGTCAGAATAGCAAAAATCAGGTTTTCTGGAAGTTAAACAGTTGAAAATGGGCCGTTAAACCTATTGGGTGAAAATTGGACCAGAAATAGGTTTCTGTTAAGCGGTCTAAGTACGGCCGTTTTCAGGAGAACAGCGGTCTGGGAATGACCGTTAAATGGATAAACAACGGTTCCCTAACAGCCGTTCTAGTCTGAGGAATTTACCTTCGGCTGTCTGCTAACACACGTCGGTCAGGGGCCGTTTCTAGGGTAAAAGGGTACAACGGTCATGGTAGGGCCATTTATCATGTAAAACGGTCGTTTTCTAGCCGTAATAAAAAAAATACACTTAAATGATAATATTACTAAATTTATTCTAAAGCGGTCTCGGGTTGACCGTTATGCATGTACAACGGTTTGGGGTGAACCGTGGAATGCCAGGGGACAAAACGGTTCATGAAAAGCCGTTAAGACGTACTCTATGGCGGTCGTTACGGGGCCGTTAAAGTAAATAAACGGTCCGTGTGGAGCCGTCTTTCTCTGTAACACGGGGATATTGAAAACAGAAGTATAATCCGGTAATGGGGCTTCAATTCATGAGTTTAAGCATGCAAATGGATAATAAAACATGATTTCTAGAAGTTAACAGCATGCCCTTTCATTCCATTTATCAAATTTGAGGTTTGTGCCATGGTTACCTACCTTAACCAAGGAAGGAAAATAAGAGATGTCTTGAGGAAGAAGATGAATAGTGATATTTGCAGAAGCCTTCACAGCACGTAGCAGCAGAGTCTCCTTTGTTTAGGCTTAAGGATTGCTAAGGAAGGCTTAAGGGGGCTTCTATTTATAGTTTTCATTTGAAGGAACGTGTGAAATCTTCACACACTTCACACAAGACTGGTCAGAGCCGCAAAACCCATCCCTGCGTCCAAGCCGTGTTCTTGCCGACCTAAAACACGTTTTCACGTGTTCCACAAGGTAGGTTAGTCTTAAGCTAAGCCTAATCCTATGGATTAAGGAATAGTTAACTAAAACCTCCTTTAAATGTTACCAAACGATTTTTAATGAAATTGACCCAGAAGACAAAATTGCTAATCAATACATGCCCTTTCAGATTATGATTTTTATAGAATTTTATCACGAGGTTTAAGGTTAATCTCCTAATCTTAAGATTAACATAATAATTTAACTCAAATGTTCAACGGTTCAATCGATAGAGAGAGTTTCTGATTTTTACCGATGAAACTCCAGAAGACAAAGTTGCTAAGAAAAATACTCTCTATCAGATGTGATTTTTTTAGATTTTTCTACGGTAGTTGTATTTTCGGGTGAATAGTGTTTTCCGCGTTTTTAAGTCAAGCTTAAATCATCGATTAAGCCATGTAACTGATTTTATTAGGGTCAAGTATAGAAGACTAAAGTGTTTACCATAGTGTTTACTAATTAACTACCATTTTTAAGTATTTTCATATGATAGTCAAAAAAATTACGATTTACTATTTACCATTGTTACTATTCAAAATTTTTTTTTTTTTTTTTTTACTATTCACGAAATTAAATAATTGCACAGAAACTCGGGGTCTTACAGTCATCCTCTGTGAATGTGACTGACGGACCAGAATTCACTTCTGTCAAGAGTGCTTCATACTGTGCCGGCGATTGCAAGGCATCAATAATGGCTTGGCGAGCCTCTTCACTCAAAGAGAGGATTTCCCAGATAGAGAACCTGGTAGGGAGCTTTTTTAGCATTTTCATGATCCGGCTGCCCACCCGGACATTAGACAGTCTCATCTCCTCCACCCAACGGGGTCTTGGAGGTTCATGTGGTGCTCGTGGCCTTTGCTGCCCAGCGCCGGTTTCATCCTGTTGATCGGTTTCCGGGGAGGCCTCTTCTGTAGTAACGACCCCTGTTTCTGCTAGAGGGTTACTTTCTTTATTTTTTTCAAGCTGCTTCTGCTTCCTAAATGCAGTCTGCTGACATTTATTGCTTTTAGCTGGAGCAGTGTTAGCCAGTTGCTCATTCTCCAAGCTGGACAAGAATTCCAAGAATGAGGGAGCTTCATCCTTTTCTTAGTACAAGCTGGCAGGGGGAGGAACCTGGACACCTCGTACCTCTGGCTCGGGGATCTGATAGGGTTGCTCCCCTCTGAATATAATATTAGGATTAGCTGGTGGCGGGCGCCCCCATCTTCTCCCAGAACGTGTTGCATGGGCTGAGGTAGAGGCCTCAACATGGTTGGCTTCTAGCGGGGCATTCGCTGCTTCATCCTCATCATTCTCCCCGGGCAAGGAAAAGAGTACTGACAGGGTGTTGCATTGTACTGTCGTGACTTTCTTTCCCCTTTTAGACTTGGGCCGTCTCTTCTTCTTCTGGGAATTTGGCTTTGCTGGCTCCTGCCCCCAGAAGGGCTCATTTTCAGCTTTGTCTTGTTCTGCCTCTGGTTGCTCTTTCATTTTCAATTCTTCGAGCTGCTCCCAGAGTATACAGTCTTTTATCTGTAGGTTTTTGGGCTTTTTCTGCTCATATTCATCGAGCTCATTGATATACTGCTGTAGACGCCTGGCTGCAGGACTTACTTCTTTATGTGCAGGTAGGGGAGTTTGTCTCCTTCGGTTGTGAGTAGGGATCCGGATGACTGGCCCGGTCTCAGCTGTATGCCATACTGGCTTTACTGGAGGCGGCTCAGGCCTTGGGGTGACACCCCGGATAGTTGCCCCACTGGTGCTGGCTGCAAGAGTCTTTTTTCTGGTCTTTATGGGCTTCATCTGCCATCCTTCCTGATCTTTCAGTGGGGTGAGGAGGCAAGCCTCATAAGTATGCCTGGTACATTCTTCAACGGCTTCTTCAGGCAGCTGCTGATAGACTGAAATCATATTGGCGGCCATCCTCCAGGGCGGAGGCTCATGCGGATGAGGTGGCTTCACCTGGTAATCACCCAACTGTAGCTCGCCCTTTTTGACCATTCCTTCCATGATATCCTTGAAGACGTAACAGTCTTCAATTGCGTGCCCCAGCGCACGGTGAAATGGACAGAACATCGGATCATCTTTCTTTGTTGCATCCGCAGGTCTCTTCGGTTCGGGCAATGTTACCTTGTTGAACTTATATGCCCAGTTAAATAGTGCTGATGTCTTATCTTTGGGAAAAGAGTAAGCCCTTCTCATTCTGTCTCTCAGAGAGACCTTATCTTTTCTTTCTGTTGCACCCTCAGGCGGGGGAGCTTCATCTGCCTCCTTTTTCCCTTTCTGTTGCTCGAAGGTTCTAAAATCGACAGCGTTAGCCTCAGTATGTGATGGCCGTCGGTCATTGGTTTTACCCTTCGACATAGTGGGAGCATTGGCGGTCGGACGCTTGGACAAGAACGTCTCGACTTCTGCCACTATATTGTTCAGCCGGTCAAATATTCTGACATCTGCACCGATCATCTTTTCTAGCACCTCTCTCTTGAGGCTCTGTTTACATATCTGCACTGCATCTTCCTGATGGGGAGGTCTTCGGCATCTCATGGCTAAGTTTCTCCACCTTTTGATGTAGTCCAGTGCTGTTTCATCCTGCCTTTGCTTGGTTGCATATAGCTCCGCTATTGTAATTTCTCTTTCAGTGACATGAAATCTATCGCGGAATTTTCTTTGCATATCAGGCCAATCAACCACAGATCCAGCGGGCAGGCTTGAATACCATTCAAAGGCTATCCCAGTGAGGGACGAGCCGAAGAACTTAAGCAGATAGGCTTCATCAGCTGCCAGGTCGCCCATAATCGTGGTATAGTAAGCAATGTACTCCCTGGGAGAGCCCTGGCCGTTGAATTTCTCAAACTTCGGCGGCTTACTGACGCCTGGGGGTAGTCTTTTAGCAGCATACTGGGGAGGATACGGTACTTTGTACACGTCATAGGTACTTACACCATCACCGGTCTTCTCAGACAGCTTCATCTCCACAATTCTTTCAATCATCAGCTTGTGGCCTAGGGCTGGATCTATCTCTTCTGGGAAGAAGTGAGCTTGTTGCTGGCTGTAAGGAGTCGTCATCACAGTCGCGCGCAAGGTGGGTGCGATGGGCTGCGTCTGAGATGCAGAGGGCTGAGCTGCTGCTTGCTGCAGAACAGGCTGGCTTGGAGCTTTACCCTTATCAGCTGGAAGAGGATTAGTTGGGACAGCCATTTCTGCTGAGCTAGAAGTCTGCCCCACATGTTCGGCTTGCTTGGAGATCGGTGTGACTTCATGCCTCTCATTTAGCTGTCTTCTGAGAGCACTGATCTCCTGTTGATATCTTCTAAACATCATCTGGATCATGGGATCCAGAGTCGATGGGATCTGTATATCTTCTGAAGTCCCTTCAGCATCATCAACGAAGGGATTGTCTCCTTCTTCCGCTGTCACCACATTGACTGTCATGGTGGTGATCTTGCGGATTTCATCATCATTCTTCATCTTGTCTTTTGCAGCCTGACCTCTTCTCGTGATGGGGCCTGGTCTGGTAGCCAGCCTGAGCAGTTCATCTGGCTGAGTTGGTAGCATATCCCGCCCCCTGGCGATTCCAGCCATGTTACAGGCGAAGATTTGCATTCTTCCCTTTCGCTGGCAAACTTTTCTTTTTGCCTGGTCAGGGTATTTGAGTCGGTCGAAGACCGATACTCTTTCTTCAGCTTCCTCCTTATACAGGTCTTCTTTATCATACCCGGCCTCGCGGCCTTCTTCATAATCATTTGAATCGGAGGAGGAGGCTCCGAGCATCATTTCTTGAAGGGCTTCTCCTTCTTCTTCATCCACGGTGCCCAGAGGATGGGATAATCTTTGCTGACCGAGGGCAGAGTTCCCCAGGTAATGGAAGTAGTCTTGGACCACTTGTTTCATCTCCTCCGGATTGTGCCTTCGCGACTCTGGTCAGAGTATCGATCTCTCCTGGCTTTTCTGCTGATGAGCCAGTCTTGTCATCTGGGCATTCAAATGCTCGGCTTTGGAATATCTGAATATGTCAGCCTGTCTGGCACATGCTCTTGGTCTTCTTGGAATGGCAACCGTGACTGGTTTGCTCATTCCCATATCGCTGTCTTGGCAGCAGTTGGCAGTGTCATCATAGTTCTTCCTTTCCCATCCTTTGCCTTTGGCCTTGGGATGGGTGATAGTAAGGTCTTCCTTCTTGTCATATCTTCTGCCCCTCATCACGGGGCGAGTAGTAATCAGACTCCTTCCTTCATCATTCTTTTCATCTCTCCTCCCTAGAGCTTTGGGGTAAGCAGCAATAGCATCTCTTCTGTAGTTTCTTTCTTCCCTTCTGCTTCCTGCCCTGAGGCGGGCAACAGCATCTTCGGTAGTTTTCTCCTCATATCGAGCTGGGACCCAGCTTTGAATCTTCTTTGGTCGCCAGACCTGTTTATATCTTGCTGGCTTGGGCGCCAACGGCTTCCTTTCATCAGCTTCCCAGTTGGCCCTCCTAGCGGCCAGAACGCGGAACCTGTTGTCGGTCTGGATAGTCGGGACAATCCTGTCCGACTGGACTTCTCTAGGGCGACCGTCGAGGTTCACCCTGACATCTCCCATCATCATCGTCTTCCCAGAATTGGAAAGACGACGCTCAACAGCAGAATACCGGCTTCTCCGGTTATTTCTCTTTCCCCTCTGGGCAACAGCGGGAACCATGTCCCTCCTTTGAACTTGGTGGACGTAGCAGGCGACGGCCGTCGAGGTTGTCTTTTCCGGTAAGCCAGCCTTCTCACCAGCAGTCTTCATCGGGGCACTTGCAACAGTGCCTCGCTGGTTGTTGTCGACCTGCAGGAGGTCGGTGAAGACGAGGCCCAGACAGTTGGGCAGCCCGGCAGCAGGGGGCATTGCTCCGAATGACAGGGGTACCGCCAGGTAACCCTCTCGCACATGCATATCGATCGGTTGTTGACCGAAGCGTACTGACATAAGTCCAGTAGTCATCTTCCTGAAAATAAGGAAAGTGCACAGGATCAGAAATTTGAGGGGGGCCCGTTGGGCCTCCTATTTTGGCGTAGAGATGAAGGGAGACTAGGTCCCACCGGGCGTGCCAGCTTGTGGAACGTGGATCTTATCTTGTTTCATCGTATTATTTATTTATATATTTTTTTTATTTGGATTTCTTTTAATTTATTGATTTATTAGGCGTGCCAGTCACGTGTGTGACGATTTTATTGTGCGCTCGATCTGACTTGGTCAGTCGATTGTGAAGTCCGAGTCGGGACCAGAAGTCCGTCATACCATAAAGGCTATGACGTTAATTACGCCCTTCCAAGGAAGGACAACCCTTGATTAAACGCCAAAATAGGAGGAAAGCAGCGGTGAAGATAAGGCTCAGAAGAGACGGGGTTGATTTATTTGCAGAATGCTAAATGGACTAGATAAAGCAGGGGGGTTATTAAGTACGGGACAAATCCGACGGCATATCCCCGCCATCTTGGACTATGCCAAGTGGGAATAGGAAACCACCCATGCAGCGGCAGGGTAGGATCCGTAAAAGATCGGGTATAATAGACCCGGAGTCCGAATAAGGACCGGCGCGACATGGCACATCCCATGTGGGTGCGGTGCCGCATCTATATCCCCCTTCGAGGGACCATCGGAGAGCGTTCAAGGACATAACTCCGTGGGCCGGCGAGGCTGGGAGAGAATATCACATTTACCCAGTAGGGTATGTATGAATTTCGGCAGCATGTCCCCTCAACTTGGATTATGCCAAGAGAGAATAGGTCATCATCCACGGGACGCCGGGATGACAACCAGATAAGAAGGGCACCGGGCCCAGGGATGTTACTTGCATCTATCTCATTGGTTAATATTCCCTTGGAACCCATCAGAACGCATATAATAACATGGCTCTTTGAGTTCGTAAGGTAGCAGTGAAATCCAGATCGGAAATGAGGGCTGTAGGGGAGGTCTTCCCCATTACTGTATCTTCTCAGGGCACATATGATGGTCTCCGAACATCCCCTAGACAGGTGTGTAGGGAGACTAAAGGATTGAAGGATGACAGTGCAGAGGAGGGCCTCGGACTAAGTTTCATTGGCCAAAGAAGGAGGGTCCCGGCGTGGCTTTCTATTGGCCGAAGGGAGGAGCTCTCGGCATGATTTTGTATTGACAAAAATGGGGTTCTCGGCATGGGTTTAGTTGGCCAAAAGAGGGCTCTCGGCGCGGCTTGACTAAAAAGAGGGGGGGGCTCTCGGCGTGAAGCTTCTCGGCGCGCTCCTCGCCGCGCCGGGAACCCGGCGCCGGGAGGCCACAGGTCGGGAAGGCTGTGAAGGAACAGGGGTTTAACCGGGGGGTTTGTCGATTTACTGAACGGGCAGGAAAAGGGAGGCCTCTCGGCGGCGTAGCTCTCGGCGTGGAAATTAGCACGCCGGGAAGGTGAAAGGGTTAAGGGTTTCAGGGATTGATTACGGTGCTCTGTTAGGGAATTTTCTGAGTTTTCTGGCTCGGATCGAGACCGAATGTGGAGTGCTGGAGGGGGTTTCGTGGATAGCTCTATTTGAAGGATGCCAAGGGAATTGGAAGGCCGAATCAGTAGGGGAAAAGAGACCATCGTCCATATCCTGTGAAGGGTTTCATCTGTTTGTTGCAGGCCGTCTGGGGAATCAAGAGATGACTGTCTCTGATCCCCTAGACGAGCCCAACTGCATCGAAAAACCGGCGACGGAGGAACTCTTAGCACCGAAGCTCCAGACCCTAATCATTCAAGGGTTAGAATGGAGGGTCGAGAGACTGAGGTCATCGCTTGTTAGAATCTTGCGGGATAGCATTAACATGTAGAGCAGACATATCTTTGTACAGCCAGCAGTTCAGGGAACCAAGAGATTGATGTCTCTGGTTCCTGAACAGCACAAGGGCTCAAGAGAAAACTCGGGCTATATGCGGAGGATCTGCCATTGAGACAGGAGGGGAGAAGAAAGTAGAACCCAATAACCCATTAGATAGGGGTAGGGGTCCTATCTTCATCCCTCCTCGAAGAACAGATTCATTCAATCGGCTCTGAAACTCAAAGAGTCTAGGCTACTGGACTTTTCAGCCGAGAACTATGTACATGGAGAGAGACGGAGAGCAGATATCTCAATCAATCGATGCCCAAATGGGCCCTGTTGATACTTCATTACGTTATATCGAAGACTTACACAGATCATAAAAGAGAAATGCAAAGCAGAGAGGTGGAAATCAAGACCGGGACTCTCCGGCTACATTTGATAAATCGAGAAAAGACTCGCTAGATTACATCAAAGAAAAGAAAAGAAAGTATGGGGGAGGGCGGAGCATTGACTCCTCTCCCTCCCCGGAGCAGCCCACCTGGAGCCTCTTCTTCCTCCTTTCTTCTCAGATATCTCCTCGCTTCTTCGAGTCACTTCTCTTGGGGCTCTCTTTTTCCTTTCTGTTTCTTCTTCTGGCTATCCTCTCTCTCTCTTTTTTTATCAAAGGGAAGGGGTTTTATATCTGTCTCCCCCCCTTCTCGGCAGGCCTCATCACGGCGCGCCTCAGCTGGGGCTTCCCGGCGCGCAAGCATTCAACCTCTCGGCGCCACCTTCACACAGGCCCACTTGGGTCTTTAGTCGCTTTCACTGGCCCACTTGCATCATCACCCAAAAGGGCCCTCCATTAGTGACACAGCTTCCATTGATATCATTGATACGTTTTCATCAGTCCGTAGACAGGGGTTTCATCAGTATTGCCATCTGAATGATGACAAAACCGGGTATCATTTTATCGATATCGTCACCTGAATGGTGACGAGATCGGACATCAGCCTTAGTCTGGGAAGACCTCAGCCGGGCGTATAATCTGTGGAGACGATTCTTCTTCATTGATCTGACTTTGCAAAAGCCTTTACAATCTTCATCTACCGGTACCGGCTTCATCTTTATCTCATATCCATCTGCCAACAAGCCGACATCTGACTTACCCTGACATGTCATCTGTGGATTCTTAGATGAGGCAGTAGTACAGCTCTCATTAAAGTGTGCTAGGAGGTCCCATCAGTCGAGTGACTGCTGCTTTATCAGTGTTGCCGTCTGAATGATATCGGCACCGGGCATCAGCTTGGCCGACAAAGGCTTTAGCCGGGTAAATAGTTGACGGGCTTCATCATTGGTCTTTCACTGTTGGTCTGATCCTCTTTTCAATTGTGCTTTCACCCTTGTTCGTTTTCAAGATGTCAACAGGACCAGACTGGGCCCTTCATTTGTTTGCCTTCGCATTGATTTCTTTTTGGATCATAGATCCCACGAGACTAGACATCCATAATATTTAATTGCCAAGGGTTCCAAGGTCAAGTTAATGTAGTCAAGGTAAAGAACATAAGAATAATGATTCTTTAAGAGTCCAAACAATAAGCTCCATAACCGAGAGGAATAATTGTCCTAAAGGACTATAATTAATGATCAATAGATCTAACAATAGGTAAATTTACAAAATACCATAGCCTACATTGGCTTGGTTAGCTCACACGATTCGGAATTCATGAAATAACCACTTTTCGAAAAACTATCAGATAAACGGTCAGACAAGGGCCGCTCAAGGGTATATACGATTAATACAGAGCCGCGCATGTCCGGAAGACATTAAGACCCATGAACATTATATATGGTCCATACAGGGCCATATTAAAGATATGCGGTCGTTATAGGGCCACCTATAAGGATATACGGTCCACTACTGGCCGCACATGCCTGTTCAGCCCTATTCGATCCAAGACATAAAAACTAGTGGTTCAATCACGTAAATCGATGTTTTGGTGGTTCATTAGGTTCATAACAAGGGTATAAAGAAATCTCGAGATGATGGTAAGTTCGCCGGATGGAGTTTCCGGTGATAAGTTCAAAGTTAACGTAACTTAAAGGGGCTAATGACTTACTAGAAGTCCGTAATTTGGTCAACGTTCTACTGGAATAGAATTATTATCCAGCAACTAAAAGTTCATGATAAACCTAATTTCCATGTTAAATCATCAAGGATTAGGTTTTACATTTAATGTATTTGCCAAAAAGATGAATCAAGATAAGATAATGAACAAGATCGTGTAGGAATGAACAACACGCAATTAACAGAAATTTAGTTACATAAATAACCACTAATCATGTGGGTTTCTAATTAACCATTGTGTGCGTTGAAGTGGAGATAGTAATCGGAGTGGTTTATACACTTGGATTGAGTGCAGGGACCATTGTTCTTCAATTTTGGATTGAGGAACACCGGGCTTAATTTGAGATCATAGGGTTGCATGCATGGGTCATTGGTTCCTTAAAATATGGTTTTCAATTGGACTAGGTTGAATGGGTTAATCCCCTCACGGTCCGGATCGATCCTCGGGTCGAAAACACGTAAACCTGGTCTTACAGCATATGGGTCGACCCCTAGAAAATCCAGGGATCTGCCTACATGTGGGTGGACCCCTGGGGTCGACCCCAGCAAGACAGACTGCTGTCTGTTGAATGGGTCGACCCCATGGGTCGACCGCCTCACATTCTGCCTTATGGGTCGACCCCATGGGTCGACCCCCACTTGCCCGCTGTATGGGTCGACCCCATGGGTCGACCCCCGCATGGTGCTATATGGGTCAACCCTCGGGCAGACATGTTCTGCTTGTGGATGGGTCGACCCCTGTGTTCACAGAACCGAACGTGACTTCCGGAAACCAACTAATCTCACCCAATTGGGGTCTAATTGGGCTGAGATCTTAACCCCATGCCCCTGGGTTCATTATGGACATATTAGGGTCACAATACAAGAGTTTGGAACACAAAATTCACCAGAAAATTAATCGAAATCACAATCTATCTAGGAAGAACACTTGAAAACCTAGTTTTAGCATGCTTCTAATCAAACACGAAATTCTCTAAGCATGGTCTATGAAAATTGGGACTTTATATATCAAAAGAAAGAGGACTGGATGCTGAACATTTTGATATATTACTTGCGATTTGAGCCCGAGAGAACCTACCTCAATCAGAGAAGAAAGGAAGAAGAAAGGAGGAAGAACGGACGCCGACACGTCACAACTAAACTCCCGAGATCTCCCTAGATCGATCTCCACTGCAACTGCCACTGCTACCAAAGGATTCTAGGGTTGCATAGCTTCATTTTTATAGCTCATACACCTTCTGGAGCCTTCGGTGCTGGGAGAATTCGTCGAAACAAGTTTATTGTTTGAAAACGGCGCCGAAATGTTTGACCTAGCCAAAGCTCGGCCGACACCACATTTTAGGGCTAGGGTTTCGATCAATTAATAGAGGAGAAATGATCTTTAGATCGTGGCCTTCCATTTGCCACCGATTTGGGGTCATTTGGTTGAGTATTAAGCTCTAATTTCACGTTTTAAGTTAAGGTTAGGTAAGCGTTAGGTAAGTGTGCATTTTTGACTTAATCAACTAATTAGACCTAATTACGGATTTTTTCTGGGTCGACCACAGAAGACAAAGTTGTTAAATAAATGGTCCTTAAGCCAATTACCATTTTTCTAGATTTTTACAAGGTAGTCAAAATTTTACTAGTTCTATTTACTAAGGAATTAAATATTAAATTCCGAAATTCATTTATTTCAATTAAATTTCAGATATTTAAAATCGGGGTATTACACCCTCCCCCACTTTAAGGAATTTGGTCCCCAAATTCATCGGGTATTACCAATTATGTGAATGTTTGAACTAAGATGATCTTATTTATCAAAATAACATGTTAATTATACAATTAATATCGAAAGAAATTAGCTATAGCTAGGGATAAAAGAGAACGATACCATATATAATTCTTCATTCGATAGAAGTTGGTTCTGATTCTTCTTGTAGTTTTGCTTGTGAAAGTAACTTAAGACAGTTAGCCATTGTATGATCCTGATTTCCGCAACGCAGACACGCTCCGCTCCTTCGCCAGCACTCCTTTACGAGATGACCAAGTTTGTGACAGTATAAACATTTCATTTGCGTAATATTGCTCTTCTTCTTATTACTTCGGGTTTCTTTACGACGGACTCGCCAGCCTCTAGCGGAACCGAATCTTAGCTTACCCATGGAACCACTCGGTTTCATTTTAAGAAAGGCTTAGAGACATGCAAGATAGTTATATGGTTAACTTTTTCATTACCCTTACGCGTAACGCAACGTAATCTTGCATATATTTTATTACTTAACCCAAGATATTACCCAATCTCACCAGGTGACAAGGGATGACACCGGTCTTAAGACTTAGGGTAACCTATACTCTTGGACAAAATCCAAGGACTCAGGCAAGGAGGCTCTGATACCACCTCTGTCACGCCCCGAACCGATAGCAGCGGGAAGCGATGCTCGGAACGTGGCAGTTAATAGTCATGATAACAAGAGCGGAAGATAAATAACCACAATTAAACACAAGGAGGCCGTACACACATATTGAAAATACGAGCTCTTATTAATATTAAAAAGGTATAATTTTGACCCACTCTTACAATATTAGATTCAAATTAAAGGAAGAAAGAACAAAAAGAAATAACCAGACTCACGACACTAGCTAGACTCAAGAAGATAAAAAAAAAGACAGACTCCAATCTCTAGGTTCCAGGTTCACTCGATCACACTGATCCGATTCCCATTTACAACGTACCGTTTACCGCATTACCTGAAAAGGATTGGAAGTAGGGGTGAGCAAGAAGCTTAGTAGGAATTATACTCTATCATCAGGCATGGTTTAAGTGATTAACCAATTAATGAATATGCATGATTAACGCGATAAAATAAGCAAAACTAAATAATCACTAAGATAGAAAGAGTAACGATAATTAAAATGGAAGAAATAGTTGCATGCCGAGATATCAAGCAATATTAACAAGATTTTCTAGTGAATGTCCATTTGCAGTCAATTTCAAGTCATGTCAAGTAAGCAAGCAAGCAAGTACTTCATACTTTAAGCATGAATAATAATAAGTTTCATGAGAATGTGGAATGTCATAGACCCAACATGCTAGATAGTATCGGTGCCAAATGCCACACCTAATCATTCACCTCCCCGGGGATCAAGTACTTTTCGGGTGCTCCTCCCAAGACCAGACTGGGCCCTTCATTTGTTTGCCTTGGCATTGATTTCTTTTTGGATCTTAGATCCCACGAGACTAGACATCCATAATATTTAATGGCCAAGGGTTCCAAGGTCAAGTTCATGTAGTCAAGGTAAAGAACATAAGAATAATGATTCTTTAAGAGTCCAAACAATAAGATCCATAACCGAGAGGAATAATTGTCCTAAAGGACTATAATTAATGATCAATAGATCTAACAATAGGTATATTCACAAAATACCATAGCGTACATTGGCTTGGTTAGCTCACACGATTCAAAATTCATGAAATAACCACTTTTCGAAAAATCGTCAGATAAACGGTCAGACAAGGGCCGCTCAAGGGTATATACGGTTAATACAGAGCCGCGCATGTCCGGAAGACATTAAGACCCATGAACATTATATACGGTCCATACAGGGCCATATTAAAGATATGCGGTCGTTATAGGGCCACCTATAAGGATATACGGTCCACTACTGGCCGCATATGCCTGTTCAGCCCTATTCGATCCAAGACTTAAAAACTAGCGGTTCAATCACGTAAATCGATGTTCTGGTGGTTCATTAGGTTCATAACAAGGGTATAAAGAAATCTCGAGATGATGGTAAGTTTGCCGGATGGAGTTTCCGGTGATAAGTTCAAAGTTAACGTAACATAAAGGGGCTAATGACTTACTAGAAGTCCGTAATTTGGTCAACGTTCTACTGGAATAGAATTATTATCCAGCAACTAAAAGTTCATGATAAACCTAATTTCCATGTTAAATCATCAAGGATTAAGTTTTACATTTAATGTATTTGCCAAAAAGATGAATCAAGATGATAAGATAATGAACAAGATCGTGTAGGAATGAACAACATGCAATTAACAGAAATTTAGTTACATAATTAACCACTAATCATGTGGGTTTCTAATTAACCAATGTGTGCGTTGAAGTGGAGATAGTAATCGGAATGGTTTATACACTTGGATTAAGTGCAGGGACCATTGTTCTTAAATTTTGGATTGCGGAACACCGGGCTTAATTTGAGATCATAGGGTTGCATGCATGGGTCATTGGTTCCTCAAAATATGGTTTTCAATTGGACTAGGTTGAATGGGTCGATCCCCTCACGGTCCGGATCGATCCTCTGGTCGAAAACACGTAAACCGGGTCTTACAACATATGGGTCGACCCCTTGGGTCGACCCCTGAAAAATCCAGGGATCTGCCTGTGTGTGGGACGACCCCAGCAAGACAGACTACTGTCTGCTGAATGGGTCGACCCCATGGGTCGACCCCCTCACATTCTACCTTATGGGTCGACCCCCACCTGCCCGCTGTATGGGTCGACCCCATGGGTCGACCCCCGCATGGTGCTGTATGGGTCGACCCCCACCTGCCCGCTGTATGGGTCGACCCCATGGGTCGACCCCCGCATGGTGCTGTATGGGTCTACCCCATGGGTCGACCCTCGGGCAGACATGTTCTGCTTGAGGATGGGTCGACCCCTACATTCACAGAACCGAACGTGACTTCCGAAAACCAACTAATCTCACCCAATTGGGGTCTAATTGGACTGAGATCTTAACCCCATGCTCTTGGGTTCTTGATGGACATATTAGGGTCATAATACAAGAGTTTGGAACACGAAATTCACCGGAAAATTAATCAAAATCACAATCTATCTAGGAAGAACACTTGAAAACCTAGTTTTAGCATGCTTCTAATCAAACATGAAATTCTCTAAGCATGGTCTATGAAAATTGGGACTTTATATATCAAAAGAAAGAGGACTGGATGCTGAACATTTTGATATATTACTTGCAATTTGAGCCCGAGAGAACCTACCTCAATCAGAGAAGAAAGGAATAAGAAAGGAGGAAGAACGGACGCCGACACGTCACCACTAAACTCCCAAGATCTCCCTAGATCGATCTCCACTGCAACCTCCGCTGCTACCAAAGGATTCTAGGGTTGCATAGCTTCATTTTTATAGCTCATACACCTTCTGGAGCCTTCGGTGCTGGGAGAATTCGTCGAAACAAGTTGATTATTTGAAAACGGCGCCGAAATGTTTGACCTAGCCAAAGCTCGACCGACACCACGTTTTAGGGCTAGGGTTTCGATCAATTAACAGAGCGGAAATGATCCTTAGATCGTGGCCTTCCATTTTCCACCGATTTGGGGTCATTTGGTTGAGTATTGAGCTCTAATTTCGCGTTTTAAGTTAAGGTTAGGTAACAGTTAGGTAAGTGTGCATTTTTGACTTAATCCACTAATTAGACCTAATTATGGATTTTTACTGGGTCGACCACAGAAGACAAAGTTGTTAAATAAATGGTCCTTAAGCCAATTACCATTTTTCTAGATTTATATAAGGTAGTCGAAATTTTACTAGTTCTATTTACTAAGGAATTAAATATTAAATTCTGAAATTCATTTATTTCAATTAAATTTCAGATATCTTAAATCGGGGTATTACACCGTGGGTGAAGATAGAGGGATGAGGTAGGTGATAATGGAAGCAACACCCCGAGGACTAGCCTACGAGGGGCGGGCAACCCACAGCCTACACTATATCGCATAGAGAGACCGACCATTAGGGAGAGAAGCTCCGAGGACTAGCCTGCTAGTAGCACGCATCCCTTATTCGTCGCAGGATCCCAAATTACTGGGTTTAGGATTGTTGGGCTGAAGCCCCTATCACTGTCCGCTATGTGGCCTTTGGGGAGCATCTACCACTGAGAGGTAGGGCCCCTCGACCAATTAGCAGCTCCGTGAAACAATGGGGAATGTCCCCCTCCCCAGATGACTGAGATAAAACCGATGGAACTCAAATGGTTCAATGGCTACAAACCACAAACAAGAGGAATGAGGGCATTCGGTATAGATGGATTACCAGACACAGGGTTGAGGCATCGATGCTTGCGAGATTGGGCTAGCATTCCCAGAGGAACAGACGATTAGCAGTCACACAGAGGGATAGTTGGTACATAGATGAGATAATCTAACTACATACGCATATGCTTGAATGACTAGAACGCAGTAATCATCAGACGGGTCTTGCCGTTCTGGAGGTGGCTCCCAACTCTCCTGAGTAATAGAGCAATGCAAAGAGGAGAGGGAATGGAGGTCGGCCCTCGTATCAAAGCGAGAAGAGGCGTATGCACATGCACAGCTCTATCCCTAGAGGATGCAAAGACCATCGAATGAGACACAGACACTGCGTCGATGGGAAGGACCCGGGGAGGGGTCATCTCTATAGCCCATGATATCTCAGGGCATATTCGGAGTCGGAGAAATCGAAATCGAAAACCATACATAGAAGGACACCGACGTGTACACCGACTGAGACAGCAGTGGGGGAAGGAGACAGGGTGTCAAACATTCAGTCCACCAAAAGATTCATATACGCATACCACTACCCCATAGATGGGAGGGAGCCAATATATTCATTACAAATCCGACGCCGGCGTTGTGGCACAGACGTCGTTCACTGTTTGCAGATAAACATTTACAGAGGGAGAGCGAGGCGAAGAGACGACGAGGTGGGGGGGAAAAGAGATTGGCTCATATCATCGCCATCCCCCCCTTTCTCATTTACATTCGGTCAAAGGGAAACAAATTGGTAGACAGCGGGAAGAAAGCAAACGACCCACCTATCCTCAGAACAGAGTATCGGGATGCCTCTTTCTTCTCCGACTCCGGAGGGCTTCAGACGGGGATGGAAGACGGCGGCCGGAGGAACCCTCGGTGAGACCCTGCTTCTTTCGCAAGGAAACCCCCCCCCTTTTTGAAGGCGATTGACTCTCTCTAATTCACCTCTCCGAACCCTTTCTATTCTGTTATCCCCCCTCTTTCTCCTTCCCTTTTTTTTCTTTTCCCTCCCTTCCCTTTTGTTTTCGGGCAGCCACCTATATATAGAAGCAAGCTCGAATCCTCATCCGGTGTGAGGAATGGCGCGTCGGGGAAGGGAGCTCTACTGCCCTTTTGTGCATCGGAATAGCAGGGCGCCGGATAATGGGGGAGCGCCGATTTAGGGCGCACTGTATTAGCGTCCTTCGCACGTCGTGAGTCAGCCGATGAGTCCGGGGATGGTTCCGGGGATCACCATGAACATTTATCTCGCCACTGCTCTTTGAAACCTCGACGAGATGCCTTGTCGAAGATCTCAGGCCGACGTACGGCCATTCTCAGAACTTCAAATGACTTTGGTTTGATCACGCGGGTTTTCCGCTGACACGGCTCTCGGCACTATGATAAGTGCCGCTGGCTCGGTTTGGCTTGTGCTTAAAGCTTCTTGGAGGGTGGGATAACACCCGGGATAGTTTCGCCTAGGCTGGGCGATCATTCGGCCACTAATGGGCCCATCTTGGCGGGAAGCCGTACCCGTGCCGGGTGACCGGGATCTTCTGCTGACAGAGTTTTCAGTCCTCCATTCTGAAGAGCCAAGGGTACTCTTTCATCTCAGGAGAGTCTTTCATGAGGTGGGTAGCCACCGGGTAGACCGTCGTCCTTGGCTGGACAACGGGTGTAGTGTATGCGGCACGACGGAGTCGATGCCGGTTCATTGGGCAGGCTTGGTCGCACTGCTGGTTGGTTGTGAGTTCATCTCTGTTCTCCTGAGGTGAAGTCCCCATGTTTATACGGGGTGACTCGAGGCTTTGGCAGCTTGAGATGTATTCAATATGTTGATATTTATCAGCTTCTGTGCTTCAGTGGGCCGTGTCATTCATCTTCGAGGCTTGGTCGCCGCGAGTGATATTTTGAGTGCCAACAAATGCCCCCCAGCCGTGGGTGTTGCGAGCGAGGCACGAGTGCAGCAAGGCCGACGGATGAGCTTCACCCAGAATGATCTCCTCTTCAGTTGACAGGAGCTTGGGAAGGCCCTAATTCCGGCACGGGTGCTAATCCGGCACCGTTTGAATGTTTATACGGCACGGGGTTAATCCGGCGCGCCCCGGGGCTTTTACGTTTTTAATACGGCGCGACCTTGATCTTTATATGTTAATCCGGCGCGCCTTCTATATTTAGAAGAAGTGTTAATTCGGCGCGGCCATAACCGGCGCGCCTTTTGCTTGGGCGAGTGCTAATTCGGCGCGCTAAATAGCGTGCCATATTAGAAGGGGAACTCTCCCCTATATAAGCCCTCCGCCCTTCATTCTTTTCTTCAAATCCTTTCATTTGCAACAACACCTTCTCTCTCCTCCCTTCCTTCTCTCCCTACGGCGCTGAGTGGGCTGAGGGCGAGAGCGGCTTCTTCTTCGCGGTGAGCGGAGTGTTGCTCTTTTGGGTTTCAAACCCATTCTTTGGGCCCCGGGAGGCTTCTAGCAGGGCTTTCCCTCGGAGCTATTCTCCCGGGTGTCCCATTTGGCCTTGGTGTAATGCCGATGGCTACTTTTAGGGGCCGTTCCCTTAGTGGACGTGTTCCCGCTTTTCTTTGGCAATCTCCCGTGTTGGGGAGACTCTGCCGAAATTTTGTCAGAAATTTGTTTTGATCAGCTATTTTTTTGACTTTGCTTATTGTTTGATGCGCTTCTTTGCAGCTAACATGGCATCTGGCTCTTCTTCTTTCACCTCCCGCGCTGTGGTGACGTGGGGGAATGTTCATTCCCTTGATCGGGGGCACGACCAACTGGCCGTAGTTGCGGAGTCCTCGGATTCGGAGACCGATACCGTAGACACTGGCCGTCTCCTCATCCTTGGAGGTGATTATTTTCATTATGACCGGGAAGCTACTGTCAGGCGGGATCACCCCAAGGACAAACATCTGATGTCCTTCCTCCGGCACTTCAACCTTCAAGGAAAGAGAGACCTATTCCTTGTCCGCAAAGCCGAGCAAGCCTTGCTAGTGGAGAGGGATAGTCTAACAGACTGTGTGGTGCGGGGAAGGCCAATTTATCTTCCCGGAGAAGTCAACAAATGGAGCGTCGTGCTGGGACTGCAAGATCTGGCTCCAGAAGATGGGCTGCTGACCAGGGCCCCTGAATTCGTACCTGCTCGGTGGAATGATTCCGCAGGCAGGGTGGACCGGGAGAAGCCGATCTTTGGCTTGTTTCTTGCCCCGTTGAAATGGGGGTACAGAGAAGAATCATTTCTGCTGGACTGCCTGGCGGTCCGCTTTAAGCACCAGATATCTGTGGGGTGGTTTGCCGAGCTAAGGGCCACCGATGCTCACGCATTCAGACCTGGAGCAGTGGAGTTCACAGATTATGTGCTGCATCATTATGCTCCCATCCTGACCAGGGCTGGCATCTATCCCAGCATGTATGCTTTGAGATATCGGTACCCCATCTCCCGAGGCTTGTGCTGTGGCATGATCGAAGTATTTTGCCCCGAGTACAACACTTTTTATACTTTGGAAGGAGAAACTTCTCTGGATCTATGGAGCCTCTCACAGCTTAGTGGTCTACCCATCGACGGAGAGCCGTATGAGGAAGTATGCTGGCCTCACTGGCTGAAGGATCAGACTGACGGTGAGGGTCGGTATCTGGCGGGTTACGCTTATCGCTATCTGATGAAGGCGTACCGCACCCTCTATCATTCGTCGCACGACACGAGGGAAGCTCGGAAGTCGGGCGAGAAGCGGAGGGTGCGGATGGGCACCTGTGGGGATGTTTTTTGTTTAGGTTTATTTTACTGGGTTTATTAGGCGTGCCAGTCACTGGAGTGATGATTCATTGTGCGCTCGACCTGACTCAGTCAGTCGATTGTGATATTCGTGTCAGGACCTTGAGTCCGTCATTCCATAAAGGCTATGACGTTAATTACGTCCTTCCAAAGAAGGACAACCCTTGATTAATTGCCAAGAAAGGATGCCTCGGGGGCAAAATGAGATACGACTATTACGCTAACTCTGCTAACGGGATGCGAAACATGCATAGAAAACCGTGCTACGCGGGACATGATAACGGTGTTATGGCGCAAACCCGACAGCACATCCCCTTATTTTGGACTATGCCAAAGGGGGAAAATAGGTCATCCACCCACGGAATGCCGGGATGGAAGCCAAAAGAGAGGCGGGCGTAACCCTAGATCCAAAAGGATTTGAATATGACGGGACAGTGTCCGCTACCATGTCGTTTGTTAATATTCCCCTCAAAGGACCATTGGAGGACATGCGGGCAGAACTCTGAGGGTCAATGGGGTGACAGAAGAAACATCGTATTCGGTATAATGTAGTGGTAAAACCCCCATTAATATATCTCCCGTGGACCTGGGTAAAGAACCATTATTCCCTCAAGGCGACGAAGGCTGGCACGGAGGTTGACAGGAATGGAACATTTGGGTTTGGACTGGATTTGGGTCTAATGGGATTGTTAAGACATCGGGATTGGATGGCAGCTGTTAACAAGACGAAACGGCGTGGATAGGAGTCGGCGCGAGGGAGATCCCGGCGCGACGGACAACCGGCGTGGCTTGAAATATAGGCAGATGGCACGGCAAGGCATACGGTGCGGCAGGTTCCCTGCGCGCCCTTCACCCGGCGCGAGTTTGGCG
Organism: Amorphophallus konjac; assembly: GCA_022559845.1. Lineage (NCBI taxonomy): Eukaryota > Viridiplantae > Streptophyta > Magnoliopsida > Alismatales > Araceae > Amorphophallus > Amorphophallus konjac. The sequence goes on along the minus strand of CM040127.1, from coordinate 121,861,976 downwards.
CCGGGAGGAGGTGGCGCCGGGAGGTGATGGCGCCGAGAGGCAGTGGTGCCGGGAGGCCATTTTGTTGGTTTTCTTTCGATACTATGAGGGGTTCTTATGAGTTCAAGGGGATCCTCTGTATTCAACGGGGATTCCATGGCAATAATTGGGTGAGATAGAAGATGGGGGTGGATTCATTCACCAGGCGGTTCGAGGAGACAGTGTAACTGTAACGTATATCCCCTGTGGTGACCAAGGTGTCATGAGAGGATATAGCTCAGCCCTTTGCCACACAGTTGGGGGCTAAATGCATAATTTCTATGAAAACATCGCACTATGTGACCGAATAACACTCTGAAACGAATTTTGACAGCACCTCCCCTTATTTTGGGAGTATGCCAAAAGGGTATTATAGGTCATCCACTCACGAACTGTCGGAGTGGAAACCAAAATAAGAGTCGGGCGTAGCCCGAGATCCAAGGGATCCAAATCATATGGGGCTTTATCCCCTGTACAGTCAATGGAGTACATGCAGCGGCAGAACTCCAAGACTTAATAGGGTTATAAAATGTGGGGGAATGACCCCTTTAATATGGCTCCCATGAGGATAGAGGGAAAGGTAGTGAGTCTCTATAGGACAGGGTATGATGAGCAGGGTTGGCATGGCCTGACGGCATCGACACGAACGCATGGACGTGGCCAGAAGGTTTAAAGGTATCAGCACGAAGAAGGAGTTGGGCCTCAGCGCGAAGTAGGAAACCCAACCGGCGCGGTGAGCCCTAGGCGCGAGACTTGCGCCGAGAGGTACTCGCGCCGGGAGGCTTCCTGAAGTGAGGTTTTAGAGGGGTTTGAAGGCAGTGGCTTCGGGTATTTTAAAGAAAAAGGGTTTGTTCAACAATTTGAAGACCAATTCGGACGATCGTGGAGAGGATGGTCCGGGGTGGAGACGACCTTCCTTCTGGGGCCTCACTGGGAGCAGAACCATGCATGGAAACCTCACGATTCGGATTCATCCTTTCTCGGTTCACAGACGAGAAGCCATGAGATAGGCTGTCTCAGGCTCTCGTTGTGAGTGTAAAGTTGAATGAATCATACGATGAACGAACATTCAACAGACTCAGAAAGCCAAAATGGTGAAGCATGCATAGGTGTGCAGCCATCAATATCCATAGCATATAGTGCAGAGGCAGAAACAAATGAATAATGACAGGGAGAACTCAACCCATCTTTCATTAACTATTTCATCGAAAAAAGGCATACACAAATTCAACTCGGGCGAAAAAGAAGCATACACCGACTCTATCCCTGAGCACAGGGTTACATTGGCATGCAGTGCTACGGGAGCAGAGATGCTACAAAGTAGAGATACAAACGAGAAGGGGGAGCAGTATTCAGACAGAGGAGAAAGGGGGAAGAGGAGCTGCAGCTGCTCAGGACGTCGAACGGCACACCCTACCTGGCTTCTTCCTTCGAGCCTCTGCCCTCTCTTTTCTTCAGCTTCTATGGAGGGCTCTCAAGCTTCCTCTTTTTTTCAGTGGCTAACTCTTCTATCTCCTTCCACCCTCTTTTATTTTCCTTCTTTTTTTTCTCTGTTGCCTCCGTTGCCTCCCTCTCTTTTTCTTCGAAGGGCAGCCTTCTTATAGAGGGATGACCCTCATTCTCTCGGCCTGAGCTTCCCGGTGCGCCAGCATCCATCTTCCCGGCGTGAGCAGCCCTCGGCGCGTCTCAGTTCACATTTGGGCTTGGCCCATTTTCCTGTCATTCAGTACAGGATCCACCTAATGGACTCCTTCCACAGTGGACTTCTTGGCATATATATTAAAACTTCATGGGGCTTGTTTGACACCTTGCATTCACAAACATGTGTGAGGCACTGTGCATCCCACCTTCGGAGAATCAGAATTATCTGAGCATCCTTTCTTAGCAGACAAATGATTGCCTGAATGTTGGTATGGTTTTATCAGCCCGACTACATGAATGATAGCCGTACTGGACAGCGGCCTAGCCAGGGATGGCTTTAGCCGAACAAAGTGTTAGGAATAGCGGGTCTCTTCTATTCTGATTCTCAGAACTTTCAGGGATGGAATAGGAGCCGCACCCTCGACTGGTCTTCAAAGCTATGAATTTACTTTGGTCTCTTCTGGTATATTTTGGGTGTCAACAAATGCCCCCCACCCGTAGGTGGCGTAAGCGAAGAATGAGTGACACGGGACATGCGGGTGCACACTACACCACACCTTGTAATTTCTTCAGGTCTGCTTCTGTTCATTATTCATTCTTGTGACTCTGAGTCTTCATTCTGCTTGGACAATCCCAGTACTTTGTCAGTATACTCGGACAGGTATCAGCATTCTTGATTTGATCTTCTGATTGCAGCACCCTAGATGAATCGAACGGCGCCACTGGCGATTTCGGCACACCCATCTCGGCGCGGTCGTCATCTCGGCGCGCTAAGTCCCGGCGCAGTTGCTCTCGGCGTGCCTTTTGGCGTTTTTGAATTTCGGCGCGAAGGCCGTCTCGACGCGCCTTTTGGCGCGTTTGGCAGTCGGCGCGCAGGCCATCTCGGCGTGCCTTTTGGCTGGGCCTATATAGGTGCCGAGAGGGGGGGAGAGAGGCTCATTTCTCACCGAGCTCTCTCTCTCTTCGGCCTCTTCTTCCACTACTTCTGCGATCGGCGTGGGGAGCCTCCCCTTGACTGTTTTCTCCTTCGGGACTGCGTCCCTCTTTATTGCTGAGTCACCCCCTCTTGGTGGGTGCTCTCCTATTTGACTTCTGGGCATACCCTAGATAAGGGGAGATGCTGTCAAAATTTTCCTTGAGATCTTCTTTTCTATTTTCTTCTTCATATCATCTTATTTACCCTTGATTTTTGTCTGTAGCTGCTGCAATGGGCTCTTCTTCCAGCCGTGTTGCTTCCGGCGCTGCTGACGTTGACGCTTCCTCCCAAGGTAGGGTGTCTGGCCCTGCTGTAACCTGGAGGAACGTCGGACAACTGGACCGGGGTCTCGAGAGGATCGCTATAGTTGATGAATCCTCTGACTCCGAAACAGACACGGTATCCTCGTCTCGTGTAGTGAACATCGAGGGAGGGCTGGACTTCAATCGCTACGACGAGTATCGCCCGGACTTCCCGAAGGATCGGCACCTTGCACCGTTCATCTGCACCTTCAGCGTGTCGGGGAAGAGAGATGTCATGCTGGCTCGGATGGTGGAGCGGGCCATGTTGTTAGACCGGGACAGCCTGAAATGTTCTGTGTACCGCGGAGACACCATCTATCTCCCGGGAGAGCGACGCAAATGGAATGTCATCTTGGGGGTGATAGAGCTGGAGGCGGAGCAAAAAATGCTGACACGGGCTCCAGAATTCACACCAGCTAGGTGGGATACCACTGCGGGTCGGGTCAACAGAGAAAAGCCCGGCTATGGTTTATTCTTGGCGCCCATCAAGTGGGGCTATAGGGATGAGCCATTCGTCCTGAACTGCTTGGCTGTCCAGTTCAAATTCCACTTGGCTACTGGGTGGTTTGCTGACATGAAAGTGGCCGATGCCCATCTCTTCCGTGTAGGAGCGGTAGAATTCACAAAATATGTTTTGAAGGAGTATGCGCCGTTGCTGGTCAGGGCCGGGGTGTATCATAGTGTATATGCATCCCGTTTTAGGTATCCCATCTCGAAAGGGTTGTGCTGCGGTATGTTCGAAGTGTTCTGCCCACAGTTCAATACTTTCTATACAGCAGAGGGTGAAACTTCTCTGGACCTCTGGAGACTGTCATAGTTGTCGGGTCTGCCGATCAACGGAGAGCCCTATGAGGAGGTCTGCCTTCATGACTTCATCAAGGACGAGACAGATGGTGAAGGTGAATATTATTTCGGCTACTCATACTGGTACTTAATGAAAGCGTACCGCTCCCTCTGCTTGGCGCTGAATAGGGGGTCCTCGAAGGGGTATCGGCCCCGACGGAAAAGTAGCAAATTGAGAGTCCGAGTAGGACATTGGATTCAGTATTTCTTCGGCGGCCCTCTGAAGTACAGTGAGTTCCCCCATGTAGCTCCTGTTGCGGGTAAGCCTAACAGATCGCCCAAGTTCAAGTCAGTGCCGCCCTCTTCCCTTCGACGGATTAGTAGCGGAGGACCGAATCCCACTGAGGCAGATCCCCTTACGCATTGCGCGGCTTACCTCACCTTCTGGTTGTGCACTTTTGCTCTCCCACAGGGAGATGAGACAGTCATTAGGTCGGAGGCAATATACCCAGCTTGTCAGATGGCTTGGGGCATGCGACTTGCACTATGCCCAGCATCACTCTGCCTGATCTACAAATCTCTTGGAGATATTCATAGGCATCGGGTCCCACGCTCTTTCAGAACAGTGGGGCCGTTTCATTTCTTCAATGCCTGGGTGTGCAATTTTTTCCCAGAGCTGGCTCCCAGGACTCTGCAGACAATGACATTGTATCCCAGGATGCTGGAGTTTGCTAGTGCTGAACCCGATCTAGTGTCTCAGTAACTTTTCTCCATCCGAGGCCGGTTGATAAGGGTCCCGATGGATTCAGCGGGGACCATCCATCTTTGGAATTTGGCCGCACATTCTTCTCCATGGGTGAACCACCAGCGTGAATGTAAGCTCGAGGCAGTTGAGACTTTCACACATTTTATTTCAGGCAACACAGTGACCTGGCCAATTTTGGAGCCTGAACTCATTGACTGGGCCTTGTCAATTCACCCCAGTGTCTTAGCTTTTAGGAAGGGGGGCGCGGTTCATTTAGAACCTTACTATCCTTTTAGGTTTGGCCGAAATTTCGGCTATGATCAGCATATCTCACCTTCGGCGGCCCTGTTTCCCCTGGACAGCAGGTCGAAGCATGGCTCGACTGTTGTAGCAGAGGGTCGCTCCTGGTGGGACTACTTTCACCGTCGGGACGCCAATGTTTTCAGAGTGCCGATGCCGAACCGAGTTCCCCGGGTCACTCCAGAGTATGTGAAGTGGTGGAATGCTCGAACGGGCTTTTATCGCAATGCCAGGGTGGCATGCTGGGATGTAGCTGAGCGCACCTTCCTGAGCCAGCAGCCTAGGCCAGTTTTCGACATTGAAGAAGCTCATTTGAAGAGGCTGTTCTCCCAACATCCGAAGGAGCTAGAGGTATATATAGCAGGCAGAAAAGCCGCAAAAGAGGACGCAACTGAGCTACTGGTGCCTATACTTGCTGACATAGATGAAGATACTTTCACGCAGAATCTAGAACATCTGTGTCAGATTGGTGGTTCCCGCCTGGAGCTTCAGCAGTGCCCGTTCTCCATTGAGGAGCCGCTCTCCAAAGCAGTTTCATTTAAGTGCGAGGTGGATCGCTTTTGCCCGTACCGGGCATTTGTCAACAGAGAAGACAGGACCTCGACATATTATCAACATACGTCTTGGCTGTTTGTCTTGATGAACATCCACGGACTAACCCTTGACAGTCCCATAACGTTGTCCTAGACAAGCCTTTGTTTGTATCTTTTCAATATGCCGACGTCTGGGGCTTCGACCACCTCGGCTTATATCATTGCATAGCTTCTCATGGTCATGCAGATTTGGCCGACCTAGCCAAGAAGTGCAAGAAGATTGGCGACATCTGCTTGCTTGTTCGGGAGGCTGCATCCCGAAGCAAGGAAGTGGCTTATCAGTATTGGTCACTTTCGTCTTTTTACAGCGGCCGGGCAGGTAAGTTCTCTTCAGTTGACATGTAGAGTGGTTCATTACTCAGCTCTTTTTATAACGGCATGCGCTTCATTTGACAGACCATCTAGATATAAAGTAGCAAGGGCTTTATAGAAAAATTATCTCTCAGGCCCAGAAGCCGGAATATTTTGAGGTTCCTGCACCGGCACCGACCACCACTCCATTGCCACCTAGCAAAAAGAGAGAGGCCTCTACGATGAAAGTTGCAATAGGCCGAGCGAAGAAAGCTTGGAAAACCTCTTCCAAGCAGCCTTCGACTGGTGCGGCTAAGACTCCTCTGCCTGAAGTGCCATCGTTCGAGCAACTTGCCGCTCATAAAGAGGCCACTCAGCAAGCGGCTGAAGGTGACATCACTTTCTCTCGCGGTCTAAAGGAGTGTTCTTTTCATGACGTCTTCATTTTTGACGCCCTTTTGTTTGACCTTAGCTCAAGGAGCGGTCGACACCACCCCACATTCTGAAGAAGGTGTCTTGGAGGCGGGAGAGATAGGGTCTTTTGCCATAGCCGCGGTAGGGGCGACCACAACAGCTGAGGCAACAGGGGAGAGTCTCCCTGCTGAGGATGAGGATATCAGGCTCCCTTCTCCTATGCCTGCCAGTGAGGTCGAGGGTGAGCCACGTGACTGTCATCCTTCTGACTCTTCTCTTTTATTGATCCTTTTGTTCCGCCTTATGTATATGTTTATTGCAATGGCAGGAGTGGTTAGCACAGTAGCTGAGACGCTTTCCGTCGATGCTCCTCCATAGCCTGAAGGACATAAGACTGTGCTAAAGAAAGGTGTTATCCCATTGTGGCGTGTAGTCACCCGCTCGGCTTCCCGTCAGGCGATAGAGGAGGCGGGCCAACCTGAGATCAGTATAGATATTTCCTCTGGTAGCTCCGCCACCCATTATGACGAAGAAATTGACTATCATTCTTCGGAAGAAGCCCCTGCGGCAGCCAGCAAAGGGGCCGCGGCATCCTTCGTGCTGTTGAGTGATCCTGTGATTTTTAGTCCTCCGAGGTTACCAATGACCTCATCGGAGGGAATGATGTAGGAGGAATTTGTTGGACTAGATATGGAGGTGGAGATAACCCCTCCTTTTGTTGCTTCATCTGCAGAGTTGGAATCTTCCATGCGGGCGCTTGAAGAGATGGGTGCTGCAGCCATAGTAAGTTCTGCCCGCCCCTCTGCAGGGCCGTATATTTTTTCATTCTTTTCTGCCATCTTGGTGCTTACTGGGATCTTGTTCCAGGAGCCTGACACTGCCATTCACCCTCCGCTACCACCTTCTGGTGCTATCGTGGCTTCGTCGGAGGCTTCGAACGTGCTACCACTGGCCACCGTGTCTTCTTCGGGGGTAGTTACCATACTTCACCCTGTGCCAGTAAGAGTACACGTAGCTGCCGAAGTATCATCAATGGAGCCAAGCCCGTTGGGAGAGAGCCTCGTCCTGGTGCTGGCAATAGAGTTGAGAGCCGAAGCCGACCCGTCAAGGGGTTCTGCCTTTGTCCGACTCCATCCGTGCCAGACTCTGCGACTCCATCCGTGCCAGAAATAGAGTCGAAACCTCTGCCTCTTCCAGCATCTGTGGAAGAAAGTTCTTCAAGGAGCCCGACGGAGCAAGGGCATGCTGCCGTGGTACCTGCTATTTCAGCCCTGGCGGCCGTTCCATCTTCTTCTTTCGTGGCAGATATTGGCTTGTGGGCCTCCATAGACAAGGAGGTGACCTTTGAGGTGGCTCCGGCAGCCTCCCTGGGCTTTACTTCATCGGAGGAGTTTGTCTGGCAGTATTTGGGGATGTTACGCCAGGTCATGGAATCTCAGCCGACCCTATCTTACCCCCAGCTGAAGAAAGTGGCCGAGCGACTGACGATTGGGCTGCAGGCATTAGGTTGTCCCTTGGACACCTGGACCCAGCGGGTGCTGTTCCTATTAAAATTCGTAAATCACCGGGACTTTATTGGGAGAGTGATGAATGACCGACTAGCGGCCGTAAAATTGCAGAAAACTGACTGTCAGGCAGAGCTGATATCTCTGATTTCTGATCTTCAGAAGAGCAAAGCTCATGTTGAAGCATCTGCTGCTCGGGCACATATTCTGCGTAGTCAACGAGAAGAACTCCAGGCTGAATTGGCCACCATTGAGGCCGAGATACCACAGTTGGAGGCTGTAGAAGTCCAAGGCATCGAGGAAACTTCTTTATTAGAGGGCCGGGTCGCGTCCCTGGAGACTGAGGTGACTCACGTTCAGGAGGAAGAAATGCAACTCCATGAACTGGGAGCGGCTCCACATGTTGGGCTCATTGACTTTGCAGATATTTTCAGGCGGTCTTAGCCGATCTGCCTTTGTAGTTCACCCCCTTCGAAGGGATCCTTTTGTATTCATCCCTCCCTTTTTGTAATGAAATACAAGCTTCCTTCACTATTTTCGGAGTCCATCTTTGCACCTATATTCTGTTACATCTTGTGGCAATTTTGGTGACCCGCTTAGAAGTGCACCCATGTCTGTGCCGCAGGAGAGCATCCACCCTTTCAAGGTAAGGATGGGGGCCTCGCTTCACCGCGTGACGGGGTTCCAGAGGTTTACAGGTTGGTGCAGACGTGAGTCTTGCCGAAAAAAAAATGTCAGAAATATGACTTGATGTGACACAATGATGCAAAGGCAGCAAATGACAATGAATCCTTGGACTTAATTCGCATTCACATTCACAAGATTCGAAAGACTTTATAACATGCCGTCACACCGCGCACACCCGTTTCCCCGTGGTGACTCGATGATGCCGAGTCGAGATAGTGGAGAAAGCCCCTGGCTGGTTAGAGGACCAGCACCAATAAGGTTATCCCTCCCAAAGATAGGAAGCCCACAAACAAGGGCAGCTGGGTGCCTTGGGGGCACTAGGACACTCCTCTCACTAAGGCCACGGTGACCACACAAGGGTGGTGGTTCCGGGATTGGGCACTCACTCACCAACCAACGAATAAGTTTTGCAGATATTAAATGAACAAGAGTAAAGAGCAAGGGTAGAGGCTCACCTGGCTGGTTTGAGGAAACCAACCCCGGTCGGAGACGAGGGCGAGCGGGGAAGTGTGGGATCCCCGCACACTGCGCCGGTGTAGCTTGAATCCTGTTTAAAGTTACACACACTACTCCTCACACAGGAGGGTTGGACTAGGGGTGGGGGAAGTATGGTTTACACCCAAACACTACCTCCACACAGGGAGGGGCGCTAAGCCGGCCAGGCGGGGAGGGGGAATTTGCCGAAATTGCTAACGGGGAAGCCGAAGTCGAAGCTGGTCGCCGGCTGTGAGAGGTGATAGGCAGCCACTGTTGCAACTGTAATTCTCACTCCAGAATTTCTCTGTCATCGAGACCAGGGGGAGATTCTTCGTAACAGGAATTGGGATGCTCCTGATTTTTGCGGAATTCTTCGGCTGCATCTGCCGGTCCGGGTCGGGCTTTGAACAGAGTGGCAGGTTCTGGCCACAGTCACTATCAGGCACGAACAGTGATTTACAGAAGCTACCCCGGCCGGTCCTGAGTGCCAAATCTCGAACCGTTGTAGTTTTTGGAACCGTGGATGAAGTCTCTGCGATGCAAAACTGACGGGGAAGCCGTCCGGTGTCGGGGTGGACTGGGGGACGCCGATGAGTGGGAGCTGGTAGCTGCAGACTGGGGGAGGCAGACCCGCGCGACTGAAGGGGAAAAATCGGAACGTTGGCTCCCGGACGCCGAATGTGGTTCTGCTTCTTGCTTCTGGTCGGGGACAGGTGGAGGAAGAACTTTGAAGAAGGACCCTTGGTCTGAATCCTCCACTGTTAGTCGTGGTTCAGCTTCTGGTTGAGCTCAGGTGCTCTGCAGATGGAACTTGGCGCAGTCGGGGGAGAATGGCTCTCCCGGACATCCCCGAACTCGGAATGGTACGATTCTTCCTCGCCTGCGTAGGGGACTGGACGACCTTTCCAGCAATGTATGATACGTCTTCAGGTGTTGCCGTGAGGAATCGTGGTCGCCTCTGCAAGTCGTCCCTTCTTTCTGCTACCTGCAGGTTGGGCAGAGAGGAATCTAAAGTGGAAGAACTAAGTGGGATGGAGAGGGGGTTTAGTGATGGTGGAAGGTGGGTGATGGTGGATGGGAGGGGGTGCTTAGGAGGGGTGGATGGGGGGGGGGGAGACGCAGCTGGGAGGGGGGTGGGCTGATGGGGGGGTCGGCCAAGGTGAGGGGGAGGGCTTGATGATGATGGATGCGCAGCAAGTAGTGGGAGGGGGCTTGGGTCGCACTTGGGCTATGAATGGGAGTGTGGGGAAGTGGGAAGGTTGCTTGGGGAAGAGGGAAGGGTGCCTTGGAGGTGGGAATGGTGTATGGCGAAGTGAATGGTTGCTTGGGAAGTGGAGGGAATTGATGGGGTATTAAGTGGCCTAGGGAAGGTGAAGGGGTGGAGGATGAGGTGGCAGGGGGAGGGGGAGGTGAAGGGGCTAGTTCGCCCAGGGGAGGTAGAGAGAGAGTGGGGTTCGCTCCCTGGAGAGAGAAGAAGAGAGAGAATTAGTGGGAGAGAGAGATGAGCACTCAATTGGCTAATTTTCTTCAATATTTCATTAACCTCCAAAAGAGGGATTGGGGACCCTATTTATAGGAAACCCACTTTTACACATAAGACCCTGTCTTTTAACAAACTAACAGATAACCAAGGCAGGGGGGGTGCGCCCATGGGCCTAGCCCAAAGAAATAGGCCCAATAGAGAGCACCATAGCCTAATGAGACTCAAACTTAGGGAAATAACTTAATAACCTAGGTACAAGACTCAAATAAAAGGCAAATTACATGATAAAGACTCAAGTAACAAGGAGAAAACAACAAGATGACCCAATGGTAAGCACTAAGGTCCAATCCAGACGAAGGGCTGCTCCCTAGCTGCCTCTGGGAGGGAAAGAGGTGCCAAGCCAGAGGGAATCGTGAGTGATGCCCTCATCAATTCTCCCGGGCTGTGGAAAGCTCGACTCTGTCGAGTAAAGGCCCTCCCTACTGCGGTGCTGCTCTAGAAGATCGGGGTCCAGCTGCTGGAGATCCTCCCGACTCACCCAAGCATCGTCCGAGGGTGGTCGTCCCTTCCACCTGACCAGGTATCGCTCATACGCCTTTCTCCTCGTGTTGGTGACCTGTTCATCTAATATCCGCTCCAGTTTGTCACGCTGGTTTCTCAAGTTGGGTGGATCACTTTGGGGTGTGGGGGTGCTCTCAAGGGGTGGAGTAGGCTGGATGTCCTTACTGGGTGTCACCGTGGGGCCCTTGTAGGGTACCAGGTCAGCCACATTGAATGTGGGACTTACTCCGTATTCTTCAGGGAGGTCTAACACATAAGCATTGGTGCCAAGTCGTCTCAGCACCTGGAAGGGGCCAGCTCCACGAGACCTCAACTTTGATGTATTCCCAGGGAATAGCCTCTCAGTTCTCACCATCACAAAATCACCTATTTGGAATTCTTGGTGGCGGCGGTGGGAATAAGCTGACTTCTTGTAAACCTCATTGCTCTTGTTGATGTTTTTGCGAATATCCTCATGCAACTCTCTAAGGTGTTGACTCCTAGTGGATAATGGGGGTCCTGGACAACCAAAAGTGGACTTAGTATGCCATGGTGCTACGTAGACTTTGATAGACCTAGGAGGACCGGGACATCCATAGGTGAACCTATTATGCAAAAGGGTGTTTGATGTCGGGGGTCACGGACATCCATGAATGTTTCCTTCATGCTTAGACTTCACGATGACTGACTTTGGGGGGCCTGGACAACCAGATGTAAACCTATCATGCATCGGTCCTAGTGCATGAGTGACACAAATGATGTGACTAGTCTGACCATATGATGTGAAAGGTTGTGATACATGGTTTCCTATCAAGATGGTCCCATTTGTGAGTTTTGGGGGTTTCCACTCATGGGGATCGAAGCGGTTCTTGGGATGGGTCACTCCCTTATTTCCAAGGTTGATGTCACCCTTGGTATTGACTCTCATAGTGTGGGCGGAATTTCGGAATGGGTGGGTTAGGACTGACATGGTGGGTGAGGGTAGGAGGGAGTGGGTGGTAAGTGATGAGTACTTGGAAGCCCATGGGGAGTGGCCAAACAGATCAAGATGGTTTAAGGGGTGAGTGACGTGGAGGGGGGTTTCAATCCAAGTGATCGCCCTAGGGTCCCTAGCACACATAGGGAAGTGGAAGTCATGATCCTGGTGGGGCCCAACGCAAGGCTCCTTGTAGGAGGGCAAGGGGGTGATGTAAAACTCATTAGGCTCAGGTAGAAACAACAGTAGCTTACTCGTGCAAGGACCCTTGGTGTAAATGGAGGTGATGGTCCCGATAGAGGGGTGTGAGAAACTAAGGTACCCCATGTTGCTTGCTTCTAAGGCCCACATGTTTGTCACCTTTATTTGCCAAAATACACTCCTAACCAAGTCCCTCATGGCTCCTACAAAGGAGAACGATTGGAAGGTTGTGTGGAATGGAGAGGTGGGCACAATTGGGTAATGATTTTCCATATGGGGGTGCATGATGTGGAGGAGGAGGTCTTGCTTTAGCCACTCAATGAGGGTCCCCCTAAAATCACAATTTTCATGGAGGGAGGGGTGGGGGGACTTGGTTGGTCATCTAGCACCTCTAGGGGGATGATGTTCCTAGTTAGGCTCTTTGTGGTCTGTTTGGATAAAGAGGAGCCTTCTTGACCCAACCTTTGGCATTGGGCTTCATATTCTTCCTCCCAATCTAGGGAAGCCTCATATTCCTCAATCACATTCTTATCCTTTTGGGGTGTGGGGGTTTTGCTCCCCAAGGGAATGGGAAGGTCTTTTGTGGATGGGGTGATGAAGGTTGGGGCATGGTGCACCCGAGGTGGTGAGGGCGTTCGAACTTGGGTTGGGTTTGGGAGTGGAAGAAGTGGAGACTTAAGTTGGGGTAGGATTGGTGTTGGTAGTGGAAGATGGGTGGGTTGAGGAGGACTGGGTTGATTGATTCTGGGAGGTGTGTCCCTTTTAGGGGAAGATGGAAGGGTAGTGGTGGGGACCGTGGAAGCTTGTGGGGTGTGGGTTTGATGGAGGATTTTAGGTTGGGTGATGGCCGTCATGGGCCTAGGTGGAGTGAGGGTGGGGGCCACTTTGGTTTGAATGGTGGTGGTGATCGGGATAGGAAACATTTGGGGTGGTGGAGTTTGGGCCTTAAGGGAGGTCTTGGGTTGACTGGGAGGAAACGGGGGAGTGGGAGTGCTCTTCGGGTTATGGTCCTCACGGTAGGAGTTGGGGAGGTATTGGAACCTAAGTTGGGTCTTCATGTCTTCCCAGGTATGGATTGGTTCTTCCCTCCTAATCCTCTCCCTAGTTTCTACACTCATCCAATAGGTCTTGGCAAGTTTGGTAAGGTGCATTTTCGCGAGCCTAACTTTCCTATCTTCCGTCATAGGGTACCAACCAAAGTATTGGTCCATAGCACTCTCCCATTTTAGGTAGACATGTGGATTATGTGACCCATCAAAGTTAGGAGCCTCAACCTTAATCATCCTCAAGAGGTAATCATCCGGGTCCTCCCGTGGTCGCCTTTCAAAATGTCTAGGTTGGCGGGGCCTCTCATACTCACGGTGGAAGTCATCCTCAAGGTCCTCCCTATCAAGTTCAACTTGTGGAGGGGGTGCCCGTTGGGCATGGTTCCTAGGTGAGGCCCTAGCTTCATCGAGTCTCTCTAGGCGGGTGGAAAACCCACTCATTTTCTCCGAGAGGGCTTGAATGGCAGCCTCAAGTCGATCCAATGGAGCTTGGGGAGCCTCCCTAGGGATGTTTGGGTAACCTTGGGGATTGGGATTCATGGGGGAACCGAGGTAGAGGGGTCGGCTCGGTACATGGTACCACTACGGGTGGACATCCACACGGATGATGTAAATGCAAAGACCCTAGGACCTAGGCTTGTAGAGACAAGTCTAGAACTTGCTCTGATACCAAATTGATGTGACACAATGATGCAAAGGCAGCAAATGACAATGAATCCTTGGACTTAATTCGCATTCACATTCACAAGATTCGAAAGAGTTTATAAGACGCCGTCACACCGCGCACACCCGTTTCCCCGTGGTGACTCGATGATGCCGAGTCGAGATAGTGGAGAAAGCCCCTGGCTGGTTAGAGGACCAGCACCAATAAGGTTATCCCTCCCGAAGATAGGAAGCCCACAAACAAGGGCAGCCGGGTGCCTTGGGGGCACTAGGACACTCCTCTCACTAAGGCCACGGTGACCACACAAGGGTGGTGGTTCCGGGATCGGGCACTCACTCACCAACCAGCGAATAAGTTTTGCAGATATTAAATGAACAAGAGTAAAGAGCAAGGGTAAAGGCTCACCTGGCTGGTTTGAGGAAACCAACCCCGGTCGGAGACGAGGGCGAGCGGGGAAGTGTGGGATCCCCGCACACTGCGCCGGTGTAGCTTGAATCCTGTTTAAAGTTACACACATTACTCCTCGCACAGGAGGGTTGGACTAGGGGTGGGGGAAGTATGGTTTACACCCAAACACTACCTCCACGCAGGGAGGGGCGCTAAGCCGGCCAGGCGGGGAGGGGGAATTTGCCGAAATTGCTAACGGGGAAGCCGAAGTCGAAGCTGGTCGCCGGCTGTGAGAGGTGATAGGCAGCCACAGTTTCAACTGTAATTCTCACTCCAGAATTTCTCTATCATCGAGACCAGGGGGAGATTCTTCGTAACAGGAATTGGGATGCTCCTGATTTTTGCAGAATTCTTCGGCTGCAGCTGCCGGTCCGGGTCGGGATTTGAACAGAGTGGCAGGTTCTGGCCACAGTCACTATCTGGCACAAATAGTGACTTGCAGAAGCTACCCCGGCCGCTCCTCAGTTCCAAATCTTGAACCGTTGGAGTTGTTGGAACCGTGGACGAAGTCTCTGCGCTGCAAAACTGACGGGGAAGCCTTCCGGTGTCGGGGTAGACTGGGGGACGCCGATGAGTGGGAGCTGGTCGCTGCAGACTGGGGGAGGCAGACCCGCGCGACTGAAGGGGAAAAATCGGAACGTTGGCTCCCGGACGCCGAATGTGGTTCTGATTCTTGCTTCTGGTCGGGGACAGGTGGAGGAAGAACTTTGAAGAAGGACCCTTGGTCTGAATCCTCCACTGTTAGTCGTGGTTCAGCTTCTGGTTGAGCTCAGGTGCTCTGCAGATGGAACTTGGCGCAGTCGAGGGAGAATGGATCTCCCGGACAGCCCCGAACTCGGAATGGTACGATTCTTCCTCGCCTGCGTAGGGGACTGGACGACCTTTCCAGCAATATATGATACGTCTTCAGGTGTTGCCGTGAGGAATCGTGGTCGCCTCTGCAAGTCGTCCCTTGTTTCTGCTACTTGCAGGTTGGGCAGAGAGGAATCTAAAGTGGAAGAACTAAGTGGGATGGAGAGGGGGTTTAGTGATGGTGGAAGGTGGGTGATGGTGGATGGGAGGGGGTGCTTAGGAGGGGTGGATGGGGGGGGGGGGGGACGCAGCTGGGAGGGGGGGCTGATGGGGGGGTCGGCCAAGGTGAGGGGGAGGGCTTGATGATGATGGATGCGCAGCAAGTAGTGGGAGGGGGCTTGGGTCGCACTAGGGCTATGAATGGGAGTGTGGGGAAGTGGGAAGGTTGCTTGGGGAAGAGGGAAGGGTGCCTTGGAGGTGGGAATGGTGTATGGGGAAGTGAATGGTTGCTTGGGAAGTGGAGGGAATTGATGGGGTATTAAGTGGCCTAGGGAAGGTGAAGGGGTGGAGCATGAGGTGGCAGCAGAGGTGGCAGGGGGAGGGGGAGGTGAAGGGGCTAGTTCGCCCAGGGGAGGAGGAAGAGAGAGAGTGGGGTTCGCCCCCTGGAGAGAGAAGAAGAGAGAGAATTAGTGGGAGAGAGAGATGAGCACTCAATTGGCTAATTTTCTTCAATATTTCATTAACCTCCAAAAGAGGGATTGGGGCCCTATTTATAGGAAACCCACTTTTACACATAAGACCCTATCTTTTAACAAACTAGCAGATAACCAAGGCAGGGGGGGTGCGCCCAAGGGCCTAGCCCAAAGAAATAGGCCCAAGAGAGAGCACCATAGCCTAATGAGACTCAAACTTAGGGAAATAACTTAATAACCTAGGTACAAGACTCAAATAAAAGGTAAATTACATGATAAAGACTGAAGTAACAAGGAGAAAATAACAAGATGACCCAATGGTAAGCACTAAGGTCCAATCCAGACGAAGGGCTGCTCCATAGCTGCCTCAGGGCGGGAAAGAGGTGCCAAGCCAGAGGGAATCGTGAGTGATGCCCTCATCACGACTGCTGGCTAATGAAAGGTCCATCCAGGAAAGGATTCATCATTGGTAGGGCAACTGATGGGAGTGCGACTTAGAGGCATAGCATATACTTCATAGTACTCCCATTATTGACCCTAGTTCGGGGAAATGTTGGCCGACCTTGTCGATGGTGACAAGGGTTGAAAAGGTAGCGACCGATCTTGCCGATGGTGACAAGGGTCGAAAGGGGTAGACGGTCTTGCCAAAGGTGACAAGGACCGGAAAGGGTAGCGACCGATCTTGCCGATGGTGACAAGGGTCGAAAGGGCAGACAGTGTTGCTGATGGTGACAAGGACCGGAAAGGGTAGCGACCGATCTTGCCGATGGTGACAAGGGTCGAAAGGGTAGACGGTCTTGCCGATGGTGAGAAGGACCGGAAAGGGTAGCGACCGATCTTGCCGAGTGTGACAAGGGTCGAAAGGGTAGACGGTCTTGCCGATGGTGACAAGGACCGAAAAGGGTAGCGACCGATCTTGCCGATGGTGGTGAGGGTCGAAAGGGTAAACGGTCTTGCCGATGGTGACAAGGACCGGAAAGGGTAGCGACCGATCTTGTCGATGGTGACAAGGGTCGAAAGGGTAGACGGTCTTTCCGATTGTGACAAGGACCGAAAAGGGTAGCGACCGATCTTGCCGATAGTGGCAAGGGTCGAAAGGGTAGATGGTCTTGCCGATGGTGACAAGGACCGGAAAGGGTAGCGACCGATCTTGCCGATGGTGGCAAGGGTCGAAAGGGTATATGGTCTTGCCGATGGTGACAATGACCGGAAAGGGTAGCGACCGATCTTGCCGATGGTGGCGAGGGTCGAAAGGGTAGACGGTCTTGTCGATGGTGACACGTACCGGAAAGGGTAGCGACCGATCTTGCCGATGGTGGCGAGGGTCGAAAGGGTAGACGGTCTTGCCGATGGTGACAAGGACCGGAAAGGGTAGCGACCGATCTTGCCGATGGTGACAAGGGTCGAAAGGGTAGACGGTCTTGCCGATGGTGACAAGCACCGGAAAGGGTAGCAACCGATCTTGCCGATGGTGACAAGGGTTGAAAGGGTAGACGGTCTTGCCGATGGTGACAAGGACCGGAAAGGGTAGCGACCGATCTTGCCGATGGTGGCAAGGGTCGAAAAGGTAGACGGTCTTGCCGATGGTGACAAGGACCGAAAAGGGTAGCGATCGATCTTGCCGATGGTGACACGGGTCGAAAGGGTAGACGGTCTTGCCGATGGTGACAAGGACCGGAAAGGGTAGCGACCGATCTTGCCGATGGTGGCAAGGGTCGAAAGGGTAGACGATCTTGCCGATGGTGACAAGGACCGGAATGGGTAGCGACCGATCTTGCCGATGGTGGCAAGGGTCGAAAGGGTAGACGGTCTTGCCGATGGTGACAAGGACCAGAACGGGTAGCTACCGATCTTGCCGATGGTGACAAGGGTCGAAAGGGTAGACGGTCTTGCCAATGGTGACAAGGACCGGAAAGGGTAGCGGCCGATCTTGCCGATGGTGACAAGGGTTGAAAGGGTAGACGGTCTTGCCAATGGTGATAAGGACCGGAAAGGGTAGCGATCGATCTTGCCGATGGTGACAAGGGTCAAAAGGGTAGACGGTCTTGCCGATGGTGACAAGGATCGGAAAGGGTAGCGACCTATCTTGTCGATGGTGACAAGGGTCGAATGGGTAGACGGTCTTGCCGATGGTGGCAAGGACGGGAAAGGGTAGCAACTGATCTTGCCGATGGTGGCAAGGGTCGAAACGGTAGACGGTCTTGCCGATGGTGACAAGGATCGGAAAGGGTAGCGACCGATCTTGCCGATTGTGACAAGGGTCGAAAGGGTAGACGGTCTTGTCGATGGTGACAAGGACCGAAAAGGGTAGCGAACGATCTTGCCGATGGTGACAAGGGTTGAAAGGGTAGACGGTCTTACCGATGGTGACAAGGACCGGAAAGGGTAGCGACCGATCTTGCCGATGGTGACAAGGGTCGAAAGGTAGACGGATGGGTACGCATTGGTGGGATATCAGATGAAGACTCCGCCTCGACCCTATAAAGGGTCTTCAGGACGGAGGGTGGATCATCACTATTCATCATTCATTTACTTTTTTTTATTCACATTACTGACCTAAGCGCCCTTTCCGGTTTTCGCCGAAGCCAGCCCCCTCTTGCTTTTGCCCACGCGCCCTCTTGGGTTTTCACGTGGCGGGGTACCCAATTTTGCCTGCGACGCCCTTTCAGGTTTTCGCCACAGCGGGGTTATAGCCATTTTTGCACTTGTCCTAATACAGGAGCAAGTCTGGCGGGGTATCTATATTTTTAACCGCATTTTTTTCTTTTCTTTCTTTTTTTTTTGATCTCGAATTCGGAGTATAGAAGAACTGGACTACTAGAATGCCGACCGGCCTTACCGATGATGACAAGGATTGGTCCCGGGTTTAGTTCATCGACACTGGTTAAATGCCGAACCAAAGGTCATGGTTTGTTTACAAGGATGTAAGATCCGAGTTAAGGGTAGAGATCGACCGATCTTGCTGATGACGACAAGGGTCAAACATGGGTTTATTCATCAACATGGGTCACATGCTGAAGCAAAGGTAGGATTATTAACTAGGACAGAAGGTCCAAGTTAAGGGTAGAGATTGACCGATCTCGCCGATGATGACAAGGGTCGAACATGGGTTTGTTCAGTAGCATGGGTCACATGCCGAAGCAAATGTAAGATCATTAACAGGGACGGAAGGTCCAAGTTAGGGGTAGAGATCGACCGATCCCGCCGATGATGACGAGGGTCGAACATGGGTTTGTTCATCAGCATGGGTCACATGCTGAAGCAAAGGTAAGATCATTAACAGGGATGGAAGGTCCAAGTTAGCGATAGAGATCTACCAATTTCGCCGATGATGACGAGGGTCGAACACGGGTTTGTTAAAGGATTTTTGGTGGGACTTTTGATGATTGTCCCTTTTGGAGTTTCATAGGGTGTCGAACAAAAAGAGGAACTTTTTAGATTACCACTTTACCAGCCTAAGCGCCCTTTCGGGTTTTCGCCGAAGCCAGCCCCCTCTTGCTTTTGCCCACGCGCCCTCTCAGGTTTTCACGTGGCAGGGTACCTGATTTTGCCTGCAGTACCCTTTCGGGTTTTCGCCACAGCTGGGTTATAGCCATTTCTGCACTTGTCCTAATATAGGAGCAAGTCTGGCGGGGTATCTATATTTTTAACCCCATTTTTCTTTTCTTTCCTTTCTCACTCTTTTTTTTATAATTTTTTTTGAGGATATAAAAGGCAGTAGGTTGAGGTGTGATGTCCGACCGTTGGTTGATCGTAGGCGGCTGCTGGCCGGAGTACTAGGCCTTGTGCCAAGCAGAATGGTTCATTCGTTAGCAAGCGCTGAATGCTAGCGCAAAGGAATGATCTTTCGCCGATTCGAGCGTAAGGCCCGTAATTGCAACAATGTGAGAAGGCCGGCTAGGACATGAAGTCTTGAGCCAAAATGATTTATTCGTTAGCAAGAAGATAATGCTAACGCAAGGGGGGAATTTCATGCCAGTTCGGACGCAAGGTTCGTAATGGCAGCCTGGCGTATTCTTTTGAGAGCTTGGCCAGGGCAGAGTGCCATTAAACCAAGGGAAGGTAGCTCGGTTAGGGCGGAGTGCCACTGGACCAAGGAAAGGTAGTTCGATCAGGGTGGAGTGCCACTAGACCAAGGAATGGTAGCTCGATCAGGGCGGAGTGCCACTAGACCCAGGAAAGGTAGCTTGTTAGGGTGGAATGCCACTAAACCAAGGAAAGGTATCTTGATCAGGGCGTAATGCCACTAGCCAAGGAAGGAGTAGCTCGATTAGGGCGGAATGCCACTAGACCGAGGAAGGATAGCTCGATCAGGGCGGAATGCCACTAGACCAAAGAAGGATAGCTCGATCAGGGCGGAATGCCACTAAACCAAGATAAGGGTAGCTCGGCTAGGGTGGAATGTCACTAGACCAAGGAAGGATAGCTTGATCAGGGCGGAATGCCACTAAACCAAGATAAGGGTAGCTCGGCTAGGGCGGAATGCCACTAGACCAAGGAAGGATAGATCGATCAGGGCGGAATGCTACTAAACCAAAATAAGGGTAGCTCGGCCAGTGCAGAGTGTCACTGAACCAAGGAAGGATAGCTCAGCTAGGGCAGAGTGCCACTGAACCAAGGAAGGATAGCTGGGCTAGGGCGGAATGCCACTAAACCAAGAAAGGATAGCTCGATCAGGGCGGAATGCCACTAGACCAAGATAGGGGTAGCTCGGCTAGGGCGGAATGCCACTAAACCAAGAAAGGGATAGCTTGATTAGGGCGGAATGCCACTAGACCAAGAACGGGGTAGCTCAGCTAGGGCGGAATGCTACTAAACTAAGAAAGGGATAGCTCAATCAGGGCAGAATGCCACTAGACCAAAATAGGGGTAGCTCGGCTAGGGCGGAGTGCCACTGAACCAAGGAAGGATAGCTCGGCTAGGGCAGAGTGCCACTGAACCAAGGAAGGGATAGCTTGATCAGGGCGGAATGCCACTGGACCAAGATAGGGATAGCTCATTCGGGGAGCGCCGGCTAAACCGTGTGGTATACCTTTAGGGGCTTCCCATTGAGGGGAGAGAATTGGATGACTCCTTTGTGATCCGCAAGGATGTATGCACCCCCTTCATATACTCGGTGGACGACATATGGTCCGACCCAGTTTTCAATCAACTTCCCCTTGGGGTTGGAGGCCATTACTTCTCTTCTTTTGACCATCACTAGGTCTCTTTTCTTTAATTCTCGACCCTTGACTAGCTTATCAAAAGCACGGGCCATACGAGCTTGATAGAGTTGAATATTCTATTGCGCCCGGAGGTGCTTTCCTTCAAGCTCGGCGAGCTCTTCTAATCTTCTTTCTATGTTGACCTGCTCGTTGCCTGCCAATCCGTGCTGGATGGCGACCCGTAATGAGGGGATCTCTAGCTCGATCGACACTACGGCCTCTGACCCATATACGAGGGAGTAGGGCGAGCAGCCGGTAGGGGTCTTGTAGACCGCGTGGTAAGCCCACAGTGCCTCGTACATTCTCTCTTCCCAATCTCTTCTGTCAGTCTTGACAATTTTCGCCAGCAGGGTGCGTAGCGTCTTGTTAAAAGCCTCTGCAAGCCCGTTGGCCTAAGGGTAGTAGGGAGATGATGTTCGCCAATCAATCTTGTATTTGTCAGCTAGCCGATAAACCTTCTATTTTTTGAAGTGGCTGCCGTTGTCGGAGATGATTCGGCTGGGAATCCCGAACCGGAATATTACATTCTGTCGGAAGAATCTCGCAACTAATTCTCCCGTGACTTCTTTTTGTGCTACTGCCTCCGCCCATCTGGAGAAGTAATCTGTAGCTGCTAAGATGTATTTGCACCATGATGAAGATGCTGGTAGTGATGCGGGACGAGACCACGGACACGACAAGCTCGTGACTGTCCCTTAACGAGGGAAGCGTCGGACGTGCGCGGTTGAGAAACCGGCAGTGAGCTAGGGTGGTCGGCTCTCACTTGTGCCCGGATCGGGTCACAGGACGGTCACGCTCTCTCTCGCAGCAGCGGTGATATGAAAAATATAGCGAGCTAGATCCTAAAACATGCTCTCTAGCAGCGGCATAAATAAATATATATGAAAATAAGCAAATGCCGAGTGTAGGGAGCGAGAACGATACCTCCACGCGCTCGGCGTGGGGAAGACGGGCCCAGCCGAAACTCGTACTCCCAGAACAATAATACACAGTATTATAGCAATACAACTCGCTGCCCACTCCACGCAGGGAGGTAAAGGGCTACACAATGGGACCCGGGAGGACCGAATTCGGGTTGACGGGCGGCTTCTCGCGTTGATTCGGCAACACCCAAACTAGTGACGGTGGGGCCCACGTGCTGTCCGGAGGGGCCGTGTGGGACCCGGTGGCACCGCTGTAGTGGAGACACTTAGGAAAGCGCTCCCCGGGCTGGCGGCATGCTGGTTCGCCGGTCGGAGGTCGAGCGGCTCTATTCGGCGCCGGTCGGATTAACCGGCCACGGATCTGCAGCTTCTGGTTTTCAGCGCGCGCTCCGGCGAGAAAGGACGCTGCAATCAGCCCTGATGTTGGATCGACACGAAACTGGTGCCGTTGGAAAGCTCTCTTCCAATAATTCAACTTAGGCCTGGAGATCAGACCTGGATGTACATGGATCTTGGCTTTAATAAATTTTTGAGTTACTGTTGTACAGTGACCGGACTCTCAGATCTGTAGAGAACTTTTCTGAGAACTGCCTTTGACCGATTTGTGAACGTCCGAATCTGAAGTGGTGGTATTCTGCAAAGTTGTAGAAAATCAAGCTAGGAAACCGGAACTATTTTTTATGAAGGATTTGGAGGTGGCTGTGATTTGTTCTGATTTTGGAACTGGAAGGTGGTCGGATCTGGGAATTAGCTAAAAACACTGTAGCATAGATAGAACATGAGTTTTGAAAAATGGATAGAGGGTGGATAAAAAATCAATAAAAATGGTGGATGTAGGGAATGATGGACAGAACTCTCAAAAAAATTGAGAGCCCCACAAAAAATAAAAAAAAGGTCGAAGATGGGAAACTCAGAGCTGCTGTCACTGTAGACTGAGTCAGGACAGATCAGGGAGTGATTGAAGACCAAAATTGAAAAAATATCAAACGAAGGATTTTAGACCTGAATTTTTTTTTTGATGATGGGATGGAAGATAGGAACACACCATAAAAATTACAAACCACGAAGAGGCCGTGGATTGTATCAGGAATTTCGGGAAGACACCTCTGTCCAGTAGGACAGAAAACCAAAGGCGGATTCGCGGCGGCTCAAAGGCGGCACGAACGGCGGCGGCGACGGCGGCGGCACCAATGAAGATCAGAGGTTGAGAGGGGGAGATAGAAGATTGAAACACTCTAGAATGGGGGTTTGAGGAGAGGAAACCAGGGGGAGAGAGGAAGGGGGCGCACCAAGCTCCAAGGATTCCAACAATTTTCTGAATTTTCACTAATTTTCACATGAAAATACAAGCTTATATATGATTCCAACCAAATCCAACCTCAACCCTTGGATCTAGGGGTGGGGATTGAAGGGCTGGGATGAGGTGTGAATAACACACAAAAACTAATAAAAAAATCAAGGGGAAGGGAGCGGCCTATTGACCATGTGTAAGGTTGAATGGGGTAGGTGGCCAACCTATTAGAATGTTGACCCCTTTAACCCCATGTGTCCATATGACCAGCCCACCCTTCTAGATGTCCACCTAGGAAGGTTGACCTGGCCCACAAGGTGACATGGACCAATGGGAAAGGGTTGAGGGCCCCCTTGCTGGTCCTACTGCATAATTACATAAAAACCCACACAATCCATGGGAATGACTCCTTGGCTTATAAAGCCTTACATTTGCGTACATACTTTCCCAAGGATATAAACACAAACTAAAAGGATATAAATGCAAAAGAAAAAGTACAGGCTCGGTGTCGATTCCCATCAACTCTCCCCGGGTGGGAGGAACTCGACCCCGTCGAGTAGGGGTAGGGATGCTCGAGTACTCCGGCGGATCCGTCACCGTGCCAAGTAACACGGGTACGCTCCACTCCAAGTGATCGTCACCTGCTCATTCCATATATACTCGATATGCGCGGACTGCTATGGACTAAAGGTGGACACTCCGGGAGGGGCACTCTCAAAAGGGAAGGGAGCAGCTCGAAGAATCACTAGGAATCACCGCTGAGTCCCTATAGGTGACTGATCCGGGTAGATGTAGAACCGATCCCATACTCATCAAGTGAGTCCAATCGCCTATTACTCATAAGAGAACGACAACGAGCTTGCACAAGACACATGCAGACTCTCAAACTTACACACAAACCATGCAAACAAACCACAAAAAAAAACACACTAACTCATGCACGACTCTAGACTAAGGTGGTGACATCAAGCCCACTAGGTGGCGGCATCCTGGGCGGCCGGAGAGCCATCCAACTCTTCCCCCCCCCCAAGGCATAGTACTCATCGGCTAGTGCCTCATCGGCCACGTAATTGACATACTCAAGCTCGGGAGGTACGGATTCTCCAACACCTAGGGCTAGGGTGGTGCGAGCGGGACACTCGCTGGCAATGTGGCCAAACCCGTGACAGTGGAAACACTGCACTCTCGACCGACTACTCTCTCCTATAAAAGGGGCCTTACCCTTATCATCCCGTCGGGTAGGGGGTGTAGGCAGCAATGGGGGAGATGTAGGTGCATTGGACAATAGTGGAGGGGGTGCTGGTGCCAGAGGACGGGCTATAGGAGCCGGGGGACGGGCAACGGGTGCCGGTGGTCAGGGTGGAAATAGATCCCGGGGTGGAGGAGGGCGAGACCGTAGAGCGAAGTGCTACTGACGGGTGGGTTCCTGAGGTCGAGCCATGGGAGGCCGCTGATGTGGGCCTATGGAGTGACGGGGCTCGGTACTACGGAGAGGGGTGGGGCCCAACCGATGGCTAGACTCGAACTCTCCCTCAAATTGCTCCATCTCGAGAGCAACCCGGTATGCCTCTTCCAACGTCTTGGCATTGCGGCGGAAAAGCTCATATTGATAGTGTGGTCGCAAACCACGTCGAAAGCGGGAAATGGGCATGGTACTCTCCTCCGTGACGCCGCATCGTAGAAAGTACTCATCAAACTCCGCGATGTATTCGGAGACGGACCGATCTCCCTGGCTAAGAATTTGCCATCTATCGATGAGTCGCTGGCAGTATGTAAGAGGAAGGTACTTTTGTCGAAGTTTATTCTTCATCTCGGCCCATGTGTCAATCGGGGGTTCTAGCCGCTGAAGTAGCAGGCTCTCTACATTCTTCCAATAGGTTTGCGCCTGCCCCATGAGCTTCATGGTGGCAAATCGGACCCTTCGGCGCTCCGATATATCATACCATTCAAAATAACGGTCCATGCCGAACTCCCAATCTAGGTAGACTTTCGGATCCAAAGACCCGTAAAAAGAGGGAGGGTCCTCTCGCACGGTCCTAAGGACCCTATCATCATCCTCATCTCGTTGTGGCTGAAAACCATGACGGCGTTGACCATACCCCTCATAGGCATTGTCGGACCCATAGTCCTCGAGACCAAGGTCACGGTGCGGTAGTTCGGGAACCCGAGGAGGGGCGGGTGGAGGAGCCTGTGGTGGCTGGTTTTGGGCCACGGGAGCGGCCTAGACTTGGGCCATGGGAGCGGGTTGGACTTGGGCCACCGCGGGAGGAGGTGCGGGTGGGCCTTGGGCTGCTCCAGGAGGGTCCCCGTGTGACATCCTATCTAACTGCCCAACGAGGTCTTGGACCGACCTGTCGGAGGTCTCCACGCGTCCCTCCATGGCTCTAAGGCGACCATCCATATTATCGGAGAAAGTCCAAAAGTTAGCATCGGATTGGTCCAACCTAGTCATCATGGCCATCACCGCCTCATGTAGGGAGTGGAAGTCTCCCGAGGCGCCATCTCGTGGGTTAGCCATAGGGGAAGGGCGATGGTATTGGGTACCTCGCCGAGTGGGCATGCAACGACATGGACTAGGAAACACCGACTAATGCAAACACACACTAATATGATGCACATAGACCTAAGCCAATATCCGGTACGTGGCGGAGGTAATCGACCCGAAGGTCACTCGCGCAAGTGTGCGGCTTTCCCGATAGGCATAGCCTAACGTTCGGACAACACCTTTTGATATACCAAATTATTGGGATGAAATGCCATTTAAAAAACACTCTTTTTTTTGTTTTAGAAATGTGATGATCCTAGACTCGACTTAAACCGACTAATGGTTAGACGTAAATGACACTCTTTTTAATTACTTTTTTTTGTTTCTAGACACCCTAGACTCAACTTGGTTCTGATACCAAATTGATGCGGGACGAGACCACGGACACGACAAGCTCGTGACTGTCCCTTAACGAGGGAAGCGTCAGACATGCGCGGTTGAGAAACCGACAGTGAGCTAGGGTGGTCGGCTCTCACTTGTGCCCGGATCGGGTCATGGGACGGTCACGCTCTCTCTCGCAGCAGCGGTGATATGAAAAATATAGCGAGCTAGATCCTAAAACATGCTCTCTAGCAGCGGCATAAACAAATATATATGAAAATAAGCAAATGCCGAGTGTAGGGAGCGAGAACGATACCTCTACGCGCTCGGCGTGGGGAAGACGGGCCCGGCCGAAACTCGTACTCTCGAAACAATAATACACAGTATTACAGCAATACAACTCGCTGCCCACTCCACGCAGGGAGGTAAAGGGCTACACAATGGGGCCCGGGAGGACCGAATTCGGGTTGACGGGTGGCTTCTTGCGTTGATTCGGTAACACCCGAACTAGTGACGGTGGGGCCCACGTGCTGTCCGGAGGGGCTGTGTGGGACCCGGTGGCACCGCTGTAGTGGGGACACTTAGGGAAGCGCTCCCCGGGCTGGTGGCACGCTGGTTCACCGGCCGGAGGTCGGGCGGCTCCGTTCGGCGCCGGTCGGAATAATCGGCCACGGATCTGTAGCTTCTGGTTTTCAGCGCGCGCTCCGGCGAGAATGGACGCTGCGATCAGCCCGGTGTCAGATCGACACGAAACTGGTGCTGTTGGAAAGCTCTCTTCAAATACTTCAACCTAGGCCTAGAGATCAGACCTGTATCTGCACGGATCTTGGATTTAATGAATTTTTGAGTTGCTGTTGTATAGTGATCGGACTCTCAGATCTGCAGAGAACTTATCTGAGAACTGCCTTTGACCGATTTGTGAACGTCCGAATCTGAAGTGGTGGTCTTCGGAGACGTTGTAGGAAATCAAGCTAGGAAATTGGAACTATTTTTTATGAAGGATTTGGAAGTGTCTGTGATTTGTTCTGATTTTTGAACTGGAAGGTGGTCGGATCTGGGAATTAGCTGAAAACACTGTAGCAGAGATACAACACGAATTTTGAAAACTTGATAGAGGGCGGATAAAAAATCAAGAAAAATGGTGGATGTATGACATGATGGAAATAACTCTCAGTAAAATTGGTAGCCCCACAAAAAATTAAAAAGAAGGTCGGAGATGGGAAACTCAGAGCTACTGTCACTGTAGATAGAGACAGGACAGATCTGGGAGTGATTGAAGACCGAAATTAAAAAAATATCAAACGAAGGATTTTTGACATGAATTATTTTTTAGATGATGGGATGGAAGATAGGAACACACCATAAAAATTACAAACCACGAAGAGGCCGTGGCTGGTATCAGGAATTTCGGGAAGACACCTTTGTCCAGCAGGACAAAAAATCGAAGACGGATTCGCGGCGGCTCGAAGGCGGCACGAACGGCGGCGGCGGCGGCACCAATGAAGATCAGAGGTTGAGAGGGGGAGATAGAAGATTGAAACACTCTAGAATGGGGGTTTGAGGAGAGGAAACCAGGGGGAGAGAGGAAGGGGGCGCACCAAGCTCCAAGGATTCCAACAATTTTCTGAATTTTCACTAATTTTCACATGAAAATACAAGCTTATATATGATTCCAACCAAATCTAACCTCAACCCTTGGATCTAGGGGTGGGGATTGAAGGGCTGGGATGAGGTGTGAATAACACACAAAAACTAATAAAAAAATCAAGGGGAAGGGAGCGGCCTATTGACCATGTGTAAGGTTGAATGGGGTAGGTGGCCAACCTATTAGAATGTTGACCCCTTTAACCCCATCTGTCCATATGACCAGCCCACCCTTCTAGATGTCCACCTAGGAAGATTGACCAGACCCACAAGGTGACATGGACCAATAGGAAAGGGCTGAGGGCCCTCTTGCTGGTCCTACTGCTGATGAGGGCATCCCTTGCCCCTCCACATTTTCTCCAGACTCGGATTGTTCGTCGGCAAGCGCCATTATGTTAGTCATGTATTTTTGAGTCTAGTCATATAATCTTCACATTTTCTTTGAGTCAATATCATGTAATTTTCCCTTTATTTGAGTCATGTACCTAGGTTGTTGAGTCATTTTTCCTAAGTCTTGAAGTCATTATGTTGGTATGATTAGTTAATGGGTCCAAACCATTGGGCTAGGCCCAGGGGCGCCCCTCCCTTGGACTGTTTGGTCATTAGTTAGTTTGTCAGGGTCAGTTTGGTCTTAGGAAAAGTGTGGAGTCTATAAATAGCCCCACCCCTCTCTCATTTGTAACAACTTATGCTTGAATATTGAATCCAGAAAATTTCCATACCTTCTAGTTCTCTCTCAATATCTCCCTCTCTCTCTCTCTTACTATCACTCTCTCTAAGTGGGTTGTGCCCCCTCTCTCTCTCCTCCCCACCCCAATTTCAAAATTCATTCTCTCTCCTCCCCAATCACCCCTCATTAAGGCCCCTTCCCCTTCCCCATGCACTCATTCAATTCCCCCTCCAACCCCTAGGTGGAAACCCCTTCTCCTAGGCACCTTTCCACTTCCCTAAGCACCTCTCCACCTTCCCAAGGCTGAATTAACCTCTCCCAAAGCCCAAATTCGAAATTCCCTCCCCTCTCACATCCCTCCCACACCCTAGGTCGACCCAAACCAGACTCCCCTTGGTCTGGTCACCCTCCTCCACCTCTTACTCTCTTGGCCATCCCCTTCTCCACATCTTCTTCTTCTCCTCATTCTGCCTCTGTTTCAGGTAGCAGAGTTACAGCAACTTGCAGAAGCAGTCACGACCGTCCCCCAAAGATTCAGGTGGCAAGGCCTACATTTCTAGAATCTTCTACGAGATAGCTTTCCAACGGTGGTGGTCTCGCCGGCTTCCGAGGTCAGAGCTGCCCGCAGGATCCGATCTCCCTCGACTGCGCAGAAGACCCCAGGCAGAGAACCAGAGCGAGAGTGGAAGCTCGGCCACGATGAACCTGTTGGGATTCAGATCAAGTGTTCTTCAGAAACATTCTTCCCTCTCAAGTCCTCTTTCATCCTCAAGAAGCAGAGCTACATTTGGACATCGGCATCTAATGTTACGAATTTTCTACGCCAAGTGTGTCAAGTCAGTTTACAGGAGCCAGAACCGACACCCCTCTACTCATCTGATTGCCCCGGTCTTCTCTGACATTTTCCGACCACGCCGTTGGCCCCGACAGAAAGAAGACTCGACCACGGTTCGAAAGGTTCAGGTCTCGTATCAATCAGAGCTTGGTAGAGATCGTGGCACCCTCTGCAACCAGCCACACTGTTCTGCACCAGACAGAGGCAGAACCAATCAGTCTGGTTCCAGACCCTGCGCCGGCCAGCAACGACTGTACCAAGCTCAGCAAAAATTCAGAGATCATCCTTGGTCCGTTGGCAAGCTTTTGGCGCAAGTCTCATCATGTTCTGAGTTCTGTGGAATTTTTAGCAGCTTCATCACTGACCCCCTATCCAGCAATTCAGAAGATTGGCAGAACCGGCAAAGCTCCGGAGGTCGGGTTTTCTACATCATTCCCCCACCCCGCTTGGCCGGCTGAAGGCCCCTCCCTGCGTGGAGGTAGTTTTGGCTGTAATCTACATAATTCCCACCCCAAGATCCCCCCCCTTGCATGGGGTGTAGTTCATGTAATTATTAAGTCGCAGGTTTGAAGCTTCAATCGACGCGTCGTGCGGGTACATACCCTCGCCTCCCCGCTCGCCCCCGTCTTCGGCCGGAGTCGGCATCTTCACGCCGGCTAGGTGAGCTCCTGAACATCTCTCATTGCTGTAATGGACTTGCTTAGCTTAGTATTGCTATAGTTACTCCGTCGGCGGTAAGAGAGTGTCCGATTTTAAATTGCTACCCAAATTGAGTGACCACCGCGGGCGAGTTGTGAGAGCATCCACTTAACCCACACCCTTGGTGTGTTGGCCGCCCATGATTTGGGCATCCTAGGCCCATTTGGGGTTCTCCCCAAGCTAGCCAACCATTGGAGCCTCAAGGTCCCGCCTCGGACCCTCTCCAACATCGCCTAGTCGCCATCGGACACTAGTGTGCGCCATACGGGTGAGCTCGCTAGTGTGAGTCCGCTGCTCAAACTTGAATGCTTGCAAAAGAGGTCCATAGGTGGTGTCACATCAAGTGGTATCAGAGCAAGTTCACAACTTGTCTCTATCAAGTTGGTCCTAGGGCATGTCTATGCATTTAGAGTCTTCAAGTGCATCACTCTTGTCCCCTAGTATGGCCACCTCATATCGACCTTACCAATCGGCCCACTCCATAAGTCCAAGCCACCAAGAGATGCCTACCACTAACACCCATTACTTCCCTGGCCATGTCAACTACTTCATGAAAGCCTTGACCTATGCCAATGAGCGGCTTGATAACATATCGGGCCAACTCAACCAACTTGGAGAAAATAGGCCCGCCCCAAGGACGGACGATAGGATGGTCCCTTTCCCACTTCCAACCTTTGATGGAACCTCTCCTAGAGAATATTTAGATTGGGAAGCTACAATGGACCAATACTTCACTTGGTATCATATGTCCGAGGATGAAAAGGCATTGGTTGCCAAAATGCAACTTACCAAACAGGCAGAAACTTATTGGATGCAAATTGTCGGGCTAAAGGTACTTAGAAGGGAAACCCTCATCACCACTTGGAAGGACATGAAGGAGCAACTTAGAGCAAAATATATGTCCCCTTCCTACCCAGGTTACCAAAACTCAAGGAGCACTCCCACTTCCCCAAACCCACCCGTCCAAACCTTTACCACTAGAACCCAAGTGTCCAAGGCCTCCACCTCCCCACCTAGGCCCATGACGGCCACCACCCTCTAATCCAAAAGCTCCCACCAAACCCATACCCCACAAGCCCCCTTGGTCCCCACCACCACCCCTCCCTTGTCCCCTAAAAGGGACACTCCCCCCAAAACCAACCAACCCAAGCCACCCCAACCAACCCATCTCCCACTCCCTACCCCAAAAGTCCCAAGTCCTAGGCTTCCACTACTTCCCCTCCCTATCCAAAACCAAGTTTCCCATTACCCACCACCCCGGGTACACCATGCACCAACCATCATCACCCCACCCTCAATAGACCTTCCCATTCCCTTGAGAAAGGAGACCACAACCATCCACATGGGAGTAGATACCATTCCGGAACCCATCCCCATCCTTGAGGAAACCCAAGTTCATACCTATGGTGAGGAAGAATCACAAATGTCCCCTCCACATAGCTTGGACCCCCAAGAGCCACAAGCCTTCACAACTAGCACCGTAATCATAGATGGGCCCCTAGCTAGATGGCTAAAGGAGAGACCAATTCACCCCATCATGTCCTATGTTTACACACCTATGGAGCAAAACCTTCCCATTGTACCCTTCCACTCCTATCACACCACAATCCAATCCTACTATGAGGTAGAATGTTGGGATGATCTCCTCCAAGGTCTAGAGTGGCAATTAGACTTGACTTCTTTGTTGACCCTAGGGGCGGACCGACCCAAGAGCCTTGACCTCATCCATCCATGCATTGGGTCTATCACCTCGATTTGCACTATTGGTTGCTACACTAGTGACCTCCTTTTCATTCTCCCCATAGTGGAAGAGCTCATCCCGGTCCACTCCCCTACCATTGTGATTCCTAGAACCTTGACCATCCAACCCACCCCATACACCGGCCCAACCATTTCATTAGAGGAAGGCGACTCCCCACCATATGAGGACCTTGAGGACATGGAGTACCCCCATCTAGGTGACCTTTACCATGATCCCTTTGACCCTTTCCTATGGGAGCCTAGATCTCTATGTAACCCACTCACCTTATTCACCACCCACCTTACCCTACCCTTACCGCCCATATTAACCCAAACCCCTCCCTTCCTAGAATCGGGTTACACCAAGGGAGCATTGACCTTAGGCAACATAAACCTTGGGATTGATGAATTGTCCCACCCCATGATGCCTCCCTTCTTAGATCCCTTTGATCCATACGAGTGGAAGCTCAAGGGCCACCCCACACCCATGCACATGGAAGTCATCTCTAGGATAGGAGTGCATGAGTCTTGGCATAACACACCACTTGGCATGATTAGAAAGTCGGGTCCATTCATTCACAACACCCACATGTCAAGTAGGAAGTATGAGTGGTCCATATTTGGGTGTAACGGTCCTCCCCAATTCACCATTGGTCTTATGAATGTTAGGAGCATACATGGATGTACGGGTCCCCCGACATTCGTCATACCCATGCATAAAAGGTTCATCTATGGATGTCCCGGGCCCCCTAAGTCTATCACAGTCCTCATGGCATCAAAGCATGATCGAACTACATTTGGCTGCCCCGGACCACCTTTACATACCATACATTGTCCACTCCCACCGCATCATAAAGCATGGCATGTGCATCCAAGCAAATATCAAGTAGCAAGCGGTGAGATTCACAATAAGCAAGCAAAAACTCGTGAGCGCCACTTGAAACTCCAAGTTGGTAGCTTGATGATGATGACTTTGGAGTGGCTCTACCCTGGGGTCACCTCCAAATTGAGGGCACGAGGACTTGGACCTTGCCAAGTTCCGAGTGGCTTTGGCAACCCGGCTTATGGATTGAACTTTCAAAAGGGTTTTGGGATTCTCCCCATCTCTCATGTGGCGGATCCAGCACCCTCTAGGGGCACCGCGGTGGATCCTAGTGAGTGCCTTGAGCTTACACCTATCCTTGCGAGAGACACCTTCGGAGTGCCACCACAAATTAGCCCGAGAGCCCGACGTGAGCATACGGCATCAATACAAGGCAAGCAAGATCCCATCGCCAGCATGAGGGTATGACCGAGCCACTTTGTCGAGCTGAAGCGCCGTTCCTCGACTATGGTCGCGGGTTGAGTATGGAGATCATGGATCGCCCAGAGTCGCAGTTCGATATACTACTTCCCTGGTGGACCCATACTCGACGGGGTCGAGTTTTCCCCACCCTGGGGGTATGATGAGGGCATCCCTTGCCCCTCCACATTTTCTCCAGACTCGGATTGTTCGTCGGCAAGCGCAATTATGTTAGTCATGTAATCTTCACATTTTCTTTGAGTCAATATCATGTAATTTTCCCTTTATTTGAGTCATGTACCTAGGTTGTTGAGTCATTTTTCCTAAGTCTTGAAGTCATTATGTTGGTATGATTAGTTAATGGGCCCAAACCATTGGGCTAGGCCCAGGGGCGCCCCTCCCTTGGACTGTTTGGTCATTAGTTAGTTTGTCAGGGTCAGTTTGGTCTTAGGAAAAGTGTGGAGTCTATAAATAGCCCCACCCCTCTCTCATTTGTAACAACTTATGCTTGAATATTGAATCCAGAAAATTTCCATACCTTCTAGTTCTCTCTCAATATCTCCCTCTCTCTCTCTCTCTTACTATCACTCTCTCTAAGTGGGTTGTGCCCCCTCTCTCTCTCCTCCCCACCCCAATTTCGAAATTCATTCTCTCTCCTCCCCATTCACCCCTCATTAAGGCCCCTTCCCCATGCACTCATTCAATTCCCCCTCCAACCCCTAGGTGGAAACCCCTTCTCCTAGGCACCTTTCCACTTCCCTAAGCACCTTTCCACCTTCCCAAGGCTGAATTAACCTCTCCCAAAGCCCAAATTCAAAATTCCCTCCCCTCTCACATCCCTCCCACACCCTAGGTCGACCCAAACCAGACTCCCCTTGGTCTGGTCGCCCTCCTCCACCTCTTACTCTCTTGGCCATCCCCTTCTCCACATCTTCTTCTTCTCCTCATTCTGCCTCTGTTTCAGGCAGCAGAGTTACAGTAACTTGCAGAAGCCGTCACCACCGTCCCCCAAAGATTCAGGTGGCAAGGCCTACATTTCTGGAATCTTCTGCGAGATAGGTTTCCAACGGTGGTGGTCTCGGCGGCTTCCGAGGTCGGAGCTGTCTGCAGGAGCCGATCTCCCTCGACTGCGCAGAAGACCCCAGGCAGAGAACCAGAGCGAGAGTGGAAGCTCGGCCACGACGAACCTGTTGGGATTCAGATCAAGTATTCTTCAGCAACATTCTTCCCTCTCAAGTCCTCTTTCATCCTCAAGAAGCAGAGCTGCATTTGGACATCGGCATCTAAAGTTACGAATTTTCTACTCCAAGTGTGTCAGGTCAGTTTACAGAAGCCAGAACCAACACCCCTCTACTCATCTGATTGTCCCGGTCTTCTCCGACATCCTCCGACCCCACCGTTGGCCCCGACAGAAAGAAGACTTGACCACGGTTCCAACGGTTCAGGTCTCGTATCAATCAGAGCTTGGTAGAGATCGTGGCACCCTCTGCAACCAGCCACACTGTTCTGCACCAGACAGAGGCAGAACCAATCAGTCCGGTTCCAGACCCTGTCCCGGCCAGCAACGACTGTACCAAGCTCAGAAAAAATTCAGAGATCATCCTTGGTCCGTTGGGAAGCTTTTGGCGCAAGTCTCATCATGTTCTGAGTTCTGTGGAATTTTTAGCAGCTTCATCACTGACCCCCTGTCCAGCAATTCAGAAGATTGGCAGAACCGGCAAAGCTCCGGAGGTCGGGTTTTCTACATCATTCCCCCACCCCGCTTGGCCGGCTGAAGGCCCCTCCCTATGTGGAGGTAGTTTTGGCTGTAATCTAAATAATTCCCACCCCAAGATCCCCCCCCTTGCATGGGGTGTAGTTCATGTAATTATTAAGTCGCAGGTTTGAAGCTTCAATCGACGCGGCGTGCGGGTACATACCCTCGCCTCCCCGCTCGCCCCCGTCTCCGGCCGGAGTCAGCGTCTTCACGCCGGCTAGGTGAGCTCCTGAACATCTCTCATTGCTGTAATGGACTTGCTTAGCTTAGTATTGCTATAGTTACTCCGTCGGCGGTAAGAGAGTGTCCGATTTTAAATTGCTACCCAAATTGAGTGACCACCGCGGGCGAGTTGTGAGAGCATCCACTTAACCCACACCCTTGGTGTGTTGGCCGCCCATGATTTGGGCATCCTACGCCCATTTGGGGTTCTCCCCAAGCTAGCCAACCATTGGAGCCTCAAGGTCCCGCCTCGGACCCTCTCCAACATCGCCTAGTCGCCATCGGGCACTAGTGTGCGCCATACGGGTGAGCTCGCTAGTGTGAGTCCGCTGCTCAAACTTGAATGCTTGCAAAAGAGGTCTATAGGTGGTGTCACATCAACTGCATAATTACATAAAAACCCACACAATCCATGGGAATGACTCCTTGTCTTATAAAGCCTTACATTTGCGTACATACTTTCGCAAGGATATAAACACAAACTAAAAGGATATAAATACAAAAGAAAAAGTACAGGCTCGATGTCGATTCCCATCAGGTAGTGGCCCCACCATGTCTGTACCCCACTGTGCAAATGGCAAGCTTGGTAGGGTAGGATGTAGAGGCACTGGAGGCCTTCTTGATATATTGGCATGCTCTTGACATTTCTGGCAGGCCTTGGCAAACTTGCAGCAATCATCAAATATGGTGGGCCAATAACAACCCAACTTCTTTATTTCGATTTTCATTTTCGGACCGGCCTGGTGCGCCCCGGCTGATCCGGCATAGACTTCTTGCATCACCTACCTGGCTTCCTCTGGAGATAAGCATCGAAGTAATACCTTCTTCTGGGCATCTGCCATTATTCGGAACAATGTCCCATTCCTCATCTCATAGGAATCTTTGATTCTCAGGAGTTTCATTTTCTGTTCTTTCACCTTCGGAAGCTGTTGGTGTTGGAACCAATGCAGGAGGTACTCCCGCCAGTCGGGCTGCTGGACTGCTTCAGCAACTGCTACTTCATCAGCTTGTTCACCGGCTAGAGCTTCTATCATGCTGGGGACCTGCCGCCGATTGATGACTGATATATTCAGGCTCGTATCAGGCGGGACCGCCCAGGAACTTGCCAACTTTGCGAGGGCATCGGCTTGAGCATTCTGCCCCCGTTTGATGTGCCTGATGCTAATGAGGTAGAATCTTGTCATTAGGCGCAGGGCCAGAAGGTAGTAAGGGAGGAGCTCCTGCTTTCGTACCTCAAACTCCCCTTCCAATTATTTTATAACCAGCATGGAGTCCCCGAATGCCTCTAGCATTTGAATCCCCATGGATAGAGCAATCTGTAGCCCGATTATGAGGGCTTCATATTCTGCTTCATTATTTGTGCAAGGCTTGTTTATTGAGCAGGATATGTGTATGACTTCCCCTTCCGGGGACTTCAAGACTATGCCTGCTCCTGCACGGACTCTGGCCGATCCCGTCGCTGTGGTGTCAATTCTGGAGGCACCATCAAAATACAGCTGCCATAGGGAGGGCCGCACCTGGCTGACCTCCAAAGTCTCATCTTCATGAAGCTCTGGTTCCAGAGGGTGGTCTTCGGGTACTGGATGTTCAGTAAAGAAGTCTGCAATAGCTTGGCCCTTGACGGCCATTTGCGGTACATAGGAGATGTCATTTTCCATAAGAATCACCACCCATTTGCCCAGGCGGCCTTTGAGGGCCGGCTGAGACATGATGTATCTAAGCGGATCCTCCCTAGAAATCAGCTTAACTTTGTGCGACAGCATGTAGTGCCACAGCTTCTTGACCACGAAGACCAATGCCAGGCAGATCTTCTCGATGTAGGTGTACCTTTCCTCAGTTCTGAACATTCTTCGGCTGAGATAGTAGAGGGCTTGTTCTTTTCCTTCTTCATTATTCTGGGCTAGCATTGCCCCCAGAGAATTGTGTGTGGCTGCTATGTAGAGGATCAGCGGCTGTCCTTTCACCGGCGCACCCAGCACTTGTAGCAACCCTAATAAATGAATATTTGAAATGAATTAAAATATATATATTACAGAAGTAATACAGATAATAAGAAGAGGGTTAAATGGAGGAATAAAACCCAAGATGCAAATAACGCCTCTCATCTAGGCGTTAATTTAATAACAAACGCCTCTATCAAAGGCGTTATTCAAGAAGCGACGCCCTCACCTGACGGCGTCAGATTCCAAACGCCAGAAAGGTCAAAGCCTAGAAACGCCCTTTACTTGGGCGTGTTTTAAAAATAAGGAACGCCCTTATACAAGACGCTTCTTAAGAAACGACCTGAACCAGGTCGTCAATTCAAGAATCGACGACCTGACCAAAGTCGTTAATTCCATTCCAGTCCC
Organism: Amorphophallus konjac; assembly: GCA_022559845.1. Taxonomy (NCBI): domain Eukaryota; kingdom Viridiplantae; phylum Streptophyta; class Magnoliopsida; order Alismatales; family Araceae; genus Amorphophallus; species Amorphophallus konjac. The sequence goes on along the minus strand of CM040127.1, from coordinate 121,824,923 downwards.
GTTTCGAATCCAGATCTTATCCAGGGTAATTGATAAGCATTAGAAAGAGTTCAAACGTGGTAATGACTCTATCATGGAAGTATTACTTCCCCACAATCACTAACCCTAATAGGATTTCCAAAATCCTATAAATAAACTGTTCGATCCAACCCTAAATCTATTTGGACGGACGACTGCTGCACGGTACGTGAAGAACATATGTTCTTCTAATTCCTTTTGTTTTCTGCTTCGGTTACATGAAGAACTAATGATTCTTCATCTTATGTTCCCTCTTACAGGTCGGGAAGCTCCTACGAAAGAACCAGGTAATGTTCTTTCTTCCTTATCCTCTCGTTAGGTAGTTGAAGAAACTAATATATGTTTCTTCTTTCCTGTAGGATCTACAGCAAAATTGACAAAACCAAGAATATGTGTTCTTCATCGAAAACGAACTCCTTCTTAAAAGGATTTTCTTCCTCCTGCTGCTACTGCGGTTGATTGGTTGCAGTAGAAGTTTCAGATCTTTCAAACCCTTCGTCAGTTCAATCATATTAAGGTAGGTTTTCTCAAGTCACTGTAGCCCAAACTAAATTGATATAGTACAATAATAATCATGCATATACATGGTTTGGTTTACTATAGTTTCTAAACGATTGTCTGTTAATTTCTTGAAAGAAACGTCCTTAGCAAGGGCGTGATTATGAAATACCCGCCCCAGACTAGGGCGCTATTTTACAAGTCACGACCCTGCCCAGGTCGTCAAATATAAATTCGACGCCCTGTACACAGGCGTTAATTTCTTATAAACATTAATCACCATATTAACAACTGCTTATATATGAAATCATGATTCTAATGCATGATCAGATGTCTTCGACCCCTTTTGATTTTCTTGTCATGAGTATATATATATTCGTTCTGTTGTATCTTGAATTTATTACTGCCATTGAGACTTCCTAAATAAACTTTAATTAACGACCTGGACCAAGTCGTTTCCCACATGTTAACGCCCCACCATAGGGCGTAAATTGAAAAGAAACGCCCCTTGCTAGGGCGCGTATATGTTAAAATTCTGAAAATATATACTCTGTAAAAATTGAATTAAAATGTAACGCCCCTGCCAAGGGCGCGTTTTCGATAATTTCTTAAAATTAATTATATTCTGTCAGATATGTAAATAATAAGACGCCTTCTTGTTTAGTCGTCAAATCTTGAAGAAACGACCCTGACCAGGGCGCGTTTTAGGTAAATTACTGAATTATTGAAAATTCTGCAAAACGGAACATATGTAAACGCCCTTCTGTTAGGCGTTAATTACTTGAGAAACGACTTAGCGTAAGTCGTTATTTTCTGTAAAATGATTTTTATCCTGATTCTGTTAACCGATGGTTTCATATTATACATATACATATATATCGGCACTATTCTCCACTCCGTGAGTATAGTCCCACTTTTCATGTTGATTTATCGATCACATTCAACTCTCATTGACATACAAGCTCTCCATTGGACATTCCGTTCCTTTGGACTAGCGAGTTAGTTATAGAGACCTCCGTAAGACTCCTCGTAGCCTTGGATTCCCTCAAGGCCGACTGAGCTGGTTGTACCCTAAAAACCCATTACACGATCTTTACCATGTCAATCTAAAGAAACATGGTATACCGGCCCTTATGATTATACAAAGAGTATATCATAAGAAATTCTTAATGGGATGATGATATCATGCCATATCGTGTCATTCTTGTAAACCTCAATTCTATGATAAGAATGAGGGTATCTTGCTTGATCTAATGTTCATGTGGACCTCAATTCTATATAAAGAATGTCCATATTGATTTGTCATGGTACCCAAGTTAAGGAACCATATTCTACCTAGGTTTATCGATATCGTGATTATACCGTTATTATCGCCATTCTATGTCCTTTGTCATATTTTTGGACTCTATTCTGTCAAAGTTGTCATACATGTCTACAAGCTTGATGATTGAAATTCTATATTGGCTATATAAACAAAAGTGGATGTCAAAAATACATTATAAATGCCTGCGCATATAGGGCCCGATCTGGTCCTGGGAGGAGCACCCGAAAGTACCTGTGCCCATGGGAGTTAAAATGATAAGGTATCTGGCATTATACCGAGTACTTGACTTGCTTGATTGGACATTCCACACACATCTTGTGCTTGAAATCGTACTTGACTTGACATGAAATGCGTGGCCCGAAAAAGGGTAATTTACTTGCTTGATACATGATAGCCAAAGTTCTTGACATGACTTGTTAAATGCACTTGCTTGAATATCTTGAATAACTTGTTATCTTGATTGAAAGATCATGATTAGTCCATCTTATTTCCTTGATATTACATTCTCTCTATCTTGTCGTTTTATGCGAGCATGCATAGCTTTATTGCATTCATGAAAATGTAATTACTTAAACCCCTTGCTAGTACTTGAGATATAATTTCCTACTGAGCGTTCGCTCATTCCGTTTGTCCCTTTGTACTTTTCAGGTAAGTCCGACGACGATGGAAGTCAATCGGATGGGAATGGTCAAGAGTGAAAGTGATAGAGCTTCTACAAGTGTCGTCTAGTTGTTTCTATAGTTTTCTCGAGTCAACTATGTACTTTTCTTTTTATTAAACAGAGTATTGGATTTGTAATAGCTTATTATGGAATAAAGGATTGGGTTATCTTGCTATTTGCGCATCTCTGTCTCTGTGTCGAATACACGACTACTCTGATTGACATGATTGATATAAACTCGTCGCGCATCTCCGGGTATCTTCCGCGCTCGGGGCGTGACAGTTTTTGTGGTATCAGAGCCTAAGGTATTCAATTCCTAGGAAAAACCCAAGTCCAAGGATAAGTTGAACGTTTAACCAAGTGAGATTGGGTAGAACCAAGGGTTAAGAGTCAATGAGTCTCTTATAAGATCATGGGAATATAATACTAACGTAGCTATTGTAATTGTAGGATAATGGCTGCCGAACGTGCTCAATGGCGCAACATGCAACGTACCATCCAAGGGATGACTCAAGTGCTACAACAGGTAGCACAAGGTGGTGCTCCACGAGCTGGAAGCTTACACCAAGCATTTAAGAATATGAATCCCCCGAAGTTCATAGGATCGACCGATCCGGACGATGCCGAGCATTGGGTTCGGGAAACCGAACGCATATTCCGTGTCATGCAATGCACGGATCAGGACAAAGTTCTATTAGCTACATTCCAGTTAGAGAAAGATGCTAGATGCTGGTGGGAGTCCATTGAAGCAACCATCGATCCTACTCAAGTAACATGGGAAGAATTTGTGGAATACTTCAATGCTAAATATTTCTCGGACCGAGTCCAAGAAAAGAAGGCTGCAGAATTCGCTGCATTAAAGCAACGATCTTTATCATTAGCAGATTATGAAGCTCAGTTCTCCAGGTTGTCTAGATATGCTAAGCATCTTATTAGCACGGAGAAGATGAAAGCCCGTAGATTTCCTAATGGGCTTAGGCCCCACTATATTACTCAACTAGCGCCTATGGACATCCAAGTTTATTCTGAAATAGTGCGCCGAGCTCAATTACTTGAAGATGCCACGGAACTATCTGATAGGATCCGTAGAAAAGACAAGAAGGAGCAAGTCACAGGTTCGGGTTCTTTCAAACCCAACTTTAAGAAGAGGCCCAATATTGGAGGTTCATCCTCTCAAGATTCCAAGTTCAAGAAATCCAAGCCCTTCTCTATCACCACTACCCCTTCAAATGTAGTGTGTAAGCATTGTGACAAGGCTGGTCACAAGACAGAAGAATGCTGGAGGAAGTTAGGAGCATGTCTCCGTTGTGGAAGCCGTGAGCATCGGATTCCCGAGTGTCCATTAATGAATGACCAAGCCGGCGACGGTAAACGCCCGGTGACAAAGAATGCTCGCCTTCACGCCATCCAGGAGACCGAACCAGAAGAAGAAGGCGGATTAGTGGAAGGTACATTGAAAATTTGTTCCAAATATACACATGTCTTATTTGATACGGGTGCATCGCATTCCATTGTTTCTAAGAAGTTTGCTGACCCATTACCTCTAGAACCGGAATGGATGAAATTAGTATTGTCTACTCCTCTCGGCAACGAGACGGATATCACACATCATTACCAAAACTGCGAGGTATTGGTTCGGGGAAAGAATTTTCCTATTGATCTTATCTATTTAGATCTAAAAGAGTATGATGTTATACTAGGAGCAGATTGGTTATCTAAGTACCAGGCAACGGTTGATTGCCGTAATAGCAAGATTGTTTTCAAAGAATTTCCAGAACTGGCTTATACTAGCCCTAAGAGTCGAAGCAAATCCCCTCTTATTTCGGCTCTCCGAGCAAGCAAGCTCATCAGGAAAGGATGTGTATCCTTCCTTGCTTTGTCACTATTAAAGAAGCTAAGGAAACCAAGATAGAAGACATTCAGGTAGTGCAAGAATTTCCAGATGTATTTCCGGAGGATTTGCCGGGATTACCCCCTCAAAGAGAAGTGGCCTTCACCATTGACTTAGTCCCTGGTGCTGGTCCTGTTTCAAAGGCACCATATAGAATGTCCCCTGCTGAACTCAAGGAGTTGAAGGAGCAGTTGATGGAACTAATCCGAAAAGGGTTCATTAGGCCAAGTACTTCCCCGTGGGGAGCACTAGTCTTATTTGTAAAGAAGAAGGATGGATCCATGAGATTGTGTATCGACTATCGACAGTTGAATCATCTTACTATCAAGAACAAGCATCCACTGCCGAGAATCGATGAGTTATTTGATCAGATTTCTGGATCCAAATATTTTTCCAAGATTGATCTCAGGTCGGGTTATCATCAATTGAGAATCAAGGATGAAGACATTCATAAGACTGCGTTCAGAAGTAGGTATGGCCATTACGAATTTGTTGTTATGTCGTTTGGACTAACAAATGCCCATGCTGCCTTTATGCAGTTAATGAATAGCATATTCAGGCCCTACTTAGATCAATTCATAGTAGTCTTCATTAATGATATACTGATATATTCCAAGACTAAGGAAGAACATGAAGAGCATTTGAGGATTGCATTACAAATCTTGAGGACAAATCAACTATATGCTAAGCTCAGCAAATGCGAGTTCTGGCTTGAAGAAGTGGCTTTCCTCGGACATGTCATATCAAAGGATGGATTATCTGTCGATCCGTCAAAGGTTGAAGCTGTGAAAAATTGGGAAAGACCAACTAATGCAAGCGACATCAGAAGTTTCTTAGGTCTTGCAGGATATTATCGGCGATTCATCAAAGATTTCTCCAAGATCGCCGTGCCTCTTACAAGGTTAACTCGCAAGGAGATCCGATATGAATGGAGTGAGGAATGTGAAAGAAGTTTCTAAACTCTCAAAGATCATCTCACTACAGCTCCAGTCTTAGCTCTGCCAATAGAAGGAGAGAAATTCGAGGTCTACACAGATGCTTCTGGCATTGGCCTCGGATGTGTCCTAATGCAACAAGGAAAGGTCATAGCATACTCTTCACGTCAACTGAAGAAGCATGAGGAGAATTACCCCGTCCATGACTTAGAACTGGCCGCGGTGGTATTTGCCCTAAAGATATGGAGACACTATCTCTATGGAGTATAGTTCACTGTCTACTCCGATCACAAGAGTCTCAAATATCTATTTTCACAAAAGGAGCTAAACATGAGACAAAGACGCTGGCTAGAATATCTCAAGGACTTCGACTTCAATATACAATACCATCCCGGAAAGGGTAATTATGTTGCTGATGCCCTTAGTCGAAAGCCGAGAGCAATGATAGCCAATTGTATGATACAAGAATGGAGGTTGCTAGAACAAATCTCCGAGCTCAATATAAGCTTGGACAAGGAAGCCAAATTTGTCACATTATCTCATGTAAGCATACAGTCAGATTTATTATCTGAGATACAAGCACTTCAGGATGATGATCCTATATTAGTGGACATCAAAGGCAGATTAGAAGGACAATCTATATTTCAACTAACTTCTGATGGAAGATTATTATTCAAAGGTAGAACTTGTATACCCGACTGTCCGGAATTAAAGAAGAAGATCTTAGATGAAGCTCACCGATCAAGGTACACTATTCATCCAGGATCAACCAAAATGTATCAAGGTGTAAAGAGGAACTTTTGGTGGCCTAATATGAAAAGAGAAATAGCAGACTATGTATCTCGCTGTCTCACATGCCAACAGGTCAAGGCAGAACACCAAAAGCCTGCTGGAAAACTTCATCCTCTAGATATTCCTAAGTGGAAATGGGAGGATATTGGTATGGACTTCATCATGGGATTATCTAAATCAAAAGGAGGACATGATGGAATCTGGGTTATCATTGACCGATTAACTAAGTCGGCGCATTTCTTGCCAATCAAAAGTCGATGGTCAATTGATGTACTAGCTGCACTATACATCAAAGAAATAGTCAGGATATATGGGATTCCTGTCTCGATCGTGTCTGACAGAGACCCTCGCTTTACTTCTCATTTCTGGAAGGGTCTACAACATTCATTGGGAACAAGGCTCAACTTTAGTACTGCTTTTCACCCACAAACGAATGGTCAGACCGAGAGAGCTAATCAAGTTGTTGAGGATATGCTAAGAGCTTGCATCATTGACTTTGGTGGAAGCTGGCATGAACATTTGCCACTAGTGGAATTTGCATATAATAATAGCTACCAAGCTAGTATCCAAATGGCACCTTTCGAAGCTTTATATGGAATTAGTTGCCGATCACCCTTATGCTGGAACGAAGTTGGAGAGAAACAACTGTTAGGTCCAGACATGGTAAGGGATACAACTGAGAAGATACAAGTAATCAGAGAAAGATTGCAAATTGCTCAGACAAGGCAAAAGGCTTATGCAGATACAAGGAGAAGAGATCTTGAATTCCAGGTTGGAGATCATGTATTTCTAAAAATATCGCCTGGACGTGGCATACAAAGATTTGGTGTTAAGGGCAAGCTTACGCCAAGATTCATCGGACCATTTGAGATACTCGAAAGAGTTGGCGAGGTTGCTAATCGCATCGCGTTGCCTCCTCAATTGTCCGAGGTACATAATGTATTTCACATATCCATGTTGAAGAAGTATGTACACGATCCATCGCATATTATCGAGCATGGAGATCTGGTGATCCAGAAAGATCTCACATATGAACAGAAGCCTATGAAGATCTTAGATCATGAAATACGAGCTCTAAGGAATAAGGTTATTCCCATGCTTAAAGTGCAATGGAATAAGAATACTGAACACGAAGCCACATGGGAGACCGAGGAATCTATGAAGAAACGATTTCCCGAGTTATTCTAAGAGGTATATACTCTACACTCTCCGCGTGTATACATAATATGCAATTGAATTTGGGGACCAAATTCTTTTTAAGTGGGGGAGGGTGTAGCAACCCTGATAAATGAATATTTGAAATGAATTAAAATATATATATTACAGAAGTAATACAGATAATAAGAAGAGGGTTAAATGGAGGAATAAAACCCAAGATGCAAATAACGCCTCTCATCTAGGCGTTAATTTAATAACAAACGCCTCTATCAAAGGCGTTATTCAAGAAGCGACGCCCTCACTTGACGGCGTCAGATTCCAAACGCCAGAAAGGTCAAAGCCTAGAAACGCCCTTTACTTGGGCGTGTTTTAAAAATAAGGAATGCCCTTATACAAGACGCTTCTTAAGAAACGACCTGAACCAGGTCGTCAATTCAAGAATCGACGACCTGACCAAAGTCGTTAATTCCATTCCAGTCCCGTTTCGAATCCAGATCTTATCCAGGGTAATTGATAAGCATTAGAAAGAGTTTAAACGTGGTAATGACTCTATCATGGAAGTATTACTTCCCCACAATCACTAACCCTAATAGGATTTCCAAAATCCTATAAATAAACTGTTCGATCCAACCCTAAATCTATTTGGACGGACGACTGCTGCACGGTACGTGAAGAACATATGTTCTTCTAATTCCTTTTGTTTTCTGCTTCGGTTACATGAAGAACTAATGATTCTTCATCTTATGTTCCCTCTTACAGGTCGGGAAGCTCCTACGAAAGAACCAGGTAATGTTCTTTCTTCCTTATCCTCTCGTTAGGTAGTTGAAGAAACTAATATATGTTTCTTCTTTCCTGTAGGATCTACAGAAAAATTGACAAAACCAAGAACAGGTGTTCTTCATCGAAAACGAACTCCTTCTTAAAAGGATTTTCTTCCTCCTGCTGCTACTGCGGTTGATTGGTTGCAGTAGAAGTTTCAGATCTTTCAAACCCTTCGTCAGTTCAATCATATTAAGGTAGGTTTTCTCAAGTCACTGTAGCCCAAACTAAATTGATACAATACAATAATCATCATGCATATACATGGTTTGGTTTACTATAGTTTCTAAACGACTGTCTGTTAATTTCTTGAAAGAAACGTCCTTAGCAAGGGCGTGATTATGAAATACCCGCCCCAGACTAGGGCGCTATTTTACAAGTCACGACCCTGCCCAGGTCGTCAAATATAAATTCGACGCCCTGTACACAGGCGTTAATTTCTTATAAACATTAATCACCATATTAACAACTGCTTATATATGAAATCATGATTCTAATGCATGATCAGATGTCTTCGACCCCTTTTGATTTTCTTGTCATGAGTATATATATATTCGTTCTGTTGTATCCTGAATTTATTACTGCCATTGAGACTTCCTAAATAAACTTTAATTAACGACCTGGACCAAGTCGTTTCCCACATGTTAACGCCCCACCATAGGGCGTAAATTGAAAAGAAACGCCCCTTGCTAGGGCGCGTATATGTTAAAATTCTGAAAATATATACTCTGTAAAAATTGAATTAAAATGTAACGCCCCTGCCAAGGGCGCGTTTTCGATAATTCCTTAAAATTAATTATATTCTGTCAGATATGTAAATAATAAGACGCCTTCTTGTTTAGTCGTCAAATCTTGAAGAAACGACCCTGACCAGGGCGCGTTTTAGATAAATTACTGAATTATTGAAAATTCTGCAAAACGGAACATATGTAAACGCCCTTCTGTTAGGCGTTAATTACTTGAGAAACGACATAGCGTAAGTCGTTATTTTCTGTAAAATGATTTTTATCCTGATTCTGTTAACCGATGGTTTCATATTATACATATACATATATATCGGCACTATTCTCCACTCCGTGAGTATAGTCCCACTTTTCATGTTGATTTATCGATCACATTCAACTCTCATTGACATACAAGCTCTCCATTGGACATTCCGTTCCTTTGGACTAGCGAGTTAGTCATAGAGACCTCCGTAAGACTCCTCGTAGCCTTGGATTCCCTCAAGGCCGACTGAGCTGGTTGTACCCTAAAAACCCATTACACGATCTTTGCCATGTCAATCTAAAGAAACATGGTATACCGGCCCTTATGATTATACAAAGAGTATATCATAAGAAATTCTTAATGGGATGATGATATCATGCCATATCGTGTCATTCTTGTAAACCTCAATTCTATGATAAGAATGAGGGTATCTTGCTTGATCTAATGTTCATGTGGACCTCAATTCTATATAAAGAATGTCCATATTGATTTGTCATGGTACCAAGTTAAGGGAACCATATTCTACCTAGGTTTATCGATATCGTGATTATACCGTTATTATCGCCATTCTATGTCCTTTGTCATATTTTTGGACTCTATTCTGTCAAAGTTGTCATACATGTCTACAAGCTTGATGATTGAAATTCTATAATGGCTATATAAACAAAAGTGGATGTCAAAAATACATGATAAATGCCTGCGCATATAGGGCCCGATCTGGTCCTGGGAGGAGCACCCGAAAGTACTTGTGCCCATGGGAGTTAAAATGATAAGGTATCTGGCATTATACCGAGTACTTGACTTGCTTGATTGGACATTCCACACACATCTTGTGCTTGAAATCGTACTTGACTTGACATGAAATGCGTGGCCCGAAAAAGGGTAATTTACTTGCTTGATACATGATAGCCAAAGTTCTTGACATGACTTGTTAAATGCACTTGCTTGAATATCTTGAATAACTTGTTATCTTGATTGAAAGATCATGATTAGTCCATCTTATTTCCTTGATATTACATTCTCTCTATCTTATCGTTTTATGCGAGCATGCATAGCTTTAATGCATTCATGAAAATGTAATTACTTAAACCCCTTGCTAGTACTTGAGATATAATTTCCTACTGAGCGTTCGCTCATTCCGTTTGTCCCTTTGTACTTTTTAGGTAAGTCCGACGACGATGGAAGTCAATCGGATGGGAATGGTCAAGAGTGAAAGTGATAGAGCTTCTACAAGTGTCGTCTAGTTGTTTCTATAGTTTTCTCGAGTCAACTATGTACTTTTCTTTTTATTAAACAGAGTATTGGATTTGTAATAGCCTATTATGGAATAAAGGATTGGGTTATCTTGCTATTTGCACATCTCTGTCTTTGTGTCGAATACACGACTACTCTGATTGACATGATTGATATAAACTCGTCGCGCATCTCCGGGTATCTTCCGCGCTCGGGGCGTGACAGCACTGGAGGAGTTTTCAGGTAATCTTTCAATCTATCGAAGGCTAGCTAGCATTCCTCGTCCCAATAGAAGGGAACGTCTTTCATCATCAGTTTGTGAAAGGGGTGGCACCGCCCCGACAAGTTGGATATAAACCACCGGACGTATGCCAGGCGGCCCTGAAGAGATCTTAGCTCAGAGAGATTCCTTGGCGAGGGTAACTCCTGAATCGCCTTGATCTTGGCGGGGTCTATTTCAATTACCCGATACCTGACAATGAAACCCAAGAATTTTCCGCTCGAGACTCCGAACGCACACTTCATAGGGTTCATTTTTAATTCATACTGCCTTAGCCTCTGGAAAATGACTCGGAGGTCTTGCATATGGTCTTCTTTCTTTTTGGTCTTGACTACCAGGTCATCCATGTAGCACTCGACCTTATGGTAAAGCAGCTCATCAAATATTCTAGTCATCGCCCGCTGATAAGTTGCGTCGGCGTTCTTTAATCCGAATGGCATTCTTTTGTAGTGATAAATGCCTTTGGGTGTTCGGAAGGCAGTGTGGACCCGGTCACGTTGCGCGATCCATATCTGGTTGTAGCCAAACGACCCATCCATGAATGATAAGGCCTCGTGACCAGTAGTTGCATCTATCATGACTTCCGTTATCGGCACTGGAAAGTCATCTTTAGGGCAGGCTTTATTCAGATCCCGGAAGTCAACACATATCCGGATCTGTCCATTCTTCTTCTTCACGGGCACGATGTTAGCCAGCCACGTGGTATATTGACTTTCCTCGACGAAACCCACATCAATGAGCTTGTTGACCTCTTTGCATATTTGAGTGATGAGCTATGGCCTCATACGCCTAGGGGGCTGTTTCACCGGCTCTACCCTAGGGTTTATGGTCAGCTCATGTTGTGAGACCGAGGGGCTTAGTCCCGGCATTTCTCTGTAGGTCCAGGCAAAACAATCTCGGTATTCTTGTAGCAGCTGGATGTACATCCTCTATTCTTCGACAGACAGTTGGGCACTGAGGAAGGTTGGTCTGGGGTCATCTTCATCTCCCAGGTTGACTTCTATCAGTTCATCGACTGTTGCCTGACCTCCGTCTTTTATCTCAGGGGGTGCAGGCTGCAGGTTGACAAAGTCTGGTATATCATCTTCGAGGTCGAGGACCTCGATCCCTTCATCTTGACTTATTTGAGTTCTGCCAAAAATATCTTGTTCGGCTGATAATGGGTGCATGCGCTGTTCTGCCAACAAGTTTACCTTACCAGCGGCTTCAAGGGGCGAGCTGATGTGAGACAAAGGTCGGGCAGCATCCTACATGGTTGTGGTCACGAGGACGGCCAGCCAAAAGGACATCGGACACTACTGATTACGGCATGGTGCTGATGGCGAATAGTTAGATGGTCATCGAACTGTTTTGCTGCTGCATGGATCTGTGAGGAGGAGGGCTGTCGGTGGGTGGACAACAACCTGCAGAGGGGGTGGAGAAGATGGTTTGATGCTTCACATAATGGTGGACAGACCTGTAGAGAGGGAGGGCTTGTTGGTGATCTACAGTGGCTCAGAACGGTGGTCGGGCAGGTGGTGGGTGTGGCAAAGGGAGGGTCTACTAGCTCGCTGCATGGATTGGGATAGGGATATCTATAGGTTTTGAAGATGGGAGAGAGATGTGTGGGGGTTCTGCAGGTTTAGAAGAGGCTAGGAGAGGGGTGTGATAGTTGGAGATGAATGGATATCAAGTTAGGTGGATGTTGGGCAGGGTATGGGCTGGTTTTACTAGGTTCAGGCGTTCTGTAAAGAGAGAGGGTGGACCTAGGGTGTGGGGGGGGTCGACCCAGTCTACCTGCAGCAGGGTGTATGAGTTTGGGAGGGAGGTGGGTTGACCCAGTGTGTGTGGGTGGGTCGACCCATCTATCTTGCCTAGCGGGACAGAACTCCAAAACGAGACTCTATTTTTCAACCTGAACGCCGTGGACGTCCGAGGAAGCTTGTGTGCAGGGTTTTAATGGTTGTTTGAGCGGGGGAGAAGGTATGTGAGAGTGGGAGGGTGCATGAGAATGAACTTGGATTGCTGTTGGAGCGTAGAGGTGAGGATAATGTGGGGTAGGGACGGGATGGGTGGCGGTACTCTATTTTCTGGTTTTTCCAAAACGATGGTGGTTGGGGTGGTCTTTGCAGGAGCTATTGAAAGTTGGTGGGGTGAGAAGGTGATGGGGAAGGTTCATCTATTGGGATTTTTAGGCTAGCAACGCTGTGGGGAGTGAAGAACTTTGTAATATTGTGGGGGTGGACAGTGGTGGTGATGGAGGTGAGAACAGCGGTATGGGGCAATTGAGTGGACACGAGATGGGCTGGCTGGGGCCTCTCACCCATCCCCTTCGTAGGGATGATGCAACCGGCTTCTCGCTTCGCATCCGTGGTGGTGGTGATGGTGATCGTTGCAGTCGGAACGGCGGTGGTGGCAGTGGCGGTGACGGCCATGGTCGACGAACAGTGACGATGGACGGTGAAGGAGGACGACCAGGGCCTCAGATGGGGCCTCTCGCCCGCTCCCATCTCAGGAACGGTGCACCCAAAGCTCAGATCTTCCTCCATGGTAGGGGTGGACGTCGATTTTGGGCCTCTCACCCGTGGAGTTCCAAAAATTGGAGATAAACATAGCCATAGCCAAAACATCATTTTCTCATTCTCATTCTACGTGAGTTACATGGTGTTTTAAATAGGGAAAGGTGGGGAGGGGAAAGACCTCCTAGGAAACCCAAGGGACTTGGGTTCTACGAGGAGTCCCTTATATTACATAAATATCTATGACAAAATATACATAAATATCTATGACAAAATAAGTAAAGGCCACATGGGAAACTCAAAGGTCTTGGGTTTCTACGTGGGTTCCTATTACTAATGACAAAAGGAAACATAACATATAAGGCCCGCTCTATATGGCCCAATACACAAAAGACAATCTTAGACATAGATTTATATTGGATATCTTTGTCGATGCTGTACTTACGAACCCATCAAACTCCTCTACTCGGAGCAGGCTCATCCTCGAACCGACGATCCCATCAAACCCCTCCGCTTGGAGGAGGTTCGACCTCGAACCTCATAGCTCAGGATCCCGATCTGATGGAACAGCTCGGTTCCCTAAGCTCTGATACCACTTGATGTGAGACAGAGGTCGGGCAGCATCCTACATGGTTGTGGTCGCGAGGACGGCCAGCCAAAAGGACACCGGACACTACTGATTACGGCATGGTGCTGACGGCGAAAAGTTAGATGGTCATCGAACTGTTTTGCTGCTGCATGGATCTGTGAGGAGGCGGGCTGTCGGTGGCTAGACAACAACCTGCAGAGGGGGTGGAGAAGATGGTTTGATGCTTCGCATAATGGTGGACAGACCTGTAGAGAGGGAGGGCTTGTTGGTGATCTGCAGTGCCTCAGAACGGTGGTCGGGCAGGTGGTGGGTGAGGCAAAGGGAGGGTCTACTAGCTCGCTGCATGGACCGGGATAGGGATATCTATAGGTTTCGAAGATGGGAGAGAGATGTGTGGGGGTTCTGTAGGTTTAGAAGAGGCTAGGAGAGGGGTGTGATAGTTGGAGATGAATGGATATCAAGTTAGGTGGATGTTGGGCAGGGTATGGGCTGGTTTTACTAGGTTCAGGCATTCTGTAAAGAGGGAGGGTCGACCCAGGGTGTGGGGGGGGTCGACCCAGTCTACCTGTAGCAGGGTGTATGAGTCTGGGAGGGAGGTGGCTCGACCCAGTGTGTGGGTGGGTTGACCCATCTACCTTGCTTGGCGGGACAGAACTCCAAAACGAGACTCTATTTTTCGACCTGAACGCCGTGGACATCGAGGAAGCTTGTGTGCAGGGTTTTAATGGTTGTATGAGGGGGGGAGAAGGTATGTGAGAGTGGGAGGGTGGATGAGAATGAACTTGGATGGCTGTTGGGGCGTAGAGGTGAGGATAATGTGGCGTAGGGAAGGGATGGGTGGCGATACTCTGTTTTCTGGTTTTTCCAAAACGATGGTGGTTGGGGTGGTCTTTGCAGGAGCTATTGAAAGTTGGGGGGGTGAGAAGGTGATGGGGAAGGTTCATCTACTGGGATTTTTAGGCTAGCAGCGCTGTGGGGAGTGAAGAACTGGGTAATATGGTGGGGGTGGATAGTGGTGGTGATGGAGGTGAGAACAGCGGTATGGGGCAATTGAGTGGACACGAGATGGGCTGGCTGGGGCCTCTCACCCATCCCCTTCGCAGGGACGATGCAACCGGCTTCTCGCTTCGCATCCGTGGGGGTGGTGATGGTGATCGTTGTAGTCGGAACGGCGGTGGTGGCAGTGGCGGTGGCGGCCATGGTCAACGAACGGTGATGATGGATGGTGAAGGAGGACGACCGGGGCCTCTCGCCCGCTCCCATCTTAGGAACGGTGCACCCAAAGCTCAGATCTTCCTCCATGGTAGGGGTGGACGTCGGTTTTGGGCCTCTCACCCGTGGAGTTCCAAAAATTGGAGATAAACATAGCCATAGCCAAAACATCATTTTCTCATTCTCATTCTACGTGAGTTACATGGTGTTTTAAATAGGGAAAGGTGGGGAGGGGAAAGACCTCCAAGGAAACCCAAGGGACTTGGGTTCTACGAGGAGTCCCTTATATTACATAAATATCTATGACAAAATAAGTAAAGGCCACATGGGAAACTCAAAGGTCTTGGGTTTCTACGTGGGTTCCTATTACTAATGACAAAAGGAAACATAACATATAAGGCCCACTCTATATGGCCAAATACACAAAAGACAATCTTAGACATAGATTTATATTGGATATCTTTGTCGATGCCGTACTGACGAACCCATCAAACTCCTCTACTCGGAGCAGGCTCATCCTCGAACCGACGATCCCATCACGAGCTGATTGCCTCACTCCCTGCTGAGGGGATTGCAGTCACCATGGGCTGGCGATTATTTGTCATTGGGTCAGAGTGACCTTGCAGCTCTTTGCCAAAGGGTGAAGAGATCTTGGTCCCCTGAGTTACAATGCCCTCAGTGAAGGCAACCATTTCTCTTCTAGCAGCATCTGTCTCTCGATCAGGCTCGGGGGAAATCTCCCTAACTGGTCCGAGGAGTGCCAACATCATGAGTAAAGGAGGGCCACCGGCGGGAGGCCAGTCTGCTTCTTCCACCTCTTTGGCTTCACTGCTGCTAGCTTTGTCAAATTTGTCCTGAAGAGCTGTATCTTCTGGGTAGACCTATTCCCAGCAGCGGCAGGGGAACACAGCCTCGGATTCCAGGTTTGTTGACTGGGCTAGCTGAATGCACTCAACTTCCGTCGGGTGTTCATCAATAGCTACCCCCAGTGGGTTATCTTTGATCTGGTAAAAAGCAGAGATGGTGTCTACTTCATAGCGCCTGCTGTAATAGTATTCTTCGAGGGTGAAGCCCAATCCCGAATGCTGAGTGACACGCCTCATTTCTTTGTCCAGGCTCGGAGGGTACCATAGCTTCTGGAATGCTTATTTCCTCTTGCGAGGCTGGCCGGAAGGGATGTGTTGCTTCTGGAACATCTTGGCCATTTGATTTGTCATGAATGTCAGCCCCTGTACAGGCATCGAGGGGTTCTCTATGTCTTCAGGCAGATGACAATCAGTGTCTTCTTGTGTAGGGTGCTCTTCAGCTGTGTAGAACAAGCTGCTGGGACCACCTATCTGTGGCACCTCCCATGCTTTGAAAGGCTCGATAGTAGCATTGTCGAGGCCGAGAATTGGCTTGGTAAGACCTTCGAAGACTCTGATGTGGTCGTGCTGTTGATCAACCTTGACTTCATTAGCTTCGGGGTAGATGGTGGGAGGTGCTATCCGGCCTACATCCCCGGTGACAGTGATGTGTGAAACCACCTTGGGCTCGACATATCCACGCGGTGGCGGAGGGAACCATTTTGCTTTGGGAGTGTCTTTTATTGTCCTAGAAGGGGTCTTGGCTGAAGGGGCCCTCTGCGACCATTCTGCATATAAAGGGGCGTCTGCCAAGTGGCATTCGAATACTTCGAATGGGTGGAGATCAGCAAATACTCTTTCCTCTCTCCCATCCGTGCTGTATTTGATGCATTGGTGAAGTATGGAAGGTACCACCATATTCTCATGTAGCCAGGGGTGACCAAGCAGTGCCTTATATGAGGTGCGGGAATCAATGACATGAAACTGCACCTTCGTGACGAAGTCCCCTAGGGTGAGCGTGAAATCTGCTACCCCTAGCGACACTTCGCACTTCTGATTGAAGCCGGCAATACGCATATCTGTGGACGCACTAAAATTCAGAGGGAGGATCCGTTCGTTTGTTGGTCGGGGTTAATTCTTCTATTTAGTGCGAGGGCGTGCCAGTCACGTAGTGACGATTTATTCGGGCTTCATGGAAGCCCATGGTGCGCTCGATCTGACTAATCAGACGATTGTGTAGTTCGTGTCGGGACCGAAACCCACCGTGCCGTAAAGGCCACGACATCATTTACATCCCCCATACGGGGGAACACCCTTGATTGATTGCCGGGAATAAGGGCCCTACGGCCTAAAGAGAATACTAATAATGCAGGAGGATAGTGAAAGACGAACTATGATAGAAACCCGTATCGGGACGTGAATGCTAAGACTATGTCGGCCACTCATGGGCCACTTCATGTTCGGACGAAGGTCCATGTTTGTAGTATAAAAGACGGTAGCAAAACCGCGTGAATATTTGCCATGAACAAGGCAAGTTTAATGAGAATGCGGGATTGGATCCCGGTAGGGATGGGTCAAGTTGATAGACTGTTGGTCGGAGATGATTTCGGATTATGGCCATGTCGGAAGTTCCGTAAACCACGTCCGATACCATAAGGCGTCGTTGATTTTCTCTTTGCACGCAGTCCGAGGGAGTGAATTGTTAAATGCGTAGCCCGAGCTCAATAACGTGCACCCTCACACGCGGATCGACCTGCGCGGTCAGGTCGCGGGGTTCGACCTGCCCGGTCAGGTCGCGGGGGTCAAGGGGGCAGCGCCCCTTGCGGGGGTTTTCGGGGGTAGCGCCCCCGGAACAAAATTTTTAATTGAAGCGAGGGTAATGGAGTTACTTTCATTTTTTTATTTGGCATTGATCTTTGCGTTTTTTGTTTGAACCCTTCTCCCTTTTATTATCATTATTTACCTCCCCCTCTTTATATAAGAGAGGCGCGCCGGCTATAGAGGTGTAAAAGGGGGGGGCGCCGGGTTAAGTTAATGCCAAGGAGAGAGAGGGGCCGCGCCGGAATAGCCAAGAAAGAGTGGGGCCGCGCCGGAATAGCCAAGAAAGAGTGGGGCGCGCCGGTTATGGATGCCAAGGGGGAGCGCGCCGGCTAATGGCCAAGAAAGGGGGGGGGGGGGTGCCGGTATGTGGCAAGAAGGAAGAGGGCCAGGGGCGCGCCGGAATAGGCTAAAAAGGGGAGGCGCGCCGATTTGTGGCAAGGAAAATAAAAATGGTTTTGAGTGTAAGGCTGAACCGGCGCGGGGGGGTACCGCGCCGGGTTAGCCCGCGCCGGATTAGGGCGCGCCGGGTTAAGCTTCCACGGGGTTTTGTTTTGCTCTGTTTGAATCTTTTTGCTCTGTTCTTGTTTCTTCAACTTGCAGATTGATATTTTTGGTTGGTTTATTTACTTAGTTGATGGATTAAGTTGATAGAAAAGGTGGTTAAAGCTTTCTGATCGTTTGTTAAGCCGAACGAGCATGCGGATTGAATATCTTATTAAGAGGGATTATGCAGGAACTTGTTCAGTTTGATTCACAGATGGCTTCAGGCATAAACTGTTCTTATTCCTAGAGGCCTTAGCTTGCTCATGTGTTCTTGAGTGTTCTCATCCTGGCGATATTTGGGCAGCACCTCCCCTGGACTGGGAGTTGCCAGAGAGCAATAAGGAACACCAAACGGTTAACTCCGGGGTGCACCTCAAATCTAGACCTCATGGCGGTCCAAAAACCCAAATGTGAGTGTTGGAGAGCTCGAGGACTAGCCTTCAAGAGCTCTCACCACTCACGGGTGATGAATTCGTGGAACGGGACGGATGTAGGCCGTGGGTGGCCATGACTATTCACCCTTCGAACGGGTTCCCTCAGAGTTCATGCCACAGAAGGGCAAGCTCCCGAGGACCCCAGGTGATTCAGAGAACCAAAGAAATAAAACAGAGGAAAAAGGGTGGAAAGGATCAAAGCCATATAATACTGCGCATGCTCACAAGCCATTCTTTTATTCATCCTCAAGGGAAAAGGAAGGAAGAATACAACGGAGAAGATAAAGGAAAAGCTCAATGTTGAGGTGGGGGAAGAAGATACATCGGCAGGGGGAGAAGAAGGAACAGAGCACAAGCTCTCCCCCCCTCTCTCCCCTCTCTTGCTCTCACCCTCTCCCTCTCTTTCTTCACCTTGCAGGCGTGGATGGCTGTAGCTTCTTCTTCTCTTCGGACGCTGGGAACCATAGCCGAACCAGCAGCCTTCCCTCTAGCCTCTTCTCTCTTCTTCCTATTCTTCCTCCTATTCGTCCCTCTCTTCTGCTCTCTCTCTTGTCCCCCGTTGTCTCTTTCTTATATACATCAGCCAGCCTGGGAGCCCTCCTGCCATTTCCACCTCGTCCGCAACGAAGTCGGGAGTTGACCGGCTGTGCTGGATGCTGTTCATTTGTCCCGTACGCTGCTGCTCGTCCGAGGATGGGACGCTCATTCAGCTGCCGGAGCTTGCCTTGCTGCTGCTGCTTGTGTGCTGTCGAACGAAGGTGGAAGCAGAGCCCTTGGCATTGAATGTTCTCTGCACGCCATAATGATGCAAAACAGAGCATCGGAATGTAGATGGGACGGCTCGTTTGCGCGCCGGATTAACATGAGATGCAAGGGAAAGGGTGCGCGCCGGTTTAACCCAATATGAAGGCCACGCCGGTTTAACCCATATGAAAGGGAGAAGGGGCGCGCCGGTTTAACCCAAGAAGAAGGGCGCGCCGGTTTAAGGCCAAAGCAAGGGCACGTGAAAGAAAATGGGGCGCGCCGGCTTAAGATGTTGAAGGGGGGGCGCGCCGGTTTAGAGCGCGCCGGTTTAAGTCCCTTCCGTGCCGTTTTAAGCCTCAAATTGATTCTTTTCGAAGTCGCGGCCGTTTATATGAATGTCGGCGTTCCCATAACATTCTGGTTGCAATGCATGGCCTCCGTAACATTCTGTTCGCAGCCTCCGGGACTCGGTCCCAGACTTTGCGTGACTTTCGGTGCATGCCGAGACTGTGCCGGAGTTCCTGACTTTTCTCTGATTCAGCCCTCGGCACGGCTGGTCAGAGCATTGTAGTTGTATCTTCTGCTTAGGGGGCTTCCTTAGCGGGTAGCGGACCACCAAGTTAGTTCTCGTCCTGATCGGGCGAGGCATGAGGTTTATTCGGCATTTCTATCTTCGACTCACGCTCTAATGTGTAGACGCGAATGTCGCCATGATCATCATCGTCATTTTTTTGGCGCCCACAAATGCCCCCCACTCACGGGCGGCGCAAGCGAGGGATGAGTGCGCGGGGCCCACGAGTGGAGTTCTTCAGCATGACGTCTATTCTTTTGAGCCACTGGGATGTTGGTCCGGTGCAAATTCACAGGAAAGCGCTCACTCCTTCAGCGAAGGGATGAGGGGATCGCTTCACCGCTCATGCACGCGGACTGAGATGTCAGAGTGAGGGTTTAGTCATCGGCATGGGGTGAATACCGAAGCGAGAATGAAGGGCCTATGTGTCGTCTCAGGCAAAAGGCCCAAAACAGCTTAGACGAGGCCAACCCCAAAGAGGGAGTTGTTGACTCGTGCTGGGCTTAGGAAAGTTGTTCATTCACCGACTCGGACGGAGGGTCCGAGCCGAGTAGTGGGATGCACTTTTGTTTATGAACTAGGATGGATGGTCCGAGCCAGGCAATGAGGGGTTTCTTTATGTTCATGGACTTGGACGGAAGGTCCGAGCCAAGCAAAGGCGGTCCCTTTTTTTTTATTCATTGACTTGGACGGAAGGTCCGAGCCAAGCAAGAAGATTCTTCTTTTTTTTTCTCTTTTTTTTTTGTTCATTGACTGGGACGGAAGGCCCGAGCCAAGCAAGGAGGTTCTTTTTTTTTGTTCATTGACTTGGACGGAAGGTCCGAGCCAAGCAAAGAGGGTTCTTTCTTTTTTTTTATCGACTTGGACGAAAGGTCCGAGTCAAGCAAGAAGGTTCTTTTTGTTCATCGACTCGGATGAAAGATCTGAGCCAAGCAAAGGCATTTTCTTTTTTGTTCATGGACTTAGGCGGAAGGTCCAAGCCAAGGGTTTATTCGTCTGTGGGACTGGAGTTGTAATATTGAGGTGGTTTATTCATTGACACGGGGTTAGTGCCAAAGCAAGGGCATTTTTATTCATGGCACCAGACAGAAGGTCCAGGCCACTGGTTCGTTCATCGATGCCGACAGGGAGTCGGAGACCGACGTGGTTTGTTCATCGGCACGGGGTTAGTGCCGAAGCAAAGGTCTTTTTGTTCATGGAACCAGACGAAAGGTCTGGGTCACTGGTTTATTCATCGATGCCGACGAGGAGTCGGGGACCGACGTGATTCATTCATTGACACGGGGTTGGTGCCAAAGCAAGGGTCTTTTCATTCATGGAACCAGACGAAAGGTCTGGGCCACTGGTTTATTCGTTGATGTCGACAGGGTGTCGGAGACCGACGTGGTTTATTCATCGGCACGGGGTTAGTGCCGAAGCAAAGGTCTTTTTGTTCATGGAACCAGACGAAAGGTCTGGGCCACTAGTTTATTCATCGACGCCGACAAGGAGTCGGGGACCGACGTGATTCGTTTGTCTCTTGGTATTTTCGTTGGTGCGGGGGCTGGTGCCAACGCAAGGAGCAAAGGTTTATTCCCCAACCCTGGACGGAAGGTTCAGGTGGGGTGTTCTTCGTCAGTGCCGATAGGATGTCAAGAGCTGACATGGCTGATTCGTCTATTGAAATATTCGTTGGTACGGGCTGGTGCCAACGCAAGGAGAAAATGTTGATTCCCCGATCTCGAACGAAAGGTTCGGGTGGGGTGTTCTTTGTCAGTGCCGACAGGATGTCAGAGGCTGACATGGTCGATTCGTCTATTGAAATATTCTTGGAGATAAGAGTGAGTGTTAATATAGGGAGACCGATTCCTCCCTCCCTTTTTCCTCTTTCTTTTTTTCTCTTCTTTCTTTTTTTTTCTTTTCCTTTTCTTTTTTTTTCCTCTTTTTTTTATTTCTTCTTCTTTTTTTTTCTCTTCTTTTTTTTGACATGCACGATGAATAGTGCCCAATCCATCTGGACAATAGTAATGCAAATTCGCCCGGGGCAGGGCAGAGAAAAGCATTATGGTGAGGACACACGCTGCATCACTCGACGGAGCACACGGAGCATGCCGGCATCCCTTTGGCTCGGCGATCATCTAGCAGATTAGCAGAGTTATCCCTATTTATTTTTTCATGCTTTAGGCCATGTTGGGCCTTGGATTAGTCCCTGCGTGGACACTGCTTTCTAGTTGTGGGCCCTAGTAGGCTAATTGGACATTTTTTTATGCTTTGTAGGCTTATTTAGAGGGCAAAGGGTTAGTGGGCCATCTTGTGCTCCACTCCTCCTTGGCCCATGTGGGGATTTGCGCACCTACCCCTAGGGTTAGGGTTTTGGGCGCATCCCACCTCCTCCAAGTGGAGGAGGTAGCAGCCGCCTTCCTTTTTGGGCGCCCCCCCCCCCTTTCCCCTTTCCACTCTCCCCCCCTTGCCTCACTTGAGCGCACCCTCCTTGATTGGAGGGAGGGCTGGTCGCAACCCCCCTTAAATGGAGGGAGTTGGGGCCCACCCCTCCTCCCATTTGCGCCCCCACCCCCCATGTGGCTAGGCTGAAACCCTAGTTTCCCCCCCCCCCCCCCCCCCGGGTATATAACCCTTGTATTTTCCTCTTTTTCAAATTAATGAACAATCAAACAATTTCTTGAGGAGCCTTTTGCGCATCCACCTCTTGGAGAGGGCGACCCTCTCCTCCTCCACAGCTCCTGCGACGGGAGCAACCCCGGGGTGCGACGCCCCATCCCCTCGGTGCGACGCCGAGGTTCCCTCCCTCTTCTACGTCGTCTCCGGTTCAATTCGCGTGTTCCAGATTCGGCCCCGAGTTGCAGCGGAGTCCCCATCCGGTGCGGGTCGAATCCGAGCACCTCCTTTTTTTGGTGGATACTTCTACGAGTCGGCAGCGCGTGGGCTTTGGTTTCGCCTCGATCCGAGGTCGGCACCACCCGTGGCGAGTTTTCTCGTGAGCTAGCGCAGGAGCCTCCCTCTCTGCGCGCCCAGATCCACCTTCCTTCTTGCGAAAATCCCACAGGACGGACAACTCCTAGTTTGCAGCTGATTTCTTCAGGGTTTGTACCTCTCGTCGTCCTCTTTCCAACGCCGCCAACCTCGTCTCGTTCCGACGTCCGAGCTGTTCGTGGCGTCCGTTCCCGTGAGGTCGCGCGGGTCTGCCCAGTCCACCCGGTGCCAGGACAACCGGCGATTTCCAAAGTTCACAGCGTCCAACCACGACCAGATCTGATCGAGCTCTTTGGTCCGGACCTGCTGCTCCGCGTCCCCGACGTCCTCCCACAAGCGGGGCCTCGTTCGCCTACCGGAGCAGCGAGTTACCATTTTCCCCGCTTGACAGCGCAGTTCTGGGAGCAGATTCCTTGTCCCCACTTGCAGGTGCGGCCACGGCTTCCACGGATGGAATCTGAGCACGCCTTTCGGCCGAGGCTTCCTCCTGCGACCTAACTACGCGCCCTCGCTGACGGCGCCCGAATCGGACTCCGGATCCATTCGTGGGAACGTTTACCACCGAGTCGCGCGTTGCTGCGATTCTGCCGATCGTCATCCGGACCCTCCTCGTGGCCAACCCTTCACCGAGTGCCGCTCGTCAGCCCGTGTATCGGCCGCCCCGAATGGAATTGTTGTAGCCTGTTATCTCCCTGCGAGGAGTGGGCACCATTGCTGGCTTGTACCTATTCTTTCATTGTGTGTATCGGGGTTGTCGGTCTCGGCCGGGGTTCCTTCCCCACGCCTAGGCGTGGAGGTACGTGCGACGCTCCCCCCTTGGCATTTTGCTTTACTAGTATGTGATCTTGTATGCCGCGTGAGAGTGTAGGGATACTAGCTAGCGTTCAACACCGCGAGATCGTGAGTGAGAGTATCCCATTCCGTGGCCCTAGTCGAGCATCGAGCTCGGACTAGACTCCTATAGTTGCGCGTCGGCTCCTTTGCCGCTTTGATCCACTCGCTTCCCCTCATAGGGACGACCGTGGACTTGGGTTTCTTGTTGAGAGGCGCCTCTCTTCGGAGGAATAGTACGGAGGTCGATCACTCGGCTTGCCTTGTCACGTGTGAGTGCTGGCCGCACTTGGTCTTCATAGTAGGTCCAGTCCTTTTTAGTCCCGTTCCGCGTCAAATTTGGTATCAGAGCCAGGTTGTCCAGTTTGTCCCTACAGACTGAGGTCCTAGGCCATGATGAGTCATCAGGTGTGCTAGAGTCATTTGAGTCCATAGGTCTACTGTTTGCATTAGAGTCCATTGTAGTGTTAGGAATCTTCTGTCCTAGTTCGTGTCTAGTACCCTTTCATCCTTGTCCCTTAGAGTCTTGCATGCCCACCCGGCGTGGTACTTCATACCATCACCATATCCAGATGGCTGACCCTAGGAATCCCGTCCCAGATGACCTATCCCTACGGGAGATGATCGAGACCATGAGTCTCAACTTTAGGGACCACGCCGATCGGATGGAGGGCCGGATGAAGGCCATAGAGGATCGGCTGGGAGGTATGGAGGGCCGGATTGAGGCCTCTAACCGGACCATCCAGGGTCTGGTTGATCGCCCCCAGGGTAGAGCCCCACCGGTAGATGTTCCCGAGCAGGCCCATGGCCAACATGACCCTGCTCTTCGGCCCGACCAGCCTAGGGGAGGCGATAGGAGACCCCGCGTACATGAGATTGATGTCTTTGGGTCAGATAATGAGAGTGAGGGCTATGGCCGTGGTCGCCAAGGCCAACGGTATTATAGGGATGAGGAAGATGAGCGTCTCCTTAGATCCGTGCGGGTAGACCCTCCTACCTTTGATGGGTCTTTGGACCCCGATGTTTTTAGTGATTGGGCTGCTAGTATGGATCGCTATTTTGAGTGGGTCGACATGGCAGAACATCGGAGAGTCCGATACGCCAAGATGAAGTTGATTGGAAGGGCCCAAACCTACTGGGCCAATGTGGAGAGTCTAGTGAGACGTCAGGGCACACCCCCGATTGAGACGTGGGTAGATATGAAGGAGAAGCTCCGGCAGAAGTACGTCCCTCGCTCCTACCGCCATCGGTTAGTCGATCGGTGGCAGACCCTTACTCAGGGGAATCGGCCTGTGGCAGAATACATCGCCAAATTTGATGATTGTCTCTTGCGATGTGGAGTCTCGGAGGAAGCCATCATGACTATAGCTCGTTTCCGTCGAGGTCTTCGACGGAACCTCCAGATTGAGTTACTCCGCCGCCACGTGGCTACCTTAGATGAGGCGTACCAGGTCGCTCGTGATATGGAGCTGTTTGAGCTTGAGTTTGTGCCCGACCAGCGCCCCGCTCCCACATACTCTCGTGGGACGGACTCTCGCACTAGCACAGGACAGTATGCGAGGGGACCCGTGGCCCGACCACAGGACCCCACTCGTCCGGATTTTGCTCCTAGGCCACGACCCCCACCTCCCCAGAGGGACTATCCACCTCGCCCCCAAGGCCCAGCTCCCGCACCCACTCAGTCCCAGCGACCTCAGCTTCCACCACCCCCGGTCCGTCGTGATGACAAGGGGAAGGGACCAATGATTGGTGGGGCACCGCAGGGCCCTAGGCCTCGTGGAGATTGTTATCGATGCGGGGGGGCCAGTCATTATGCTGCTCTGTGCCCTTCTCGGCAGCAGACCGTGGCCTTTAGAGATACCTCAGCAGGTGAGGCCGCACCCGAGGTCGAGCCTGTCAGTTATGAGGCAGACCCAGAGCTCGCCGAGGAGTTCTTTGATGAGTTGTTAGAGGGCGAGTCGTCAGGTGTCCAGGGCCCGCAGTGCCAGGATGGTGTTCAGCTAGGTGTTGTTAGGTGCATCTTGGCCCAGCCCTTGGTGAGTGATGACTGGCGTCGCACCACCATTTTTCACACCTTTTGCAGGCTAGGTGGGAAGGCCTGTAAGGTGATTATTGATAGTGGGACTTGTATTAATGCCATTTCCACGGGTACCGTGAAACGCTTGGGGTTAACCCCCGTGGACCATCCCTCCCCTTATCGAGTGTCATGGGTTGACACCTCCTCTATTCCAGTCAGGCAGCGATGCCTGGTGCCTTTGCAGTTCCACGCCTACCAGGAGGAGATTTGGTGTGACGTGTTGCCTATGGAGGTAGGCAGCATTATTTTAGGGAGACCCTGGCTTTTTGATAGAGATGCTACCCTCCATGGCCGATCGAACACATGCACTTTCGATCACAATGGCCAGAGGATCACCCTTCATCCTTCCCAGCCGACACGCCCTCCCGTTCGGGGTCCCACTGGGCCTAGTACCCCCAGCACCGATATTCCTGGACCCAGTACCCCATCTTTGGCTCCGATCACGACACCCCCTCCTGTTGCTCCCACCCCGATTGATCCTCCGACTAGGAGGCTGATGCTTATTAGTCCCCGGGAGATGGAGCGCGAGTTCGTTAGAGGGGACCCCATCTATGCTGTCGTTGTTCGGGAGAGGGTTAGTGAGGCGGAGGGTGAGCTCCCTTCCGATGTTGCTGTTATTCTTCTGGAGTTTTCTGATGTTTTCCCTGCTGATTTACCTGAGGGTCTTCCCCCCATGCGGGATATACAGCACGCTATTGATTTGATCCCGGGGTCATCTCTACCCAACCTACCCCATTTTAGGATGAGCCCCGCTGATCACGCTGAGCTCCAGCGTCAGATTGAGGAGTTACTGTCTAGGGGATACATTCGTGAGAGCATGAGCCCTTGTGCCGTCCCTGCCTTACTTGCTCCAAAGAAAGACGGTACTTGGAGGATGTGTGTAGACAGCCGTGCAATCAACAAGATCACGGTGAAGTACAGATTTCCCATTCCCCGTTTGGATGACATGTTGGATATGATGGCGGGAGCCACTGTGTTTTCAAAGATAGATCTGAAGAGTGGTTATCACCAGGTGAGAGTCAGGCCTGGTGATGAGTGGAAGACGGCCTTTAAGGCCAAGGATGGCCTTTATGAGTGGCTGGTCATGCCCTTTGGGCTGACCAATGCTCCCAGCACCTTTATGCGGCTGATGACCCAGGTCCTGCGACCATTGATGGGGGTCTTCGTGGTTGTCTATTTCGATGATATACTCATTTATAGCCGCACCCGGGAGGACCACCTAGACCACCTTAGGCAGGTCTGTCTCATCCTGAGGAGAGAGAGCCTTTATGCTAACCCGAAGAAGTGCGCTTTCATGACTACACAGGTCACTTTCTTGGGGTTCATTGTCTCTAGTGATGGAGTCTCCGCCGACCCGGAGAAGGTCAGGGCTATAGTGGAGTGGCCCGAACCTCGCACCCTGCATGATGTCCTTAGTTTTCACGGGCTGGCGACCTTCTATCGTCGATTCATCCGAGGTTTCAGTTCCATCACCGCCCCCATCACTGATTGTATTCGAAAAGGGGCGTTTGAGTGGACCAGGGCCGCTTCGGCTGCATTTGCGCTCCTCAAGGAGCGCATGACCCAGGCACCTATCCTTCGTCTTCCGGATTTCACGAAGGTGTTTGAGGTCTCTTGCGATGCCTCTGGGGTTGGTATTGGGGGAGTTCTGAGTCAGGAGGCTCACCCCGTTGCCTTTTTTAGCGAGAAGTTGGGGGATGCCCGACTGCGTTATTCTACATACGACAAGGAGTTCTACGCAGTTGTGCAGGCTCTGCGGCATTGGAGGCACTATCTTCTACACCAGGAGTTCGTCCTATTTTCAGATCATGAGGCACTCCGATATCTCCATGCCCAGAAGAAACTCAACCCTCGTCATAGTCGTTGGGTAGAGTTCCTCCAGGAGTATACTTTTGTGCTGAGGCACAAGCCCGGTATGGAGAACCGGGTAGCTGATGCTTTGAGCCGTCGTGCTCACCTCTTGACCACCATGAGTGTAGAGGTGGTAGGGATGGATAGGATGAGGGAGTTGTACGCTGATTGTCCGGACTTCGGTCCGATCTACTCCACCCTCCAGGCAGGCCCGTCCCGAGAGTATTCGGATTACATGCTACATGACGGTTATCTTTTCCATGGGAGTCGCTTATGCGTTCCGCGGACCTCGGTTCGCGATTTTCTTACTTGGGAGATGCATGCGGGCGGTCTAGCTAGCCACTTCGGCCGGAATAAGACCGTTGAGGCAGTTGAGCATCGCTTCTATTGGCCTAGCCTGAAGCGTGATGTTGCCCGGATCGTGGCCCAGTGCCGCATTTGTGCTTTGGCCAAGCAGAGGAAGCAGAATACTGGCCTGTATACTCCCCTCCCTGTGCCGGACAGTCCATGGCATGACATCAGCATGGACTTTGTGCTAGGTCTGCCCCGTACCCCACGTCGTCATGATTCCATTTACGTGGTGGTAGACAGGTTCTCTAAGATGGCTTTGTTTATTCCCTGTTCCAAGACATCTGACGCCTCTAGAGTTGCCCGTCTGTTCTTCACTCATTGTGTCTCCCGGTTTGGGCTTCCACGTACCATAGTGTCCGATAGGGATGTGCGTTTCACGAGCTACTTTTGGAAAACCCTTTGGCATATGATGGGCACCCAGCTGAAATTCTCCACCGCCTACCACCCCCAGACCGATGGTCAAACAGAGGTAGTCAATAGGAGTTTGGGGGATCTTCTTAGGTGCCTAGTGCGTGATCGTGTCGGGGACTGGGACTTAGTTCTGCCTTTAGCAGAGTTTGCTTATAATGACTCGGTCAATAGGTCTACAGGTTTGAGCCCTTTTGAGATCGTTACTGGTCGAAGACCTAGGAAACCGATAGATTTGGTCCCTTCACCCATCCAGGCCCGTGTCTCTGAGTCAGCTGAGTCCTTTGCAGAGCATATTAGGCAGTTGCATGAGCATATACGTCGTCATATAGAGGCCAGCAACGCACGTTATAAGGAATTAGCTGACGCGCATCGACGCACCCGTGAGTTCCAAGTGGGAGAGCACGTCATGATCAGGGTTAGACCTGAACGGTTCCCCTCGGGGGCCGTGAAGAAACTCCAGGACCGCGATGCAGGACCCTTCCGAGTTCTGAAGCGAATAGGGTCGAATGCGTATGAGATTGAGCTGCCAGACGACTATGGGATCAGCTCGACGTTCAATGTCTCAGATCTGGTGGCATATCGGGATCCCGCGGTGATTCCCAGCGAGCTTTTTGGGCCTACCCCTTCTGTTGAGAGCATCACACCTTCGGAGCGT
Organism: Amorphophallus konjac; assembly: GCA_022559845.1. Taxonomy (NCBI): domain Eukaryota; kingdom Viridiplantae; phylum Streptophyta; class Magnoliopsida; order Alismatales; family Araceae; genus Amorphophallus; species Amorphophallus konjac. The sequence continues at coordinate 121,795,924 of CM040127.1, read as the reverse complement.
CCACCTCCTCCAGCCCCATTACAGACACGCGAGCATGTAGATTACATACTGGATGAGCAGGTGACCACGACCAGGAGCGGAGCCTACCAACGCTTTCTAGTGCGTTGGAGAGGGCGCCCTGCGACAGACGACACCTGGATCACACGTGGAGAGCTGGAGAGGATCGACCCGGACCTGCTGGAGCGTTACTTGAGCGACCGTGACCCTTACTCGACAGGGTCGAGCTCTTCCCACCCGGGGAGAATTGGTGAGGACACACGCCGCATCACTCGACGGAGCACACGGAGCATGCCGGCATCCCTTTGGCTCGGCGATCATCTAGCAGATTAGCAGAGTTATCCCTATTTATTTTTTCATGCTTTAGGCCATGTTGGGCCTTGGATTAGTCCCTGCGTGGACACTGCTTTCTAGTTGTGGGCCCTAGTAGGCTAATTGGACATTTTTTTATGCTTTGTAGGCTTATTTAGAGGGCAAAGGGTTAGTGGGCCATCTTGTGCTCCACTCCTCCTTGGCCCATGTGGGGATTTGCGCACCTACCCCTAGGGTTAGGGTTTTGGGCGCATCCCACCTCCTCCAAGTGGAGGAGGTAGCAGCCGCCTTCCTTTTTGGGCGCCCCCCCCCCTTTCCCCTTTCCACTCTCCCCCCCTTGCCTCACTTGAGCACACCCTCCTTGATTGGAGGGAGGGCTGGTCGCAACCCCCCTTGAATGGAGGGAGTTGGGGCCCACCCCTCCTCCCATTTGCACCCCCACCCCCCATGTGGCTAGGCTGAAACCCTAGTTTCCCCCCCCCCCCGGGTATATAACCCTTGTATTTTCCTCTTTTTCAAATTAATGAACAATCAAACAATTTCTTGAGGAGCCTTTTGCGCATCCACCTCTTGGAGAGGGCGACCCTCTCCTCCTCCACAGCTCCTGCGACGGGAGCAACCTCGGGGTGCGACGCCCCATCCCCTCGGTGCGACGCCGAGGTTCCCTCCCTCTTCTACGTCGTCTCCGGTTCAATTCGCGTGTTCCAGATTCGGCCCCGAGTTGCAGCGGCGTCCCCATCCGGTGCGGGTCGAATCCGAGCCCCTCCTTTTTTTGGTGGATACTTCTACGAGTCGGCAGTGCGTGGGCTTTGGTTTCGCCTCGATCCGAGGTCGGCACCACCCGTGGCGAGTTTTCTCGTGAGCTAGCGCAGGAGCCTCCCTCTCTGCGCGCCCAGATCCACCCTCCTTCTTGCGAAAATCCCACAGGACGGAAAACTCCTAGTTTGCAGCTGATTTCTTCAGGGTTTGTACCTCTCGTCGTCCTCTTTCCAACGCCGCCAACCTCGTCTCGTTCCGACGTCCGAGCTGTTCGTGGCGTCCGTTCCCGTGAGGTCGCGCGGGTCTGCCCAGTCCACCCGGTGCCAGGACAACCGGCGATTTCCAAAGTTCACAGCGTCCAACCACGACCAGATCTGATCGAGCTCTTTGGTCCGGACCTGCTGCTCCGCGTCCCCGACGTCCTCCCACAAGCGGGGCCTCGTTCGCCTACCGGAGCAGCGAGTTACCATTTTCCCCGCTTGACAGCGCAGTTCTGGGAGCAGATTCCTTGTCCCCACTTGCAGGTGCGGCCACGGCTTCCACGGATGGAATCTGAGCACGCCTTTCGGCCGAGGCTTCCTCCTGCGACCTAACTACGCGCCCTCGCTGACGGCGCCCGAATCGGACTCCGGATCCATTCGTGGGAACGTTTACCACCGAGTCGCGCGTTGCTGCGATTCTGCCGATCGTCATCCGGACCCTCCTCGTGGCCAACCCTTCACCGAGTGCCGCTCGTCAGCCCGTGTATCGGCCGCCCCGAATGGAATTGTTGTAGCCTGTTATCTCCCTGCGAGGAGTGGGCACCATTGCTGGCTTGTACCTATTCTTTCATTGTGTGTATCGGGGTTGTCGGTCTCGGCCGGGGTTCCTTCCCCACGCCTAGGTGTGGAGGTACGTGCGACGCTCCCCCCTTGGCATTTTGCTTTACTAGTATGTGATCTTGTATGCCGCGTGAGAGTGTAGGGATCCTAGCTAGCGTTCAACACCGCGAGATCGTGAGTGAGAGTATCCCATTCCGTGGCCCTAGTCGAGCATCGAGCTCGGACTAGACTCCTATAGTTGCGCGTCGGCTCCTTTGCCGCTTTGATCCACTCGCTTCCCCTCATAGGGACGACCGTGGACTTGGGTTTCTTGTTGAGAGGCGCCTCTCTTCGGAGGAATAGTACGGAGGTCGATCACTCGGCTTGCCTTGTCACGTGTGAGTGCTGTCCGCACTTGGTCTTCATAGTAGGTCCAGTCCTTTTTAGTCCCGTTCCGCGTCACATTATTCTTCGAATGGGGGAATCGGAGCATGCTACAACCTCAGATGCCTACCATTAAGGGGCGGAAACTGGACCTCCCCCCGATGGTCGACGATTACATACGCTCCGCCCTCGTAGACTTTCTGGATCACATAGGGTCCAAGCCAATTCTCATTCAGCTTGCCCTTGGGGTTGGAAGCCATGACTTCTCTTCTCTTCACCATAACAAGGTCGCCCTTCTTGAATTCGCGTTCCTTGACAAGCTTGTCGAAGGCGCGAGCTATCCGGGCCTGATAGACATGGATGTTCTGCTGGGCTTGGAGCCTTTTTCCCTCCAAGTTGGAGAGCTCTTCGAGCCTTCGCTCGACATTTGTCTACTGTTCCCGGACCAACCTGTGTTGGACTGCGACCCGGAGGGAGGGTATTTCCAGCTCGATAGGGACAATTGCCTCTGAGCCATATACCAGGGAAAAGGGTGAACAACCCGTCGGAGTTTTGTACACAGTTCGATATGCCCACAGGGCCTCGTACATTTTCTCTTCCCAGTCCCTCTTGTTAGAACTAACAATTTTGGACAGGAGAGTGCAAAGAGTCTTATTGAAAGCTTCGGCCAAGCCATTGGCCTGTGGGTTGTAGGGGGTTGACATCCTCCAGTCGATCTTGTACTTTTCTGCCAGCCGGTAGACCTTTTGGTTGCGGAAGTGACTTCCATTGTCTGAGATAATTCGGTTCGGAGTGCCAAACCGGAATATGATGTTGCGACGGACAAATCTGGTGACGATCTCCCCGGTCACTTCTTTCAAAGCAATAGCCTCCGCCCAGCGGGAGAAGTAATCAGTTGCGGCCAAGATGTACTTGCACCCAGCTGATGATGCGGGTAGTGGACCCACAACGTCTGTTCCCCATTGGGCAAAGGGCCAGCTGGGCAGTGTTGGATGTAGGGGTACGGGCGGTCTCCTGGGCACCGTCGCATGCTCCTGGCATTTTTGACAAGACTTGGCATACTTGCAGCAGTCGTCGAACATTGTCGGCCAATAGTAGCCGAGCTTCTTTATTTCAATTTTCATTTTCGGTCCTGCCTGACGTGCACCAGCTATTCCAGCGTGAACCTCTTTCATGACTTTCCAAGCTTCTTCAGTGGATAAACATCGGAGGAGCACCTTCCTTTTGGCGTCTGCCATAATTCAGAATAGGATCCCGTTCCGGACCTCGTAAGAGTCCTTTATTCTGATTAACTTGATCTTCTCTTCCCTTTTCCTGGGCAGCTGCTGATATTTAAACCACTACAAAAGGGGGTCCCTCCAGTCGGGTAGGCTGATGGCTTCCGCTGTGGCGACCTCGAGCTCTTCTTCTTCTGGCCCTTCTATCATGCTAGGCACTTGGCGTTGATTCACCACCCGGATGCTGAGGGATCCATCTGGCGGGACTGCCAATGAACTCACCAATTTTACCAGTGCATCAGCTTGTGCATTCTCTCCTCTGGCAACGTGGCCTATCTCAATGAGGTAGAACTGCTGCATGAGCCGTTTCGCCTTAGTGTAGTAAGGGAGTAACTCGGGTTTTCGGACGTCAAACTGTCCCTGGACCTGCTTGATGACCAGCAATGAATCGCCAAACACATGTAATATTTTAATCTCCATCTGTAAAGCGACTTGGAGACCAATGATCAGAGCTTCATATTCTGCCTCATTATTTGTGCAGGGCTTGCTAATGGAGCAGGATGTGTGCAATACTTCTCCCTCAGGGGATTTAAGGACGATGCCGGCCCCGGCCCGTACTTTTGTGTGCCCAGACGGGGTTGTTTCTGTTCTCGAAGCTCCATCAAAGTGCAGCTGCCAGGCGATCAGTTGGACTTGGTCCACTTCCAGTGTTTCATCTTCAGGCAACTCTGTGGCCAGTGGGGAATTTTCAGGCACAGGGTGTGCTGCAAAGAAATCGGCCATGGCTTGACCCTTAACGGCCTTCTGAGGCACGTAGATGATGTCAAATTCCATTAACAGTACGGCCCACTTGCCGAGACGTCCCTTCAGTACTGGCTGGGAGAGAATGTGCTTGACTGGGTCAGCCTTAGAGATTAAGCTCACTTCATGCGAGAGCATGTAATGCCTCAACTTCTTGACTGCGAAGACCAAGGCGAGACAAACCTTCTCAATCGGGATGTATTTTGCTTCTGCCCCCATTAGTCTTCGGCTAAGGTAATAAAGAGCTTGCTCCTTACCCTCATCATTGTTCTGGGCGAGCATTGCCCCCAGTGAACATTCAGTGGCAGCTATATATAGAATAAGCGGCCTCCCCTTGACAGGTGCCCCCAACACAGGCGGGGTCTTTAAGTAATCCTTCAGCCGATCAAAGGCCTTCTGACATTCATGGTTCCAGTTGAAAGGTGCATTCTTCATCATTAATTTGTGGAATGGTTGACACCGCCCCGACAAATTGGAGATAAATCTTCGGATGTAGGCTAGCCGACCTTGCAGGGACCTTAACTCTCCCAAATTCTCCGGAGGAGGTAGCTCTTGAATGGCTTTTAATTTAAAGGGGTCGATCTCGATCCCCCTATATCGGACAATGAAGCCGAGAAACTTTCCACTAGAGACGCCGAAGGCACACTTCATTGGGTTCATTTTCAGCTCGTACTGCCAGAGTCTCTCAAAGATGACTCTAAGGTCATTCAGGTGATCCCCCCTTTTCTTTGTCTTGACGACCAGATCATCGATCTAGCATTCGACTTTGCTATATAGTAGTTCATCGAATATCTTGGTCATCGCCCGCTGGTAAGTGGCGCCAGCGTTCTTGAGGCCGAAGGGCATCCTTTTGTAGTGAAATATCCCTTTAGGTGACCGGAAGGCCGTATGAATTCGGTCATGTTCAGCTATCCATATTTGATTATAACCGGACGATCCGTCCATGAAAGACAAGGCCTCATGGCCGGTAGTTGCATCAATCATCACTTCAGTGACGGGCACCGGAAAGTCATCTTTTGGGCAAGCTTTATTCAGGTCGCGGAAGTCCACGCAGATTCTGATCTGTCCATTCTTCTTCTTCACCGGCACAATGTTGGCCAACCAAGTAGTGTATTGGTTTTCAGCTACAAAATCGACATCAATGAGCTTGTCGACTTCTTTACAAATCAGTTTTAGCAGCTCCGGCCTCATATGCCTGGGGGGCTGCTTCACCGGCTCCACCTTGGAATCAATAGCCAGAATATGTTGAGTCACGCCGGGACTCAGACCGGGCATCTCTTTGTAGTTCCAGGCGAAACAGTCCCGGAATTCTTGCAGCAACTTTACATATTGTCCCCTCTCATGTGGAGGAAGAAGGGCACTCAGAAAGGTCGGCCTGGGGTCGCTTTCTGTGCCTAGATTAATTTCAATGAGCTCATCCACTGTGGCCTGGCCGCCATCTTCAAATTCTGGAGGCGCTGGTAGCAGGTCAATGAAATCCTTGTCTTCACTATCTTCTGCTTCAAGGACACCATAGGTGTTTTCTTGCTCTGCCTCATTGGGTAACGAGGCTTTGCTTGTTTCCCCCTCTATTAGGCTCACTGTGTGCGGCTCTGGGGGGCTCTCTTGTGTGGAGAAGTAAAGGACTTCTTCGGGCTCTTCTTTGTAATTGTCATAGATGGCTCTTGCAGGGGCTAAGGTGATTGATTGCCATACTGGGGGCTGTTTCTCTGCTGGTGGCTGGGGCCGCCCATTCTCAGCTGCATCTTCAAAAATCTGGTGCTGAACTGACACCATGTAAACACTTCTTGCATGGCCGCCTGCCACATGGGGGCGTGGCGGAGCGACCACATAATCTCCCATTCTGAGCTCATCTCTCTCAATCAGGTCTTGAGCAATGTCCTTGAAGACGTAGTAGTCTTCGATGGAGTGGCCCAGTATTTGGTGATAGGGGCAGAACGAGGGGTCACCGCTTTTGCGAGCATCTTGCGGCCTCTTTGACCTTGGGAGGGAGACCTTGCCATAGTAGCAGGCCCATTCAAAAATTCCTCGGGTTTTATTCCTTGGGAAAGAGTAGGGTCTTTGCATCTTCTCCCGCAGCGCGGGGCTTCGCTCGACTGATCGCCTGACCAGGGAAGCAGCTACATCCCTAGCCTCCCTTTTCAGGTGCCCGGGGGCGTTTGGGACGGTGTTCGGGGACCGGTGTGCACCGATGCTTTGTCGGCAGAGGATGCCTCTAATGAGTACAGTCATTTCAGCCAAGCGAACCTTCAGCATTTCGATCTCTCGCTGTTGCCTACAGTATAAGGGGAGTAGGGTAGGGTCGCACCGAGTGAGGTTCGGAGCTCGGCCCGCTTCCCCATCCTTTGGGTCTGTGTCAGACGAGGGCAATGGCACCCCGCTGCTGTGGTCATTCGGGATTGGTCCCCCGGAGGAGGACGGGGTCTTCCCATTATTCCTGCAGGGAGGTGGATTCCATAGGAATATTTCTTCATCTTGTTCTTCGTTGGCCAAAGGCATAAGGTGCTGACGGCCTTTATCCTACCATGGGCCTGCAGTGCCTGCGTGGCTATTACCGCCTAGAGCCGAGACTGATATCACATAAGCTTCATAGGAATCTTCTAGTGAAAAGCCCAATCCTGGATGTCGGGTGATTTGCAACAACCGCCGGTCCAGGTTTGGCGGGTTCCACATTTTCTTGAACATTTCTTTCCGACTGGAGAGCTGGCAGAAGGGGATCCCTTGCTTTCTGGCCATCTTGACCACAGGACCGGCTGTGTCAGGAAGTCCCATTATTGGGACGAGTGGGTCGTGCAGCTCATCGGGGAGTCTACAATCATCATCCCCCTTGACCGGGTGCTCCTTGGCCACATAAAAGATGGTAGGCAGACCCTCGGGGTTGGGCACCTAGAAGGTCCTTAACGGTTCAGCCACCTGGCAGTCGGCTTCTGCAAGAGGCTTGATGATCCCGGGAGGGACCCTGATGTCTTCCAGCAAGTCTTCAAGGTATGGTGTTCCCGGTGTAGGGTAGATGGGAAGGTAGGTGGCCCGGAATACCCCTTCTGCTTCAGAAACAAATGACACCTAAGGGGGAACCACATAGCCAGGCGGTGGTGGGGGGAACCAGCTGTCAAGCTCTGCCTTTTTCTTTCCTTTGTCTTGAGTAGCTTGGGAGGCTTGCTTCGGTTTTTCCAAATAAAGATTAGCATCCGACAAGTGACATTCGAACACTTCGAAAGGATGGAGGTCGGCGAAGATTCTCTCCTCTTTCCCGTTGTCGGGGTACTTGATGCATTGGTGCAGAGTGGATGGTACCACCCTATTTTGATGTAGCCAAGGTCGGCCGAGCAACGCCTTGTAAGAGGTGTTGGAGTTGATCACATGGAATTGGACCTTGGTGGTGAAGTCACCGAGAGAGAGGTTGAACTCTGCGACCCCCATAGGGACTTCGCACTTCTGGTTGAAGCCGGCAATCTTGATGTTCCTGACCTCGACCAGGTGTACGTCAAAGTAATGCTTCTGATACACCCGATAGGGGAGTATGTTCACTGCTGCCCCAGGGTCGATCAAGACTCTGTTGATGGGATTCCCATTCAACTGCCCCTTCATGTAGAGTGGCCTGTTGTGACTGCAGGTTGGTAAAAGCATGTCCTCTTCAGTGAAGGCCACAGGTACCTCAGGTGACATTTCTGCAAGGCAGGCTTCAACATATGCTGGTGTCTGGAGTGCGGCGATGACAGCTTGCCGTGTTTCTTCATCTAAGGATAGGATTTCCCAGACGGTAAACCTGGCTGGGATCTTCTTCAGGTGTTTGACTATTCTGTTGCTAGCTCGGACTTCGAGCAACTTCATTTCTTCGGCTCTACTGCCCCTGCCCCCAGTCTGGGCCTGGGGAGCTAGCTCAACGGGTGCCTCCTCCACTGGGTCAGATGCCGCTTGAGCTTGTGGGGCCTGCTGGGTCACTTCCTTTTCTTGCAAGAACTCGACAAGATTTGGGACGTTGTCGGGCTCTTCCCTCGGCCGAGGAGGGATTGCTACAGACGGAGCCGAGGGGCTGCCTGCCCCTTGGGTCTGTCGGGACTCGCGGGGGCATGACTGTCCTCCCCTCTGAGTTGTAAGAAATTCAATGAATGATGGGGCACTCTGGCCACTTGGTTCTCCGGGGTAGAGGCCCGAGGAGGGGGGATCTCCATGCCTTGGACCCTAGGCTCGGGGATGTGATATGGTTGTTCTCCCATAAGCAGGATGTTGTGGTCGGCCTGAGGAGGACGTCCCCACTTCCTTCCCGACCTGGTGGCATGTTGGGAGGTGGATGCTTCAGCTTGATTCACCTCTGACGGCTTGACGGGCACTTCTTGCTCTTCCTCTCTTAGGGAGAGGGCTGTGTCAAACAATGTTGAGAGGGTGTTGCAAGAAAGGACAACCCCACCCCTCTTCTTGTTTCTAGGTCTTCTCTTCTTCTTTTTCTTCTTCTCTTCAGTGGCTGGCAACTGCTCTTGGGGAAGCTCACCCCACAAGAGAGGCTCTTCTTTCATCTCGGCTTCCGCTTCTGGAGCGAGTTCGAGTGACTCGAACTCCTCCGAGGGGACATACTCCTTCAACTCCATAGGCTGGATCTCGGGCTGTTCATAGTCTTCAAGCCCATCAATGATGGCCTGGAGCCTTTCTACCGCAGGGCTGGTTTCCTTGTGCACCCGCATCGGGATGTGTTTCTTCTTGTTGTGAGTGGGCCGTCTCATAACGAGCCGGGGGGCTGTGTCATGCAAAACAGGTGTCACCGGTGGCGGTGCTGGTTGGGGTGTAACACCCCTTATGCGAACCTCTGGAGTGGGCCGAGGAGCTTGTCTTCTTCTTCTGTTCTTTGTTGGCGCGGCTTGCCAACCTCCTTGATCATGAGCTGGCGCCATGACGAAGGCTTGATAAGTGGCCTGCGTACTGGACTCTGCCCATTCTTCAGGCAACTGTTGGTATAAAGATACCATGTTGACAGTGGTGCCAAGGCTCGGCATCTCATGCGGCTGCGGAGGATCCACTCTGAGCTCCCCCATGTCCAGCTCTCCCTTCTTGATCAAGGACTCAATGACATCCTTGAAGATGTAGCAATCCTCGATGGTATGCCCAAGCATCTAATGGTATGGGCAGAAATGAGGATCATCCTTCTTCTTCAAGTCACCAGGCCTCTTTGGATCTGGTAATGTGATCTTGTTGTACCTGGTGGCCCATTCAAATAGGACTCGGGCTTTGTCTCGAGGAAAGGAATACAATTTGTTCCTCATCTTCTCCCGCAGGGAGGGACCTTCCCGCCGTTCAGTGGAGGTGTTGGCCATCTCTTTGGCTTTCTCTTTCTGTTTCTCGAAAGCTTCGAAGTCTAGTGTATGAACTTCTGGCGGTGTTGGCCTCCTCTCGGCCTGCCGGACCCTCTAACTTGATGCAACTGGAGCGGAAGAGTATCGAGCAAGGAATGCTTCGATCTCTGCCACTATGTTGTTCAGACGGTCGAACGACCTCACCTCAGCACCGATCATCCTCTCAAGGATCTCCTTCTTCAGATTCTGTTTACAGATCTGCACTGCGTCCTCCTGATGCGGGGGACGTTTGCACCTCATGCTGAGGTTCCTCCATCTCTTTATGTAGTCGAGTGCTGACTCCTCGTTTCTCTGTCTCGTGGCATAAAGCTCTGCCACGGTCACCTCCCGCTCAGCTATGTAGAATCTTTCCTTGAATTTCTTCTGCATATTAGGCCAGTCTGCAATGGACCCGGCGAGCAAGCTCGAATACCACTCGAAAGCGAGCCCGGTAAGTGTCGAGCCAAAGAACTTGAGAAGATAGGCTTCATCCACAGCTAGATCCCCCATAACATTCACATAATAGGCAATGTGCTCCCTGGGAGATCCTTGCCCATTAAATTTCTCAAACTTCGGCGGCTTGGTAATGCCAACCGGTAGCCTCTTGGCAGCATAGTGTGTCGGGTAAGGTACCCGGTATACGTCGAATGGCGTGTGATCACCATCGCTCCTCTCCGCCAGCTTCATATCTATGATTTGTTCAAGCATTAGTCTGCTTACTGTTGCCGGGTCAACCGGGTTTGGATAGAAATGGGCCGGTTGCATCAGCGGTGTTGTTAACACTGTCGCCTGAGGTGCAATAGTGGACCCTTGGAATGGCAGGTTCGGTGGCGGGGCCGGTGTGACATGTTGTGGCTGATGCAGGGGTACGCCTCCAGCGTAGGTAGGTATTGGGGGAGACACCGTCGCCTGTGGAGAAGCTTCCGAGGCCTGCCCGTTTCCCCCAGGGGTCTCTGGTAATTCTTCAGTCTGCCCGGATGTTGAGGGCTGAGCGGCTCTTTCAGTCAGTTGTTTCTTCAACAATTTGATCTCCCGTTGATATTGTTGCATCATGTGCAATACCGCGGGGTCGTTCATGGGAAGGCTAGGGGTGCCCCCCCTTTCTTCGATCGGCACCTCTTCGGATGAAGTGGATGGTCCTCCCGCCGTGCCTTCTGTAATAACATTGGCAGCCAAGGATGTTGAAGGTTCCTCATAGTTAGCTCCTCCAGTGTGGACTTGTGTCTTTTCAGCTGCCGCTTTCCCTCTTCTGGTAAGAGGTCCTGGCCTTGTGGCAAGCCTGGCCACTTCTTCGGGCTCGGTTGGTAGAGCCCCGTACCGGCCAGATACCCCTGCCATATTGCAGGTATAAACTCTTAGGTTTCTGCCTCTTCTTGTTGTTCTTCTCGATGGCCTCCCTGGAAAGACCAATCTGTCAAAGACCGCTCTCCGCGGCTTCACTTCTTCCCTTGCCGGGGACTGATAATGCTCCTCAGAGTAGTTTCTTGACTCGGCAGTGGGCACTGGCCGGGTCTCTTCTTCTTCAAAGGCAGAGGCTACTACCTCCAGTAATCTCTGGCGACCCAGGGGAGTGCTCCCCGGGCCCCGCAAGTAGTTCTTCATGGCTTGCTCCACTCCTTCCCAGTCCTGGTCAGGAGGAGAAGCTGGTGATGTCGCCCTGTTGGCAGCAACGGGCATGTGGGTTGCAGGCTCCACACAGGCAGCCTGATAGTGGCGTCGGTAGTGTCGACGGTGGATGTTGTCCGGTGGGGCCGGTGTAGTTAATGTCGTCTGGTAGATGGGGGCCGATGTCTTGACCCGATCTCCTTGTTGTGCCCTTGTCGGGCGGAAGGTGCTGGGCCTCGCCTGGGCTGGTGAGGTGAACCGGGCCCCCTTGGGAACCCAAACTTGCTTAGCTTTGGTGGGCCTGGAGGCTGACTGCTGTTGCGGCGCTGGGGCCTGAATGGCGGGCGTCATCCTGCCCTTCATCTTCTCCAGTGCCTGAAAAGAGTTGCGCACTGGTACGGCAGGTACAATGCGATCCGGGATCACCTCGGAACGCTGTCCGTTAAGATGCACCCGGAAAGTCCCGATGACAGCCGACTTGCCGGTGCTGGAGAACCGGCCTCGGTATGATGTTGTGGCATGGCTTCTTCGGAGCCTCCTTTGGTGAGGGGCCGACCCTGGGTGAGAAGGGCCGGCAGTTTGGTGCACGTGGTGCACGTTGCAGCTCAGCGTCCCAGTCGGGACGGTCTTGGAAGTCTCGGCCATCGATCGACCGACAGCAGCTTTGGCGGCCCCCTGGATGGGAGCGTTGTTTTCAGTCCTGTCAGACGCTTCCACGTCCAGCAGGTTCGTGAAGGCTACCCCAAGGAAGTTGGGGAAGCCTACCGCGGGAGGGAAGCTCCCGAAGCTAAGGGGGACGGCCAAGTAGCCGTTTTGAACATGGCTCTCGACGGCCTGTTGGCCGAACGTGGCGGCCATCATGGTGTTCGGAATGCGACCTGCATTTGCCAATCAAACAATTAGTATTACAAGAAAGGGGCCGTAGGGCCCTTAGTCCCGGCAAAGAGATGAAGGGTAATTTCGGTCCCACCGGGCGTGCCAGACTTGTGGACGCACTAAAATTCGGAGGGAGGATCCGTTCATTTGTTGGTCGGGGTTAATTCTTCTATTTAGTGCGAGGGCGTGCCAGTCACGTAGTGACGATTTATTCGGGCTTCATGAAGCCCATGGTGCGCTCGATCTGACTAATCAGACGATTGTGTAGTTCGTGTCGGGACCGAAACCCGCTGTGCCGTAAAGGCCACGACGTCATTTACATCCCCCATACGGGGGAACACCCTTGATTGATTGCCGGGAATAAGGGCCCTACGGCCTAAAGAGAATACTAATAATGCAGGAGGATAGTGAAAGACGAACTATGCTAGAAACCCGTATCGGGACGTGAATGCTAAGACTATGTCGGCCACTCATGGGCCACTTCATGTTCGGACGAAGGTCCGTGTTTGTAGTATAAAAGACGGTAGCAAAACCACGTGAGTATCTGCCATGAACAAGGCAAGTTTAATGAGAATGCGGGATTGGATCCCGGCAGGGATGGGTCAAGTTGATAGACTGTTGGCCGGAGATGATTTCGGATTATGGCCATGTCGGAAGTTCCGTAAACCACGTCCGATACCATAAGGCGTCGTTGATTTTCTCTTTGCACGCAGTCCGAGGGAGTGAATTGTTAAATGCGTAGCCCGAGCTCAATAACGTGCACCCTCACACGCGGATCGACCTGCGCGGTCAGGTCGCGGGGTTCGACCTGCCCGGTCAGGTCGCGGGGGTCAAGGGGGCAGCGCCCCTTGCGGGGGTTTTCGGGGGTAGCGCCCCCGGAACAAAATTTTTAATTGAAGCGAGGGTAATGGAGTTACTTTCATTTTTTTATTTGGCATTGATCTTTGCGTTTTTTGTTTGAACCCTTCTCCCTTTTATTATCAGTATTTACCTCCCCCTCTTTATATAAGAGAGGCGCGCCGGCTATAGAGGTGTAAAAGGGGGGGGCGCCGGGTTAAGTTAATGCCAAGGAGAGAGAGGGGCCGCGCCGGAATAGCCAAGAAAGAGTGGGGCGCGCCGGTTATGGATGCCAAGGGGGAGCGCGCCGGCTAATCGCCAAGAAAGGGGGGGGGCGCCGGTATGTGGCAAGAAGGAAGAGGGCCAGGGGCGCGCCGGAATAGGCTAAAAAGGGGAGGCGCGCCGATTTGTGGCAAGGAAAATAAAAATGGTTTTGAGTGTAAGGCTGAACCGGCGCGGGGGGGTACCGCGCCGGGTTAGCCCGCGCCGGATTAGGGCGCGCCGGGTTAAGCTTCCACGGGGTTTTGTTTTGCTCTGTTTGAATCTTTTTGCTCTGTTCTTGTTTCTTCAACTTGCAGATTGATATTTTTGGTTGGTTTATTTACTTAGTTGATGGATTAAGTTGATAGAAAAGGTGGTTAAAGCTTTCTGATCGTTTGTTAAGCCGAACGAGCATGCGGATTGAATATCTTATTAAGAGGGATTATGCAGGAACTTGTTCAGTTTGATTCACAGATGGCTTCAGGCATAAACTGTTCTTATTCCCAGAGGCCTTAGCTTGCTCATGTGTTCTTGAGTGTTCTCATCCTGGCGATATTTGGGCAGCACCTCCCCTGGACTGGGAGTTGCCAGAGAGCAATAAGGAACACCAAACGGTTAACTCCGGGGTGCACCTCAAATCTAGACCTCGTGGCGGTCCAAAAACCCAAATGTGAGTGTTGGAGAGCTCGAGGACTAGCCTTCAAGAGCTCTCACCACTCACGGGTGATGAATTCGTGGAACGGGACGGATGTAGGCCGTGGGTGGCCATGACTATTCACCCTTCGAACGGGTTCCCTCAGAGTTCATGCCACAGAAGGGCAAGCTCCCGAGGACCCCAGGTGATTCAGAGAACCAAAGAAATAAAACAGAGGAAAAAGGGGGGAAATGATCAAAGCCATATAATACTGCGCATGCTCACAAGCCATTCTTTTATTCATCCTCAAGGGAAAAGGAAGGAAGAATACAACGGAGAAGATAAAGGAAAAGCTCAATGTTGAGGTGGGGGAAGAAGATACATCGGCAGGGGGAGAAGAAGGAACAGAGCACAAGCTCTCCCCCCCTCTCTCCCCTCTCTTGCTCTCACCCTCTCCCTCTCTTTCTTCACCTTGCAGGCGTGGATGGTTGTAGCTTCTTCTTCTCTTCGGACGCTGGGAACCTTAGCCGAACCAACAGCCTTCCCTCTAGCCTCTTCTCTCTTCTTCCTCTTCTTCCTCCTATTCGTCCCTCTCTTCTGCTCTCTCTCTTGTCCCCCATTGTCTCTTTCTTATATACATCAGCCAGCCTGGGAGCCCTCCTGCCATTTCCACCTCGTCCGCAACGAAGTCGGGAGTTGACCGGCTGTGCTGGACGCTGTTCATTTGTCCCGTACGCTGCTGCTCGTCCGAGGATGGGACGCTCATTCAGCTGCCGGAGCTTGCCTTGCTGCTGCTGCTTGTGTGCTATCGAACGAAGGTGGAAGCAGAGCCCTTGGCATTGAATGTTCTCTGCACGCCATAATGATGCAAAACAGAGCATCGGAATGTAGATGGGACGGCTCGTTTGCGCGCCGGATTAACATGAGATGCAAGGGAAAGGGTGCGCACCGGTTTAACCCAATATGAAGGCCACGCCGGTTTAACCCATATGAAAGGGAGAAGGGGCGCGCCGGTTTAACCCAAGAAGAAGGGCGTGCCGGTTTAAGGCCAAAGCAAGGGCACGTGAAAGAAAATGGGGCGCACCGGCTTAAGATGTTGAAGGGGGGGCGCGCCGGTTTAGAGCGCGCCAGTTTAAGTCCCTTTCGTGCCGTTTTAAGCCTCAAATTGATTCTTTTCGAAGTCGCGGCCGTTTATATGAATGTCGGCGTTCCCATAACATTCTGGTTGCAATGCATGGCCTCCGTAACATTCTGTTCGCAGCCTCCGGGACTCGGTCCCAGACTTTGCGTGACTTTCGGTGCATGCCGAGACTGTGCCGGAGTTCCTGACTTTTCTCTGATTCAGCCCTCGGCACGGCTGGTCGGAGCATTGTAGTTGTATCTTCTACTTAGGGGGCTTCCTTAGCGGGTAGCAGACCACCAAGTTAGTTCTCGTCCTGATCGGGCGAGGCATGAGGTTTATTCGGCATTTCTATCTTCGACTCACGCTCTAATGTGTAGACGCGAATGTCGCCATGATCATCATCGTCATTTTTTTGGCGTCCACAATATCCCCGACCTTTTGTAGGTGCACGCTGAAATAGTACCTCTCATAAATCCTGTAGGGTAGAATGTTGACAGCTGCCCCCGGGTTCACCAGGATTATGTTCAGCTCTCGGCCATTCAGGTGTCCCCTCATATACAGAGGTCTGTTGTGACTGGTGGTAGGGAGCAGCATGTCCTCCTGGGTGAAGGTCATGCTGGCCTCTGGTAGTGCCTCAGCTAGGCAGGCTTCATATTGGGCAGGCGTCTGGAGAGCAGTAATGATCGCCTGTCGGGTCTCGTCACTGAGAGAGAGGATTTCCCAGACAGTGAACCTCGCTGGGAGCTTCTTCAAGAGCTTGACCACCCGACTTCCAGCTCAGACATTGGACAGCTTCATTTCATCCGCCCACTTGGGCTTGGAAGATTCTTAAACTGTGGCCCCTGATGGACCTGCTTCATCAGACTCAGAGGTTGCACCCTTTTGCTCGGGATTACCTCCTGGCTGCTCCTCACAAGCTTCTCCCGGGCGAGTTTCTACCCCTTCTGACAATTCGGGAGATTGCTGGAGCTGTGGGTGATTGCCCCCGGTCGCCGGTTCAACCTCCCAGCATGGCTGCTTTCCTTTTGACATCTTTATGAACTCCAGAAATGAAGGAGCGGGAGTGCCACCCCCGCTTTTGTTGTATAAGCCTGACGGACGGGGGATTTGAATTCCTCTGACCTCCGGAGGGGGTATCTTGTAGGGTTGCTCCCCTCTGAAGATAATATTATGATTGGCGGGCGGCTGATGCCCCCATCTTCGGCCCGACCAGGTTGCACGTGCGGTCGTTGCGGCTTCGGCCTGGCGTTCCTTAGTGGCGGGCGTGAAGTAAATCTCTTCTTCATCCTCCTCACCGGGCAAATTGAACAAGGCAGAGAGGGTATTGCAAGAAAGGCTCACTCCCGTTGTAGCCTTGCCGGCCCCATTCTTCCTTCTTTGTCTCCTTTTCTTTTCTTTGACTGGCGCCTGCCCCCAGAACAGGCTGCCATCTTTGTCTGATGCCTTGTCAGCTTCCCCATCCTGCTTCAGTGAAAGTTGTTCTAGCTCCCGCCATGGGAGATGATCTCGTACCAGCAAAGGTTCTAGCTCGGGCTGCACATACTCATCTAGCCCATTTATATAGTCCTGTAGCCCCTGAGCTTCTGGGCTGATCTTCTTGACACCCGGCAATGGAGTCTGCCTCCTCCGATTGCAGGTAGGCATTGTTGGAATGGTGTGATCGATACAGAGGGGGGGGGGTGAATGTATCCCCTTCTAAAATATTATCCAAATTAAAATAATTCACCTGCTACTAGATACAGTTGCAGAATAAAAGCTATAGAGTTCAAATAAATATTTGATCGACCAGATGAACTGCTAACTATACTAGTGGAACCTGATGAAGTCTAATGCCAAAGACAGAACAATGCAAACCAGACTCACTTAACAAGATATGTAATGCTCAAAGTCACTGCAGATCGAAACAAGACTGTTCAAACAACCTGTGAAAGAGATAGGAGATATGGAAGAGCACACCACAAACAAACCACAGAACAGCAGGATTTTTAGGTGGTTAGGTCCGCAGACCTACGTCCACCACTCACTCCCAACCGGAGTGAGGCTTCCACTAGTACAAGCTAGAAACCGCAGACTCAGTCTGCAACAGGTGCTGCCAAATAGCTTGACCAGGGGAACAACCTCCCCTCTTCCTCCAGACCGGAGGAACACCACCAGTGACTCCCCGTCACCAGCAAACCAGAGGTCACAGACCTCTCTTCCTCCAGACCAGGAGGGACCCCTGGACTTGCAACCCACAAGCCCAGAACCGGAGACGAATCTCCCTTCTCCTGAGTCCACAGGAGGAACCCGACCTCAGTACTGAGAATTGGAAGAACAAGATGAATAGATGGAAGGAACAAAATAAAATGCAAGCACAAAGAAAAACACAGCAGACGTAAAGCTGGAAATGAGATACACTAGTAGCTCTCGTAGGAGCAAAGCTGGTTTGGATTTGATCCAATGCCAGACAGATGAATCTTCAATGAAGGCTTCTTATCTCTCGATCTCTCTTCTTCTTACTCTTCTTTTTCTTCTCTGCTTCTTTCTCTCACTGTATACCCTTCTTCTTTCGATCCTCACGAGCTCTCTCTCTCTTTTTCTTTTTCTTCTGCTGCTCTCTTCTTATTTCACTCTCTGCTGCACCTCTTCTTCTTTCACTCTCTGCTGCACCTCTTCTTCTTCACTCACAGTCTCGATCAGCCCTCTTCTCTTCTGATCTCTATGTTCTCTTCATGTGGAAGAAGCTCTGTATTTATACCAGCCGCAGCTAGGACGCATGAAGGGCTTGTGCCCTCTTGTCTCGAATCACGTGCCAGGTGCCAACCTCGGATCACGTGCCTTCATTAGGCTTCATGAAGGGTGCCTGTCAGATAGAGAATCACATTATCAGTTTAAGTATATGCATTGCAGTGTCTAGACTTCGCTGTATAGACTTGTGAAGACGAAGCAATGTATAGACTTCATGAAGCAGGACAATTGCGTTGTACAGACTATGTGAAGACAAAGCTATAACGATGTATAGACTTCATGAATCAGAGCTGAAGCAGTGTATAGAGTTGCTGAAGTGTAATGCAATGTGCAGACATTGTTCAATGTATGGACTTTACAATGCAAACAACAATGTATAGATATTTCAATCGACAGGCAGACAATGTACAGACTTGTACATGCTTCAGGACAAAGTATGGACTTGAATGAACGAGCATGCAATGTATAGTCTTGCTTAGCCTGAAGCAATGTATAGACTTCAGCTCAAAGCCAATGTATAGACTTCAAAGTATGCAATGTACAGACTCTGAAGAACAGCAGCCAGTGTATGGACTTAGGCAGGCTTCAACTCAATGTATAGACTTCACGACTGATGAATGCAATGCATTGGACAAAGTATAGACTTAACGATGTGCAGACTTGCCAAGACAAATGAGTGATGTACATACTTGCTCGTTGTTCAGACTTCATGGACGATGTACAGACATGCAAAGAGAAAGGCTGTACAGACTTGAGATGAATGCTGCATGAACGAGCCTAACCAATGTATAGACATTACAATGCTCATCCACTGAATAGACTTCACGATGCTCAGCCACTGTATAGACTTCACAGTGCTCAATCAGACTTCACAATGCTCAATCAGACTTCACGATGCTCAATCACCCTTGAAGATGTGAGCGAGACAGTGTATGGACTTGGCCCTTGAAGGATGTACAGACTCGAAGAACTGAAGCCCACGATGTATAGACTTTGAACTCTGAACGACAAATAAGGCTGTACAGACTTGAAAGTCTTGAAGGCCAATGTACAGACTTGAGAGGCTTGAACACAGCGATGTGCAGACTTTGCGATGTATAGACTTAGGGCTCCTAGAGGATGTACAGACTTTGAATATGAAGTCAGGCAAACAGATGTACAGACTTGGCCAAAATAGCAATAAACAGACTTGAAATGTTTGAAGGCCACAAGACAGTGTATAGACTTGGAAGGTTATCCAATGTTCAGACTAGGAAATGGCTGTATAGACTTGCAGAGCTTTCGCTAAGGCTGTATAGACTTGAAGCGATGTGAATGATGTATAGACTTTACCAATGTGCAGACTTTGAAGTGAAGACCAATGAATGGACTTCAAGTGAAGGCCAATGTACAGACTTTGAAGAACAAACGTTACACATATGCCATGAGTGTATAGACTTGTTCGATGAATGCATGAACAGTGAGTCAATGTATAGACTTCCAATGCCTTCGACAAATGCGATGTACAGACTTGCCAACGTATGGACTTTCAGTCTAATGCAAAAGGCTATGTAGACTTAAAGAAATGCTTCAAGTGGATGGCTGTACAGACTTCATGAATATGCAGACTTGTCAACGAGATGCACAATGTATAGACTATGCACATGCATGAAGAGCCCTGACGATGTATAGACTTGCTAGCCAAACACTATACAGATGCTCATATGCAATGAATGTATAGACATGCGAATCTGAGGGGGTCGACCCATCTAAGAGGGGGGTCGACCCACAGAGCTTGCACACTCATGCACACACTCATGCACATAACAGATCAGATAGAACACACTCATGCATTCTTCCATAGAATAGATCAGATATATTTAAAACAATGTGGTGACTCATTCATGTTACTATCATTAAAACACCACATCATCAACAAAGCACAAGGCATACAGATATGAGAGTAGACAGAGCATTACCTGATCTGAGCATTAACCTTACCTGTCATGATTTGACTTTGACTTGGGATAACTTCATGACCTGTGAGTCATCCTTAAACCTGTTCTGACAGTTTCTCATAATGCAACAGGATTATATCATCAAGGATGGAAACATAATGAGGCATAATATCTGTCATCATCAAAACTCCAGAACCACAGGGGACACATCAATCTCCCCCTTTTTGATGATGGCAATATTATGAGTCATTGCAATAGATTCATCATGATGATTATGAAATACCATATAACATGCACCACAGATATGACAGAGTTCTTGAACATGCACCACAAAGTAGCTCAGTCAGAAGTGAGCATGTAAAACACCTTGTGATGCAAGTGTTGATTGATGCAAATGATGACTCACAAAAATTCTCCCCCTTTGACAACATCAAAAAGAATGAAATAGTCATTGACTGTTGAAGGAGCTATTATGCAATTCTGTGAGTTACAGTCATCAAAGACTCCCCCTGACAAGATATTCTCCTAAATGAACTTTGAACCACAGGGACATGCAAGAATTCTCCCCCTTAGATGGACCGTGATTGGAGTGAAGCTCAGGACATAAAGAAGTCAACAGTTAGGTCTGAAATAATGGAGTCCATTGTGAGAAAGAAGGCATTCAGAAGGAATGAGAAAGGTTTTCACTGGGATATCAATTTCATAAATCTGATTAAACAAGTATTTCAGACTCTTCTTATTATAGAGATTTATGAATGATCTTCATTGACAAGTCAGATCAGAATATGATGTATGCAAGGCTTGTTCATAAACTTTCTGTACTCATATCTGAAATCAGTTTTAATAAAAGTGAACATTGCTTTCATATTGACAGTCTTGTTTAACCTTCTTCTTTCTTACTCACTTAATTTCAAAGATTCCTTTAAGAGATGCAATCAATAGTAATGGAGTTGAACACATAAGAAAACATTTATTTCTATCAAGGATTCCAATAGAATATTTCTTTTGCACACATTTTCAAATGATACACTTGATTAGCAGCAATTTTCATAACATTCTTCATGAGCACTTGAGTTTAGTACACCCTTGTAACTAAAGGATACACGTTGTTTAGACGCCAGTATCCCTGAGCACTTGGAAGGACTAACTGTCATGCTTCATAAGAACTGAGATTGCATTTACACTTCATGACACACTACAAATCATTTCTTTGATGAGTGAGATGTATTTCTCAATGTGCATGCCATTGCTCTACCAGATTATCAATCATTTTTAAGCAGAGTTAACTATGGCACCTCATGACACAGTCCTTTGGACATGGTTTCTCAGTGACCAAAGTCGTTGCTCTGACAGAATTTACCCTTAGACATAATCCATATTTTCAGATGTTTAAAAAATCAATACTAATTTCATACAAATCAATCAAGGAATATCATGATTTCAGAATTTTCAGAATTCAGAAGAGTTTAAAATGACATGTACAACATGAAAATGTTGATTAAAGTTTATTAAGACCAACTCAGATATTTTCAAGATATGTTCATAAGGAAACACAAGGCATACATGAAACTTCAACCGGCTGAAAGAATCAGACATTCATAGTCCTATATAATAGAAGATTCCTCTTTAAGTTGTTTTTAGATTTATGATCAGGATATGCACAGAGAATTCTTTCTGAATTTTCAGGAAAGGCCGAAACATTTTTAGGAACAGCCAATTCAACAGTTTATACCAATGAATAGGATGAGTGAAGATGGCTGATAACAGTTGAAGCAGGAAGCTGAAATGTGTTGCATTACACATTCATCACAGGGATTTAAGCAAGATAGCAGTTCAATCTGAAGATGGAAAGTTTAGTTGATTGAATATGAATAATGCTCCCCCTAAATGTATGCATGATCTAGCCTTCCTAAATGTATGCAACTCTGACCTATGGTACCAGGCGAAGGACTTGGTCTAAAGACCACCTCACACATAGCAAGCACTTCCAGACAGAATTCATCTGCCCTTTAGTATCTCACTATTTATATACCAAGAGTCATGCGTGACAATCCAATGCATATGCAGTTCTACATGCATCTTAAGCTAACATTATGCTACTTATATGCAATTGTGAATGCATGTTCGTGTCAAATGTGCAGATGAACATTTTTAAGCATGAGACATCATCCAAGCAACAGATTTATTCAATTTAGCTTTTCAGATTTTTCAGAATGCAATTTGTTTTCATTGATTATGCATTTTAACAAATATCAAACAACTGCAAATGTCATATGTATGCATCAAATGCAGACAACCTTTAAATCTCATGTATGCACCAGTGCATGATCAGAAAAAAAATTGCAAATGGCAGATGCAGTTATGGACATGTATGCATGTGATCTTAATTGACATATTAAGCATGATGTTCAGCTAAAACAAAAATTCAGGTGAACAAGCATTTAATCAGCAGATTTGGGGTTTACCAAACTTTGGATGCCTTGGTTTATTTGATCGCCCTTTTATTCCTCATCCCCAAGGCATACCTACAAAGCACAAATCTTATTTTGTGTTTCTAAGTACCCAAGACTTCTTGGGTTCTACCTTGTTAGTAACACCTCTGATTGGTGCTTTCCTCAACCTTTGGGCCTGTTTATCATCATTCATCATTAAAGCACAATGATTCATGGAGTGCCCAGATAGTCCACGGTAGTAGCATGAAGAAATAGATTTTGGATTTGTTTTATACACATCATTATGAACATGAATTTTGTGTGCATTGGCATGGAAATCTCTGTTACTTGCATGAAATTTTTGTTTACCTTTACCTGGCCACCAGCATTCCGAAGCTCGGTGGCCATGTTTTCCACATTCAAAGCATGCATGAATCTTTTCTTTAAAAACAGATTTATTCCTTCCAAAATCATTTCTATTTGCAGGGAGTTTTATATTTTGAGAAAATGTTTTTCCCTGAGCATGCCAACAGTCCTTGACTGTATGGCCATGTTTTCCACAATGAGAACAGTTAGAGAAGGTTTTTCTATGAGAACCTAACCAGCATTGTGCAGCAACATGTCCTATTTTTTCACAATTATAACAATGAATTTTCCTTTCCCTAAAGACATACTTTCTACCTTGATCGTTGTGTGCAGCTGCTAGGTCATCCTTTTCCATCAAATTACACTCATGCATCATATGTCCAAATTTGTGACAGTAGTGACAGATCATTTTCTTACTAGATGCATGTGAGTGTGTGTGAGGACTGTGATCAATATGCACTGAAGAATTCTTTTTATTTGTTTTCTATTTTTCAGTCTCTTTCTATTTTTTGTACTGAGGTGAAGATGAGGTAGAAGGCTTTTCTTGTTCTGAACATTTAACAAAAACAGTTTTCAATTTGTCTCCAACAACCTTCTCAGCCTTCTTCATGACTGGATTGTAACCCAGTCCCTCCTTCTGAAAATTCACATTCGCTCCAAGGAGCTTATTCAAATTGTCTCTTCCCTTAACAAATTTTGATAGGGAGTTTCTTAGATCTTCAATCTCTCTCTCCAAAGACACAATGTAGTTTTCACACAAAATGATTTGATTTTGCAATTCATCATTCAGACTCTTCAGAGTCTCATTTTCCTATGTCAATGTGAATTCAATATTCACTTCATTTTCTTTTAAGATAGATTCAATCGTCAGCCATTTTTCAGAGAAAACAATGTTAAGAACCATCAGCTTTTTGTTTTGTTCCTTCAGATAAATGTTTTCTTCAATAAGCTTATCTTGTAATTTATCAGTTTCCTTCTTCTGAGTCAGCAATGAATCATTTTCTTCCTTCAAGGAAGTGATTAAGTTCTTCTATATATTAGCATCAGAGTCTAAGTCTTCAATCAATTCCCTCAAGAATGCATATTCATTGCAAGCAGATTTATCAGAACATATTGTTTGATCCTGGAATTTTTCACATTGTTTCTTAAGACATTCATTTTCAGATTTCAGAATAGCTAATTTAGAGCTAACACATTCAAATTCTTTCAATTCTTTTTACTATTTTTCAAGATCTTTCTACAATTCCATATTTACAGATTTTATGGCATTAAATTTTTCACCAAACAAATTCTTTTCTTGCTCAAATTTCTCAAATTTTTCTTCATTTTCTTTAACAGATTTTCTAAGAGAGTCATTTTCAGATTTTAGCCTACTTAGTTCAGAGCGAACACATTCAAGTTCCTTCGTCAATTTTTCATTCTGATTTTTATGCATATGAATATCAGACAAGCAGGCATCATGAGATTGCTTCATATTTGAACAATTTTCACATGGTGAACTTGAACTATCCCGATCACTTTTCTTTTTCAAGTTCTTGTATTATTTTCTTAATTGTTCATGAGATTCAAGCAACTCAGCATATGCATTCTCCCAATCATCTAAAGAAAAATTCTCGAAGGGATTTACCTCCTCATCATCATCCTCTTCTTCATTTTGGCTGCCACTTTGATTACTTCTGTTAGCCATCATGCAGCTGTCTTCATTTATACTATGAGCTAACTTCAGCTCCTCCAAGATGTCCTTGGCAGACCTGCAAGCATAAAAACAAGAGTGTAAGGCTCTGTCAGTGGTTGCTTTCATCAGATTGAAGGCTTTCTGATTTTCTCCATCCTTTGATCTGTGGCTGTTGGTCCATTTGGACACTTTCGTTGGTAATGTGTGAGGACCTTGTGAAATTAATTTTCACAGATCAGGCTTAACTGCATCAACATAATTGCGCAGACAGACAAACCACGCATTAAAATTAGAACCGTTGAAAACCGGTGGATCTCCCATGAAAACTGATCAGATAAATGCAACAGGAATAATGAAGCACCAAGACAGCAGGATCGAATCTACAGATCGCTAGACCTTCTAATCAGACAACCTGCTCTGATACCAATTGTTGGAACGGTGCGATCGATATAGAGGGGGGTGGTGAATGTATCACCTTCTAAAATATTACACAAATTAAAACAATTCGCCTGCTACTAGATACAGTTGCAGAATAAAAGCTATAGAGTTCAAATATACATTTGATCGACCAGATGAACTGCTAACTATACTAGTGGAACCTGATGAAGTCTAATGCCAAAGACAAAACAATGCAAACCAGACTCACTTAACAAGATATGTAATGCTCAAAGTCACTGCAGATCGAAACAAGACTGTTCAAACAACCTGTGAAAGAGATAGGAGATATGGAAGAGCACACCACAAACAAACTACAGAACAGCAGGATTTTTAGGTGGTTCGGTCCACAGACCTACGCCCACCCCTCACTCCCAACCGGAGTGAGGCTTCCACTAGCACAAGCTAGAAACCGCAGACTCAGTCTGCAACAGGTGCTGCCAAACAGCTTGACCAGGGGAACAACCTCCCCTCTTCCTCCAGACCGGAGGGACACCACCAGTGACTCCCCATCACCAGCAAACCAGAGGTCACAGACCTCTCTTCCTCCAGACCAGGAGGGACCCCTGGACTTGCAACCCACAAGCCCAGAACCGGAGACGAATCTCCCTTCTCCTGAGTCCACAGGAGGAACCCGACCTCAGTACTGAGAATCGGAAGAACAAGATGAATAGATGGAAGGAACAAAATAAAATGCAAGCACAAAGAAAAACACAGCAGATGTAAAGCTGGAAATGAGATACACTAGTAGCTCTTGCAGGAGCAAAGCTGGTTTGGATTTGATCCAATGCCAGACAGATGAATCTTCAATGAAGGCTTCTTATCTCTCGATCTCTCTTCTTCTTACTCTTCTTTTTCTTCTCTGCTTCTTTCTCTCACTATCTACCCTTCTTCTTTCGATCCTCACGAGCTCTCTCTCTCTTTTTCTTTTTCTTCTGCTGCTCTCTTCTTCTTTCACTCTCTGTTGCACCTCTTCTTCTTCACTCACAGTCTCGATCAGCCCTCTTCTCTTCTGATCTCTATGTTCTCTTCATGTGGAAGAAGCTCTGTATTTATACCAGCCGCAGCTAGGTCATGTGAAGGGCTTGTGCCCTCTTATCCTCGAATCACGTGCCAAGTGCCAACCTCAGATCACGTGCCTTCATTAGGCTTCACGAAGGGTGCATGTCAGACAGAGAATCACATTATCAGTTTAAGTATATGCATTGCAGTGTATAGACTTCGCTGTATAGACTTGTGAAGACGAAGCAATGTATAGACTTCATGAAGCAGGACAATGGCGTTGTACAGACTATGTGAAGACAAAGCTGTAGCGATGTATAGACTTCATGAATCAGAGCTGAAGCAGTGTATAGAGTTGCTGAAGTGTAATGCAATGTGCAGACATTGTTCAATGTATGGACTTTACAATGCAAATAGCAATGTATAGACATTTCAATCGACAGGCAGACAATGTATAGACTTGTACATGCTTCAGGACAAAGTATGGACTTGAATGAACGAGCATGCAATGTACAGTCTTGCTCAGTCTGAAGCAATGTATAGACTTCAGCTCAAAGCCAATGTATAGACTTCAAAGTATGCAATGTACAGACTCTGAAGAACAGCAGCCAGTGTATGGACTTAGGCAGGCTTCAACTCAATGTATAGACTTCACGACTGATGAATGCAATGCACTGGACAAAGTATAGACTTAACGATGTGTCGACTTGCCAAGACAAATAAGCGATGTACATACTTGCTCGTTGTTCAGACTTCATGGACGATGTACAGACATGTAAAGAGAAAGGCTGTACAGACTTGATATGAACGCTGCATGAACGGGCCTAACCAATGTATAGACATTACAATGCTCATCCACTTAATAGACTTCACGATGCTCAGCCACTGTATAGACTTCACAGTGCTCAATCAGACTTCACGATGCTCAATCACCCTTGAAGATGTGAGCGAGACAGTGTATGGACTTGGCCCTTGAAGGATGTACAGACTCGAAGAACTGAAGCCCACGATGTATAGACTTTGAACTCTGAATGATAAATCAAGCTGTACAGACTTGAAAGTCTTGAAGGCCAATGTACAGACTTGAGAGGCTTGAACACAGCGATGTGCAGACTTTGCGATGTATAGACTTAGGGCTCCTAGAGGATGTACAGACTTTGAATATGAAGTCAGGCAAACGGATGTACAGACTTGGCCAAAACAGCAATAAACAGACTTGAAATGTTTGAAGGCCACAGGACAGTGTATAGACTTGGAAGGTTATCCAATGTTCAGACTTGGAAATGACTGTATAGACTTGCAGAGCTTTCACTAAGGCTGTATAGACTTGAAGCAATGTGAACGATGTATAGACTTTACCAATGTGCAGACTTTGAAGTGAAGACCAATGAATAGACTTCAAGTGAAGGCCAATGTACAGACTTTGAAGAACAAACATTACACATATGCCATGAGTGTATAGACTTGTTCGATGAATGCATGAACAGTGAGTCAATGTATAGACTTCCAATGCCTTCGACAAATGCGATGTACAGACTTGCCAATGTATGGACTTTCAGTGTCACGCCCCGAGCACGGAAGATACCCGGAGGTGCGCGACGTGTCTATATCAATCATGTCAATCAGAGTAGTAGTGTATTTGACACAAAGACAGAGATGCGCAAAATAGAAAGATAACCCAATCCTTTTATTTCATAATGGATAGACTATTACAAATCCAATACTCTATTCAATTAAAAAGGAAAAGTACATAGTTGACTCAAGAAATATAGAAAAAGACTAGATGACACTTGGAAAAGCTCTAGCTCTTTCACTCTTGACTTTCCCCATCAGTTTGACCTTCTTCGTCGGACTTAGCTGAAAAGTAGGGAACACACGGAGTGAGCGAACGCTCAGTAGGAAATTATATCTCAAGCGCTAGCAAGGGATTTAAGTAATCACATTTTTCATGTATGTACTATAGCTATGCATGCTTGTATAAAACGACCAGATAGAAAGAGTATACCAATAAGATAGCAAGTTGAACTAGTCACGAACTTTCAATAAAAGATAACAGGATGTTCAAGCAAGAACTTTTGAACAAGTCATGTCAAGAATTTGGCTATCACATTCCAAGCAAGTAAGTAATTACCCTTTTCCGGGTCACGCAATTCATGTCATGTCAAGTACGAGTCAAGTACAAGATTTGTGTGGAATGTCCAATCAAGCTAGTCATGCACTCGGTATAATGCCAGATACCTTATCATTCAACTCCCATGGGCACAAGTACTTTCGGGTGCTCCTCCCAGGACCAGATCGGGCCCTATATGCGTAGGCATTTATCATGTATTTTGACATCCACTCTTGTATATATATAGCCAATAAGGAATTTCAATAATCAAGCTTGTAGACGCGTAGGATAACTTTAAGAGAATGGAGTCCAAAAATATGATATTGGACATAGATAGGCGATAACAACGGCACAATCACGATGAACGATGAAACTAGGTAGAATTTAGGTTCCCATAACTCGGGTACCATGACAAGTATGGACATTCTTTATATAGAATTGAGGTCCACATGAACAATATATCAAAGGTAAGATACCCTCATTCTTATCATAGAATTGAGGTTTACAAGAACATCATTTTAATGGCATGATAATCTCATCCCATTAGGAAATTCTTATGATATACACTTGGTATAACATAAGGGCCGGTATACCATATTTCTTTAGAATGACATGGCAATCAATAGTGTAATGGGTTTTTAGGGTACAACCAGCTCAGTTGGCCTTGAGGGAATCCAAGGCTACGAGGAGTCTTACGGAGGTCTCTATGACTAACTCGCTAGTCCAAAGGAACGGAATGTCTAAAGGAGAGCTTGTATGTCAATGAGAATTGAGGGTGATCGATAAATCATCATGAAACGTGGGACTATACTCACGGATTGGAATATAGTGCTAATATAATATATATGTATGTATAATAAAACCTCTCGGTTACAAAAACAGGGTAAAAACAGTTTTCATAGAAAATAACGACTTTAACTAAGTCATTAATCACATAATTAACGCCTGAAGTAAGGGCGTTTATCTATTTTCCGTTTTTGCAGATTTTCAATATTTCAGTATTATCCCAGAAACGCGCCTTGGTGAAGGGCGTTTATTTATAATTTGACGACGAAGCAAGTGGTCGTCCATTCTTTACTTCTATTTTTGCAATATATATATTTTCAGAATTTTTTTCAAAACACGCCCTGGACAGGGGCGTTACTTTTCAATTCACGCCTTGCACAGGGGTGTTAGGCAAGTGAGAGACGACCTATATAGGGTCGTGAATTCAAGAATTTTACAATGTTTCAGGAAAATAAAATTCCAATAGACAAGAGACATGGTCATGACAGGAAAATATCGGGTTTCAAGTAAATATGATCATGCATTAATTTAGAGTCAGGTTTAAGTGAATATTGGATAATTAACATGGGTAATTAACACTTTAATAAAATTGACGTCTGTGTACAGGGCGTCAAATCATTGAAATTGACGACCATGTCAGGGTCGTTTCTTTAAATAGCGCCCTGGTCTGGGTCGCTTATAAAATTAGCGCCCTTGGAAAAGGCGTTTTTTGAAGGCTTGAGAAAATCCTACCTTGATGATGATAAACTGACGGACGAAGGTTTTGGATAGAAGATGATGCTTTGTAGCTCCTAAAATAAAAGCAAAAGATGGTCGACGGTTTTGAACCAAAGGCTTTGATGAAGAGCACATAGATGAAGAACACTTCGTTTCTTCAGGTAGAGAGCTTTTCCTATAGAAGAATATATATATATATATACGAACCTTAGTATTATCTTCATAATACTTGGCTGAAGGTAGAAGAAAGAAGAACTTACCCTTTGTTCTTCTCACGTTCGTCTTCTTTAACCTGTAAGAAGAGAAGAAGATGAAGAATCAGTGATTCTTCATGAAACCGAAGTAACGAAAATAAGAAGAACTGCTGTTCTTCACGTACCGTAGCAGCAGCAGATCGACCAAATAGCTTTAGGGTTCGATCGGCAAGGGTTTTTATAGGATCCTTATAATCCTAATAGGGTTAGTGTTTGATTGGAAGTAATACTTCCATATTAGAGTTATTACTACATTCAAACTCTTTCTCATGGTTATCAACTTACCCTGGATAGACTCTGGGTCTAACGGAACTCGAACTGAATTAGTGTCTTAGGTAACGGCGTCGAATTTAAATTGATGCCTTGACCAGCGTCGTTTCTTGTTGAAACGCGTCCTCTAAAGGGACGTTATGCAAACTTGCCCTTTTTATTTATTTTGGTCGTTTGAAATTTGACGCCTTGACATTTGGGCGTCCTTTCTTAAGAACACGCCTTATATAAGGGTGTTTCTTGTCCAATTAGCGTCTTTATCCGAGGCGTTATTTTCATCAGGTTGAATTCTTTTTATTCCAAGCTCTTTCGTTTATTTATTTATCTATTTTGATTTATTTTATTCTTTTAAATTTATCAGGGTTGCTACATTCAGTCCAATGCAAAAGACTGTGTAGACTTGAAGAAATGCTTCAAGTGGATGGCTGTACAGACTTCATGAATATGCAGACTTGTCAACGAGATGCACAATGTATAGACTATGCACATGCATGAAGAGCCCTGACGATGTATAGACTTGCTAGCCAAACACTATATAGATGCTCATATGCAATGAATGTATAGACATACGAATCTGAGGGGGTCGACCCATCTAAGAGGGGGGTCGACCCACAGAGCTGGCACACTCATGCACATAACAGATCAGATAGAACACACTCATGCATTCTTCCACAGAATAGATCAGATATAGTTAAAATAATGTGGTGACTCATTCATGTTGCTATCATTAAAACACCACATCATCAACAAAACACAAGGCATACAGATCTGAGAGTAGACAGAGCATTACCTGATCTGAGCATTAACCTTACCTGTCATGATTTGACTTTGACTTGGGTTAACTTCATGACATGTGAGTCATCCTTAAACCTGTTCTGACAGTTTCTCATAATGCAACCGGATTATATCATCAAGGATGGAAACATAATGAGGCATAATATCTGTCATCATCAAAACTCCAGAACCACAGGGGACACATCAGGCATCCGGATAACTGCTGGTGGATTGGTCCACACAGGTGTTGTTACCGATGGAGGGGGTCGTGGTGTGATGCCACGAACATGTGCTCCCGGTGTCGGGCGAGGTAGGGCCTTTTTCTTGGTTCTTGCGGGGACTTACTGCCATCCCTCTTGTTCTTTTATTGGGACTAGAAAGCAGGCTTCATATGTATGCTGAGTACTGGCTTCTGCGGTCTCCTCAGGCAAGGCTTGATACAAAGAGACCATATTGACGGCGGCTCTTCTTATGGGCGCCGCATGTGGTTGTGGAGGGTCGACCTTGTACTCCCCCAATTCTATTTCTTCTTTTTTATCATGCCTTCGATGATATACTTGAAAACATAATAGTCTTCAATTGGATGCCCCAGCATCTGGTGGTAAGGACAAAATCTTGGGCTGTCTCTTCTCTTCAGGTCCTCCGGCCTCCTCGGCTCAGGCAGGGTGATCTTATCGTACTAGGTAACCCAGTCAAATAGGATCATGGTCTTCTCCTTTGGGAAAGAGTAGGACTTCTTCATTTTATCTCGGAGGGATGGACCTTCTTTACCGTCTCCGGTCTTGGCAGGCTGAGGAGCAGCTGTCTTCTTGCCTTTATCTTTTTGTTGTTCAAATGTCTTGATATCAAGGGCATTTGCTTCTTTCAGTGCCTGGCGCCGTTCTGTTGCCTTGCCCTTTTGTGCAGTAGGGATATTTGATGTGGGGGCTGGTTTTGCTAGGAAAGCCTCCACTTCGGCAACAATATTGTTCAGACGGTCGAACGACCGGTGAAGAGGTGGAATCTCGCGTTGTGTCCTGAGCGGGCTGTAGATCACCAGAAGATGTTTCTGCAAGAGAAGGGAAACGTATCAGAGGGCCCAGGGGATCTCCCTGGGGAAAACTCTCCGATGGCTAAGTCAGTAGAGCGATGGTGGAAGCGATAACGGGGGGAGGAGAGAGCTGATGCGCGAGAATCCTCTCCACCAAGGGTGAAGCGAATAGTGCTCAGGAGCTTAGGGTAGGTGTCTGCCATTCTTGGCTTACCTTTCGCCGGAGGGTCTCCTTTGTTTATATAATGCGCTGCCTTCAAGAGTCCGGTGAACTGAGGGCTTCCCGGCGGGAGTTACGTCTTTTGCGGGGGCTTTCATGGCCAGATCGTGGGGGCGTTATCCCCTTGGAGTTCGGCAGCTCCCATGACTCTCCCGCTGGCGGAGTACTCTGAACGGCCGCACCTGCAGATAATCAAACGGTCTCACCGAGCTACGGGGATGCTAGCTCGTGTCTGAGCGACAGGCATGGCCCGGCGAAGGTGGGATCGGATAGGTCGGCTGGAGCCTCTTTCTCTCGGTCGGAGAGTGGGCTTTAGACCGGACCTTCCATGCGACCTGACCGCTGTCTCGGGCCCTCCGAGCCTAGGAGGCCGCCGGGGAGAGTTGGTTCCTCGAGTCTTTAATTATTGGGCTTTTCTTCCCTGAGTGGGCCCAGTGGGCTATCACTCGGGTGGGCTCCCCTAGTTGGACCGCGTGGGTCTTGTTGGGCTGCCTTGGTGGTGGGCTGCGGAAATCCCCCTCTCCACTTGTCCCCCTCCTACTCCCGAGCCAAGGAGGCTCGGATGAGTAGTTTTTCGAGGCTTTGGACCGGCGTGGCTCAGGTGGGTGGAATTCCGTTGGCGTTATGTAGCCGCTTGTAGCGGTTGCCTAGGCCCGTAATGATGATCCTGACGGATTTGAAACGAAGGGGCCCCCCTTTTTCTCAGAGCACGGAACGGCGCGCCGCCACCCTCAAGGGGTTTATAGGGGGCGCTGTTCATCATTCTAGGCTTCCAGGGTTTTAGGCTTTCCTTGCTTCTTGATGCGCCGTGAGAGCACAGCGGAGACGCGGAGCCTTGCGGCGGCGTTTGAAGAGTTGGCGAGGATAACCGCGGAGGCGGTCCGGCAGCTTCCTTCTCCCCCGGAGTCTTCAAGCTCGCACGAGGGATCTTCTCCCGATCCGATGGCGGATAAGAGTCCGGAGCTTGTACCCGTGAGGCGCGATCCCGTCCCCAACTGTAGCGAGTTGGGAGAAGCGGAGGTGCGGAGGCTGGAGCACCGTTTCCGTCTGCCTCTCCGCTACAGCTTTGCTGCCGCCACTCCATATGAGACGAGTCTAGACGACCACGATGGGCACATTTGCACCTTCCTTTTGGCCTGGAAGAGCGGATTTCAGCTTCCTTTCGATCCTTACGTACTGCAGCTTCTCACTTTTTTCCGGTTGGCGCCTATCCAGTTGGTGGCCAACTCCTATCTTCTTCTTTCGGCCTTCGGGATTTTGTGCCACCAGCGCGGCATCTTCCCTTCTCTGGACCTTTTCCACTTCTTCTTCGAGTTGAAGGCACATCCATCGACTGGGAAAGGTTTTTACTTTATCCAGGTGTGAAGGAACAGGAGCTGCATCTCGCTTGCGGCTAAGGACTCCTCGCACAAGGGGTGGAAGACCCAATTCTTCTGGGTGAAGGCGGTGGCGACGGACGAGATCTGGAGATGCCGGACCTCGCCCAACTTTCACCCGAATCTGCCCCCTCGCCAGGAGGAGTTCCCTCCGCACGTGGAGCAGCAGGCTGCCCGTCTGCTGGAGAATCGCCAATCGACCGAGGAGCTGGTGACGCCGGAGAACATCGAACGGTGTCTTCTCTCGCGGTTGACGTCGTCAGGTACGGCTCTTGAGGCTCAAACAGGGCCTTCTGGCGGGGTGCCCAGGGTGGAGCGGTCCCCTTTGCCGGAAGCTCTGGTCAGGCTGGGTGCCTCGGGTGACCTGTACCGGATCTGCCAGTCGATCGTCGATAGGACGAGGGGGGGAGAAAAGCGCAGCACTCCCGCCGGGGTCCTTGACATCCTGATGGAGGGCGGCCTGGTCATAGCTCGGACAGCGGCTGTGATGGCGGAGGCGCACGCCCGGACGGAGGCGGAGCGGTCGAAGCTCGCCTGGACCCTCGGTGGATGCGAGGGGAAACTAGCTCGGCTCGAGGGGGAGCACGAGGGGCTCCGGCGGGAGTTCCTCGCATTCAGGGAGTTGGCGCGGTCAAGCCGTCGGGAAGCCGAGGTGCTGGCCGAGCAGCTGACAAGGGCCCAAGACTCGCTCGAGAGGAAGAGCAAACGTCTGGACGATGAGCGTCAGCGCCACGTCGAGCTGGACGGCCTCTGGGAGCGTGAGCGTGCCGAGCTGCAGGATGGGGCGGAGGACGCGGAGCGCCTTCGTGCTGAGGCCGAGGCGGACCGAGCCCGGGCGGAGGGCCGGTTGATCGAAGCCGAGGGGAAGATGGCCGAGCTAGAGGAGCGTCTGGCGAGGGCGGAAGAGCGTGCGACCGAGGAGGAGCGGGCTCGGGAAGGGCAGGTCGAGGCGGAGGCGATCGAGCGCTACAAAGGCTCGGAAGCTTACTCGACCGACCTGATTGAAGCTACCCTGCCCTACTACGAGGTAGCACTCCGCCGGGGTGCTCGAAAGGGGTTCAGGCAGGGCTATCGCCGGGCGATGAACTATGCCAATGAGCACCTGGCCGGGGGTGATTTTCCTTATGGCCAGAGTTATGACTCGGACGAGTCGGATTCTAGCTCCTCATCTTCGGCCGGGGAAGAACTGGAAGAGTCGCCTCCAGCGGGGTCACCAGCTCCGGATGCCTCTGGAGGGCTCGCGACCGGGACAGTTCTCGCATAGGCGAGGTCAGTGTCCAGGCCGGCCGTCGCTGAAGGTACCGGGGGTGACACGTCCCCTACTGCTGTTCCCGGATTTCAAAGTGGGCCCGAGGCCTGATGTAACTTTATTTTGCCCCTTCCCTTTTTATCCGTCTTCCTTGTTGTAAGAGGCTTTTATGGGAGGCAATAAATAACTTACTTTATTTGATCGCTATCTTTGCTGTGATTTGGTTGGCGTATCGGGGCAGTTGAAAGTTCTGATATTTTCTGCACCGTTTTCGTATGCCAATTCGGGAGGCTTCTGGTGGGGCATCCTTTAGTTCTTCCATGCTTTGGAAAAGTCGAGGCGCTTCGCGAATCCCGCTAGGGCGGGGACCGAGGAATTTGAGGTGACCTTTCAGGGGAGGTTCTGTAGCGTGTTTTCGAGAGGGGGGAGTCATTTAAGGCGCGTGGCCTTCCTTGGCCTATAAAAAGGACCGAGGGGTGCTCCTTCTCTCTTAACACTTAGGACTTTCGCCGGTGGTCTGCTCTTATTCCCTCGTCTTCGCTTTGCGTTGCGCCGCCGCGATCGGAGCATGGAGGACCCTTCAGAAGGTGATGCTGTAGACGACGGGGAGCGGCCGGTTCCAGCTGTCCTGGAATATCGGTCGGATCCCACGGTCGCCGCGCGTGCATGGGACGGGTCTGACGGTCGCCGCGCGGATCGGGAGAGGGCTTCGACGTGCGGGGGCACGCCGTTTGCCTCCTCTTGGTTCCGGCAAGGCTTTCGGGCAGACGCCGAGATGGAGGGTGGACGGGGAAGTTAGGGATGCCGGCCGCCATTCCCCTCCGAGGGAGGGGAGGAGGCGGCTCTAGTCCCTTCCTCACCCCCGTCTGCTGCCTCTTTCTCTCTCTTTTGTTCTTCATTTCTTTCACTCTTCGGGGGCTGCTTGCTTTCTGTTCGCCTCCAAAGAGTTGGCAGTTTGGAAGAAAGGGGACCTTCGCGGCGTGCCCTTTTTCCAGGTTGTTGCCAACTTGGAAGGTAGCCTTCCTCGCGTGAAAGGTGGCCTTCTCCTTGCCGTTCCTCTGTCACCTTTGTTACGGACCACCCGAGCCAACTGGGTCGACCATTTCTTGTCCGAGCCAGTTTCTACGCGAGGCAGAGTCAGTGGCTGGATGCGAGAAGGTCAAGACCGGGTCGGTCGGGCGATGGCCGTTTGTTGCGGTGCTAGAGGGATTTTTGCTTTTTGCTATGTAATGTATTGGCAGTTGCCTTTCTGATGTACCAACAGTTATCTTAAATAAATGCGAAAGATAAGGGGGTTTATTTTACCCAATTTGTTGATACAGTATTCAGAAATAAAATTTATGTAGTGTGGTTGCATTCCATGTCCGGGGAATGGGTTCCCCTTCCATTGTGGCTAACCTGTACGCACCTTTCCGAGCGTCTCGATCACTCGGTAGGGGCCTTCCCAGTTGG
The DNA here is from genome assembly GCA_022559845.1 of Amorphophallus konjac. Lineage (NCBI taxonomy): Eukaryota > Viridiplantae > Streptophyta > Magnoliopsida > Alismatales > Araceae > Amorphophallus > Amorphophallus konjac. The sequence goes on along the minus strand of CM040127.1, from coordinate 121,760,182 downwards.
GGGATAACTTGCCCGCCGCCTCCAGTGGTCGAGATGCTTCGGTCTTTTTGAGGACGAAGTCCCCTGGTCGGAATTGTCTGCCTCGGACTTTGGCGTTGTAGTACCGAGTGAGGCGGCGCTGGTATTCCGTAGCTCGGACGTTGGCGATCTCTCGGAGTTCGTCTGCCAGGTCGAGGTTCTCAAGCAGCTTCTGCTCGTTTGCCTCGGGCAAAAGGCTGACCACTCGGAGAGACGGATTGGCGATCTCTAACGGAACGACGGCTTCGGTGCCATATACCAGCTGAAAAGGGGTCTCACCGGTTGCCGTTCTGGGGGTCGTTCGGTGTGACCATAGTACGCTAGGCAGTTCCTCGAGCCAGCTACCCTTAGCCTTGCCGAGTCTGGTTTTTATGCCCTTCAAGATGGTCTTGTTGGCATTTTCAACCAGCCCGTTGGCCTGAGGGTGGGCGACCGAAGTGAAGTGGTTGCGGATATTTAGGTTGGCGCATCTATCTCGAAAGTATCGAGAGTCGAATTGCCGCCCGTTATCGCTCACTATCACTCGGGGGACGCCGAAGCGACAAATGATCGATTTCCACACGAAACCCCAGACGACTGTCTCGGTGATCCTCGCTGTTGCTTCAGCCTCGATCCACTTGGTAAAGTAGTCGATGGCGATGATGATGAACTTCTTCTGGGATTGAGCCGTAGGGAATGGCCCAAGGATGTCGATCCCCCACCGAGCGAAAGGGTAGGGCTCGGTAAGGGTGACAAGTTCCGTGGCCGGCTGGTGGACCAAATGGTCGAACCGCTGGCAACCGTCGCACTGTTGTACGTAAGCCGTGCAGTCGCGCTGTAGGGTCGGCCACTAGTATCCTTGCCTTAGCAGGATTCTGGCCAGTGACCGACCTCCCGAATGTGCTCCACACAGGCCTTGATGAATCTCTTCAATAGCTTGGCTCGCTTCGTCGTGGCCGAGACACTTCAGAAGTGGCCCGGAGAACGATCTTCGGTAGAGAGCATTGTTGAGGATGACGAAGCGTCGAGCTTGGTACTTCATCCGGCGGGCTTCTCGAGGGTCGGAGGGTTCCTGGGAGTCTCGTAGCCAGGATAAGTAGGGGGAGCGCCAGTCGTCGGAAGTGGCCGAGTCAATGGCGAGGAGCTCCGAGTCTATGCTCGGGCGCTCTAGCTCTTCTAGGAGGACCGATCGTGTACCTTCCGGGTCTAGGGAGGAGGCCAGTCGGGAGAGGGCGTCCGCCCGAGAGTTTTGCTCCCGGGCTATTCGGACTACCTCGAACTCCTCGAACTGCTGGGCCAGGCTCCGGACCAACTGGAGGTATTTGATCATAGGTGCCTCCCGAGCTTCGTACTCGCCACTGACCTGGCTTGCGACCAGCTGGGAGTCGGTGTGGATCCTAACTCGCTCAGCCCCCAACCGTCGGGCCATGCGGGCCCCCGAGATAAGGGCCTCGTACTCGGAAGCATTGTTGGACGCCGGAAAGTTGAACTTTAGGGCGTACTGCAACTCTATTCCTTCGGGGGACCTTAGGAGGATCCCTGCGCCGCTGCCGACCGAGTTGGACGATCCATCGACGAACAGCTCCCAGGTTGGCCCGGTTGCTGTCGGAGGCCTGTCCTCGATCGGGACGGTGCTCTCGGCGATGAAGTCGGCGAGCGCTTGCCCCTTGATAGCTGATCGTGGCCGATACGAGATGTCGTATGCTCCGAGCATGATGGCCCATTTGACAAGTCACCCCGAGGCCTCGGGGTGGGCCAGAATCTTCTTCAGTGGCTCGCCGGTTAGCACGGTGATGGGATGCCCCTGGAAGTAGGGTCGGAGGCGCTTTGCGGAGGTAACCAACTCTAGCATGAGTTTCTCGATTGCGGGGTACCTCCGCTCGGCCTCGCCGAGCACCTTGCTGATGTAGTAGACCGGCCTCTCGACTCCCGAGTCATTTCTAACTAGGACCGAGCTGACCGTTGATGGCGTCGCCGAGAGATAGAGCAGCAAAACCTCGCCCGCGACGGGCTTGGAAAGCACCGGGGGTGAAGCTAGGAGCTCTTTGAGCTCGGCGAATGCTGTCTGGCATTCCCCGTCCCATGCGAACGTAGCAGATGCTATTTTAGGCCCCCTCATTAGCTTGAAGAAGGGTAAGCATCGTTCGGCCGCACGGGACAGGAAACGACTGAGAGCGGCGACACGCCCCGTCAGACGCTGGACGTCTTTAATGCACGCGGGCGGGCGCATGTCCAGGATGGCCTGGACCTTGTCAGGGTTTGCTTCAATCCCCCGCTGAGTGACCAGGAAACCCAGGAACTTCCCGGATCTTACTCCGAAGGCGCACTTGGCGGGGTTGAGCTTCATGCTGTATTTCAGGAGGGTGCTGAAAGTCTCGGCCAGGTCGGTGAGGTGATCGTGAGCCCTCGGGGTCTTGACGAGCATGTCATCGATGTAGGCCTCGACGTTCCGACCTAATTGTCCCTCGAACATATGGTTGACCAGTCGCTGGTATGTGGCTCCAGCATTCTTCAATCCGAAGGGCATCCGGGTGTAGCAGTACACGCCGTAGTCGGTGATGAAGGCGGTCTTCTCGATATCTTCAGGGTTCATTCGGATCTGATGATAACCCGAATAGGCATCCAGGAAGCTGAGTATCTCGTTGCCCGAGGTTGAGTCAACCAGTTGGTCGATGCTCGGTAGCGGATAGCAGTCCTTGGGGGTGGTCTTGTTCAGATCGGTGAAGTCTACGCACATTCGCCACTTGCCGGTAGTCTTCGGCACCAGGACGACGTTGGCTAGCCACGTTGGGTACAGGACCGGTCTGAAGAGACCAGTCTCTTGTCCCTTGGTGACTTGCGCCTTGATGATCGTCTGTTTCTCAGGCGCATGCTTCCTCCTCCGCTGCTGTACGGGTCTCACGGTGGTATCGAGGTTGAGCTTGTGCATTACATTTTCCTTTGGTATACCAGGGAGTTGATCGTCGGACCAAGCGAAGACCCGGACGTACTCAGAAAGAAACTCCTTGTATTGCTGCTGTTCCTCTGGTGGTAGGTCGGCCCCGATCGTTACTCCTAGGGCTGGGTCGTCGTTCAGGAATACCGTTAATAACTCGCCACCGGGCTCGGTGGTCACGGCTTTTCCTTCGACTCCCCTGGGGCCCTTATCCTTCCCGTCCGGCCTTGAGGCTTCCACCGAGATATTGTAGCACCTTCTAGCCGTGGCCTGGTTACCTCGGACTTCCCCCAACCCATTTTTGCTGGGAAACATCATTTTTTGGTGATAGGTCGATGGTACGGCCTTTATTCGGCTGAGAAATTTTCGGCCGAAAATGGCGTTGTACGCTATCATACCTTTAATCACTATGAAGTCCACTATGACCGTAACGGTTTTGGGTGGGGTGCCGATAGTGACCGGCAGGCTTAGGGCTCCCTCGGGGTAGGTGGCCAGGCCATTAAACCCGCAAAGGGGTGTTCGGATCGGGCGGAGCTTGGATGGGTCTTCCCCCATCTTGAGAAAACAGTCATAAGATAATACATCGGGGGCGCTCCCATTATCAACCAAAATCCTGTCTACATTACAGTGATTTATCGTGGCCGAGATAACGAGGGCATCGTCATGCGGGGTGCTCAGCCCTTCCAGATCTTGGTCGGAGAAGACTATGACCTGGGGCTCCATCGGCGGACCTCTGGGGGGCTCTAAGGCTTGGCTGGCCCGCTCGGCATGACGTTTCCTTCCTCGGCTGGTGTCGCCGCCCGACGCCGCTCCTCCGGAGATGACGTTGATGTGGACCCCTCGGGGGGCGTTGTCGATCTCCTCTACAGCGTCTCGGTCTTCTTTGTGCCCGGTTGTGAACCGGGCTAGATGCGCCAGACGGATGAGGCGCTCGATCTCGTCTTGGAGCTGATGGCAATCTCCGGTGTGGTGCCCGTGGTCGCCGTGGAACAGGCAATGCCTGTCCCGCTTGCGGTTCTTCGACCTCATCGGCTCGGGCTGGCGGAGAAGTCCTGAGTCTTTGATGTCTTCATAGATCTCGTAGACCGGTGTGGTCAAGGGGGTATACCGCTCGTACTTTCTCTTGCGCTCTCCTTCTCGATCGCGCTTCTTACTCGAGCCAGGGTTTGGCTCGGAGGTCTGCTTTTTGTCCCCCTCCCGACCCGAGCCGGTTGTGTCTCGGCAGGCGCTGAGTACTTCTTCGCACTCGGCGTGGCGCAGTGCCAGAGTCACTAGCTCGGCAAGGGTCGAGGGAGGGTGGAGGACAAGCTCGCGGCGGAGATTCTCATCCCGGGTGCCCCCGGTCAGTGCGGTTGTGGCTGAGGCCACATCCAGGCAGGGGATCCTAAGGGCTTCCGATTTAAATCGGTGGACGTAAGTCCGGAGCCTCTCCCCTTGCGCCTGTTTGAGAGTCAGGAGCCCCGCTACTGACCTTGGGGGGGCGCTACCGGTGAAGCTCTCCTTGAAAATTCGCCCGAATTGCCTGAAGTCTCGGATGGACCCCGGGGCGAGGGCTCGGAACCATGCCTGAGCGCCCTGGACCAGGGTGGCCGCGAAGGCTCGGCATTTGATGGGATCCGGCGTTCCATGCAGGGTCACCAGGGCGTCGAAGCTGTCGTAGTGGTCGGCTGGGTCACCCTGGCCGTCGTAGAGCTTGAAGGTTGGGATGGAGGCTCTAGGAGAGACCTCTGCCTTCAAGACGTACTCGGAGAAAGGGGATTTCTCCTCGTCCTCTGGGAAAGAGGTCTTCTGCAGGGCGCGGAGGGCGCGCTCTTGCTCTGCGAACCGTCTTTCAAAATCTCGCAGCCGGAGGGACAATTCCGGCTGTGGCCGCGCCGTGGGGCTGGGGGGGGGCATCGTGGCGATCTCCCAGAGCACTGGTGCCCGGGCGCGGCGGCCTCGCCCCCTGCTTCCCTCTCCTCGGCGTGGAGGAAGCCTCTTGCTCCGCAGGCGGAGCTTGCGAGGGTCCTCCGACGTCGTTACGGAGGAGCTGTCGGCCGCGGAGGGTGAAGCGGCCTCCGGCGGTGTGCTGCGTTGCACTCCTTCGAGGGGGACTTCCTGACGGGGCGCGGGACCTTGCGTCCCGGGCCGCCTGGGCCCTCATGAGCTCCACGAGGACGTCCATCTTCTCGTTGAGGGCTTGGAAAGCGTTGGCGCCACCGTTGAGGGGGGCCCCTGTCTCCGCCGGGGGTGGTGGTGGTCCGTTAGTGGGGACGCTGGCGTTGGAGGGGGGGCTCTGCGAGACCCTAGGGGGGACGCCTCCCGCCGCTGCCACAACCTTACCTGCCCCGCCGGCGGATCTTCTCCCTGAGCTTTTTCTCACCATCTTGACTCTTCGTGCGTTTCCCACAGACGGCGCCAGATGAAGAGGCGGAATCTCGCGCTGTGTCCTGAGCGGGCTGTAGATCACCAGAAGATGTTTCTGCAAGAGAAGGGAAACGTATCAGAGGGCCCAGGGGATCTCTCTGGGGAAAACCCTCCGATGGCTAAGTCAGTAGAGCGATGGTGGAAGTGATAACGGGGGGAGGAGAGAGCTGATGCGCGAGAATCCTCTCCACCAAGGGTGAAGCGAATAGTGCTCAGGAGCTTAGGGTAGGTGTCTGCCCTTCTTGGCTTACCTTTCGCCGGAGGGTCTCCTTTGTTTATATAATGCGCTACCTTCAAGAGTCCGGTGAACTGAGGGCTTCCCGGCGGGAGTTACGTCTTTTGCGGGGGCTTTCATGGCCGGATCGTGGGGGCGTTATCCCCTTGGAGTTCGGCAGCTCCCATGACTCTCCCGCTGGCGGAGGACTCTGAACGGCCGCACCTGCAGATAATCAAACGGTCTCACCGAGCTACGGGGATGCTAGCTCGTGTCCGAGCGATAGGCATGGCCCGACGAAGGTGGGATCGGATAGGTCGGCTGGAGCCTCTTTCTCTCGGTCGGAGAGTGGGCTTTAGACCGGACCTTCCATGCGACCTGACCGCTGTCTCGGGCCCTCCGAGCCTAGGAGGCCGCCGGGGAGAGTTGGTTCCTCGAGTCTTTATTTATTGGGCTTTTCTTCCCTGAGTGGGCCCAGTGGGCTATCACTCGGGTGGGCTCGCCTAGTTGGACCGCGTGGGTCTTGTTGGGCTGCCTTGGTGGTGGGCTGCGGAAATCCCCCTCTCCACTTGTCCCCCTCCTACTCCCGAGCCAAGGAGGCTCGGATGAGTAGTTTTTCGAGGCTTTGGACCGGCGTGGCTCAGGTGGGTGGAATTCCGTTGGCATTATGTAGCCGCTTGTAGCGGTTGCCTAGGCCCGTAATGATGATCCTGACGGATTTGAAACGAAGGGGCCCCCCTTTTTCTCGGAGCACGGAACGACGCGTCGCCACCCTCAAGGGGTTTATAGGGGGCGCTGTTCATCATTCTAGGCTTCCAGGGTTTTAGGGTTTCCTTGCTTCTTGATGCGCCGTGAGAGCACAGTGGAGACGCGGAGCCTTGCGGCGGCGTTTAAAGAGTTGGCGAGGATAACCGCGGAGGCGGTCCGGCAGCTTCCTTCTCCCCCGGAGTTTTCAAGCTCGCACGAGGGATCTTCTCCCGATCCGATGGCGGATCAGAGTCTGGAGCCTGTACCCGTGAGGCGCGATCCCGTCCCCAACTGTAGCGAGTTGGGAGAAGCGGAGGTGCGGAGGCTGGAGCACCGTTTCCGTCTGCCTCTCCGCTACAGCTTTGCTGCCGCCACTCCATATGAGACGAGTCTGGACGACCGCGATGGGCACATTTGCACCTTCCTTTTGGCCTGGAAGAGCGGATTTCAGCTTCCTTTCGATCCTTACGTACTGCAGCTTCTCACTTTTTTCCGGTTGGCGCCTATCCAGTTGGTGGCCAACTCCTATCTTCTTCTTTCGGCCTTCGGGATTTTGTGCCACCAGCGCGACATCTTCCCTTCTCTGGACCTTTTCCACTTCTTCTTCGAGTTGAAGGAACATCCATCGACTGGGAAAGGTTTTTACTTTATCCAGGCGCGAAGGAACAGGAGCTGCATCTCGCTTGCGGCGAAGGACTCCTCGCACAAGGGGTGGAAGACCCAATTCTTCTGGGTGAAGGCGGTGGCGACGGACGAGATCTGGAGATGCCGGACCTCGCCCAACTTTCACCCGAATCTGCCCCCTCGCCAGGAGGAGTTCCCTCCTCACGTGGAGCAGCAGGCTGCCCGTCTGCTGGAGAATCGCCAATCGACCGAGGAGCTGGTGACGCCGGAGAACATCGAACGGTGTCTTCTCTCGCGGTTGACATCGTCAGGTACGGCTCTTGAGGCTCTTCTTCTGAGGTGGCAGCTCTTTTTTCCTCCTCCTGACCGGGGCTTCTTCTTGTTGCAGATGTGAGGCGGGAGCCTCTGGAGGAGGCGGCCGAGGTCATCGATTTGGGAGAAGACTCGGCAGCCGACGAACCTGATGTCTCGGCGGGTCGTGCTCATGCCCGAGATAAGGGCAAGGGGGCGGCCCCCGAGGGGACTTCTCGATCGACCGGCTTGAACCGCAAGGATCCCCTGGTGGGGAAATTGCGGGAGGCCGCGAAGGCCAGGAAGAGGGCCAGGAAAGCCAGTCTTCCTACCGCCATCGGGGGCGACTCTGGCTCGGCGGCACTCCCCCCTCAGGGGCAGGATGGGGCCGACCCTTCCGGGCTGGCTCTCCCATCCGCCGAGCGAGAGGGGGCCGAGGAGACCAGGGGCCCCGCAGAGGGAGGTGATGAGTCGGCTCTCCCCTCTGTGGGGACAGAAGGGGCCGATGCCGGCATGGCCGGCGCTGGGACCGAGGGTGCGGTCGGCGTGGACGGGGGTTTGCCCGCGGGGGCGTCGCAACCCCAAGTGCCGGCCGCTTCTGGTGCGGTTGATCCCGCGGCGCCGGTCGAGGGTGGGGGTTCGCCCGGAGAGGCGTCGCAACCCCAACCGACCGTGGCGCGTGGGGCGGTTGGTTTCGCCGCCCAAACAGGGCCTTCTGGCGGGGTGCCCAGGGTGGAGCGGTCCCCTTTGCCGGAAGCTCTGGTCAGGCTGGGTGTCTCGGGTGACCTGTACCGGATCTGCCGGTCGATCGCCGATAGGACGAGGGGGGGAGAAAAGCGCAGCACTCCCGTCGGGGTCCTTGACATCCTGATGGAGGGCGGCCTGGTCATAGCTCGGACAGCGCTGTGATGGCGGAGGCGCACGCCCGGACGGAGGCGGAGCAGTCGAAGCTCGCCTAGACCCTCGGTGGATGCGAGGGGAAACTAGCTCGGCTCGAGGGGGAGCACGAGGGGCTCCGGCGGGAGTTCCTCGCATTCAGGGAGTTGGCGCGGTCAAGCCGTCGGGAAGCCGAGGTGCTGGCCGAGCAGCTGACAAGGGCCCAAGACTCGCTCGAGAGGAAGAGCAAATGTCTGGACGATGAGCGTCAGCGCCACGTCGAGCTGGACGGCCTCTGGGAGCGTGAGCGTGCCGAGCTGCAGGATCGGGCGGAGGACGCGGAGCGCCTTCGTGCTGAGGCCGAGGCAGACCGAGCCCGGGCAGAGGGCCGGTTGATCGAAGCCGAGGGGAAGATAGCCGAGCTAGAGGAGCGTCTGGCGAGGGCGGAAGAGCGTGCGGCCGAGGAGGAGCGGGCTCGAGAAGGGCAGGTCGAGGCGGAGGCGATCGAGCGCTACAAAGGCTCGGAAGCTTACTCGACCGACCTGATTGAAGCTGCCCTGCCCTACTACGAGGTAGCACTCCGCCGGGGTGCTCGAAAGGGGTTCAGGCAGGGCTATCGCCGGGCGATGAACTATGCCAATGAGCACCTGGCCGGGGGTGATTTTCCTTATGGCCAGAGTTATGACTCGGACGAGTCGGATTCTAGCTCCTCATCTTCGGCCGGGGAAGAACTGGAAGAGTCGCCTCCAGCGGGGTCACCAGCTCCGGATGCCTCGGGAGGGCTCGCGACCGGGACAGTTCTCGCACAGGCGAGGTCAGTGTCCGGGCCGGCCGTCCCCGAAGGTACCGGGGGTGACACGTCCCCTACTACTGTTCCCGGATTTCAAAGTGGGCCCGAGGCCTGATGTAACTTTATTTTGCCCCTTCCCTTTTTGTCCGTCTTCCTTGTTGTAAGAGGCTTTTATGGGAGGCAATAACTAACTTACTTTATTTGATCGCTATCTTTGCTGTGATTTGGTTGGCGTATCGGGGCAGTTGGAAAGTTCCGATATTTTCTGCACCGTTTTCGTATGCCGATTCGGGAGACTTCTGGTGGGGTGTCCTTTAGTTCTTCCATGCTTTGGAAAAGTCGAGGCGCTTCGCGAATCCCGCTAGGGCGGGGACCGAGGAATTTGAGGTGACCTTTCAGGGGAGGTTCTGTAGCGTGTTTTCGAGAGGGGGGAGTCATTTAAGGCGCGTGGCCTCCCTTGGCCTATAAAAAGGACCGAGGGGTGCTCCTTCTCTCTTAACACTTAGGACTTTCACCGGTGGTCTGCTCTTATTCCCTCGTCTTCGCTTTGCGTTGCGCCGCCTCGATCGGCGCATGGAGGACCCTTCAGAAGGTGATGCTGCAGACGACGGGGAGCGGACGGTTCCAGCTGTCCTGGAATATCGGTCGGATCCCACGGTCGCCGCGCGTGCATGGGACGGGTCCGACGGTCGCCGCGCAGATCGGGAGAGGGCTTCGACGTGCGGGGGCACGCCGTTTGCCTCCTCTTGGTTCCGGCGAGGCTTCCGGGCGGACGCCGAGATGGAGGGTGGACGGGGAAGTTAGGGATGCCGGCCGCCATTCCCCTCCGAGGGAGGGGAGGAGGCGGCTCCAGTCCCTTCCTCACCCCCGTCCGCTGCCTCTTTCTCTCTCTTTTGTTCTTCATTTCTTTCACTCTTCGGGGGCTACTTGCTTTCTGTTTGCCTCCAAAGAGTTGGCAGTTTGGAAGAAAGGGGACCTTCGCGGCGTGCCCTTTTTCCAGGTTGTTGCCAACTTGGAAGGTAGCCTTCCTCGCGTGAAAGGTGGCCTTCTCCTTACCGTTCCTCTGTCACCTTTGTTACGGACCACCCGAGCCAACTGGGTCGACCATTTCATGTCCGAGCCAGTTTCTACGTGAGGCAGAGTCAGTGGCTGGATGCGAGAAGGTCAAGACCGGGTCGGTCGGGCGATGGCCGTTTGTTGCGGTGCTAGAGGGATTTTTGCTTTTTGCTATGTAATGTATTGGCAGTTGCCTTTCTGATGTACCAACAGTTATCTTAAATAAATGCGAAAGATAAGGGGGTTTATTTTACCCAATTTGTTGATACAGTATTCAGAAATAAAATTTACGTAGTGTGGTTGCATTCCATGTCCGGGGAATGGGTTCCCCTTCCATTGTGGCTAACCTGTACGCACCTTTCCCGAGCGTCTCGATCACTCGGTAGGGGCCTTCCCAGTTGGGGGATAACTTGCCCGCCGCCTCCAGTGGTCGAGATGCTTCGGTCTTCCTGAGGACGAAGTCCCCTGGTCGGAATTGTCTGCCTCGGACTTTGGCGTTGTAGTACCGAGTGAGGCGGCGCTGGTATTCCGTAGCTCAGACGTTGGCGATCTCTCGGAGTTCGTCTGCCAGGTCGAGGTTCTCGAGCAGCTTCTGCTCGTTTGCCTCGGGCAAAAGGCTGACCACTCGGAGAGACGGATTGGCGATCTCTAACGGAACGACGGCTTCGGTGCCATATACCAGCTGAAAAGGGGTCTCACCGGTTGCCGTTCTGGGGGTCGTTCGGTGCGACCATAGTACGCTAGGCAGTTCCTCGAGCCAGCTACCCTTAGCCTTGCCGAGTCTGGTTTTTATGCCCTTCAAGATGGTCTTGTTGGCATTTTCAACCAGCCCGTTGGCCTGAGGGTGGGCGACCGAAGTGAAGTGGTTGCGGATATTTAGGTTGGCGCATCTGTCTCGGAAGTATCGAGAGTCGAATTGCCGCCCGTTATCGCTCACTATCACTCGGGGGACGACGAAGCGACAAATGATCGATTTCCACACGAAACCCCAGACGACTGTCTCGGTGATCCTCGTTGTTGCTTCAGCCTCGATCCACTTGGTAAAGTAGTCGATGCCGACGATGATGAACTTCTTCTGGGATTGAGCCGTAGGGAATGGCCCAAGGATGTCGATCCCCCACCGAGCGAAAGGGTAGGGCTCGGTAGGGGTGACAAGTTCCGTGGCCGGCTGGTGTACCAAATGGTCGAACCGCTGGCAACGATCGCACTGTTGTACGTAAGCCGTGCAGTCGCGCTGTAGGGTCGGCCACCAGTATCCTTGCCTTAGCAGGATTCTGGCCAGTGACCGACCTCCCGAATGTGCTCCGCACATGCCTTGATGAATCTCTTCAATAGCTTGGCTCGCTTCGTCGGGGCCGAGACACTTCAGAAGTGGCCCGGAGAACGATCTTCGGTAGAGAGCATTGTTGAGGATGACGAAGCGTCGAGCTTGGTACTTCATCCGGCGGGCTTCTCGAGGGTCGGAGGGTTCCTGGGAGTCTCGTAGCCAGGATAAGTAGGGGGAGCGCCAGTCGTCGGAAGTGGCCGAGTCAATGGCGAGGAGCTCCGAGTCTATGCTCGGGCGCTCTAGCTCTTCTAGGAGGACCGATCGTGTACCTTCTGGGTCTAGGGAGGAGGCCAGTCGGGAGAGGGCGTCTGCCCGAGAGTTTTGCTCCCGGGCTATTCGGACTACCTCGAACTCCTCGAACTGCTGGGCCAGGCTCCGGACCAACTGGAGGTATTTGATCATAGGTGCCTCCCGAGCTTCGTACTCGCCACTGACCTGGCTTGCGACCAGCTGGGAGTCGGTGTGGATCCTGACTCGCTCAGCCCCCAACCGTCGGGCCATGCGGGCCCCCGAGATAAGGGCCTCGTACTCGGAAGCATTGTTGGACGCCGGAAAGTTGAACTTTAGGGCGTACTGCAACTCTATTCCTTCGGGGGACCTTAGGAGGATCCCTGCGCCGCTGCCGACCGAGTTGGACGATCCATCGACGAACAGCTCCTAGGTTGGCCCGGTTGCTGTCGGAGGCCTGTCCTCGATCGGGACGGTGCTCTCGGCGATGAAGTCGGCGAGCGCTTGCCCCTTGATAGCTGATCGTGGCCGATACGAGATGTCGTATGCTCCGAGCATGATGGCCCATTTGACAAGTCGCCCCGAGGCCTCGGGGTGGGCCAGAATCTTCTTCAGTGGCTTGCCGGTTAGCACGGTGATGGGATGCCCCTGGAAGTAGGGTCGGAGGCGCTTTGCGGAGGTAACCAACGCTAGCACGAGTTTCTCGGTTGCGGGGTACCTCCGCTCGGCCTCGCCGAGCACATTGCTGATGTAGTAGACCGGCCTCTCGACTCCCGAGTCATTTCTGACTAGGACCGAGCTGACCGTTGATGGCGTCGCCGAGAGATAGAGCAGCAAAACCTCGCCCGCGACGGGCTTGGAAAGCACCGGGCGTGAAGCTAGGAGCTCTTTGAGCTCGGCGAACGCTGTCTAGCATTCCCCGTCCCATGCGAACGTAGCAGATGCTATTTTAGGCCCCCTCATTAGCTTGAAGAAGGGTAAGCATCGTTCGGCCGCACGGGACAGGAAACGACTGAGAGCGGCGACACGCCCCGTCAGACGCTAGACGTCTTTAATGCACGTGGGCAGGCGCATGTCCAGGATGGCCTGGACCTTGTCAGGGTTTGCTTCGATCCCCCGCTGAGTGACCATGAAACCCAGGAACTTCCCGGATCTTACTCCGAAGGCGCACTTGGCGGGGTTGAGCTTCATGCTTAACTTCAGGAGGGTGCCGAAAGTCTCGGCCAGGTCGGTGAGGTGATCGTGAGCCCTCGGGGTCTTGACGAGCATGTCGTCGATGTAGGCCTTGACGTTCCGACCTAATTGTCCCTCGAACATATGGTTGACCAGTCGCTGGTATGTGGCTCCAGCATTCTTCAATCCGAAGGGCATCTGGGTGTAGCAGTACACGCCGTAGTCGGTGATGAAGGTGGTCTTCTCGATATCTTCAGGGTTCATTCGGATCTGATGATAACCCGAATAGGCATCCAGGAAGCTGAGTATCTCGTTGCCCGAGGTTGAGTCAACCAGTTGGTCAATGCTCGGTAGCGGATAGCAGTCCTTGGCGGTGGCCTTGTTCAGATCGGTGAAGTCTACGCACATTCGCCACTTGCCGGTAGTCTTCGGCACCAGGACGACGTTGGCTAGCCACGTTGGGTACAGGACCGGTCTGAAGAGACCAGTCTCTTGTCCCTTGGTGACCTGCGCCTTGATGATCGCCTGTTTCTCGGGCGCATGCTTCCTCCTCCGCTGCTGTACGGGTCTCACGGTGGTATCGAGGTTGAGCTTGTGCATTACAGTTTCCTTTGGTATACCAGGGAGTTGATCGTCGGACCAAGCGAAGACCCGGACGTACTCAGAAAGAAACTCCTTGTATTGCTGCTGTTCCTCTGGTGGTAGGTCGGCCCCGATCCTTACTCCTAGGGCTGGGTCGTCGTTCAGGAATACCGTTAATAACTCGCCACCGGGCTCGGTGGTCACGGCTTTTCCTTCGACTCCCCTGGGGCCCTTATCCTTCCCGTCCACCCTTGAGGCTTCCACCGAGATATTGTAGCACCTTCTAGCCGTGGCCTGGTTACCTCAGACTTCCCCCAACCCATTTTTGGTGGGAAACTTCATTTTTTGGTGATAGGTCAATGGTACGGCCTTTATTCGGCAGAGAAATTTTCGGCCGAAAATGGCGTTGTATGCTATCATACCTTTAATCACTATGAAGTCCACTATGACCGTAACGGTTTTGGGTGGGGTGCCGATAGTGACCGGCAGGCTTAGGGCTCCCTCGGGGTAGGTGGCCAGGCCATTAAACCCGCAAAGGGGTGTTCGGATCGGGCGGAGCTTGGATGGGTCTTCCCCCATCTTGAGAAAATAGTCATAGGATAATACATCGGGGGCGCTCCCATTATCAACCAAAATCCTGTCTACATTACAGTGATTTATCGTGGCCGAGATAACGAGGGCATCGTCATGCGGGGTGCTCAGCCCTTCCAGATCTTGGTCGGAGAAGACTATGACCTGGGGCTCCATCGGCGGACCTCTGGGGGGCTCTAAGGCTTGGCTGGCCCGCTCGGCATGACGTTTCCTTCCTCGGCTGGTGTCGCCGCCCGACGCCGCTCCTCCGGAGATGACGTTGATGTGGACCCCTCGGGGGGCGTTGTCGATCTCCTCTGCGGCGTCTCGGTCTTCTTTGTGCCCGGTTGTGAACCGGGCTAGATGCCCCAGACAGATGAGGCGCTCGATCTCGTCTTGGAGCTGATGGCAATCTCCGGTGTGGTGCCCGTGGTCGCCGTGGAACAGGCAATGCCTGTCCCGCTTGCGGTTCTTCGACCTCATCGGCTCGGGCTGGCGGAGAAGTCCCGAGTCTTTGATGTCTTCATAGATCTCGTAGATCGGTGCGGTCAAGGGGGTATACCACTCGTACTTTCTCTTGCACTCTCCTTCTCGATCGCGCTTCTTACTCGAGCCAGGGTTTGGCTCGGAGGTCCGCTTTTTCTCCCCCTCCCGACCCGAGCCGGTTGTGTCTCGGCAGGCGCTGAGTACTTCTTCGCACTCGGCGTGGCGCAGTGCCAGAGTCACTAGCTCGGCAAGGGTCGAGGGAGGGTGGAGGACAAGCTCACGGCGGAGATTCTCGTCCCGGGTGCCCCCGGTCAGTGCGGTTGTGGCTGAGGCCACATCCAGGCGGGGGATCCTAAGGGCTTCCGATTTAAATCGGTGGACGTAAGTCTGGAGCCTCTCCCCTTGCGCCTGTTTGAGAGCCAGGAGTCCCGCTACTGACCTTGGGGGGGCGCTACCGGCGAAGCTCTCCTTGAAAATTCGCCCGAATTGCCTGAAGTCTCGGATGGACCCCGGGGCGAGGGCTCGGAACCATGCCTGAGCGCCCTGGACCAGGGTGGCCGCGAAGGCTCGGCATTTGATGGGATCCGGCGTTCCATGCAGGGTCACCAGGGCGTCGAAGCTGTCGTAGTGGTCGGCTGGGTCGCCCTGGCCGTCGTAGAGCTTGATGGTTGGGATGGAGGCTCTAGGAGAGACCTCTGCCTTCAAGACGTACTCGGAGAAAGGGGATTTCTCCTCGTCCTCCGGGAAAGAGGTCTTCTGCAGGGCGCGGAGGGCGCGCTCTTGCTCTGCGAACCGTCTTTCAAAATCTCGCAGCGGGAGGGACAATTCCTGACTGTGGCCGCGCCGTGGGGCTGGGGGGGGCGTCGTGGCGATCTCCCGGAGCACTGGTGCCCGGGCGCGGCGGCCTCGCCCCCTGCTTCCCTCTCCTCGGCGTGGAGGAAGCCTCTTGCTCCGCAGGCGGAGCTTGCGAGGGTCCTCCGACGTCGTTGCGGAGGAGCTGTCGGCCGCGGAGGGTGAAGCGGCCTCCGGCGGTGTGCTGCGTTGCACTCCTTCGAGGGGGACTTCCTGACGGGGCGCGGGACCTTGCATCCCGGGCCGCCTGGGCCCTCATGAGCTCCACGAGGACATCCATCTTCTCGTTGAGGGCTTGGAAAGCGTTGGCGCCACCGTTGAGGGGGGCCCCTGTCTCCGCCGGGGGGGGTGGTGGTCCGTTAGTGGGGACGCTGGCGTTGGAGGGGGGGCTATGCGAGACCCTAGGGGGGACGCCTCCCACCGCTGCCACAGCCTTACCTGCCCCGTCGGCGGATCTTCTCCCTGAGCTTTTTCTCACCATCTTGACTCTTCGTGCGTTTCCCACAGACGGCACCAGATGAAGAGGCGGAATCTCGCGCTGTGTCCTGAGCGGGCTGTAGATCACCAGAAGATGTTTCTGCAAGAGAAGGGAAACGTATCAGAGGGCCCAGGGGATCTCCCTGGGGAAAACCCTCCGATGGCTAAGTCAGTAGAGCGATGGTGGAAGCGATAACGGGGGGAGGAGAGAGCTGATGCGCGAGAATCCTCTCCACCAAGGGTGAAGCGAATAGTGCTCAGGAGCTTAGGGTAGGTGTCTGCCCTTCTTGGCTTACCTTTCGCCGGAGGGTCTCCTTTGTTTATATAATGCGCTGCCTTCAAGAGTCCGGTGAACTGAGAGCTTCCCGACGGGAGTTACGTCTTTTGCGGGGGCTTTCATGGCCGGATCGTGGGGGCGTTATCCCCTTGGAGTTCGGCAGCTCCCATGACTCTCCCGCTGGCGGAGGACTCTGAACGGCCGCACCTGCAGATAATCAAACGGTCTCACCGAGCTACGGGGATGCTAGCTCGTGTCCGAGCGATAGGCATGGCCCGGCGAAGGTGGGATCGGATAGGTCGGCTGGAGCCTCTTTCTCTCGGTCGGAGAGTGGGCTTTAGACCGGACCTTCCATGCGACCTGACCGCTGTCTCGGGCCCTCCGAGCCTAGGAGGCCGCCGGGGAGAGTTGGTTCCTCGAGTCTTTATTTATTGGGCTTTTCTTCCCTGAGTGGGCCCAGTAGGCTATCACTCGGGTGGGCTCGCCTAGTTGGACCGCGTGGGTCTTGTTGGGCTGCCTTGGTGGTGGGCTGCGGAAATCCCCCTCTCCAACCGGATTTCCATGCCAATCATCTTCTCCAGCACCTCTCTCCTGAGGTTCTGTTTGCAGATCTGCACAACATCCTCCTGGTGCGGGGGTCGCTTGCATCTCATTCCGAGGTTCCTCCACCTCTTGATGTAGTCGAGAGCTGTCTCATCTGCCCTCTGTCTTGTTGAATAAAGTTCAGCCACTGTGACCTCCCTCTCTGTAACATGAAATCTTTCTCTGAACTTCCTCTGCATGTCCGACCAGTCGCTGATCGACCCCACCGGGAGGCTGGAGTACCATTCAAAGGCGAGCCCTGTGAGTGAGGACCCGAAGAAATTCAGTAAATATGACTCGTCGGTGACTAAGTCACCCATGACGGTCATGTAGTAGGCGACATGTTCCTTCGGGGATCCCTTCCATTGAACTTGTCGAACTTCGGCGGCTTGCTGATCCTGGGAGGGAGCCGCTTAGCAGCATGATGCGGTGGATATGGCACCCTATATGCATCGAATATAACATAGTCACCTTCAGCTCTTTCAGCGAGCTTCATCTCGATCATCCTTTCTACCATCATCTTGCTCATGGTGGTTCGGTCGACCGGTTCCGGGTAGAAATGCGCCGGCTGCAAATAGGGGGTGACCAGGGTGGTCGCCTGTGGAGGAGGACGCAACAATGGAGGTGTCTGGTGCACCTGAGGCAGCACTGGGGGAGCCAGTGATTGTGATGGGCGTTGTTACGTTGTCGCCAAATTTGGCTCCGCCTGGAGAGGCGGGGTATAGAGTGGCGGGAAGTCGTTCTTGCTGACGGCTCCCCTTGATGATTCGGCCTGCACATCAGGCCGCTGGGAGGCGGAGGACTGCTCTGCCTTTTCCGTCAACTGCTTCTTCAGCTATTCTATCTCCTGGCGGTACCTCTGGAGAATCATTAGTACGGCTGGCTCCATGGCCGCCGTGTTGGGGATGGCCTCTGTCATCTCGCCAGATGCACCCTCTGGTAGGATGTCAAGCAAGACATCTTCATCTTCATCTGCCGTTATCACATTTGCTGTGAGAATGACGGCCTTGTCATGCTGTTGGGGGCAAGGCAGGGCTTGCTTACCCTGGGTTGCTGCCAGCATCTATTTCACGGCCTCCACTCTTCGAGTGCTCGACCCCGGTCTGTCAGCTAGCCAGGCCAACTCTTGAGGCTCTTCGGGCAGTTTTCCATAATGGCCATCTATCCCGGCCATATTACATGTGAAGATCTACATCCTGCGCCTCTGTCTGCGAACCTTCCTCTTGGCATTCTCCTGGAAGGTAAGCCTTTTGAACACAGAGATCCTTTTCTTTTCCCCATGACGGGGGATAGTGTCATCGGCTTGAGTATCAGAGCCGTCTCCATATCCATTGTCATCAACCGATGACGTCATCCTCCTATCTTCTTCTTCTCCCGCTGCCATTAATGGACCGTGGTCTTCTTCAGCTGCGGCTGCCTGCAACAGCTGTTGTTGGCCCAAAGAGGGGTTGCCCAACCCCTTAAAATAGCTTCTGGCCATATTGGCCATTTCATCTTGCCCTCGGCCCGAGTGCGGGGTCGGGGACAGTTGTTGACCTCTCATCGGAGGAATGTGAGTAAACCGAGCCCTCTCGGAAATCTACTGTAATCTTCTTCCCACAATGGGGATATTGGCTTGTCGGGCGCAGGCCCTAAAGCTTTCTCGGCGTGGCAGATCCACGATTGTCTCTTCCTTCCTTGTGATAAGGTTCCTCTTGTTGTTTTCTTCTGCTCTAGTGGATCTGGGGTGATACTGCACTGGAGCTTCTTGCTGGACAGGCCGGACCTTTTTGGGGATCCAAACCTACTTGAATCTTCTTGGCTTAGGAGCCAACATCCTCTGGCCATGACGGCCGGCTTCTTCTTCTTCGGCCCTTCTTCCCGCGAGAGCCTGATAGGAGTTGCGGACTGGCACAGTAGGGATTACCCGGTTCGGGCTCACTCGAGCCTTGCGCCCGTCCAGAAAGACACGGAGGCCACCGACCAGCATAGACTTGCCGGATGTGGAGAGTCGTCCGGTCAAAGCAGCATCAGACTTCCTTCGGGGGTTCCGGTGTCGGTGTCTCCCGAAGCCCTTGGCCGGGACGGGGCGGGCCCCGTGAGCAATGTGATGCACCATGCAGCTGGCAACTTGGGATGGGCTTGCGGACGAGTTGTCACAGTGTCAAGCCTCCGGGGCCTCGACCTTTTCAGCAACCTTTTCTTCAACGGTGTCCAGGGACTCCGTCTGCAACATGTCAACGAAGGCTAACCCCAAGAAGTTGGGGAAGCCTACAGCTGGTGGGAAATATTCGAAGACCATGGGTACCGCCAGGTACCCATGCTCCGCATGGTCGGATACGATTGCGGGGCCGAAGCCAACACCAGTGAGTCCGGATGACGTCATCGTTTGCCTGAGACAAACAGACAAACAATCAGCATTCTTGGGGTAAGCCCCCTAAGGTATCCTCTCTTGGCAAAGAGATGAAGGGAGACTAAAGTCCCACCGAGCATGCCAGACTTATGGGGATATTTTTTGTTTAGGTTTATTTTACTGGGTTTATTAGGCGTGCCAGTCACCGGAGTGACGATTCATTGTGCGCTCGACCTGACTCAGTCAGTCGATTGTGATATTCGTGTCAGGACCTTGAGTCCGTCATACCATAAAGGCTATGACATTAATTACGTCCTTCCAAAGAAGGACAACCCTTGATTAATTGCCAAGAAAGGATGTCTCGGGGGCAAAATGAGATACGACTATTACGCTAACTCCGCTAACGGGATGTGAAACATGCATAGAAAACCGTGCTACGCGGGACATGATAACGGTGTTATGGCGCAAACCTGACAGCACATCCCCTTATTTTGGACTATGCCAAAGGGGGAAAATAGGTCATCCACCCACGGAATGCTGGGATGGAAGCCAAAAGATAGGCGGGCGTAACCCTGGATCCAAAAGGATTTGAATATGACGGGACAGTGTCCGCTGCCATGTCGTTTGTTAATATTGCCCTCAAAGGACCATTGGAGGACATGCAGGGGCAGAACTCCAAGGGTCAATGGGGTGACAGAAGAAACATCGTATTCGGTATAATGTAGGGGTAAAACCCCCATTAATATATCTCCCGTGGACCTGGGTAAAGAACCATTATTCCCTCAAGGTGACGAAGGCTGGCACAGAGGTTGACAGGAATGGAACATTTGGGTTTGGACTGGATTTGGGTCTAATGGGATTGTTAAGATATCGGGTTTGGATGGCAGCTGTTAACAAGACGAAACGACGTGGATAGGAGTCGACGCGAGGGAGATCCCGGCGCGATGGACAACCGGTGTGGCTGGAAATATAGGCAGACGGCACGACAGGGCATATGGCGTGGCAGGTTCCCGGCGTGCCCTTCACCCGGTGCAAGTTTGGCGCCGGGAGGAGGTGGCGCCGGGAGGTGATGGCGTCGGGAGGCTGTTTTGTTGGTTTTCTTCCGATACTATGAGGGGTTCTTATGAGTTCAAGGGGATCCTCTGTATTCAACGGGGATTCCATGGCAATAATTGGGTGAGATAGAAGATGGGGGTGGATTCATTCACCAGGGGGTCCGAGGAGACAGTGTAACTGTAACGTATATCCCTTATGGCGACCAAGGTGTCATGAGATGATATAGCTCAGCCCTTTGCCATACATTTGGGGGCTAAATGCATAATTTCGGTGAAAACATCGCACTATGTGACCGAATAACACTCTGAAACAAATTTTGACAGCACCTCCCCTTATTTTGAGAGTATGCCAAAAGGGTATTATAGGTCATCCACTCACGAACTGTCGGAGTGGAAACCAAAATAAGAGCCGGGTGTAGCCCGAGATCCAAGGGATCCAAATCATATGGGGCTTTATCCCCTGTTGTGATATCCCCTGTATAGTCAATGGAGTATATGCAGCGGCAGAACTCCAAGACTTAATAGGGTTATAAAATGTGGGGGAATGACCCCTTTAATATGGCTCCCATGAGGATAGAGGGAAAGGTAGTGAGTCTCCATAGGACAGGGTATGATGCGCAGGGTTGGCATGGCCTGACGGCATCGGCACGAACGCATGGACGTGGCCAGAAGGTTTAAAGGTATCGGCGCGAAGAAGGAGTTGGGCCTCGGCGCGAAATAGGAAACCCAACCGGCGCGGCGAGCCCTTGGTGCGAGACTTGCGCCGAGAGGTGCTCGCGCCGGGAGGCTTCCTGAAGTGAGGTTTTAGAGGGGTTTGAAGGCAGGGGCTTCGGGTATTTTAAAGAAAAAGGGTTTGTTTAACAATTTGAAAACCAATTCGGATGATCGTGGAGAGGATGGTCCGGGGTGGAGATGACCTTCCTTCTGGGGCCTCACTGGGAGCAGAACCATGCACGGAAACCTCACGATTCAGATTCATCCTTTCTCGTTTCACATACGAGAAGCCATGAGATAGGCTGTCTCAGGCTCTCGTTGTGAGTGTAAAGTTGAAAGAATCATACGATGAACGAACATTCAACAGACTCAGAAAGCCAAAACGGTGAAGCATGCATAGGTGTGCAGCCATCAATATCCATAGCATATAGTGCAGAGGCAGAAACAAAAGAATAATGATGGGGAGAACTCAACCCATCTTTCATTAACTATTTCATCGGGAAAAGGCATACACAAAATTCAACTCGGGAGAAAAAGAAGCATACACCGACTCTATCCCTGAGTACATGGTTACATTGGCATTCAGTGCTACGGGAGCAGAGATGCTAGAAAGTAGAGATACAAATGAGAAGGGGGAGCAGTATTCAGACAGAGGAGAAAGGGGGAAGAGGAGCTGCAGCTGCTCAAGACGTCGAACGGCACACCCCACCTGCCTTCTTCCTTCGAGCCTCTGCCCCTCTCTTTTCTTCAGCTTCTATGGAGGGCTCTCGAGCTTCCCCTTTTTTTCGGTGGCTAACTCTTCTATCTCCTTCCACCCTCTTTTCTTTTCCTTCTTTTTTTTCTCTGTTGCCTCCGTTGCCTCCCTCTCTTTTTCTTTGAAGGGCAGCCTTCTTATAGAGGGATGACCCTCATTCTCTAGGCCTGAGCTTCCCGGCGCGCCATCATCCATCTTCCCCGGGTGAGCAGCCCTCGGCGCGTCTCAGTTCACATTTGGGCTTGGCCCATTTTCCTGTCATTCGGCACAGGATCCACCTAATGGACTCCTTCCGACAGTGGACTTCTTGGCATATATATTAAGACTTCATGGGGCTTGTTTGACACCTTGCATTCACAAACACGTGTGAGGCACTGTGCATCCCACCTTTGAAGAATCAAAATTATCTGAGCATCCTTTCTTAGCAGACAGATGATTGCCTGAATGTTGGTATGGTTTTATCAGCCCAACTACCTGAGTGATAGCCGTACTGGACAGCGGCCTAGCCAAGGATGGCTTTAGCCGAACAAAGTGTTAGGAATAGCGGGTCTCCTCTATTCTGATTCTCAGAACTTTCAGGGATGGAACAGGAGCCGCACCCTCGACTGGTCTTCGAAGCTATGAATTTACTTTGGTCTCTTCTGGTATATTTTGGGTGTCAACAGCACCTGGCTCCAATATTTCTTCAGCGGGAAGAAGAAGTATGAAGACTTTCCCCCGATAGCGCCAATGGCTCCGACACGGAAGAAGAGAGTCCGACGCCAGGCCGCATCATCATCATCTTCAAGAGGAGGGCATAGGGAGGACCCAAACCCTACTGGTGTCGACGCAGTCACCCATTGTGCGGCGTACCTGGTTTACTGGATCTGTTCTTTCGCTCTCCCGCAAGGTGACGAGAGCGTGATTAGGGCAGAGGCCATTTATCCTGCCTGTCTCCTGGCTTGGGGTACTAAGCTATCCCTTTGCCCGGTGGCTCTGTGTCTTATTTTCAAGATGTTGGGAGACCTGCACAAGACGCGTCTCCCCAGGAATCTGTAGACGGTTGGTCCGCTACACTTTTTCAATGCCTGGGTCTGTACCCTATTCCCAGAGGCGGCTCCTTGGGCGTTACAGTCGGTTCCTCTTGTTCCGCGGATGATAGAGTTTGCGAGTGCTAAGCCATCCTCGCTAGCAGAGCAGCTCTTTGCCATTCAGGGCAAGTTGGCCCGTATTCCCACAAATTCGCCCGAGGTTCTTTACTTTTGGAGCTTAGCTGCCCACTCCAGCCCGCTGGTGAACAGGACGAGGCAGTGCAAGCTTTTTGAGACCGAGGAGTATATCCATCCGATTTCCGAGGCCAAGTGTACCAGGCCCATTCTTGAACCAGAGTTGGTTGATTGGGCGCTGGCTATCAGGCCGAGTGTCCTTGTATTCCGCAAGAGCGGCATCTTGTGGTTGGAGCCGTATTACCCGTTCCGCTTTAGCCGGAACTTTGGCTATGACCAGCACATTCCACATTCTTCTTCACAATTTGCGTTGCCTAGCAGGCACAGGGCCGGACAAGTTTTAAATGATGATGCCCGGATATGGTGGGACTTCTTCCACCACCGGGAAGATGTTTCTTTCAGGGTGCCAACCCCTTCCCGTTTCCCCCGCGTCACTCCTGAGTATATCAAGTGGTGGAAAGCGTGGACGGGGTTCTACCGGAGCTCCCGACGAGAGTGTTGGGCCGTAGCAGAGCATTGGTTTCTGGACTCCCAGCCAGAGCCAGCCTTTGATATTGAGCATTCCTATTTGAAGAAGTTGAAATCCTAGACCAATACGGAAGTGAGGGCCTATCTGGAGGCCCGAAATGTCATGAAAAGTCACAGGACGAAAGTTGACCCGATGCTGCCCACAATCAGCAAGGATGACTATGTGAAAAAAATTCGGGGTTTATGCCGGGTGAGCAGCGAGAGGGTGGTCCTTCAGCAACTCCCTCTGCCGGTGGAGGAACCAATCTCGGTTGTGGCCGACTGGCATCCCGAGGTGGATAGGTTATACCCCTATCGGACTTTCATCCGTAGGGAAGACAGGCGGGATGCTTTATATGACAACACCCCCTGGCTATTTGCGCTCCTTCGCTCACATGGTCTTTCAGTGGGTGGTCCCAGCGAAGCCATTCTGGACCGGCCCCTTCATATCTCATTCAAATATGCCGACAGATGGGGGCTGGATCACCTGAGCTTATACTATCACCTGTCTTCTCGTGGCCATGAGGACCTGGCGCTGCTGGCCGAGCCGAGTGAAAAGATAGGAGATTTATGTTGGCTTATTCGCCAGGCAGCTTCGAGAGACAAAGTGCCCTCGCTATTTTATTGGCCTCTCTTCTCCTTCTACACGGGGCCAGCAAGTATGTTCTATTTCCTCATTCAGGCCATTCGGCCAGCCTCCTTTCGTCATTGTAGTGTATTATTTTCACCTTCGTGCATGTGCAGTCTGACCAACTTCGGAGGAGACTCGACACTTTAGGGAGCTGATAATAAAAGCTCAAAAGCCGGCATACTTCGAGGTTCCCGAGCCGGCCCCGACCACGACGCCACTGCCTCCTGGTGATTTGAGAAAGCGAACTCGATCCCAGTTGAGAGAGGCCATCGGGAAGGCCAAAGCGGCGGTGACACGAGTGACATGGGCGCGCCGAAGGAAGGCCACAGAAAAGGAATCAGCAACCGTTCTTCCTCCGATTATATCCATCGAAGAGTTCGAGGCTTCCCGCACGGCAAGGCCAGAAGCTGAAGGTAAGCTCTTCATCTCTCCAGAACTCATTGGCTTACTTTGACTGTCTTGGCTAATCCATGCTGACAGTTGCCGACACCATCACTGCGGTTGTCGGGCTGGAGGCGACGGTAGGTGCCGTGGCTAGGGAGGGGGCAGAGGAAATCCCTGCTGCTCCCGTAGAGAGAGATCTGCCTTCTCCAACGCCTAGGCAGGAAATGGAAGGTAATTTGTAGTTTAGTCACGATGCCACCGCGAGTCTTCATGCCTTCAGTCGGCTTGACTATTCCTTGCTGTAAACTTCAGTTGATATGCAACCGTCATTACTCCCGGGCACAGAGGGCGCAGAGGAAGCGATTGCCCGGGAGCAAGGAGAGCTTGCCCCTGAGATCCTGTCAGTTATTACCCCTGGTGTGGAGTGCACGAAGGAAGTCCCTGCCGCGGGTGATGCTCCTCCAGGCGAGGTCCCTGCTCCGATGGTGGAGCGTCCCGAAAGAGCAGAGGAGTCCTCTTCTTCTTAGCAGGTCGATTACGGTGGCAGCTCCAGTGATGAAGAGTTCCCACATGTCGACACAGAGACTGAGGATGCCGGGGCATCTTCGGCCTCTGAAAGTGATCACCTGACTTTCAGCCCGCCCCGGTTGTCATGGAGTGGTCATGGGCTGTCCGGCTCACTTGTCAGCGAAGGGGCTGGGGCCGCAGAGGTTGCCCTTGGAGATTTGAGCCTAGTACCGACTGAGGTGAGGATCCTCCCATGGTCGGTGCTTGCTGCCCTTCCTTTCTTTTCTTTTTAGCTTTTTGATGTACATATTTCTGGTGCAGACTGAGGTGGTTCTACCAACCATGACGGTGCAGATACCCCTCCCGGCTCTAGGCGCGGGTCACGCAACTTTCCCGCCCCTCTTGCGGCCTATCGCACTACGATACCCCAAGGACTATGCAGCGGCAGTGGCTCCAGCGGGACCCGGAGCACTTGTGAGGGTTGATGAGTTGCTAGCAGTCGAGGACTCTCAGCCATTGGAAGTCGCACAATGGTCGGCTTCGGAGAAAGATGGCCCCTCAGAGGTAGAGGCGGGGGACATCGTCGAAGAGGAAGCCGGGGCTATTGGGGCCTTGGCTCTCACTGCTAAAACTGGCCACATGGGGGTCAGTCGAGTTGGAGGTGAGGAACAAATGTCCTTGGCTCTTGATGTTCCTGTTGCAGCTTCATCCCAAGGGGCTGGCGGGGAAGTCATCGTTATTGAGACTCCAGCTACCATATCGGCCACCGCGGTTGTTCCCCACACCAGTGCGCTACAGATCATGCCGTCGTCATCTTCTGGGATGGGCGACGATATCTGGGCCACTGTGGACAGTAGAGTGGAGTTCGAACTACCCGAGACGTCACCGCTCGGTCTCTAGTCGTCGAGTGACCTTGTGTGGCAGTTCTTAGGGACCCTTCAGCAGACGATAATAGCCAGCAAAGATTTGACTTATATTCGGCTGAGGGGCTTGATAGAGCACTTATCCCGCTCGCTGTTGGCTTTTGGTTACCCCATGGACGACTGGACTCCACGGGTGGTTTTGCTTCTGAAGTATGTGAACAGAAAGGATTCTTAGGCCAGGAGGCAGCTGACCAGCTGGCGGCCATAACACTGGAGCGAGCTGAATGTTGAGCAGCTCTCATCTCTTTGAAAGGGACTGCAGCGAGGATGAGGAATGATGCCAATGCCTCTTTACAGCACCGAAGCTTCCTCACGGCCTGGATAGCAGAGCTACAGGCCGAACTTTCAAGGGCAGAGGCTGAGCTTCAAGAAGTAGAGCGCCTAGAAGTCCAGAGGATGGAGAAGCCAGAGATGGCCGAGGGACAAGCTGCTTCCCTCGGGGAGAAACTATCTCAGTTGGAGGCCACTGAGTTCAGACTGCAAGAACTAACCCGCCATCCTTCCTTGGGCATTCCAGAGCTAGAGGACATCTTCCGACGCCCTCTGCCATAGTCTTTTCTATTTGCCCCTTTCGCTGGACTTCATGTATTCCGGGGAATGCCCCGCGTAACATGTACCTTTTTATTTCATAGGAATGAAAAATCTCCATCTTGCTATTTGAATGAAGACTCCATCCTTTCATTATCCTTTTCTTTTTCCTTTCCATTCGCTAGTTAATTCTAGTCCGAGTGTGTGAGTCACTAGGGCAGGAGAGCGCTCACGCCTTCAGCAAAGGGGTGAGGTGTTCGCTCCACCACGCCGTGACCATTCTCGGAACCAAGCAATGGCTAGTGCAGGCCAAGAGTCTGGAGGACCAAAAGGGTATAGATGCCCCTTCAGGGCTAGGAAATAAGGACAGATGGCCTGTCAGCTGAATCCATTGAAGCTGATGGAAATTGAGGGTAGGGTTTATTCATCAACAGAGTTTATATGGAGAAAAAGCAGTCTGCTGCTTAATGAGGACAAGGGGTCTAGGTTAGGGGGGAAAGTTGACCGGTCATGTCGATGGCGACAAGGGTCGATAGAAAGTCAGTCAGTCTAGGAGACGAAAACCGAAAAAGGTAGCGATCGATCTTGCCGATGGTGACAAGGGTCGAAAGAGGTAGCGACCGATCTTGCCGATGGTGACAAGGGTCGGGATGGTAGACGGTCTTGCCGATGGTGACAAGGACTGAAAAAGGCAGCGACCGATCTTGCCGATGGGGACAAGGGTCGAAAGAGGTAGCGACCGATCTTGCTGATGGTGACAAGGGTCGGAATGGTAGACGGTCTTGCCGATGGTGACAAGGGCCGAAAAAGGTTGCGACCGATCTTGCCGATGGTGACAAGGGTAGGAAGAGGTAGCGACCGATCTTGCCGATGGTGACAAGGGTCGGAATGGTAGACGGTCTTGTCGATGGTGACAAGGGCCGAAAAAGGTAGCGACCGATCTTGCCGATGGTGACAAGGGTCGGAAGAGGTAGCGACCGATCTTGCCGATGGTGACAAGGGTCGGAATGGCAGACGGTCTTGCCGATGATGACAGAAACCGAGAAAGGTAGCGACCGATCTTGCCGATGGTGACAAGGGTTAAAAAGGTATCGACCGATCTTGCCGATGGTGGCAAGGGTCGGAGTGGTAGATGGTCTTGCCGATGATGACAGAAACCGAAAAAGGTAGCGACCGATCTTACCGATGGTGACAAGGGTCGGAAGAGGTAGCGACCGATCTTGCCGATGGTGACAAGGGTCGGAATGGTAGACGGTCTTGCCGATGATGACAGGGGCCGAAAAGGTAGCCGGTCTTACCGATGGTGACAAGGGCCGAAAAGGGTAGCGACCGATCTTGCCGATGGTGATAAGGGTCGAAAAGATGGCCGGTCTTGCCGATGGTGACAAGGGCCGAAAAGGGTAGCGACCGATCTTGCCGATGGTGACAAGGGTCGAAAAGATGGCCGGTCTTGCTGATGGTGACAAGGGCCAAAAAAGGTAGCAGGAAGTGGAATGGTGAACGAGGCTAACCTCGCTACTACATCATCATCTCATCATTCATTTTTTTCTTTTTTTTATCACATTACTGACTCAAGCGCCCTTTCAGGTTTTTGCCGAAGCCAGCCCCCTCTTGCTTTTGCCCACGCGCCCCTTCGGGTTTTCACGTGGCGGGGTACCCGATTTTGCCTATAACTCCCTTTCGGGTTTTCGCTACAGCCGGGTTATGGCCATTTTTGCCCCTACCCTAATGTAGGAATAAGGCCGGCGGGATATCTCTATTTTTAACCCCTTCTTTTTTTTGCTCTTTTTTTTTGTAGGAAGAAGTCGGGAAACACGAGAGCCTGCCCGCTAGCATGCCGATAGGCCTCGTCGATGATGACAAGGGTCGGCTCCTGGTTTAATTCGTCGACATTGGTTAAATGCGGAAGCAGAGGGTACAGTTCTTAACAGAGATGGAAGGTCCAGGTTAAGGGATAGAGGCTGACCGATCCCGCCGATGACGACGAGGGTTGAACATATTTTTATCCCTCGGCATGGGTCACTGTGGAACGCGGATTTTTATTTATTTATTTATTTATTTTTTTGATTTATTGGCGTGCCAGTCACCGAAGTGACGATTTCATTGTGCGCTCGATCTGACATGGTCAGTCGATTGTGAAGTCTGAGTCAGGACCCGAAGTCCGTCATACCATAAACGCTATGACGTTAATTACGTCCTCCCTAAGGAGGACAACTCTTGATTAAACGCTAAAGATAGGAGGCGGACAGCGGTTAAGCCGCATGCTCAAAAGAGACGGAAGTCGTTCACTTGCAAGACATTAAATGGATTAGACGAAGCAGGGGTTGGTTATTTTCGGGATAAAATCGACGGCATATTCCCACCATCTTGGACCATGCCAAGTGGGGAATAGGAAACCACCCATGCAGTGGCAGGGTGGGATCCGTAAAAGATCGGGCATAATTGACCCGGAATTTGAGTAAGCACTGGCGTAACATGACGCGCCCCGTGCATACGCGATGTTGTATCTATATCCCCCTTCAAAGGACCATCGGAGAGCATGTAGGGACATAGCTCCGTGGGCCAACGGGGTTGAGAGAGGACATCGCAGCTACCTGGCAAGGTATGTGTAAATTTCGGCAGCATGTCCCCTCAACTTGGATTATGCCAAGAGAGGATAGGTCATCATCCACGGAGTGCCGGGATGACAACCGAACGAGGATGGGCACCGGGCCCCGGGACATCGCTTGCCTTTATTCCATTGATTAATATCCCCTCGAAACCCCTCAGAACTCATGCAGTGACATGGCCCTTTGGGTTCATGAGGGTGAAATCCGAATCGAGAGTGAAAACTGTAGGGGAGGTCTCCCCCAATAATGTGTCTTCTCAAGGCATCAATGACAGTCTCTGAACATCCCCGGGACATATGTGTGAAGAGATCAGAAGGCTGATGAATGGTTTTGCAGAGATGGCCCTCTGACTGGACTTCATTTGGCCAAGAAGGAGGGTCTCGGCATAGGTTTCTATCGGTCGAATGGAAGAGCTCTCGGCATGGTTTTAATTTGACAAAGAAATAAGGTTCTCGGCATGGGTTTAGCTGGCCGAATGAGGGTCTCGGCGTGGCTTTAATTGGCCGAAAAAGGGGGCTTCTCGGCATGGTTTAGGGGTTGAAAAAGGGGGGTCTCGGCGGCGGCTTCCCTGCGCGCTCATGGCCGCGCCGAGAAGGTGGCGCCGAGAGGCTTGCATGGAGGGGTTTGAATAGGCCTATAGGGGAGGGGGTCTCGGCGTGGAGCTTCCCGGCGCGCTCCTGGCCGCGCCGGGAGTCTGGCGTCGGGAGGCTTGCATGGAGGCTCACGTGAAAAGGGTTGAAATGGCTTTTTTTTTCGGTTTGCTGAAGAGGGAGGCCTCTCGGCTGGATAGTTCTCGGCGGGGAATTATGCACGCCGAGAAGGTGAAATCGCTGCAGGGTTTCAGGGTTCAGACGATACTCTGCTTCTGGGATTCCTGAGTTTTCTGGCTGCGATTGAAGTTAAATTTGAAGTATAGGAGGGGGGATTTCATGGATGTTTCACTGAGAAAGGGCCAAGGGGGATCTGGAGGGTAGAATCGATGGGGAACGAGGCCATCGTCCGAGCCCTGAGTAGCTTTCATCTATCTGCTGCCAGACGTCTGGGGGGGGTCAAGAGTGGCTGTCTCTGATCCCCCAGACTAGCACGGTGGCATCGAAGAAGCAAAACGGCGGTGAAAGAACCCTCAGCGTCGGGACTCCAGATCTTAATCACTCAACGGTTAGAGTGAAGACCCAGGGTTACGTTCATCTGCGGGTTCAAATACATCTTTTACAGCCGGCAGTCCGGGAAACCAAGAGATTGATGTCTCTGGTTCCCGAACAGCACAAAAGGCTCGAGGGGAAAAACTCGAACGTATACGGAGGGCATACCATTGAGATAAGAAGGGAGGTAAAGAATAGAACCCAACGACCCACTAAATAGGGGTGGGAGTTCTATTTTCATCCCTGCTCTAAGAACAGACTCAACTCTGAAGCTTGAATCATTTCGCCCATGGGGCATTCAGACAAACAGTACGCATGCGTATAGAGACAGGGGAAGCTCATATTGCCCAATATCCATCACGGTAACTGCATTTATTTCATCCCACTACCATTGTTTACATCGACTGCAGGACTAAAGCCGAAAAACATAAAGAGGAGGAACAGGGGGAGAATCCTATGAATAATCGAAGCACTAAAACTTAGACTACTACATACGGAGAACAATAAAAAAAAAGAACAGCGAACATGGGGGGGGGGAGGGTGGAGTATTGACTCCTCTCCCTCCCCTTAGCAGCCCACCTGGAGCCTTTTCTTCTTCTTCTTCTCTTTTGCTTCTTCTCTTCCCTCAGCCGAGGTCTCTCCTTTTTTTTCTCTTCTTGTTCTCTTTTTTGTTCGCCCTTTTTTTCTTTTTTTTCATCTGTTCGAAGGGAGGGGGCTTTTATAGCCATTTCCCCCCTTCTCGGCAGGCTCCATCACGGCGCGCCCCAAATGGGGCTTCCCGGCGCGATTGCAAGTGGCTCTCGGCGCCCTCTTTTGGGCTTCGGCAAGTGGCTCTCGGCGCCATCTTTTGCAGGCCCAATTAAAGCTTTTTAGCCACTTTCACAGGCCCATTTGGGTCTTTCAAGGGCATCATCACCCAAAAGGGGTCTTCCATTGGTGACACAGCTTGTATCATTATTAAGGTTTTCATCAGTCCGTAGACAGGGGTCTCATCAGTCCGTAGACAAGGGTTTCATCAGTCCGTAGACAGGGGTTTCATCAGAATTGCCATCTGAACGGTGACAAGACCGGGTATTATCTTATCGATATCGTCACTTGAATGGTGACGAGCTCGGGCATCAGCTTTAGTCCGGAAAGGCTTCTGCTGGGAGTATAATCTGTGGAGACCATTCTTCTTCCGTTCTGACTTTGCAAAAGCCTTTGCAATCTTCATCTGCCGGTACCGGCTTCATCTTCATATCATATTACATCTGTCAGTAAGCCGACATCTAACTTACCCTGACATATCATTCGTGGATTCTTGGACAAAACGGTAGTACAACTCTCATCAAAGGGCTGGAAGGTCTCATCAGTCGAGTGACTGCTGCTTTATCAGTGCTGCCGTCTGAGTGATATTGACACCGGGCATCAGCTTTGCCGACAAGGGCTTTAGGAGGATAGACAGTTGATGAGCTTCATCATTGGTCTTTCATTGTTGGTCCGACCCTCTTTTCAATTATGTTTTCACCCTTGTTCATTTTCCAGGCGTCAACAAATGCCCCCCACCTGCGGGCGGCGTAAGCGCAGAATAAGCGGCACGGGGCTTGCAGGTGTCTTTCATCATTCGAGGGTATCTTCCTCAATTTGTCTTCAATCCGGTTCTCAGACCTGATCATCTTGATGCAACAATATTTTGCACTCTTATCTTCCCTTTTCACATTTTCATTCTTCATATTTTCTTTATTTTCAGCAATTTGGAGCTTCTTAGCACAGGGCATTGACTTCTCGGCGCGAAGCTTCTCGGCGCGAGGGACCTCTCGGCGCGGAGCTTCTCGGCGCGGACGAAGGTGCTCTGGGCCTGGGGCTTCTCGGCGCGCCCTGGCGGAAGGGGGCCTCGGCGAGGGCTTCTCGGCCTGGGGCTCTCGGCCTGTGGTTCTCGGTGCGCCTTCTGGCCGCCGGGGGCTCTCGGCCTGAGCGGTTCTCGGCGCGCAATTCATCGCGCCGAGACCCTGCTCGCTTGGGCCCCTATTTGAGGCGCCGAGACCCTTGTTTTTCTCATTCTCAACCTTTTTTTCTCTTTCTTCATGTTTCTTTCATCGGCGGGAGCTGTTTCTCCTCTCTCGGCCGTCTCATCTTCTTCGCCCGTCAGGACGCTCTTTGGGGATTTAATCCCTTTTGATTTCGGGACCACCCCCTCTTGGTTGGTGATTCCCTATTCTTTTTGGGCAGACCCCGAATAAGGGGAGATGCTGCCGAAATTTTATAGAATCTCATGTTGCAATCTACACAAGACTGGCTTTTAATTCACATTTTTTCTTCGACTGCAGGCACTGCAATGGCTTCCAGTTCTGATGCTGCATCTTCCGGAGCTGTTGGTGCTAGCTCATCGGCCCAGCCAGACATATCTCGGGCCACAGTAAATTGGCTGAATGTGCATAACCTGGATTTCGGTTATGACAGGATTGCTTCATTTGACGAATCATCTGACTCTGAAACGGACACCGTGTCGACAGCCCGGGTATACTCCACGGCGACTGACACATGCTTCAGGCGAGATGGTAACTATCGGCTAGACCTCCCGAAGGACCGACATTTGATGCCGTTCATCCGGACTTTCACAGTGGGCGGCATGCGAGATTACCGGATAGCTCGCATAGTTGAAGTTGCCATCCTTGCTGAGCGAGATAGCCTGAAGGACTCAGTGTATCGCAGCAAGGCCATCTATCTTCCTGGGGAAAAGCGCGACTAGGATGCCGTCCTTGGCATAACGGAGCTGGAACCAGAGAAGAAGATGCTGGTCTGGGCCCCGGAATTCACACCTGCCCGGTGGGATAATGCTAGCGGCCGAGTTCATAGGGAGAAGCCCGGCTATGGTATGTTGTTGGCACCATTAAAGTGGGGATACCGCGAAGAACCCTTCGTGCTAAATTGTTCGGCCGTTCAGTTCAAGTACCTTCTGGCCGCTGGCTGGTTCGGAGACACCAAAATCACTGACGCCCACGTATTCCGAGTGGGGGCAGTGGAGTTTACAGAGTTTGTTCTGATAGAATATGCCCCCTGCTAATCAGAGCAGGGGTGTACCACAGTGTCTTCGCTTCTAGATTCCGGTATCCCATATCCCGAGGGCTGTGCTGTGGAATGTTTGAAGTGTTCTGCCCTTTGTTCAACACTTTCTATACAGCAGAGGGGGAGACATCCCTGGATCTTTGGAGTTTATCACAGCTCTCCAGCCTGCCCATTGATGGCGAGCCGTATGAGGAGGTTTGCTTGTCAGATTCCGAGAAGGATAGCTCTGATGGCGAGGGCAAGTATTCCATTGGCTTCTCATATCGATATCTGATGAAGGTATACCGCTCCATCTGTCTGGCGTACAGCAGGGGGTCCTCTAAAGGCTATCAACCCTAAGAGAAAGGCAGCAAAATGAGGGTCCGGATAGGGCAGTGGATCCAGTATTTCTTTGACGGTCCCCTGAAGTATGCAGACTTTCCTTCTATGGGTCCAGCTGCTAGCAGGCAGGTAAGGGCTCCCCGTTATAAGTCGGCGCTACCCTCCTCATTGCGCCGTGCAGGCAGCGGCGGTCCCAACCCAGCAGACGTAGACCCCATCACACACTGTGCGGCCTATTTCACATTTTGGCTGTGCACTTTTGCCCTCCCACAAGGGGACGAGACAGTCATTCGGCCAGAGGCCATATATCCAGCTTGTCAGATGGCATGGGGGATGAAGCTGTCGCTCTGCCCAGTGGCCCTGTGTTTGATATACAAATCTTTGGGGGACCTATACAAGCATCAGACTCCCCGTTCTTTGAGGACCGTGGGTCCTTTTCATTTCTTCAACGCCTGGATCTGCAGTATATTCCCTGAATTAGCTCCGAGAACCTTGCAGGCGGATACAGTGTCACCCAGGATGGTTGAATTTGCCAGCGCTGAGCCTGGTCCCTTTTATGATAAACTGTTTAAAATAAGGGGCCGACTGATAAAAGTACCAGTGGACGCCCCTGGCAGCATACATTTCTGGAGCTTGGCAGCAGGTTCAGCTCCTTTGATTGATCCTCAGAGAGAGTGCAAGCTGGAAGAGATAGAGACATATATCCACCCTGTCTCAGGGGTCAACACTGCTCGGCCAATCCTGGAACCGGAGCTGGTGAGATGGGCCATGGCAATTCGGCCCAGTGTTTTGGTTTACAGGAAGGGTGGCCTGCTTCTGTTGGAGCCATATTATCCGTTCCGCTTTGGGCGAAACTTGGGCTACGACCAGCATATTCCTACCTCGGCTGCCCAATTTCCCCTAGATAGCCGGGCCAAGCACGGGTCCATCATTGTTGGCGAGGGCCGGTTGTGGTGGGATTTCTATCATCGCCAGGATGATGTAGTTTTCAGGGTGCCCCCTGGTTCTAACCGTGTTCCCCGGGTAACACCAGAATATATCAAATGGTGGAATATCCGGACCGACTTTTATAGGGACGGTAGGGGTGCCTTCTGGGACGTGGCAGAGCGCTCCTTCCTGAAATAGCAACCTGGGCCGGTGTTTGATATTTCTGAAGCCCACTTGAAAAAACTTTACTCACAGCATCTGAGGGAGGCGGAGAATTATCTGACTCAGCGGCGGGCCTTGAAGGAAAAGAGTTCCGAGCCGCTTGCTCCTGTCTTCGCTGCTATCAACGAGGACACCTTTATGCAGAGTT
Source organism: Amorphophallus konjac (assembly GCA_022559845.1). Classification (NCBI taxonomy): domain Eukaryota; kingdom Viridiplantae; phylum Streptophyta; class Magnoliopsida; order Alismatales; family Araceae; genus Amorphophallus; species Amorphophallus konjac. The sequence goes on along the minus strand of CM040127.1, from coordinate 121,725,738 downwards.
TGAAACATCTGAGCCATGTAGGGGGCACTCGCTTGGAAGTGCAGCAATACCCATTTCCTGTCGAAGAGCCGCTGCCGACAGTAGCTTCCTGGAGGGGTCCAGTTGATAGATTTCATCCATATAGGACGTTTGTACGCCGAGAAGATAGAACTCAGATGTATTATAGACAAACGTCCTGGCTGTTCATTCTGCTAAATTTGCATGGATTATCTGCAGAAAGCCCGATAGCTGGCATATTGAACAAGTCACTGTTTATATCATTTCATTATGTCGATGGTTGGGGCATGGACCATCTTGACTTGTTTCGATGCCTTGACTTTCGCGGCCATAATGATCTGGCAGCTTTGGTAGAGAAGTGCCAGATATTTGGTGATGTGTGCTGGCTCATCAAGGAGGCTGCTTCCCGCTCCAAGGAGGTAGCTTACCTGTACTGGCCACTTTCTGTATTCTATGACGGCCCGGCAGGTAAGATTTCTTCTCTTCTGATTGCAGTGTTTTCTGCTTAGCATCTGAATTTCGCACCCACTGATCCCATCATCCTTCTGCCATTTTCATCAGACCGGCCTGATATAAAGCGGCAGGGGCTCTATAGAAAGATTATTGCGCAGGCCGAGAAGCCCACTTATTTTGAAGTTCCTACCGCAGCACCGACCACTACTCCCCTGCCTCCTGGCAAGAAGAGGAAGGCTTCCGCAGTCAAGACTGCAGTTGGGAAGGCCAGGAAGGCCAAAAAGGCCCATATTCAACAGTCGACTTCGGTGGCGATGGATACTGGGACCCCTCTCCCTGACATTCCATCATTTGATGAGTTTGAGCTACAAAGGGAGGCTGCTTCGACACCGGTTCAGGGTAACGTCAAGAGCTTGCATTTGCATTCTTCACTGTCTTCTGCAGGATCTCAAAGAAGTCCTTGAATCTGACCCATTCTTTTTGCACAGCCGAAGAGACAGTCATAGCACCTTCTGTGGTGGAGACCAGATTGCGTTCTCCTACGCCGGCTAGTGAGGCGAGGGGTAAGTGTATCTTCTCATCTTGTTTCATACCTGTATTTGTTTTCTTTGCTACATTTCTCAGAGGTCTCTTTTTGCATCAGCGGCAGGCGAGGAGCAGACTGAGGCTGTGGTGACAGAAGAGTTGCTTCAACCACAGGAAGGTCACAAGGCTCAGTCGAAGCAGCGTGCCGTTCTGGCTAGGCGCATAATTACCCGGTCTACATCTCGGCATGTTTTAGAGGTGGCCCCACAGTGTATAGCTAGTGTGGAAATATCCTCAGGCAGTTCTAAGACCACCTCTGACGAGGAGGAAGCGACCTTCAGTGAGAGTGAGGGAGATGCTCCTGAATCAGAGGCCCCACTTGTATTTGCAAAGGGTGATCCGTCTTTTCAGCCTGCTAAGCTGGTGGTGCTATCTCCTGAGGAGGAGTTGCAAGAGGAGTTTGCCGGGCTCGATACCGAGATTGACATAACTCCACCATTTGTCATTCCGACTACGGAGCTTCCTTCTCTTTCACCCCACTTCGAGGATGTGGACCCTGCTTCAAGGGTGGGTTCCTTTTCATGTTTGTTGCTTCATCTGCCCCTTCCTTTTTTTATATCTAGCGCTGAAGTTGCTTTGTTTTGGTCTCAGGGCATTGCCATTGCTAGCTCAGACATAACTGCGGCTATCACGGACATTTCTTCCATGAGCTGGGCTATTGTCCCTTTTTAGCCTTTAACTTGCACGGTAATTCCCGAGATCATTTGCCCTGTGCCGGCGCGGATACAGTCCTCGACGGATTTAGCATCGTTGGACTTAGGATCACCAGGAGAGATTTCCATCCTTGTCAGGGCCTCAGAGTTCAGAGCCGAAGTAGACCCAGCCAGAAGCTCCGCTTTCATACCGGCTGCCATAATGTCAACTGCGCCTGAGTCAGCAGTCCCTGCCATAGTGGCTATAGAAACTGGATTTCTGCCTTTACAGACTAGAGACCCTTCGCCCCCATTATCAGGAAGAGTAGCTGAAGATGAAGCCCTTATTCAGAAGATTCATGAAGAGATAGCTCCATCATTCATCGGTCCTCCCTCCGCTGATGTTCAAGCCATAGCGCCCGAGACGGAGGGGGAATCTTCAGTTCAGCCAGAGGGCACGGAGAGGGACCGGCCAGTTCTTCCAGCAGATTTACCGTCTTCATCCTCTCAGCCGGATGTCGCACTGTGGGCAGACATCGATAGCGAAGTGACCTTCGAAGTGATCCCCTCTGCTTCTTTTGGCTTTGCATCGTCCGAGAGCTTTGTCTGGCAGAACCTGGATATGCTGCGCCAGCTGGTAGAATCTCAGCCTGGCTTGACATATTTGCAGCTGAAGGAAATTGCTGATCGCTTCACTGCCGGTCTGCAGGCTATGGGTTGCCCTCTGGACACATGGGCTCAGCGGGTCTTGCTTTTGCTTAAATTCGTGCATCGGAGGGATTTCCTAGCACGGACCATGGTTGATAAGCTAACGGCGCTGAAATTGCAGAGGTCAGAATGCAAATCCGAGTTGGGGAAGCTGACACTTATGCTTGATGGACGCCGAGCTGAGCTAGAAGGTGCTATTCAGCGGGAAGAAGCTGTGCAGGACCGGATAGCCCTACTGGAGATGGAACTCTCTGGACTTCGAGCCGAACTGTAGCAACTCTCCTTTATCCGGCTGCAGTCTGAAGAGGAGGTAGCCTCACTGGAGGGACGGGTGATGTCTCTTCAGGACATGTCCGTTGGGCTTCAGGAGGAGGAGGCGCGCCTTCATGAGCTAGGAGCCACCCCTTATGTGGGTCTTCTGGCCTTCGAAGATATATTCCGGCGGCCGTGAATTGTTTATCCCTCCTTTTTTGTTCTCTTCTATAATGTGATGTCCCCTCGGGGCCCTTCATGTATTCCCTTTTTATTGGAAAGGAATCTCTTGGCTTCAAGCGTCTCCATCTTACTTTGCATATGGTTTTATCACTTTGGGAAGTGGGGTAGCGGTTTTGACAATCCCTCATGCGAACGGCTCGTACTTGGCAGGAGAGCATCCACCCCTTCAGAGAAAGGATGGGGGACTCGCTCCACCGCGTGACGGCATCCGAAGAGGTGCCTAAAACCGGATTTTGTGAGTGGCAGCAAAGATCCTTCTGACCATGTGCGCCGTAAAGGAGACAATTCGCAGGAGTGTGAAAGGAGAGGCTCCATCAGAATAGGCGTGAGGTCTAGACTGGGTAGGGGTTATAGTAGATGGGACAATTAAAGGATATGTGGTTTTCATCAAGACAGACGTAGGGTCTGAACTGGATAGGGTTTCATCATTGATCGGGCGAAATGCCGGTCGATCAATAGTTGGTTTCATCATCGATACTGGGTTGATATCGATGCAAACAAAGGGATTTATAAGTTTTATCAGGATAGACGAAATGTCTAAACTGGACAGGATTTCATCATTGATCGGGCAGGGTGCCAATCGATCAACAATTGGTTTCATCATCGATCTTGGGTTGATATTGATCCAAAGGGTTTTATAAGTTTCATCAGAATAGACGAAAGGTCTAAACTGGGTAGGGTTTCATCATTGATCGGGTGAGGTGCCAATCGACCAACGGTGGGAAGTGTGTGAAGGTGTAGGTCTCATCAGGATAGACGTAAGGTCTATTCCAATAGGTTTTATCGCAGGTGGGACTTCGCCAAGAAATGCGTGGATTTTGTCAGGACAGACGTGAGGTCTGAACTGGATGGGCTTTAGCAAAAATGGTGATGGGTTTCATCGTCGGTGGGACGTTTGAAAGAGGGTATTTAGATTTTATCAGGGTAAGCGTAAGGTCTACCCCGGAAGGGTTCTATTGTCGGCGGGGCGCGGAACCAGTTGACCGACTGAAGGCTTTATCAATAGAAGGGAGGTACAGGTAGCGTGCCGGTTGGCATGGAACTTTTTTAAATTACCAGATTACTGACCCAAGTGCCCTTTAGGGTTTTCACCGGAGCCAGCCCCCTCTTGCTTTTGCCCACGCGCCCCTTCGGGTTTTCGCGTGACGGGGTACCCGATTTTGCCTGCAGTGCCCTTTCGGGTTTTCACCACAGCTGGTTTTTTGGCCATTTTTGCCCTTATCCGGGATGTCCGAACAAGTCTGGCGGGGTATCTCCATTTTTAACCCCATTTTTTTTATTTATATATACATATATTTCCTGAATTGGGACTTCAGCACGGATCAGGCGATGTGCTGCTTCATTAGTGCATGCTCTTATCATCGGTATTGGGTATATACCGACGCAAGGATTTTATAGGTTTTATCAGGGTAGACGTAAGGTCTACACTGGGCTGGTTTTATCATTGATCGGGCAAGGTGCCGATCGACCAATGGTAGGTTTCATCACGGCGGGACGTAAAGGGGTATGCAGATTTGATAGGACGGGTTTCTTTGTCGATCGGGCAGGATGCCCATTGATCAAAGGTGGGTTTCATCATCGGTATTGAGTTTATACCAATGCAAGGATCTTATGAATCTCATCAGAATAAACGTAAGGTCTACCCTGGGCTGGTTTTATTGTTGATCGGGCAGGGTGCCAATCGACCAACAGTAGGTTTCATCATCGGTATTGGGTTGATATCGATGCAAAGATTTCATAGGTTTCATCGGGACAGACGTAAGGTCTAAGCCGGATAGGTTTCATCATTGACCGGACAGTGCGCCTAATCGGTCAAGAGCTGATTTCATCATCGGTATTGGGTTTATACCAATGCAAAGGTTTCATGGGTTTCATCGGGATAGACGTAAGGTCTAAGCCGGATAGGTTTCATCATTGACCGGGCAGTGCGCCTAATCGGTCAACAGCTGGTTTCATCATCGGTATTGGGTTTATACCGACGCAAAGATTTCATAGGTTTCATCGGGATAGACGTAAGGTCTAAGCCGGACAGGTTTCATCATTGACCGGGCAGTGCGCCTAATCGGTCAGCAGCTGGTTTCATCATCGGTATTGGGTTTATACCAATGCAAAGGTTTCATGGGTTTCATCGGGATAGACGTAAGGTCTAAGCCGGATAGGTTTCATCATTGACCGGGCAGTGCGCCTAATCGGTCAAGAGCTGATTTCATCATCGGTATTGGGTTTATACCAATGCAAAGGTTTCATGGGTTTCATCGGGATAGACGTAAGGTCTAAGCCGGATAGGTTTCATCATTGACCGGGCAGTGCGCCTAATCGATCAACAGCTGGTTTCATCATCGGTATTGGGTTTATACCGACGCAAAGATTTCATAGGTTTCATCGGGATAGACGTAAGGTCTAAGCCGGACAAGTTTCATCATTGACCGGGCAGTGCACCTAATCGATCAACGACTGGTTTCACCATGGTGGGACTTTGGGCAAGGAATGCGTGTTTTATCAGGACAGACGTAGGGTCCGTACTGGGTGGATTTGATCGTTGATCGGACAAGGTGCCGGTCGATCGACGAGAAGCTTATGACGGGAGGTGAGGTTTCTTTAGGATCACCATATTACTGACGCAAGCGCCCTTTCGGGTTTTCACCGAAGCCAGCCCCCTCTTGCTTTTGCCCACGCGCCCTTTCGGGTTTTCACGTGGCGGGGTACCTGATTTTGCATGCAGTGCCCTTTCAGGTTTTCACCACAGCTGGGTTTTAGCCATTTTTGCCCTTGCTCAGAAAACCTGAACAAGACCGGCGGGGTATCTCTATTTTTAACCCCATTTTTATTATTTATTTTCATTCTCTCTTCTTTTTTTTTTATTATTCTCTCTTCCCCTCTTTTGGGAGGGTGACAAGTCAGACTGCCATTAGATCATGATGAGGGATAGCTTGGTTAGGGCGGAGTGCTGCTAAACCAAGGAAATGGTGTATCTCGGCTAGGGCAGGATGCCACTAAGCCACGGGAAGGTAGCTTGGTTAGGGCGGAGTGCCACTAGACCAGGGAAAAGGTAGCTCGGTTAGGACGGAGTGTCGCTAGACCAAGGAAGAGGGTAGCTCGGTTAGGGCAGAGTGCCGCTAAACCAAGGAAGAGGGTAGCTCGGTTAGGGCGGAGTGCCGCTAAACCAAGGAAAAGGGTAGCTTGGTTAGGACGGAGTGCCGCTAGACCAAGGAAGAGGGTAGCTCGGTTAGGACGGAGTGCCACTAGACCAAGGAAGAGGGTAGCTCGGTTAGGGCGGAGTGCTGCTAGACCAAGGAAAAGGGTAGCTTGGTTAGGACGGGGTGCCGCTAAGCCAAGGAAGAGGGTAGCTCGGTTAGGGCGGAGTGCCGCTAAACCAAGGGAAGGTAGCTTGGTTAGGGCGGAGTGCCGCTAGACCAAGGAAAAGTGTAGCTCGGTTAAGGCGGAGTGCCGCTAGACCAAGGAAAAGGGTAGCTTGGTTAGGACGGGGTGCCGCTAAGCCAAGGGAAGGTAGCTTGGTTAGGGCGGAGTGCCACTAGACCAAGGAAAAGGTAGCTCGGTTAGGACGGAGTGTCGCTAGACCAAGGAAGAGGGTAGCTCGGTTAGGGCGGAGTGCCGCTAAACCAAGGAAGAGGGTAGCTCGGTTAGGCGGAGTGCCACTAAACCAAGGAAAAGGGTAGCTTGGTTAGGACAGAGTGCCGCTAGACCAAGGAAGAGGGTAGCTCGGTTAGGACGGAGTGCCACTAGACCAAGGAAGAGGGTAGCTTGGTTAGGGCGGAGTGCCGCTAGACCAAGGAAAAGGGTAGCTTGGTTAGGACGGGGTGCCGCTAAGCCAAGGGAAGGTATAGCTCGGTTAAGGCGGAGTGCCGCTAGACCAAGGAAAATGGTAGCTTGGTTAGGACGGGGTGCCGCTAAGCCAAGGGAAGGTAGCTTGGTTAGGGCGGAGTGCCGCTAGACCAAGGAAAAGTGTAGCTCGGTTAAAGCGGAGTGCCGCTAGACCAAGGAAAAGTGTAGCTTGGTTAGGACGGGGTGCCGCTAAGCCAAGGGAAGGTAGCTTGGTTAGGACGGAGTGCCACTAGACCAGGGAAAAGGTAGCTCGGTTAGGACGGAGTGTAGCTAGACCAAGGAAGAGGGTAGCTCGGTTAGGGCGGAGTGCCGCTAAACCAAGGGAAGGTAGCTTGGTTAGGGCGGAGTGCCGCTAGACCAAGAAAAAGTGTAGCTCGGTTAGGATGGAGTGCCGCTAAGCCAAGGAAGAGGGTAGCTCGGTTAGGACGGAGTGTCGCTAGACCAAGGAAGAGGGTAGCTCGGTTAGGACGGAGTGTCGCTAGACCAAGGAAGAGGTAGCTCTTTGCCCGATTAATCAGGGAATATTGGTTGGGCAGCATGATATAGCTTTAGGTGTCTACCGTTGAGTGGTGAGAATTGGATTTCTCCTCGATGGTTAACAACCATGTAGGCCCCTCCCTCGTAGACCCTATGTATCACATAAGGACCTTCCCAATTAGGATTTAGCTTTCCTTTTGGGTTGGACGCCATGACTTCTCTTTTCTTGACCATGACGAGGTCACCTTTCTTAAATTCTCGTCCTTTTACGAGTTTGTTGAATGCAGTGGCCATGCGGGCCTGATACATCTGGATATTCTTCTGAGCTTGGAGGCGCTTTCCTTCCAATTCAGCCAATTCTTGTAATCTTCTTTCTGCATTGGTTTGTTCGCCATGGGCCAGGTCATATTGGACTGCCACTCTAAGTGATGGGACTTCCAGCTCTAATGGAACTACTGCCTCTGAGCCGTATACCAGTGAGTATGGCGAGCACCCTGTAGGTGTCTTGAAGACAGTGCGGTATGCCCACAGAGCTTCATACATCTTTTCTTCCCAGTCCTTCTTAATAGAACTGACGACTTTAGCCAGCAAGGTGCATAAAGTTTTGTTGAAGGCTTCTGCCAATCCATTTGCCTGTGGATTGTAAGGAGTGGAAGTCCTCCATTCGATCTTATACTTCTCGGCAAGCCGATAGATCTTTTGATTTCTGAAATGACTTGCATTATCAGATATTATCCGGCTGGGGATCCCAAACCGGAAGATAATGTTCTGCTTGATGAATCTGGCGACCAGTTCACCAGTCAATTCTCGTAATGCTATAGCTTTCGCCCATCGGGAGAAGTAATCTGTCATTGCCAGTATGTACTTATGTCCGGTCGAGGAGGTCGGTAGTGGGCCGACCACGTCAGTTCCCCATTGTGCAAACGGCCAGCTAGGGACTGTAGGGTGCAGAACGGCAGGTGGCCTTCTAGGCACAACAGCATGCTCCTGACATTTCTGGCATGACTTTGCAAACTTGCAACAGTCTTCAAACATAGTGGGCCAATAGTAGCCCAGCTTCTTGATTTCTATCTTCATCTTAGGGCCAGCTTGATGAGCACCTGCCGTCCCAGCATGTATTTCTTTCATTGCTTGCCAAGCTTCCTCAGTAGACAGACAGCGGAGCAAAATCTTCTTGCGTGCATCTGCCATTATTCGGAACAGAGTTCCATTTCTGAATTCATAAGAATCTTTGATCCTTAGAAGTTTCATCTTTTCTTCTCTTTTCTGCGGCAGCTGTTGGTATGAAAACCATTGTAGTAGGTGTTGTCTCCAATCAGATGCCTGTTCTGTACTGATCATGGCGACTTCATTTTCTTCGGGGCAGCCTTCTAGCATGCTGGGGACTTGCCGTCGGTTTATAACAACAATGTTCAGTGTCTCATCTGGTGGGACTGCTATTGAGCTGGCTAGCTTTGCCAATGCATCAGCCTGGGCATTATGTGCACGGCCCACATGCTTGAGCTCAATATGATAGAATTTCGCCATGAGGCGCACAGCTTTTTGGTGGTAGGGGTTCAACTCCGGCTGTCGCACTTCGAACTCCCCTTGGATTTGCTTTATTATCAACATTGAATCTCCGAATACCTGAAGCATCTGGATATCCATGTTGAGGCTGATGTGCAATCCGATTATCAGAGCTTCATACACGGCTTCATTATTAGTGCAGGGCTTGTTTATAGAACAGGAAGTATGCACAACCTCCCCTTCTGGTGATCTTAGCACAATACCGGCTCCGGCCCGTATTCTGGTCTTTCCATCGGAGTCCGTCTCTATTCTAGATGCTCCATCAAAGAATAGCTGCCACATAGTTGACTGAGCCTGGCAGGCTTCTAGTGTCTCATCATCGGGTAACTCAGTCCCCAACATATCATCCTCTGGCACAGGATGCTCTGCGAAGAAATCAGCCACGGCCTATCCTTTTATTGCCCTCTGGGGTATATATGTGATATCGAATTCCATCAGAATTACTGCCCATTTGCCCAACCGGCCTTTCAGTACCGGCTGAGTCAATATGTATTTGAGTGGATCTGCTGTAGATATCAATCTGATCTCATGTGACAGCATATAGTGCCGGAGCTTTTTAACGGCAAAGACTAGTGCCAAGCATGTCTTTTCTATATAGGTGTAGCTTTCTTCAGTTCTAATCAGCCTCCGACTCAGGTAGTATAGAGCCTGCTCTTTGCCTTCTTCATTTATCTGTGCTAGCATTGCCCCCAGGGAACAGTGTGTGGCTGCAATGTACAGTATCAGGGGCTTGCCCTTAATAGGTGCCCCCAGCACTGGAGGGGTCTTGAGATATTCTTTCAGCTTCTCAAAGGCTTCCTGACAGCCATCATCCCAGAGGAACGGTACATCTTTCATCATGAGCTTGTGAAAAGGGTGGCATCTCCCCGACAGATTTGATATGAATCGTCGGATGTAGGCCAAACGCCCTTGTAGAGATCTCAGCTCGTGGAGATTCCTTGGTGGAGGGAGCACCTGGATAGCTTTAATCTTGGATGGGTCGATCTCAATGCCCCTATGACGGACAATGAACCCAAGGAATTTTCCACTGGACACGTCGAAGGCACATTTCATAGGATTCATCTTGAGTTCATATTTGCGCAGCCTCTGGAACACTATCCTCAGGTCTTGCAGATGTTCTTCTCTTCTGCTGGTTTTCACCACCAGGTCATCAATGTAGCACTCCACTTTCTTGAAGAGCAAATCATCAAAGATCTTTGTCATAGCTCTTTGATAGGTAGCGCCGGCATTCTTAAGGCCGAACGGCATTCTTTTATAATGAATTATCCCCTTCGGGGTGCGGAATGCAGTGTGCACTCTGTCTTCTTCAGCAATCCAGATCTGGTTGTATCCGGATGACCCATCCATGAATGACAGGGCTTCATGGCCAGTGGTTGCATCGATCATTACTTCAGTGACTGGCACTGGGAAATCATCTTTCAGGCAAGCCTTGTTCAGATCCCTGAAATCTACACATATTCTGATCTGCCCATTTTTCTTCTTCACGGGCACTATATTGGCCAGCCATGTAGTATACTGGTTCTCTTCAACAAAGCCCACATCGATCAACTTGTCGACCTCTTTATTGATCTGATTAATCAGTTCGGGACGCATTCTCCTGGAAGGCTACTTCACAGGGCTTGCCTCTGGGTTTATCGCCAATCGGTGCTGTGCCACATCAGAACTCAGTCCCGGCATTTCATCATATGTCCATGCGAAGCAGTCTCGGAATTCTTTCAAAAATTGAATATACTATTCTTTGACAGCTGGCTCCAGTAGTGCACTGAGGAATGTCGGCCTTGGCTCATCTGCTGACCCCAGATTCACTTCTATCAGCTCATCGACGGTGGCTTGGCCTCCGTCTTCAACTTCTGGTGGGGCTTCTTGCAAATCAATAAAGCCTCCCGGGATATAATCTTCTTCATTCTCATGATTTTCTGTTTCATCACACTGATCATCAGCAGATGCTGGTGCATTGTATAAGGCCAATACGGCCGGATTCTATTCAGTCTGCCCCGAGGACGTGACTGGCTCAGCGGAAAACTTCGAAGTGGAGTCTTCCGTGGTTAGAGGCTCTTCTGATGTGGGCTCCCCTGAGAGGTCATCATCATGTAGAGCTCGGAATTCTTTTAGAATGCGCCCAAACTCCAGGCACTCTTGCAGCTCTCTGGCTACTTGATCTTCATCAGGGGTTCCCGTATCAAATTTCGCTTCATCCTGGAACAGATCCTCCTTGCAAGATAGATCTTCCCAGTACCAATCTCTCTTTGTCTCGTCAGGTATCCCCATCCTTGGCTGATTGTCTGGGATTTCATTGTCCACTACGGACTGATAAATGATTTCTTCATCTTCCGAAGGGTATTGGTCATAGTCCATCCCAGGGGAATCTTCATGCTGGTAGAAGGTAGAGATGACGTCTACCTCAGCTTCATAGTATTCTTGCAGGGTATAACCCAGTCCCGGGTGCTGTGTGATCTTCCTCAGTTCTTTATTATCTCGAGGTGGATCCCATAGCTCCTTGAATGCTTTCTTCTGGGCTGCAGACTGTATCGATGGCATTTGCATCTTGGAGAACATCTGCGAAACCCGTTGGGTAGTGTACTCTAGGCCTGTAATTGGCACCATCCGATTTGCGGCTTCTTCAGGGACCATGCAATCTTGATCATCTTCTTCGACTGCCCCCCCGGTGTAGAATATGATAGGAGGCTCGCAAAAGCGAGGGATTTTCATAGTCTTCAGTGGCAGCACCATCTGGTATTCTATGCTGGCTATGGGCTTGACTAGACCCTGAGGAACTTCCACCTGTGTGTATTTTTCTTTCATCTTTTCTTCAGTATCATCTGGATGTATGCCAGGAGGAGTGATCCGAGCAAAATCACCGGCATAAGAGATGTGAGATACCCCATGCTTTTTAATGTAGCCCTTTGGCGGCGGCGGAGGCCAATTTTTTGTTTTTGTCGCTGGCTTTTCTTGGCTGACCACAGCTTCTTTTCCTTTATCCCTTTGTGACACCTCGGTGTAGTAGGATGCATCGAGCATATGGCACTCGAACACTTCGAAGGGATGTAGGTCTGCAAACACCCTTTCTTCCTTCCCTTCATGGCAGTATTTTATGCATTGGTGTAGCGTGGATGGCACTATCTGATATTCGTGCAGCCACGGTCTTCCCAACAGGGCCTTATACATGGTGTTGGAGTCGATTACATAGAATCGTACCACGGTAGTGAGGTCGCCTAGTGTGAGGTTGAAATCAGAGAGGTGTTTCACATTTCTGGTTGAACCCCGCAATCTTCATGTCTCTGACCTTAGTGAGCTACAGATCAAAGTAGTATTTCTGATAGATGCGGTATGGGAGAATATTCACAGCAGCCCCTGGATCTATCAGTATTCTGCTTATCGGCTGACAGTTCAGGGAACCCCTTATATATAGCGGTCTATTATGGCCGGCATTTGGGATTAGCATATCATCCTCCGTGAATGTGACTGATGGCCCAGTATTCACTTCTGCCAAGAGTGCTTCACATTGTACCGGGGACTGCAGGGCATCCACGATTGCTTGGCGAGCTTCTTCACTCAGAGAGAGAATTTCCCAGATGGAGAATCTGGTAGGGAGCCTCTTCAGCATTTTCATGACTCGACTGCCCACCCGGACATTAGATAGTCTCATCTCCTCTGCCCATCGGGGTCTTGGAGGTTCATGCGGTGCCTGTGGCCTTTGCTGCCCAGTCCCAATTTTATCTTCTTCATCGGTCTCCCGGAAGGCTTCTTCTGTAGCGACTGCCCCTGGTTTTGCTAGAGGGTTACTTTCTTCATTTTCTTCATGCTGTTTCTGCTTTCCAGCTGCTGTCTGCTGGCATTTTTTGCTTTTAGCTGGAGCAGTATGAGACGGTTGCTCGTCTTCTAAGCTGGACAGGAACTCCAGAATGAAGGGGCTTCATCTGCATTCTTTTTGTCTTGGTACAGACTGGCAGGGGGAGGAATCTGGACACCTCGTATCTCTGGTTCCGGGATTTGATAGGGTTGCTCCCCTCTGAACATAATATTATGGTTGGCTGGTGGTGGGCGACCCCATCTTCTCCCAGAACGTGTTGCATGAGCCGAGGTAGAGGCTTCAGCATGGTTAGCTTCTAGCGGGGCATCGGATGTTTCTGGCTCATCATCCTCCCCGGGCAAGGAAAAGAGTACTGACAGAGTGTTACATTGTACTGTCGTGACCTTCTTTCTTTTCCTGGATTTGGGCCGTTTCTTCTTCTTTTGGGAATTTGGCTCTGCTGGCTCCTGCCCCCAGAAGGGTTCATTCTCAGCTTTTTCTTGTTCTGCCTCTGGCTGCTCTTTGATTTTCAATTCTTCGAGCTGTTCCCAGAGTATACAGTCTTTTATCAGCAGATGCTCGGGCTTTTTCTGTTCGTACTCATCAAGCTCATTAATATATTACTGCAGACGCCTGGCTGCCGGGCTTACTTCTTTATGTGTAGGGAGGGGAGTTTGTCTCCTCCGGTTGTGAGTAGGGATCCGGATGACTGGTCCGGTCTCAGCTGTATGCCATATTGGCTTTATCGGAGGCGGCTCGGGCCTTGGGGTAACACCTCGGATAACTGCTCCGCTGGTACTGGCTGCAGGGGTCTTCTTTCTGCTTTTTATGGGTATCATCTGCCATCCTTCCTGATCCTTCTGTGGGGTGAGGAAGCAAGCTTCATAGGTATGCCTGGTGCATTCTTCAACGGCTTCCTTGGGCAGCTGTTGGTAGACTGAGATCATATTGGCAGCCACTCTCCAGGGTGGAGGCTCATGTGGATGGGGCGGCTTTACCTGGTAATCTCCCAGCTGCAGCTCACCTTTCTTGACCATTCCTTCCATGATATCTTTGAAGACATAACAATCTTCAATTGCGTGCCCCAACGCACGGTGAAATAGACAGAACAGCAGATCATCTTTCTTTGCTGCATCTGCTGGTCTTTTGGGTTCAGGCAATGTTACCTTATTGAACTTGTATGCCCAGTTGAACAGTGCGGCCATCTTATCTTTTGGGAAGGAATATGCTTTTCTCATCTTGTCTCTCAGAGAGACTTTATCTTTTCTTTCTGTTGTATCTGCCAGCGGGGGAGCTTCATCTGCCCCTTTCTTCCCCTTCTGTTGCTCGAAGGTTCTGAAATCGACGGTGTTGGCCTCAGAGTGTGATGGCCGTCGTTCATTGGATTTTCCCTTCGGCATAGTGAGAACATTGGCGGTCGGACGCTTGGACAAGAACGTCTCGACTTCCGCCACTATATTATTCAGCCGGTCAAATGTTCTGACATCTGCACCGATAATCTTTTCTAGCACCTCCCTCCTGAGGCTCTACTTGCATATCTGCACCGCATCTTCTTGATGAGGAGGCCTTCGGCATCTCATGGCTAAGTTCCTCCATCTTTTGATGTAGTCCAGTGCAGTCTCATCTTATTTCTGCCTGGTTGCATATAGCTCTGCTATCGTGATTTCCCTTTCCGTGACATGAAATCTGTCACGGAATTTTCTCTGCATATCAGGCCAATCAGCCACTGACCCAGCTGGCAGACTTGAGTACCATTCAAAGGCCAACCCAGTGAGGGATGAGCCAAAGAACTTGAGCAGATAAGCTTCATCGACTGCTAGGTCGCCCATGATTGTAGTGTAGTAGGCTATATGCTCCCTAGGGGAGCCTTGGCCATTAAATTTCTCAAACTTCGGCGGCTTACTGACGCCTGGGGGTAGTTTCTTGGTAGTATACTGGGGAGGATACGGTACCTTGTACACATCATAAGTACCCGCATCACCACCAGTCTTTTCTGACAGCTTCATTTCCACAATTCTTTCAATCATCTGCTTGTGGGCTACAGCTGGATCTATCTCTTCTGGGAAGAAGTGAGCTTGTTGCTGGCTGTGAGGAGTTGTCATCACAGTGGCGCGCAAGATGGGCGCGGTAGGCTGTGTCTGAGACACAGAGGGCTGAGCTGCTGTTTGCTGTGGAACAGGTTGGCTCGGTGTCTTACCCTTATCAGCTAGGGGAAGGTTAGCTGGGATAGCCGTCTCTGTTGAGCTGGATGTTTGCCCCATAAGTTCAGCTTGCTTTGTGACTGATGTAGCTTCATGTCTCTCATTGAGCTGTCTTCGGAGAGCACTGATCTCCTGCTGATATCTCCTGAACATCATCTGGATCATGGGATCCAAGGTTGATGGGATTTGCATATCTTCAGAAGTCCCTTCAGCATCATCAACAAAGGGATTGTCTTCATCCTGTGCCGTCACCACATTGACTGTCATGGTGGTGATCCTACGGGCTTCATCATATTTCTTCATTTTATCTTTTGCAGCCTGGCCTCTTCTTGTGACAGGACCAGGTCTAGTAGCCAACCTGAGCAGCTCATTCGGCTGAGTTGGTAGTATATCTTGCCCCCTGGCGAGTCCAGCCATGTTGCAGGCGAAGATTTGCATTTTTCCCTTCCGCCTGTAGACCTTTCTTTTCACTTGGTCAGGATATCTGAGCCGGTCAAAGACCGATATTCTTTCTTTGGCTTCTTCCCGGTACAGGTCTTCTTTATCATATCCAGGCTTGAGGCCTTCTTCATAGTGGTTTGAATCGGAGGAAGAGGCTCCGATCATCGTTTCTTGAAGTGTTTCTTCTTTTTCTTCACCTCTGGTGCCCAAGGCACGGGATAGTCTTTGTTGACCGAGGGCAGAGCTCCCCAAGTAGTGGAAGTAGTCTTGGAACGTGGATTTTTATTTATTTATTATTTATTTATTTATTATTTTTTTATTTATTATTATTTTTTGATTTATTGGCGTGCCAGTCACCGAAGTGACGATTTCATTGTGCGCTCGATCTGACATGGTCAGTCGATTGTGAAGTCCGAGTCAGGACCCGAAGTCCGTCATACCATAAACGCTATGACGTTAATTACGTCCTCCCTAAGGAGGACAACCCTTGATTAAACGCTAAAGATAGGAGGCGGACAGCGGTTAAGCCGCATGCTCAAAAGAGACGGAAGTCGTTCACTTGCAAGACATTAAATGGATTAGATGAAGCAGGGGTTGGTTATTTTCGGGATAAAACCGACGGCATATTCCCACCATCTTGGACCATGCCAAGTGGGGAATAGGAAACCACCCGTGCAGTGGCAGGGTGGGATCCGTAAAAGATCGGGCATAATTGACCCGGAATCAGAGTAAGCACTGGCGTAACATGACGCGCCCCGTGCATACGCGATGTTGTATCTATATCCCCCTTCAAAGGACCATCGGAGAGCATGTAGGGACATAGCTCCGTGGGCCAACGGGGTTGAGAGAGGACATCGCAGCTACCTGGCAAGGTATGTGTAAATTTTGGCAGCATGTCCCCTCAACTTGGATTATGCCAAGAGAGGATAGGTCATCATCCACGGAGTGCCGGGATGACAACCGAACGAGGATGGGCACCGGGCCCCGGGACATCGCTTGCCTTTATTCCATCGATTAATATCCCCTCGAAACCCCTCAGAACTCATGCAGTGACATGGCCCTTTGGGTTCATGAGGGTGAAATCCGAATCGAGAGTGAAAACTGTAGGGGAGGTCTCCCCCAATAATGTGTCTTCTCAAGGCATCAATGACAGTCTCTGAACATCCCCGGGACATATGTGTGAAGAGATCAGAAGGCTGATGAATGGTTTTGCAGAGATGGCCCTCTGACTGGACTTCATTTGGCCAAGAAGGAGGGTCTCGGCATAGGTTTCTATCGGCCGAATGGAAGAGCTCTCGGCATGGTTTTAATTTGACAAAGAAATAAGGTTCTCGGCATGGGTTTAGCTGGCCGAATGAGGGTCTCGGCGTGGCTTTAATTGGCCGGAAAAGGGGGCTTCTCGGCATGGTTTAGGGGTTGAAAAAGGGGGGTCTCGGCGGCGGCTTCCCGGCGCGCTCATGGCCGCGCCGAGAAGGTGGCGCCGAGAGGCTTGCATGGAGGGGTTTGAATAGGCCTATAGGGGAGGGGGTCTCGGCGTGGAGCTTCCCGGCGCGCTCCTGGCCGCGCCGGGAGTCTGGCGCCGGGAGGCTTGCATGGAGGCTCACGTGAAAAGGGTTGAAATGGCTTTTTTTGTCGGTTTGCTGAAGAGGGAGGCCTCTCGGCTGGATAGTTCTCGGCGGGGAATTGTGCACGCCGAGAAGGTGAAATCGCTGCAGGGTTTCAGGGTTCAGACGATACTCTGCTTCTGGGATTCCTGAGTTTTCTGGCTGCGATTGAAGTTAAATTTGAAGTATAGGAGGGGGGATTTCATGGATGTTTCATTGAGAAAGGGCCAAGGGGGATCTGGAGGGTAGAATCGATGGGGAACGAGGCCATCGTCCGAGCCCTGAGTAGCTTTCATCTATCTGCTGCCAGACGTCTGGGGGGGGGGGGGTCAAGAGATGGCTGTCTCTGATCCCCCAGACTAGCACGGTGGCATAGAAGAAGCAAAACGGCGGTGAAAGAACCCTCGGCGTCGGGACTCCAGATCTTAATCACTCAACGGTTAGAGTGAAGACCCTAGGGTTGCGTTCATCTGCGGGTTCAAATACATCTTTTACAGCCGGCAGTCCGGGAAACCAAGAGATTGATGTCTCTGGTTCCCGAACAACACAAAAGGCTCGAGGGGGAAAACTCGAACGTATACAGAGGGCATACCATTGAGACAAGAAGGGAGGTAAAGAATAGAACCCAACGACCCACTAAATAGGGGTGGGAGTTCTATTTTCATCCCTGCTCTAAGAACAGACTCAACTCTGAAGCTTGAATCATTTCGCCCATGGGGCATTCAGACAAACAGTACGCATGCGTATAGAGACAGGGGAAGCTCATATTGCCCAATATCCATCACGGCAACTGCATTTATTTCATCCCACTACCATTGTTTACATCGACTGCAGGACTAAAGCCGAAAAACATAAAGAGGAGGAACAGGGGGAGAATCATATGAATAATCGAAGCACTAAAACTTAGACTACTACATACGGAGAACAATAAAAAAAAGAACAGCGAACATGGGGGGGGGGGAGGGTGGAGCATTGACTCCTCTCCCTCCCCCTAGCAGCCCATCTGGAGCCTTTTCTTCTTCTTCTTCTCTTCTGCTTCTTCTCTTCCCTCAGCCGAGGTCTCTCCTTTTTTTTCTCTTCTTGTTCTCTTTTTTGTTCGCCCTTTTTTTCTTTTTTTTCATCTGTTCGAAGGGAGGGGGCTTTTATAGCCATTTCCCCCCTTCTCGGCAGGCTCCATCACGGCGCGCCCCAAATGGGGCTTCCCGGCGCGATTGCAAGTGGCTCTCGGCGCCCTCTTTTGGGCTTCGGCAAGTGGCTCTCGGCGCCATCTTTTGCAGGCCCAATTAAAGCTTTTTAGCCACCTTCACAGGCCCATTTGGGTCTTTCAAGGGCATCATCACCCAAAAGGGGTCTTCCATTGGTGACACAGCTTGTATCATTATTAAGGTTTTCATCAGTCCATAGACAGGGGTCTCATCAGTCCGTAGACAAGGGTTTCATCAGTCCGTAGACAGGGGTTTCATCAGAATTGCCATCTGAACGGTGACAAGACCGGGTATTATCTTATCGATATCGTCACTTGAATGGTGACAAGCTCGGGCATCAGCTTTAGTCCGGAAAGGCTTCTGCCGGGAGTATAATCTGTGGAGACCATTCTTCTTCTGTTCTGACTTTGTAAAAGCCTTTGCAATCTTCATCTGCCGGTACCGGCTTCATCTTCATATCATATTACATCTGTCAGTAAGCCGACATCTGACTTACCCTGACATATCATCCGTGGATTCTTGGACGAAACGGTAGTACAGCTCTCATCAAAGGGCTGGAAGGTCTCTTCAGTCGAGTGACTGCTGCTTTATCAGTGCTGCCGTCTGAGTGACATTGACACCGGGCATCAGCTTTGCCGACAAGGGCTTTAGGAGGATAGACAGTTGATGAGCTTCATCATTGGTCTTTCACTGTTGGTCCGACCCTCTTTTCAATTATGTTTTCACCCTTGTTCATTTTCCAGGCGTCAACAGTCACATGTCGAGGCAAGGATAGATTCATTAACAGGGATGAAAGGTCCAAGTTAAGGGTAGAGATCGACCGATCTCGCCGATGATGACGAGGGTCGAACATAGGTTTGTTCCTCGATATGGTTTACATGTCGAAGCAAGGGGTATGTTCATTAACCGGGACGGAAGGTCCGCGTTAAAGGTGGAGGCCGACCGATCTCGCCGATGGTGGCGAAGGGCGAATACGGGTTTAGTAGGGGATCTCCGGTGGGACTTTTGATGGTTGTCCCTTGGGAGTTTCATTAGGAGGAGAATAAGGAGGAACTTTTTGGATTACCACTTTACTAACCTGAGCACCCTTTCGGGTTTTCGCAGAAGTCAGCCCCCTCTTGCTTTTGCCCACGCACCCTTTCGGGTTTTCACATGGCGGGATACCCGATTTTGCCTGTAACGCCCTTTTGGGTCTTCGCTACAGCCGGGTTATAGCCATTTTTGCCCTTGTCCTGATTTAGGAACAAGACCGGTGGGGTATCTCTATTTTTAACCCTATTTTATCTTTTTTTTTTGTTCACATAACAGAAGGATGTTGAGAGAGCAGGCTAGGACACGAAGTCTTGCGCCGAGAAAGAGGGTTTACTCGTCAGCACGAAGGCAATGCTGACGCAAAGGCTAGATTTGGGCCGATCCGAGCGTAAGGCCCGCAATGGCAACGTTGTATAAAGGTCGGCTAGGACATGAAGTCTTGCGCCGAGAAAAGGGTTTATTCATCAGCAAGAAGGTAATGCTGACGCAAAGGGGTAGATTTGTGCCGATTCGGGCGTAAGGCCCGCAATGGCAATGCAGTATAAAGGTCAGTTAGGACATGAAGTCTTGCGCCGAGAAAAGAGTTTATTCGTCAGCAAGAAGGCAATGCTGACGCAAAGGGGTAGATTTGTGCCAATTCGGGCGTAAGGCCCGCAATGGCAATGCTGTATAAAGGTCGGCTAGGACATGAAGTCTTGCGACGAGAAAAAGGGTGTATTCATCAGCAAGAAGGCAATGCTGACGCAAAGGCTAGATTTGGGGCCGATCCGAGCGTAAGGCTCGCAATGGCAATGCTATATAAAGGTCGGCTAGGACATGAAGTCTTGCACCGAGAAAAGAGTTTATTCGTCAGCAAGAAGGTAATGCTGACGCAAAGGGGTAGATTTGTGCCGATTCGGGCATAAGGCCCGCAATGGCAATGCTGTATAAAGGTCGGCTAGGACATGAAGTCTTGCGCCGAGAAAAGAGTTTATTCGTCAGCAAGAAGGCAATGCTGACGCAAAGGGGTAGATTTGTGCTGATTCGGGCGTAAGGCCCGTAATGGAAATATCGTAGACACTATGCGAGTCTGGTCGGGCCGACCATCACTGGACCGAGATGCGGGTAGTTCGGTTAGGGTGGAGCACCATAGAACCAAGGTGAGGGTGGCTCGGTTAGGGCGGAATGCCACTGGACCAAGGTGAGGGTAGCTCGGTCAGGGCGGAGTGTCACTAGACCAAGGTGAAGGTAGCTCGGTCAGGGCGGAGTGCCACTGAACCAAGGTGAGGGTAGCTCGGTTAGGACAGAACGCCACTGAACCAAGGTAACGGTAGCTCGGTTAGGGCGGAATGCTACTGAACCAAGGTGACGGTAGCTCGGTTAGGGCGGAATGCCACTGAACCAAGGTGAAGGTAGCTTGGTTAGGGCGGAATGCCACTGAACCAAGGTGATGGTAGCTCGATTAGGGCGGAATGCCACTCAACCAAGGTGAGGGTAGCTTGGTTAGGGCGGAATGCCACTGAACCAAGGTGGGGGTAGCTCGGTCAGGGCGGAGTGCCATTTGACCAAGGTGAAGGTAGCTCGGTCAGGGCGGAGTGCCACTGAACCAAGGTAAGGGTAGCTCGGTTAGGATGGAACGCCACTGAACTAAGGTAACGGTAGCTTGGTTAGGGCGGAATGCCACTAAACCAAGGTGACGGTAGCTCGGTTAGGGCAGAATGCCACTGAACCAAGGTGAGGTATTCCGATCACTCGGGGAATGTGGGTTGTGCCGTATGATACAGCTTTATATGCTTCCCATTGAGTGGGGAGAACTGGATGACTCCTTTGTGGTCCACCAGGATGTAAGCACCTCCCTCATATACTCGGTGGATGATGTACGGTCCGACCTAGTTTTTGACCAACTTCCCTTTGGGATTGGAGGCCATCACTTCTCTTCTTCTGACCATCACCAGGTCTCCTTTCTTGAATTCTCGACCTTTGACCAGCTTATCGAAAGCACGGGCCATGCGAGCTTGGTAGAGTTTGATTTTTTTTTGTGCCCGGAGGCGCTTTTCTTCGAGCTCGGTGAGCTCTTCCAATCTTCTTTCTGCATTGGTTTGTTCACCGCTGACTAGTCCATGCTAGATGGCGACTCGCAGCGAAGGAACTTCTAATTCAGTCGGCACCACAGCCTCTGACCCATACATGAGGGTGAATGGTGAACAACCGGTTGGGGTTTTATAGATGGTATGATAGGCCCAGAGCACCTCGTACATCCTTTCTTCCCAGTCATTTTTATTAGACTTAACAGTCTTTGCCAGCAACGTGCATAGTGTCTTATTGAAGGCTTCTGCAAGTCCATTAGCTTAAGGGTTGTAGGGGGACGATGTCCTCCAGTCAATCTTGTATTTGTCTGCTAGCCGGTAAACCTTTTGA
The DNA here is from genome assembly GCA_022559845.1 of Amorphophallus konjac. NCBI lineage: Eukaryota > Viridiplantae > Streptophyta > Magnoliopsida > Alismatales > Araceae > Amorphophallus > Amorphophallus konjac. The sequence goes on along the minus strand of CM040127.1, from coordinate 121,704,312 downwards.
TTTCTGAAATTGCTACCATTGTCAGAGATAATTCGGCTGGGAATCCCGAATCGGAATATTATGTTCTGCCAGAAGAATCTTGCAACCAGTTCTCCCGTGACATCTCTTAATGCAACTACTTCTGCCCATCTAGAGAAGTAATCTATAGCTGCTAAGATGTATTTGAACCCTGATGACGATGCTGGTAGTGGCCCTACTACGTCCGTGCCCCATTGAGCAAACGGCCAGCTTGGTAAGGTTGGATGTAGTGGCACTAGAGGTCTCCTTGCCACGTTGGCGCATTCTTGACACCTCTGACAAGCCTTGGCAAACTTGCAGTAGTAATCAAACATAGTGGGCCAATAGTAACCCAATTTTTTTATCTCGATTTTCATCTTTGGGCCGGCCTGATGCACTCCAGCTGATCCTGCATGGATTTCTTGCATCACCTGCCCCGCTTCTGCTAAGGACAAGCAACGAAGTAGGACTTTCCTTCGGGCATCTGCCATTATTCGGAACAAGGTTCTGTTCCTCATCTCGTAAGAGTCTTTAACCCTCAGAGTTTCATTCTCTGTTCTTTTTCTTTTGGGAGCTGCTGGTGTTGGAACCACCGTAGGAGATGTTCTCGCCAATCGGGCTGCTGAACCTCTGCGACGGCTACCACCTTAACTTCTTGTCCATCGGCTAAGACCTCTGTTACATTGGGGACTTGTCGGCAGTTGATCACTGTTATATTCAGGCTCGAGTCTGGCGGGACCGCCAAAGAACTGGCCAGCTTAGCGAGGGCGTCTGCCTGAGAATTATGGCCTCGGTTGATATGCTTGATGCTGATGAAGTAGAATCTTGACATCAGGTGGGTTGCCAGCTGATGGTAGGGGAGAAGCTCTTGCTTTCGTACATCAAACTCTCCTTCCAGTTGTTTTATAACTAGCATGGAATCTCCGAATGCTTCCAGCATCTAAATTCCCATGGATAGAGCAATTTGCAACCCGATTATCAGGGCTTCATACTCTGCTTCATTATTTATGCAATGCTTATTTATCAAGCAAGATGTGTGCACCACTTCCCCTTCTGGAGATTTTATGACTATGCCTGCTCCTGCCCTGACCCTGGCTGATCTAGTGGCAGAGGCGTCAATTCTAGAAGCGCCATCGAAATATAGCTGCCATAAGGAGGGCCGCACCTGAGCGACTTCCAGGGTTTCATCTTCAGGAAGCTCCAGTTCCATCAGGCAGTCCTCGGGTACTGTGTGCTTAGCGAAGAAGTCTGCGATAGCTTGGCCCTTGATGGCCTTGCGCGGCACATAGGAGATGTCGAACTCCATAAGGATTACTACCCATTTGCCCAGGCGACCTTTGAGTGCCGGCTGGGACATAATGTATTTTAGCGGGTCCTCTTTGGATACCAAGCTGATTTCGTGCGACAACATGCAGTGTCGAAGCTTCTTAACTACGAAGACCAACGCCAGACAGATTTTCTCAATATAGGTATACTTCTCCTCAGTTCTGACCAGTCTCCGACTGAGGTAATAGAGGGCTTGCTCTTTTTCTTCTTCATTATTCTGGGCCAGCATTGCCCCATGGAATTATGTGTGGCTGCTATATATAGTATCAACGGCCATCCTTTCACCGGTGCGCCCAGCACTGGAGGAGTCTTCAGATAGTCTTTCAACTTGTCAAAGGCTGTCTGGCAATCTTCATCCCAATAAAAGGGAACATCCTTCATCATCAGTTTGTGGAAAGGCTGACATCACCCTGAAAAATTGGAAATGAACCACCGGATATAGGCCAAGCGGCCCTGTAGTGATCTTAGCTCGGAGAGATTTGTTGGTGCAGGTAGCTCCTGAATTGCTTTGATCTTTGTGGGGTCTATCTCGATTCCCTGATATCGGACAATGAAGCCCAAGAACTTTCCTCTCGACACTCCGAACGCACATTTCATAGGGTTCATCTTTAGCTCATGCTGCCTCAGCCTCTAAAAGATAATCCGGAGGTCCTGTAGATTACCTTGTTTTCTTCTGGTCTTGACCACCAGATCATCTATGTAGCACTCGAGCTTGTGGTAGAGCAACTCATCAAAGATTCTGGTCATCGCACGCTGATAAGTTGCGCCAGCATTCTTTAGTCCGAACGGCATCCTCTTATAAAGATAGATGCCTTTAGGGGTTCGGAAGGCAGTGTGAACCCGGTCATGCTCCGCGATCCAAATCTGGTTGTAACCGGATGACCCGTCCATGAATGACAGGGCCTCATGACCGGTTGTAGCATCAATCATGACTTCCGTTATTGGCACCGGGAAGTCATCCTTGGGACAGGCTTTATTTAGATCTCGGAAGTCAACAAATATCCAGATCTGTCCATTTTTCTTTTTCACGGGGACGATATTTGCTAACCATGTGGTGTACTGGTTTTCTTCGACAAATCCCACGTCAATAAGCTTGTCGACTTCAGCACAAATTTGACTGATGAGTTCTGATCTCATGCGCCGCGGCGGTTGCTTCACCGGCTCGGTTTCAGGGCTGATTGCCAACTCATGTTGTGAAACTACAGGATTCAGACCTGGCATCTCTTTGTAAGTCTTGGCGAAGCAATCCCGGTATTCTTGCAACAGCTGGGTGTACAGCTCCCGTTCTTCTGGGGACAGTTGGGCACTGAGGAAGGTAGGCCTAGGGTCCTCCTCACTTTCCAAGTCGACTTCTATCAGTTCGTCGACTGTGGCTTGGCCCCCGTCTTCTATCTCCGGAGGTGTCGGTTGGAGGTCAACGAGGTCTGGAATACCATCTTGAGGGTCGAGTACTTCGACTTCCTCATCTGACCCCATTAGAGCTTCTCGTAAGTCCTCTATTTCATTTGATAGTGGCCGCGCGTATTGCTCTTTCAGCAAATCTGCTGCCATTACTGTCTCCCAGGGTAAGAGAGTAGCTTCAATCCTTGCGGATTGGGTTGCAATCGTGCCAGACTGGTGACTGCTTGTTGTTGTTGGGTTGGAACAGCAACTCAGTCTCGTAGCAAAAGGTGAGGGGATCTCGCCTTCTGGGGCAGTTGCATCTTCAATAGGAGTGGCAGTCCCATTATCGGCAGCACACACCTCCTGGTCGGGGCTGGCCAAGGCTTCCCTGATTGGCACAAGGGGTGTGGAGGTCGTTGTTGGAAGGACTCCATAGGAGCGAGAGGTCCCTGCTTCTTCAACACTTTCAGCTTTGCTGCCGCTAGCCGTATCAAATTCGGCTTGCATGGCCACCTCTTCAGGATAGACCTTCTCCCAACATCGGCAAGGAATCACGGTCTCCGCTTCTTGATTTCCGGGTTGCCCCGGGTCAGTATGTTCAGCTTCCGCTGGGTATTCATCGAAGGTTGCTCCCAGCGAGCTGTCTTCAGCATGGTAGAAGGCGGAGAGGGTGTCCACCTCATATCGGCCACTGTGATAATATTCTTCCAGGGTGAAGCCCAACCCCAGGTGCTGAGAGACACGTCTCATTTCCTTATCCAGATTTTCGGGATACCACATTTTTTGGAAAGCTTCCTTGCGCTTTTGAGACTGATCGGAGGGGATGTGTTGCTTCTGAAACATCCTGGCCATCCGATTAGTTGTGAATGCCAGACCCTTGACGGGAACTGACGGGTTGCTTATGTCTTCGGGGAGGCTGCAGTCTATGTCCTCCCGAGTAGGGTGCTCTTCAGCCGTATAGAACAAGCTGTTAGGTCCATCTTCCTGTGTCACCTCCCAAGTTTTGAAAGGCTCGACAATAGGGTTATCAAGGCCGGGAGTTGGCTTGGTGAGGCCGTCTGGGATTTCAATATGATTGTGCCGCCGAGCGACCCGCACTTCATTAGCTTCAGGGTATAATGTTGGGGGTGTTATTCTGCCCACGTACCTGGATGCTGTGATATGGGAGACCACCTTAGGCTTGACATATCCGTGCGGCGGTGGTGGATACCAATTGCCGCCAAATGTGCTTCTCGATGCCCCCGCAGGGGGCTTAGCTTCAGAGGTCTTCCAGGAAGGCCCTGTATACAGGTTGGCGTCCGCCAAATGACATTGAAAAACCTCGAAAGGGTGGAGGTCTGCAAAGATCCTCTCCTCCTTCCCTTGAAGACTATATTTGATACATTGGTGGAGTGTAGATGGCACCACCATATTTTCACTCAGCCATGGGCGGCCGAGCAGTGCTTTGTACGAGGTGCGGGAGTCAATGACATGGAACTACACCGTCATAGTGAAATCCGCTAAGGTAAGGGTGAACTCTGCCACCCCCATTGACACTTCACATTTTTGATTGAAGCCGGCGATACGCATATCCCTGACTTTCTCAAGATGCACGTTGAAGTGGTGCCTCTCGTAGATTCTATCAGGCAGGATGTTGACCGCTGCACCAGGATCAACCAGAATCATGTTCAGCTCCCTTCCATTCAGGTGCCCCTTTATATACAGCGGCCTGTTGTGGCTGATAGTAGGCAGCAGCATATCTTCTGGAGTGAAGGTCATGCTAGCCTCCGGCATTGCCAGCCAAACATGTCTCAAAATGAGCAGGCGTCAGGAGAGCAGTAATGATCACCTGACGAGTCTCTTCACTCAAAGAAAGAATCTCCCAGATTATAAATCTAGCAGGGAGCTTCTTGAGTAGCTTCATTATTCGGCTCTCAGCTCAGACATTGGAGAGCTTCATCTCTTCAGCCCACCTGGGCTTGGGGTAGTCTTGGGTTGCGGGCCCTAACGGACCTGCTTCATCTGCCTCAGATTCGACGCCCTTCTGGCTGGTACCGGATCATTGGCGCTCTTCATTAGCTACTGCAGGGCAGGCTCCATCAGTATTTGGATCTTCGGCAGACTGTGATGGCTACGGGTGAACATCCCTGGATGCAGGGTCAGCCTCCTGACAAGGCTGCTTTCCCTTAGACATTTTCATAAATTCAAGAAATGAAGGGACTGCCTTGCCCCCACTCTTGTTATATAATCCTGGCGGAGGAGGGATCTGGACTCCCTTGATCTCCGTTAGAGGTGTTTTGTAGGGCTGTTCTCCCCTGAATATGATGTTGTGGTTGGGTGGCGGCTGGCGCCCCCATTTCCGGCCTGACCGGGTGGCATGTGCGGTAGTCGTGGCCTCGGCCTTGCCTCCCCCAGAAAGGGGTGTGAAGCAAATTTCCTCTTCTTCCACTTCTCCGGGCAGGTTAAAGAGCACTGATAGAGTATTACAGGAGACAACCTGTGCTTTATTGGCCTTAGCGGCCCTTCTCTTCTTCTTTTGTTTCTTCTTCTTCTTTGCTTCAGCAGGTGCCTGCCCCCAAAACAGACGGCCCTCCCTATCGGATGCTGCTTCAGCTTCCTCTTTTCGCTCGAGTGAGAGCTGCTCTAGTTCTTCCCATGGGACATGGTCCCGCACCAGTAGAGGCTTCAATTCGGGCTGCACGTACTCGTCTAGCCCCTCAATGAGATTTTGTAATCGGCGGACCCCATGATTAGTTTCCTTGACCACTGGCATCAGAGTTTGCCTCCTCCGATTGTGTGTAGGTATCCTGATAGTCACAGGTGGAGTGATCCACACAGGTGTTGCCATCGGTGGAGCAGGTTGGGGTGTAACACCACGGATATATGCCCCCACTTTCGGGCAGGGTGCTTTCTTCCTCTTGTGCTTCGCAGGGATCTGCTGCCACCCCTGTTGTTCCTTCGCGGGCTCTAAGAAATGAGTTTCATATGTGCTCTACGTACTTTCTTCAGAGATTTCTTCGGGCAGTGCCTGGTATAGGGAGATCATGTTGACTGCTGCCCTCCTCCGACGGGCTTCATGCGGTTGAGGAGGGTCCACTTTGTACTCTCCCAACTCAATTTTATTTTTCTTCACCATCCCTTTGACGATGTCCTTGAAAACATAGCAGTCTTCGATTGGATGCCCCAACATCTGGTGGTAGGGGCAGAATCTTGGGCTGTCTTTTCTCTTTAGGTCCTTCGGCCTCTTTGGCTCTAGCAGGGTGACCATGCCATATTCTGTTACCCAGTCGAACAGAACCCGGGTCTTGTCCTTCGGAAATGAATAGGCCTTCTTCATCTTGTCCCTCAGCAAGGGACCTTCTTTACCATCTGGGGCTTCTGCAGGCTGTGGGGTGACTACCTTCTTGCCTTCACCTTTCTGTTATTCAAACGCCTTTATGTCAAGAGCGGTCGCTTCTTTAGGCGACGAGCACCGCTCCACCGCCTTGCCCTTCTGGGTCGTGCTGGCCGCAGATGTAGGGACTGGTCTGGCCAGAAAAGCTTCCACCTCGGCCACGACATTGTTCAATCGATCAAACGACCGTATTTCCATTCCGATCATCTTTTCCAGAACCTCTCTCCTAAGGTTCTGTTTGCATATTTGTACAGCGTCTTCCTGATGCGGGGGCCGCTTGCACCTCATTCTAAGGTTCCTCCACCTCTTGATATAATCGAGGGCTGTCTCATCGGCCCTCTGCTTTGTTGAGTAGAGTTCAGCCACTATGACCTCCCTCTATGTAACATGGAATCTTTCTCTGAACTTCCTCTGCATATCTGGCCAGTCGCTGATTGACCTGACCGGGAGGCTAGAGTACCATTCAAATGCGAGCCCCGTCAGCGAGGACCCGAAAAACTTCAACAAGTAAGACTCATCGGTTGCCAGGTCACCCATGACAGTCATATAATAGTCAATATGTTCTTTTGGGGATCCCTTCCCGTTGAAGTTGTCAAACTTGGGCGGCTTGTTGATTCCCGAGGGAAGCCACTTAGCAGCATGGTGTTGCGGGTATGGCACCCGGTAGGCAACAAACGCGACATAGTCGCCTTCACCCCTTTCTGCGAGCTTCAGCTCGATCATTCTTTCCACCATCATCCGGTTCATGACTGCGGGGTCAACTGGCTCCGGGTAGAAGTGTGCCAGCTGCAGGTACGGGGTGACCAGAGTGGTCGCCTGTGGAGGACGCAGCAGCGAGGGTGTCTGGTGCACCTAGGGGAGCACCGGTGGCATCAGCGGTTGCGACTGTGGTGACCGATGTTGTGTTGTCACCGGGCTTGCTTCTGACGATTGAGGCAAGGTGTAGAGCGGTGGAGGGTCGACATAACGACCCGCTCCCCGAGATTGTTGGGTGTTGCATTCCCACATTATTTTTGACCTTGGTTTTGATGATAACAAAATATTGTGTGTTTGTAGAGAAAATATTTATCATGTGGTTAAATGATTTCAAAACTTTATGTGTTTGGAAGAGCATGTGTTTTGAAATGTCTTTTGATGTTCTTGTGATGGAATGATGCCAAAGATGGTGGTTCATGTTTTACAATTCCATTTACTTGTTGCAATGTGCATTTGAATGTGTATAGATATGGAGTTTTATGTGGAAGAATCAAGTTAAGGAGAACTCAATTTTTGATACATAAACTAACTTGAAGTTTGTGTTTTTACAGGTTCAAGGATGGTTTTTAAACCCTCTCATGTCAAGTGGATGATGGCAATATCTAACCATTTCTTATGCTTGATTTGAATGGGAGTTTTGAGAAGTTTTAGTTTTAACTTGTCTTCACATGGCTTTATGTGTGGGTTGTTTTCAAGAACATCTTCCATGAGATGTTATTGCCTTGAATGAGTTTCTTACATCTCTAAGATGAGATATTTGAGTTTTCAAATGTGCTTATGTGATTCTCATGAAACGTGTTGAAATTTGCTGTAAATGGTCCAAATACTTTGTTAAATGCATGATAATTATATCATGATTTTTGGATATGTTTTTGATGCTAAAACTGGTGTTTTGTAAACCCCCACTAGCATGGGTCGACCCCATGGGTCGACCCCCAGTGTTTCCTGATCGGACCGAAACCCATGAAATGCAGTCTGCTGCATGGGTCGACCCCATGGGTTGACCCATAGGTCATGGGTCGACCCATGGGGTCGACCCCTGGAAAACTGTGTGTTAATTTTGTTCGGTCCGCCCTCTGGTTGCACAGGGGTCGACCCATGGGGTCGAACCATTCCGGCACGGGATTTGTGAATCCGTTTGAAACCCTTTCTAAACCCTATGAAACTTTACCAAAACACCCCCTATTAGTTACTAATCATGTTTAGGCGTTTCTAACACATATTGGGAGGGTTTTATGTGTCTTTTCCCCACCCCTCTATATATATCATTGTGAACTCCGAATTTGACAAGAGAGAACCCTAATGTGCTATCTTACTCTTATATTGTAGGTGAAGAAAGGGGAAAAGGAAGGAGGAGCTATAGCAAGGTGGATTTCATCTCCAACAAAGCATTTCTGGAGATTTTGGAAGAAGAGAAAGAAGAGCGGATCGATGAGAGGATCAAGAGGAAGCTTGAATCACCGTCATCCGACCTCCCACGGAATCGAGAATCAAAGAAGATCATTTTCAGCCTTTTCTACATATGGGGATTCATTTCTTCACTCTTTTCCCATCTATTCCAGTCATTTACTCTTCGTCTATGAGCATGTATTGAACATATAATTTATTTCTGAACTTTAACTCTGTGTGTGGTGAACCGTCTGTGTACGATTGTGATCATATCTTGCCGCGAGTGTTGCGGTGTGTGTGTGTGGATTGATCCCGCTGTTGGATCGTTGTGGAGATGAAGTCTCCGTGTGTGTTGGAGTATATTCTCCGTGTGCTTCGTTGTGAAGCATGTGAAGCCTCACCGGTTCGGTGAGGGGTGGACGTAGGGAGCCCGTCGTGGTCCCAAACCACCTTAAAATCCCCGTGTCCTGTGGTTGGTTGCTTGTTCATTTTTCTTGTTCCAACACATTCGAGTGTGCTCAGAGAGATTGAGTGAACTAGATTTATTTCTGTTCAACTTGTCCTTCATCAATCTCATTAATTGTGCATATTGTTTAAAATCTGTAATTTCGTGTGGGGGACAATTCAACCCCCCCTTCTTGTCCGCGTACATTGTTATCTGGGCCAACAATTGGTATCAGAGCTAGGCCTCTGATTTTATTCAATCTCACGGTTGAGGAGGAAAGATTGTTTAGCAATGGATAGTAGGGGAATGATTCCTGAGGGACATTCTATATGTTGTGCCCCTGTGATTTTGATGATAGCAAACACTATGAGTCAGCATTGCATATCATGAACATCTGTGTCTGAATGATAGTTCTGCCTGTGTCTGAAGGATTGTTCTGCTTTAGGCATATGAATGTGTTATCTTGCATTAGTGCAGACATACAGTTCATACAGCATTGCATTCTGTCAAATATCAAGTCTATACATTGCATATGTTTGTGCATCAATGCATTAACAGAGTCTATATATCGCCAGGTTGCTTGCACGTAGAGTCTATACATTGGCTGCTGCATGCTCACATAGTCCATGCTTTCATTCATTGATAAAGTCTGTACAGCCAAAGCCAATGCATTTCACGTCTCACTAAGCATCTCATGCTATACTGCTAAGTCTGTACATTGGCCAAGTCTGTACAGAGTCTTATTGCATCGTTCATCAAGTCTATACATCGTTGTGGCTTGTACATGCATCATCTATCAAGTGTATACATTCATGAGCATAGTCTTGCACTCATTTTCAATGTGCATACTTCACCTTGTGCACACTGCGATACACACCTACAAGTATGTACATTCGATTGGTGGCATGTCAGTGCATCCATGTTCAATGTACATACTTTCCTGTTGCAAACTGCATGTCACTCATTCAACGTCTGCACATCCCTCAGTGGCATATCTGTGCATCGTTTGCACAATACACGCAGAGTCTGCACACTCGTTGAAGGCATGTCCAAGGATTCATATTCAAAGTCTATACATTCGGTTGTTTCATGCATACACAAGCACTTAAAGTCTGAACATTCTTCAGTGAAGTCTATACACACTTCAGTGGCAATATGTGCATTGTCTGTACATTGCATACTTTTCTATATGCATCTGTACACCTCTCTAATATTCTCTTATGACTGTTTGACAGGTATCTCCTTCGGGAAGAAAGATGTCTAGGCACGTGATCTGAGGTTGGCACCTGGCACGTGACCCGAGGTTATCTCTGGACAGAGAGGGCACAAGCCCTATACACGGCATAGCTGCTGCTGCTATAAATACTAAGCTTCTTCCTCAGAAGAAGACTGATCGTGTTGAGAGTGATCGAGCAAGAGAGATCGAGCGAGTAGCAAAAGAAAGAAAAGAAGAAGAAGAGAAAAGTAGAGAGGCAGAGTGTGAAAGCTTAAGAAGAAAAAGGGAAGAGCTTGCAGGAAGAGAGAGGCAGAGAGTCGAAGAGGAAGAGAAGAAGAAGACTTCCTTCTTCTGGCATTTGAATCAAATCCATGCCAGATTGCTCCTTGGTGAGCGACATCTTGTGGAATTCATCTCCAGCTTTCTGATTGCTGTATTTTCTTTTCTTTTTTTAGTTTACACTTCCATTGTTTTTCTTCCGATCTCTGTAGTGAGGTCGGGGTTCCTCTCGTTGATTCAGGAGACGGGAGACTCGGAGTCTCCAGTTGCTAGTGACTAGTGTCGCTAGCGGTTTCCCTCTAGGTCTCAGAGGAAGAGAGACTTGGGTCTCTGGGTTCCCCTTTGGTTTGGAGGAAGGGAGGATTGGTCCTCCGGTTGCAAGTGGCTGGGTGTCACTTGTGGGCTCCCTCTGGTCTGGAGGAAGAGAGACTTCGGTCTCTGGTGGCTAGTGACTAGGTGTCGCTAGTGGTTTCCCTCCTGGGTGTAGGAAGAGAGGAGTGTGTTGCTCTGGTCAAGCTGTTTGGCAGCGTTTGTTTGCAGACTGAGTCTGCGGTTCTAGCTTTTGCTAGTGGAAGCCTCACTCCGGTTTGGAGTGAGGGGTGGACGTAGGTCTGTGGACCGAACCACCTAAAAATCTATTGTCTTTGTGGTTTGATCTTTTATCTGATTGTCGTTAGATGCATGGCTAGGATCGCTTCAACTGAATACTCTGTCTGAATGCTTTGAGACATACTCAGTTCTGATTTGATTCTATCTACGGCTTAGACTTGATCAGGCGCCAGTATTGTTAGCAGTCCAACTGTTTGATCAAGTGTTTTAGATTTGATCATGTGCCAGTTTTGTTAGCAGTTCAACTGATTGATCTAGTGTTTCCTTGAATCTCTTTTGGAAGTGATCAGTTGATTTCTATTCCTTGACTCTGATTGTTTTTAAGTGGGGTAATTTTAAAGAGGGATACATTCACCCCCCTCTGTATCCATCGCACCGATCATATCAATTGGTATCAGAGCGGGTTGCTATGCATTTGATCCAACGATCCGCAGCAGATGCTGCATCTTTTGTGGTGCATTTCAGAGTGGGTTTCTTGTGCTCGGTGTTTTGTTTCAGTTATTTAGTGTCTTGCTTTGCTCATATATTTTCGGTGCATTTATCATCTCTCGATGGCTCATCCACCGATCTTCAGAGGTGATGACTTTGATATATGGCTGGAACAGCTGCATCGGTATGTGAGGACAATTGATCCTGATCTTTGGAAGGTGATAACTCACGGTCCTCATAAATTATCGTGGGATGTATCTAAATGGACCGATAAGGATAGATTGAAAGACTCTGTCAACTCTAGAGCATTAGATTTAATGAAAGCATCACTTGACAGAGCTCTAATTTCATGCGTTTCATCTTGCAGGTCTGCCCAGGAGATTTTAGAGGAACTGAAGCTTACCAGGAATCACAACACATGTCTGAAGGTTGACGATGATGGATAGCAAGAAGAAAATGAAGAAGAAGATGAAGATGATGTATCTTCTAAATTTGAAAATTATGATATGGGTAATTGGATTGAAGCATACAGTGATTTGCTTGGTTCTTACGAAAAAGTGAAAAAATGAAATAAATCTCTAAAAAGGAAGTTGAATGATCATGTGAATGCTAATTCAGGAGGTGAGGACATGGAACTCCTGAAAACAGAAAATGACATATTTAGAAGACAGTTAAAAGATTTTGATTCTATTAGTTCAGATTTAGATCATTTGAAATTTGAAAAACAAACTCTTATGAAACAAATTGGTTTACACAAAAAGGAGAATTAAGTGATTGTTTATGAAATTGCTAAACTAAAGGAAAGACTTAGCTTAATTGATGATGATCAAGCTCATAACAATGATGTTATTCAAAATGAAAAACTGGTGAGAAATTTGGAGCTTGTCAGTTCTGAATTGGAAGATATGAAATCTGAAAATGAAAAACTCAAAAACCAGTCCAAGGAATTTGAACACAAATTAATGAGTCTTGAAAAAGAAAACATATTGATTTTTGAAAAATTGGAGGCTGATAGAGTAATAAATTTAGAGCTTCAGAAAAATCTCGACAAACTTCAGTCTGAAAAATAGCAAGAAATGTTTTATGAATGTCAGTCTTCATCAGATGATTGGGTCCTTGACGATGAACTCACAGAGCAAAATAATAAATTGAGAAAGGAAAATGAGGAATTGAAACAGTTGAATACTATTATGTCGAAAAGACTTCTTATCTTAGAAAAAGGAAAATATGTTGTTGATGAAAATCAAAATGAGCTCAAACTGAAACAAGAAATTGAAACCCGTAAAAATTTGAATGATGTGATGCATCAACAAATTTTGGTCTGTGAAGAAGATATAGCCAACTATGAACATCAGATCTCTTCCCTTCAATCTGAAATAAATGATCTGAACAATTCCCTATCAAAATTTGTGGAGGGAAAAGGTAACCTGGACAAGCTGCTGGGAATGAAAGTAAACTTTCAGAAAGAGGGGCTGGGTTTTAATCTTGTTAATAAAAAGAGTTTTGACAGTAAGCTTCACACTTCATTTATGTGTCCTGAGCCGACTAGCATAGCCAGTACACCTGTCTTTCAATTCAAGGCTCAGAGGAAACAAAAGTCCACTGTCAGTCCCAAATTTGTAGAACAAACTCAAAAATTGAAAACGAATGAAAATCTACAGAAAAAGGACAAAGACACTCCTGTTGGTACAAAGAAAGCTGCACACAAGTCACATGATCTCTCACACACTCATATTAAAAAGGGGTCATTTTATTATTGTGGAAGATTTGGTCATATGATGCATAACTGCTATATCCTGAAATTTGATGAATTGAATGCTCATAATAGAATGAATAAAATTAAAAATTCAAGAAATACACATATGCATTTTATTAAAAGCTCATCCAAGAATCAGTTTGCCCAGAAGAGGCAACTCAAATGTTCCCATTGTGGACGATCTGGTCATGCAAGCCATGATTGCTGGTTCTTGAAGAAGAATGAGTTCAAGGCTCCTAGAAGAACCCCTGTTCCAAGGGGACCTCATGGTCATCTATCTGACAAGTCTGGTAATATGACTACTAAATGCTGGTCAGGAAATTACTGGAATAATTCTGAATCAAGTAGCAAGCACCTCAGGTGCTTTGAATGTGGTAAGTATGGGCATATAGTCAGGGACTGCTGGTATGTTCAGGGAAATCACATAAATTCCAAATCTGCTAAATTCCCTAGAGCAAGACCTGTAAATATTTCATGCTTCAATTGTGGTAAGTCAGGTCACAAGTCAGCTAACTATTGGTTAATTGAAAATAAGATAGAAAATGTTCATGTAAACAACAGACAATCTCATGTTCATGCACATAGGCCTCATGCTTCTATTAATGTGCATCATAATAAAGTCAAAAATTCTGTTGGTACATGTAGATATTGTGAAAAATTTGGACATTCTATGGACAATTGTTATTTGATGGAATCTGATGACAAGGTTGCTAAACGACTGTTTAGAACACCTGTCAGGGTTAATGCAGGACCCAAGACTGTTTGGGTACCTGCCCATGCCAAATAGTGTGCTAACTTGCAGGTGTGCCTTGGTGGGAGAAATAAAAGGGGTTGAGTTAACCAAGGCACTCAAGAATGAAAACCCCAGGATTCTACTCTTCAGGTCAGTTCTAAACACTGTTCAATTTCTATCATCTGAAAATTGCTTGTTTGAGATGGCTGAGCATCTTGTTAATCTGATTTGTGTTTAATTGAAATCTTCTGAAAATTTGAAATGAACATTGATGCATTTGGTAGTTTCTCTCTCTCTGATTGAACAAGCATGAATTCTCTTTGAGCATAAATTTTAAAATCATGTGCAGTGCCTTAATTGCATATCATGCACTTTGTCAGGGGGAGTTTGACTGATGTTGCATTTGAAGAGTAGTGCATGTCATACAATTTAAAAAACCTAAAAGGATATTCCATTGCATCTAGACAGGGGGAGCATTCCTGTTTGATCACTTCTTCACCTCTTGAACTCCTTCTGTCTAGCAATCTGATCAATTCTCTTGGCAAATGTGTGGTTCACTTGAATTCACTGTTGTATCCACTTGTGTAGCTGTTCTGTCTGTACTCCAGACTCAGCTATTGATTTCTAAACTACATTGTTCTAATGTTCACCCCTTGTCTCATCATGATTGCTTTCTGCTATTCTCTCAATAAAAATGCTCTATTGAATCCACTGATTTACTGCAATGTCAATGTTGATTCATCTGAATGAGGAAAGATTTTAGTCAGTGCACCCTAATCATAAATCAGAAATATTCTGAAAAGAAGAATCTTCTATTATACTGGCTTAAGAATGTCTGATGAATCAAATTGATTTAAGACTAATGTATTTATTAGGTTTTGATGTAAAAGTCTTGAAAATATCCGAATCATTATTTTAATAAATCTTAACCAATTGTCTAATGCAACTTCATGCAAATTCTTCTGAAATCTGAAATGTTAAAAGACATGGCTACCTCTGGTTAAGATACATGTAGAAAATATTGTTCTTAAACAATTAAGTGTACTGAGCTTTACCTGGAAAACTTGAAAATATGAAAAAGAAAAGAATGTAAGAGCAATGACTTTTGTCACAGAGAAACTGGGTTCTCTATCAAAGAAATAGAGCAAGCCCATGTCATGAAGTGCCATAGTTACCTCTCTTATAAAAATGATTGAAAATCTGGCAGAGCAATGGCATGGTTGTGTTGAGTAACTGGGGACTCTGGACTCTGATCAAGGTGTCTCCTCATGTAAAAAGACACTCCAAATTGCTAACTCTGTTCTCTTTGAGAGGAAATATGGTTGTCACACTGAGTAACTGGGTCACTTCACCTAAGACGTGTTGTGCCCCACGTAAAAAGATGTTGACTGAACCAAACTTGCTCAGGAAAAATAAGTGTTGATCAATAGAAAATTCTGAAAAACTAAAGACAAGTTCAGACACATTTATCTCTGTTTAATCTCAATATTATCTTGTGTAACTTCCATAGGAGTCATTGAATTTAAATGAGTAAGATGGAAGGAGGTTAAACATGAATATCAGATGTGTTTTTGGTTCATTTCTATTAAAAGGTGTTTCAGATATGAGTATTGAATTTTCTTGATAAACTTTGAATACATCACTCTTAAATCATGAAAGTAAGTTTCAACTCATTCATAATCTATTATAATTGAAGAGTCTGAAATTCGGTTATCAAGATTTATGAATTTGGTGTGCTAACGAAAATCTTGCTTCCTCATTTATTCATTGTGCTTACATATTGTGATAATCCTTGAGTGCCCATGTGTTTTTGCTGATAGATGCTTATCACCTCTTGACATACCTCAACTCATTTCTGGCCTTAAGGGGGAGATTAACCTGCTTGTCACTTCTTGGCTATCCTTCACATGTTGTGCATGATCTTATCTGGCTGGTATAGGAGAGCATACAGCTGCAACATAGACTTGATTTGTGCTTCATTGTTTAAATGCCTCTGAGTCAAAGGGGGGGTATTTGATTTATTCATGTCATGTATGTTTGTATTTATCATCTCAAACTATTTTCTTTTTGATGAAGTCAAAGGGAGAGAATAGTTTGACATGAGTCAGTGTGACTCATACTGTTGCCATCATCAAAAAGGGGGAGACTGTTGTGCCCCTGTGATTTTGATGATAGCAAACACTATGAGTCAGCATTACATATCATGAACATCTGTGTCTGAATGATAGTTATGCCTGTGTCTGAATGATTGTTCTGCTTTGGGCATATGAATGTGTTATCTTGCATTAGTACAGACATATAGTTCATACAGCATTGCATTCTGTCAAATATCAAGTCCATACATTGCATATGTTTATGCATCAGTGCATTAACAGAGTCTATACATCGTCAGGTTGCTTGCACGTAGAGTCTATACATTGGCTGCTGCATGCTCACATAGTCCATGCGTTCATTCATTGATCAAGTCTATACAGCCAAAGCCAATGCATTTCACGTCTCACTTAGTGTCTCATGCTATACTGCTAAGTCTGTACATTGGCCAAGTCTGTACAGAGTCTTATTGCATCGTTCATCAAGTCTATACATCGTTGTGGCTTGTGCATGCATCATCTATCAAGTGTATACATTCATGAGCATAGTCTTGCACTCATTTTCAGTGTGCATACTTCACCTTGTGCACACTGCGATACACACCTGCAAGTATGTACATTCGATTGGTGGCATGTCAGTGCATCCATGTTCAATGTACATACTTTCCTGTTGCAAACTGCATGTCACTCATTCAACGTCTGCACATCCCTCAGTGGCATATCTGTGCATCGTTTGCACAATACACGCAGAGTCTGCACACTCGTTGAAGGCATGTCCAAGGATTCATATTCAAAGTCTATACATTCAATTGTTTCATGCATACACAAGCACTTAAAGTCTGAACATTCTTCAGTGAAGTCTTTACACACTTCAGTGGCAATATGTGCATCGTCTGTACATTGCATACTTTTCTATATGCATCTGTACACCTCTCTAATATTCTCTTATGACTGTTTGATAGGTATATCCTTCGAGAATAAAGATGTCTGGGCACGTGATTCGAGGTTGGCACCTGGCACGTGACCCGAGGTTATCTCTGGACAAAGAGGGCACAAGCCCTACACACGCCCTAGCTGCTACTGCTATAAATGCGAAGCTTCTTCCTCAGAAGAAGACTGATCATGCTGAGAGTGATCGAGCAAGAGAGATCGAGAGAGTAGCAGAAGAAAGAAAAGAAAAAGAAGAGAAAAGCAGAGAGTCAGAGTGTGAAAGCTTAAGAAGAAAAAGGGAAGAGAGAGCTTGCAGGAAGAGAGAGGCAGAGAGTCGAAGAGGAAGAGAAGAAGAAGACTTCGTTCTTCTGGCATTTGGATCAAATCCATGCCAGATTGCTCCTTGGCGAGCTACATCTTGTGGAATTCATCTCCAGCTTTCTGATTGCTGTATTTTCTTTTCTTATTTTAGTTTACACTTCCGTTGTTTTTCTTTCGATACTCTGTAGTGAGGTCGGGGTTCCTCCTATTGATTCAGGAGAAGGGAGACTTGGAATCTCCGGATGCTAGTGATTGGTGTCGCTAGCGGTTTCCCTCTGGGTTTCATAGGAAGAGAGACTTGGGTCTGTGGGTTCCCCTCCGGTTTGGAGGAAGGGAGGACTGGTCATCCGGTTGTAAGTGGCTGTGTGTCACTTGTGGGCTCCCTCTGGTCTGGAGGAAGAGAGACTTCGGTCTCTGGTTGCTAGTGACTAGGTGTCGCTAGTGGTTTCCCTCCTGGGTGGAGGAAGAGAGGAGTGTGTTCCTCTGGTCAAGCTGTTTGGCAGCGTTTGTTTGTAGACTGAGTCTGCGGTTCTAGCTTTTGCTAGTGGAAGCCTCACTCCGGTTTGGAGTGAGGGGTGGACGTAGGTCTGTGGACCGAACCACCTAAAAATCTATTGTCTTCGTGGTTTGATCTTTTATCTGATTGTCGTTAGATGCATGGCTAGGATCGCTTCAACTAAATACTCTGTCTGAATGCTTTGAGACATACTCAGTTCTAATTTGATTCTGTCTACGGCTTAGACTTGATCAAGCGCCAGTATTGTTAGCAGTTCAACTATTTGATCAAGTGTTTTAGATTTGATCAGGTACCAGTTTTGTTAGCAGTTCAACTGATTGATCTAGTGTTTCCTTGAATCTCTTTTGGAAGCGATCAGTTGATTTCTATTCCTTGACTCTGATTGTTTTTAAGTGGGGCAATTTTGAAGAGGGATACATTCACCCCCCTCTGTATCCATCGCACCGATCCTATCACTATACACAGGCCACCATTCTTTGAGGGCACAAATTACCCCTATTGGAAAAATAGAATGATAGTGTTTTTGCGAGCACAGGTTTACAATAGCTGGAAAGTCATTAGTAAAGGTCCTCATAAATTGCCCGATAATGAGGATAATTGGAATGAGGAGCATATTAAACATTCATGTGAAAATTTCAGGGCTATGAATATAGTGCAATGTGCTGTTCATCCGAATGAATATTCATGTATATCTATGTGTTCTTCTGCGCAGGAAATGTGGGAGAAGCTCCGACTCATATACGAAGGAACGTCGGAAGTAAAGGAGACAAAAGCAAATCTATTGGTCCGAGAATATGAGCTCTTCATGATGAAGCCGCATGAGACCATCTCGGACATGTTTGCTAGGCTTATGGAGAACTCCAATGGGTTGAAGGCACTAGGGAAAGAATATACGAATCAAGAGCTAGTAAGGAAGGTGCTGCGGTCCTTGTCACCACAATGGCATACAAAAGTGACCGTGATAGAAGACTCTAAAGATCTCACTACACTCAAGCTGGATGAGTTGATGGGTCCTTGATGACCTATGAAATTAGCATTGAGAGGAGAGAGGAAGAGAAGGGCAAAAAGAAATCAGTGGCATTTGAGGCTCACTCAAAATCTTTTGAAGAAAGCGATGAAGGGTCAAGTCTAAATAGCAGTGAGGAAGAACTTGTGAATGTCATCACTAGTAAAGCTAGAAAGCTATGAAGCTTGGAAGGTTTATAAAATTGGCAAAATTTGCTGTCAATTCCTTAACTGATTCTAAAATCTGGGTTTTTTGGCACGACAGCTTTAGGCTGGATGTTCTGGGCTCATCTGCCCAGCATATTACTTTGGGTTTAAAGGAGGATAATAGACTTAATAGTCTCTTTTCCTTTGTGTATGCTTCCTGTGATTCCCATCTTAGACTTGATTTGTTCAATGAGTTAGTTACTTTTGCTGGTACAGTGACTGTCCCTTGGATAATAGGAGGGGACTTTAATTGTGTTTTGAAGCCTTCAGAAAAAAAGGGTGGAATTTTTCTCTCAATGGCCAATATGGCTGAATTTAATGCCTTTGTTTGCTCAGCAGGGCTCATGGATGCAGGCTATGTTGGTGAATCAATGACTTGGAATAATAACCGAACTGGAGCTGCAAACATCAAAGCTAGACTGGACAGGGTCTTTATTAACACTGAATGTCAAAATGCTTTTCCCCAGTTGGTTGTGAAGCACTTAGCAAGAGGTCCTTCTGATCACACCCCGATGTTATTATCATCTTATAATTCTTCTCATGGTCCTTCCAGGTTCATTTTCCAAAAGATGTGGTGTACTCATAAATCCTTTAATCAAGTTGTAGCTGATGCTTGGAAGCAGTGTACTGTTCAACATCCAAATGCAATGATTAGATTATCTACCAAATTAAAGGCTGTGAAAATGTCTCTTAACCAATGGAATAGGGAAATCTTTGGAGATGTGATAAAGAATGTTAGATTAGCAGAACAGGAAGTGGAAAAGAAACAAACTGAATTTGATATTTCTCCTTCAACTGAAAACAGATGTAAATTGAATGTTGCTATGGCAAATTTCCATCAGGCTTTGTATAGGGAAGAAATTTTCTGGCATCAAAAATCCCGTACAGATTGGATTGAAAGTGGGGACAGAAATACATCATATTATCACTATCTTGCTCAACAAAATCGAAGAAGAGGATTTATCTGTAGGTTAAAGCTGGATGAATCTGATAATTGGTGTGAAGACCAAGCTATTCTTTGCAGGCAGGCAAACCAGTATTTCTAGAAGCTTTTCTCATCTGAAGACCATACAATGGATTGTTCCATACTAGATTGCATTCCTCAACTAATCACTAATGATCAGAACAGTCTCCTTTGCTCTGTTCCTGAAGGCAATGAGATTAAACAAGCAGTATGGTCTCTAAAAGGATCCAGCACCCCTGGTCCGGATGATTTTCCTAGAGAGTTTTATAAGCATGTTTGGGACATTATAGGCCAAGATGTTGTTGGAGTTAGATGGAAGGCTCTATCACCACGAAATGTGGATCTAGAGGGGGGGTGAATAGATCAACTGGCTATTTAAAAAATTATGCCTAGAATCAAATGCGGAATTAGAAGAACAATAGACAACACAACCAATGCACTGAAAGAAACACACAAGAGGCACAAGGCTTTTAGGTGGTTCGGTCAATCCGACCTACGTCCACCCCACATTCAACTCGAATGTGGATTACTGCTGATACACAGCTTCAAACCGCTGGGCTTTACAGCTTGCCAACAACGGCTGGGGCTTACAGCTTATCCCGACCAGAGGAACACCCTCTGCAACAGCTGAGCATCACAGCTTGCTCTGCTGGGCACTACAGCTTAGCCGACCAGAGGAACGCCTCTGCAACCGCTGCCTCACAGCTTGAAACCGCTGACTAACAGCTTGATCGAACAAGAGTTTTCAAAAGAAAATAACAAAGACTGAAAAGCAAACGAAACATACAATCGAATGGAAGAAAGCCAAAAATGACTGTAGCTCAAGGTTGAGCAATATCAGCTCTGGTAACTGGACCAAGAGACTGATTCACAAACTCTCACGATAACTCTCTCAACTCATCTCTCTTCTTCTTCATCTCTCCTTTTCTTCTTCTCTGCTTCTCTTCCTCTCACAGTGGATCTCAGTGGCTACTTGTTTTGACTGGATGTATATACTTCGCCAACTTCGATCATGTTCTTCAGAAGATGAAGACTGATATTTATAACAGCAGCAGCTGGATAGGGGCGCGTGGCTTCCACGTTTTCCCGCCCAAGGAATTTTCAGATTCGAGATGCTTCCATCCACATGGCAGCATCTGGTCACCTTGACCTCCTGGGATCACGAGCCATGTCAGCAATCTCAGTAGAGAGTCCCTGTCAAACAGAGTATCGGATGATCAGTTTGAAGTACAACTCTGTATAGACTTGACCAAAAACCTGAGACACTAACGAAGACACTGGACTGACACTAACTCGAAGACGAAGAACAAAACTGACACGAAGTGTGGTCACAAGGCGAGACAGACACGGGGTCTAGGAAAGACAACACGAGGACACAATACGGA
Organism: Amorphophallus konjac; assembly: GCA_022559845.1. Taxonomy (NCBI): domain Eukaryota; kingdom Viridiplantae; phylum Streptophyta; class Magnoliopsida; order Alismatales; family Araceae; genus Amorphophallus; species Amorphophallus konjac. Next base: position 121,683,202 of record CM040127.1, on the reverse strand, counting down.
AACGACACGAAGACAAGAGAGGGAAAACGACACGAAGTCATGAGAACAGCACGAGGTGAAAAACGACACGAGCTGACCACGACACGAAGACAGAAACAAAAATTAACACGGGTTGAAAACAACACGAAGACAAATAACAGAAACCGTCATGAGTTGAAAACAACACGAAGACAAATAACAGAAACCGTCATGAGTTGAAAACAACACGAAGACGGTGAGAATAGCACGAGGTGAAACGAGAACGACACGAAGTGTCACTGTAGCAACACGGAGATGCGAATGCAAAAAACAACACGAAGTGAAAACAACACTAAGACGATGAGAACAGAAATCGACACGGAGTGAAACAGTAATTGACACGGGTTGAAAATAACATGAAGTGAAAACAGAAGTTGACACTAAGTGTGGTCAAGATGAGAAAGACACGAAGTCTAAAGCGAAAAACCAGCATGAAGACAAAACAGAGAAACGACTAGAAGACGAGGACGACATGGGCTGACAACAGAAATCGACACGAAGTGGAGACAACACGAGGTGTGGTGATCATAAACAACACGAGGATGAAAGGGTATGCACGAGACGCTTATGAAGACGGTGTACTGTATAGACTTCTAAGTGTGACGGACAGTGTATGGACTTTGAGACTTTGAGTGTGTGTTCAGTGTGAAGACAAGATAAAATGCATATAACACACAGACAATCTGATATCATCAAAACATAAACAGTGTTGCCAATTCATCAAAATAATGTGTTACCATATGAAATATAGTTACATGTCAACATCATCAACATATAGGAGTCACAACAATCTCCCCCTTTTTGATGATGGCAACCCCCTATTATGTAGATTAGCAACATCCTGTCATACAGATGCATTTTTGATGAAAGACATGATTTATTATTCAGATTGTTATGCAGATGCATGTAGATGCTATGAATGACATGCTGCATGCTACAAAATGTAAGCAACTCCCTGCTAATCAAAAAATTTCCCTCTTTGCCATGCCATGATGTAATACACTCCCCCTGAATCTAATATTCAGACAATATTCTCCCCCTTTGCCATCAACAAATAGGAGGGAAAGTGAAGACAAGTGAAGAGAAAGAGACTTTAGCTGACTGGCATTCTTAGCAAGTAGTTCAAAAAATTAGGCAATTAAAGCAAAAATCCTTCAGTCATATGAACCTAGAAATGGCTTAGAAATTGAATTTCTGGTTTAAATGTTATAAAAATGAAAGTTCATGCACTACATTCATTGGATAAGGTAGAGATGCATGATAAAATAATAAACCTTCGTCATATTTACATGAGAGATTCAGTTTCAGAATATCTTACTTTAATAGACTCAGTAGAATGTGTTAAGAGAAGTCAGGTAATGTATTGAAATTAAACAATTGACATCCATGAAATTTCTTCTAAGGAACAGCATTTTCAATATTGTTTCATTTAGGGCATTCAGGTACCAAAAGTCTTTTTGCGTAAGAGTATACGTTTATCAGACGCCAATACTCCTAGATACTCAACATTATGGACCATCTTGCCTATGATCAAATTCAATAGAATTGATTGACACCTTTTTGTCTGAGGGTACACGTTTATTAGACGCCAGTTACCCCCAGGTACTCAGTGAAAAACAACCTACTGTTTTGATCATTTTATACAGAGATAGCTGATACACCTCATGACATGAGTGGCGTCCACTTCTTTGATGGATCACTCAGTTTCTTAGTGATTTATCAGTCATTGCTCTGTCAATGCTATTTCTCAATTGATTTTCAATATTTTTCAATATCTTTCGTAGCTGCCCTTTATTTGTTTCAAAATGACTTGTTTAAGGACAATAGAAATACTTAGCTTCTCTAACATGATTTCAGATGAGTTTTCAGATTTCAGATATAATCAACTTTGTCTGACATGAGATAAGATAAGGGTTGAGAGCTTTATCAATTTTCAGCATCCTTATTTACTGATTGTAGTCTTTCAACTCTGAAGATTATAAATTTTAAACCATTAAGTCAGTCTTTAAGCAATTAAGGTTTTTATGAAAGAAGAAATCTGTTTTCTATTGCTTAATATTAGAACTGACTCAAAGATTGCCATATTGTCAGACTCAACCATTCAGAGTCAAGGATTGAATAGATGCAGCAATTCACCTCGAAATTCTGACAAGACTCCCCCTGACTATATGCATGCGATTTTGCAAAAGATGACAAATCAAATGATTTTTGAAGTTCATGCTTAATCAGACTATCTTATCGTGCAGTATGACCCATGCAGAAATATAGACATATCATGCATCTAGACATATGTATGCAATGATGATCATGAGTGCAATAAAGGATATGAGAGTCATGCATTATCACAAGTCTGTTGCACAATGTTTATTCAATCTATCAACAGCAAGTCCAAATCAGAAATTTACTCAAAGCAGCTCAAAAAGTTTTATTCAAGTCAACAGAGAGTTCATTCATTATGCTGAAATTTACACAAGCCAAGTTCTCTTCTAAAAAATTTAAAATTTTCATTTCCAAGTGGCTTAGTAAAGATATCAGCAACTTGTTTGTCTGTTTCAATGAAGTCCAGTTCAATTTCCTTTTTGTTCACAGCATCTCTTAGAAAGTGATGTTTTATTTCTATGTGCCTAGTCCTAGAATGATGAACAGGATTTTTAGCAAGGCATATGGCACTAGTATTATCACATAGAATTGGAATACATTCCAATTTTATCTGATAATCATCTAGTTGGTGCTTAATCCAAAGTACTTGAGCAGCACAATTACCTGCTGCAACATATTCAGCTTCAGCTGTAGACAAGGCTACAGTGTGTTGCTTCTTAGATGCCCAAGATACTAGACAGCCACCAAGGAATTGACAGTAGCCACTAGTGCTTTTTCTATCTACTCGACACGCAGCATAATCAGCATCAGTGTAGGCTAGAAGCTCTAACTCACACCTAACAGGATACCATAATCCTAGCTCCTGGGTGCCTAGCACATATCTAAAAATCCTTTTCACAGCTTTAAAATGATTTTCCTTAGGACTGGCCTGAAACCTAGCACATAAACCTACAGCGAATTGAATATCAGGCCTAGATGCTGTTAAGTAGAGAAGGGATCCGATCATACCTCTGTATAATTTCTGGTCAAATGGGTTACCTTTAGTGTCTTCATCCAAGGTTGTAGAAGTACCCATTGGAGAAGCTATCTCTTTAAGGTTATCCATCTTGTATTTCTTGAGTAGATCCCTTGTGTACTTGGACTGAGTGATAAACATTCCTTCCTTTGTTTGTGTGACCTGTAGTCCAAGAAACAATTTGAGCTCACCCATTGAGCTCATTTCAAACTCATTAGTCATTGTTTCAGAAAATTCCTCACACAATTTGGGGTTAGTTGACCCAAAGATGATATCATCCACATAAATCTGTACAATAAGAATTTCAGAGTGACTCACCTTTGTAAACAAGGTCTGATCAACTACTCCTCTAGTGAAATTTTGATCAGTGAGGAACTTGCTCAACCTGTCGTACCAAGCTCTGGGAGCTTGCTTAAGACCGTAGAGAGCTTTATTTAATTTGTAAACATGATTAGGGAAATCTAGACATTCAAATCCAGGGGGCTGTCTAACATAGACATCCTCATTAATTTCCCCATTCAAGAATGTAGATTTTACATCCATCTGCTGGAGGATTATACCTAGGGAACATGCATAAGCTAATAAAATTCTGACAGTTTCTAATCTGGCTACAGGGGCAAATGACTCTTCAAAGTCAATACCAAACTCCTGGTTGTGCCCTTGAGCAACAAGTCTGGCTTTATTTTTAACAATATTCCCTACTTCATCAGATTTATTCCTGAAGACCCACCTAGTCCCTATGACTGTTCCATGATCAGGAGGTGGGACCAAGTTCCACACCTTGTTCCTGTCGAACTGATTAAGCTCTTCATGCATGGCATTAATCCAATGCATATCCTTGAGGGCACAGTCAATGGACTTGGGTTCAATTTGAGAGACAAAAGCATATGCATTTAGTTCATGTTGAATTCTCAGGAGACCTCTAGTCCTAGGAGGGTCATGCAGATTTCCAATTATATTATCTACAGGATGATCTTTAAGATATCTAATGTTAACAATTGAATTGTCATGTGTTTGATTTACCTCCCCCTGAACTGTAGACTCCTCTTCATTAAGTTCTTTATGTCCTTCTTCATCCTCTGAATTGTCTTCAGGATCTCCTTCCTTCAAGATTCCACCATTGTCTTCAATCTTGCATTGACCAACGTTAGAATTTACCAAGGATTCATCAAAAATTATGTGTGGAGATTCTTCAACAGTTTTAGAGTTCAGATTGTACACTCTATATGCTCGTGTGTTTTCAGAATAACCAAGAAAGATTCCTGGTTCACCTTTAGGTTCAAATTTATCAAGCTCTCTTTTATCATTTATATGAATAAAACATTTGCAGCCAAAAACCTTGAAATGAGCAATAGAAGGTTTCTTACCCTTTAAGATCTCATATGGTGTTTGCTGGGTAGAAGGTCTTACCATGACTCTGTTAATTACATAACAGGCAGTGTTCACTGCTTCAGCCCAAAATTTCCTTGGTAGACCACCTTCAGTAAGAAGTGTACGACCCATCTCCGCTAGGGTTCTGTTCCTTCTCTCCACAACCCCATTCTGCTCAGGTGTCCTTGGTGAGGAGTACCTATGGTTGATTCCATTTGACCTGCAGAGTTCATCAAACTGTGAGTTTTCAAACTCACCTCCATGATCAGTCAAAATATTTTCAATTTTCTGATTTACTTTAACATAGAACTCCTGAAATTCTGAGAAAGCATCACTCTTATTAGATAAGAAATAAACCCAAGTATACCTAGAAAAGTCATCTACCATGACAAACCCATACCTCCTTCCTGATAAGCTGACAGATCTGGTTGGCCCAAAGAGATCCATGTGTATCAGCTCATAGGTTTGGAAGATAGATTTTCAGTTCTAGACTTAAATGACTTTCTAGTTATCTTTGATTGAGTGCATGCATCACAGAATTTATTTTCTTTCTTGAAGGAAATTTCAGGAAGTCCTCTAACCATGCTATGCTTGTTTAGTTTATGCAAAATGGTATAACTAGCATGGCCTAACCTGCGATGCCATAAAAATGCTAAATCTTCTCTATTGGCAGTAAGACATAGGTTAGAATGCTGAATATCATCTAGATCTATCATGTATGTGTTATTTATTCTCTTTCCAGAGAATTTTAAAATATCTGAATCAGGTTCAAAAACTTTGCAGCATTGAGAATCAAATAAAACCTTATGACCCTTATCACACAACTGGCTGATACTAAGTAAATTGTAAGCTAACCCTTCAACCAGCATAACATCATCAATGCAGCAGTTAGAACACTTACCTACCTTACCTGATCCAATGATCCTACCCTTTGTGTTGCTTCCAAAGGTGACAAGGCCTCCTAGCTTTTTAGTTAGCATGCAAAACTTGGCCTTATCTCCTGTCATATGCCTGGAGCAGCCACTGTCCAAGTACCACAAGTTGCTCTTGGCTGCCAAGCATACCTGCATACACAATTAGGGCAAAGAGTTTGGAACCCAAGTCTGATTGGGCTCCAATGTAGATGAAGTGCAAGTAAAGAAAGAAAGCATGGTTTTGGGAATCCACATTTGTTTGAAGCAGTTCTGTTCAGTGGATTTTCTAGATTTCTTTTTGTTTTGCTTTTTCTTGTTGACTTTCTTCTTATATGCACCAACAGAATTAATCACAAAATTTTGGTTATTGTGCCAATGCTTCGGCCAAGTTGCATTCATAAAGTTTTGGCCATGGTAGTTCCTGGGCTGGCTGTGGAAATGTTGGTAATTTCTAGGCATCCGACTACCATACCCATTTTCCCAATTTCTGACATAGGGTCTGTAAAAGTGTGTAGGTTGATGAACATACCATGTATACATCCCTTGAGTTCTAGTCCACCCACGCCCATTAGAATAAGTTGCTGTGTGGGGTAGTAGAACTGAACTCTAGATGGATTGAATTGGTTGGGCTGACTTCTGAAAATATTTTGTCTTCCCTGCACCCTTGACCCTGCTGACCTATTCATAGGTTTTGGTTGGGTCCTTTTCTGTGATGATGGTGGTGAAGACCTTTTGACATTGACATAGGGTTTGTTTACCTGAACAGGCTGACCCCTAACCTTGGGTTGAGCACTAGAGCTAGGTTTGGAAGTCCCAATTCTACTAGGCTCACCTACTTTCTGTTTGCCCTTCTCCTCTGCATTTAGCCTTTTCAGATTCAAATTTGTCTTACAGCATTATTAGAATTCATGTTATCAGAGGTCCTTTCTCCTTTTGTGCAACAAAGGAAATAGTTTTCATTCCAAAGCTTTTGGTTGCACTAGAGTTGAATCCTAGGCCCTCTCTTCTGAAGTTTACCTTTGACCCCAATAATGCATCTAAATTTTCAGATCCTTGGGTCATTTTCTCAATTGTTTTTAGCTTATCCTCATTGTCTTTCTGAACTTCATCAATAGATTTTTTCAACTCATTATTCACATTGAGGACAGCTTCATATTTTTCAGAAATAATTTTTATCTCATTTTCATAATTCTGAATTTTCAGTTTCCATGCATCAATTTCATTGTCTAATCTCACATTTTCTTCCTTAGACATTTTCAATTCTTTATTGATTTCTTCAAATTCAGAACATGTGAGTTTCAGATTACTGTTCTTAGTTTCTAAGCATGTAATTTTATCAGACAATGAAGTATCATTTTGCATGATTTTAATTTTTCTTCGTAGATGCCTGTTTTCTTTTCTGACCTCATCTACTCTATCAGCAAGTTCATCATAAGCAACCATCCAATCAGTAATAGTAAAATTTTCATAGCGAGAGGATACCTCATCAGATTCTTCCTCTCTATCTTCTGAGCTGGTTGCCATGAGGCAGATTGGCTTCTCAGCTTCAACTTCGCTGTCCGATGTGACGCTCAAGGATCCCTCGTCCTCATCACTCCAGGTACTCATCATAGCTTTCCCTTTTGTGTTCTTCTTCTTGGACTTGTCCTTGAGATTCTGATTTGTCGGACATTCAACTTTAAAGTGACCCGCCTTCCTGCATTGATAGCAAACATTAGTTTCAGCTTTTTTTACAGGGTTTAATTTGTACCTTGTGTCTCGGCGGCCACTGTTGGGATTTCTTCGGCTGAATCTTCTTCCTTCTTCTTGAGAAATCTCCGGAATTCCCTAGTAATCATGGCAATATCAGCATTTGCCACTTCTTCTTCAGACAAGCTCTCTTCAGTTGATGATCCGTTGGGGCTGGATCGACTGGATCTGCTAGCACCAGCCTTAGAGCTATAGGCTTCCTCTTTCTGTCAGCCTCCTCTATCTTTGGCATATTCATCTCATAAGCCATTAGAGATCCGATCAGCTCATCTGCCTTAGTATTATGCAGATCTCTTGACTCTTCCATTACTGTGGCCTTGGTGTGCCAAATTGGAGTCAAGGATCGCAAGATCTTCCTGACTACTTCATACTCAGAATATTTTTTCCCGAAGCCTCTGAGACCATTTGTGATAATAGTCAGCCGAGCATACATTTCCTTGATGGTCTCATTAGGCTTCATCTTGAAGGCTTCGTATTCTGAAACCAGTAGATTGGTCTTAGTCTCTCTGACTTGTGAAGTCCCCTCATAGATGACTTCAAGTGCATCCCACATTTCCTTCGCTGAGGAGCAGGCAGATATTCGTGAGAACTCGGTGGGATGCAGAGAGCACTGGATTGCATTGATTGCACTCCAGTTGAGCGTGGACCTTCTGATTTCTTCCTTGGTCCATACATCTTCATTTGGAGACAGCTCGAAAGGTCCCTTGCTAACTACCTTCCAAATTTCATAATCTTTAGCCCTCAAAAATACCTGCATACGATGCTTCCAGTATGCGTAGTTGGTTCCATCGAAGTACGGGGGCTTGGATGTAGAATGTCCTTCAGCTATCATCCCTCTTCCGTCCATCTGTGCTTATCCTCTTCGGGCGGTAAGTCCCTGTAGAAGAGTTAGCTCTGATACCAATTGTTGGAGATAGATGGAAGGCTCTATCACCACAGGATGTGGATCTAGAGGGGGGTGAATAGATCAACTGGCTATTTAAAAAATATGCCTAGAATTAAATGCGGAATTAGAAGAACAGTAGACGAACACAACCAATGTACTGAATGAAACACACACAATATCTGCTGAACAGCAATCAACACACAAGAGGCACAAGGCTTTTAGGTGGTTCGGTCAATCCGACCTACGTCCACCCCACATTCAACTCGAATGTGGATTACTGCTGATACACAGCTTCAAACCGCTGGGCTTTACAGCTTGCCAACAACGGCTGGGGCTTACAGCTTATCCCGACCAGAGGAACACCCTCTGCAACAGCTGAGCATCACAGCTTGCTCTGCTGGGCACTACAGCTTAGCCGACCAGAGGAACGCCTCTGCAACCCGCTGCCTCACAGCTTGAAACCGCTGACTAACAGCTTGATCGAACAAGAGTTTTCAAAAGAAAATAACAAAGACTGAAAAGCAAACGAAACATACAATCGAATGGAAGAAAGCCAAAAACGAATGTAGCTCAAGGTTGAGCAATATCAGCTCTGGTAACTGGACCAAGAGACTGATTCACAAACTCTCACGATAACTCTCTCAACTCATCTCTCTTCTTCTTCTTCTCTCCTTTTCTTCTTCTCTGCTTTTCTTCCTCTCACAGTGGATCTCAGTGGCTACTTGTTTTGACTGGATGTATATACTTCGCCAACTTCGATCATGTTCTTCAGAAGATGAAGACTGATATTTATAACAGCAGCAGCTGGATAGGGGCGCGTGGCTTCCACGTTTTCCCGCCCAAGGAATTTTCAGATTCGAGATGCTTCCATCCACGTGGCAGCATCTGGTCACCTTGACCTCCTGGGATCACGAGCCATGTCAGCAATCTCAGTAGAGAGTCCCTGTCAAACAGAGTATCGGATGATCAGGTTGAAGTACAACTCTGTATAGACTTGACCAAAAACCTGAGACACTAACGAAGACACTGGACTGACACTAACTCGAAGACGAAGAACAAAACTGACACGAAGTGTGGTCACAAGGCGAGACAGACACGGGGTCTAGGAAAGACAACACGAGGACACAATATGGAAACGACACGAAGACAAGAGAGGGAAAATGACACGAAGTCATGAGAACAGCACGAGGTGAAAAACGACACGAGCTGACCACGACACGAAGACAGAAACAAAAATTAACACGGGTTGAAAACAACACGAAGACAAATAACAGAAACCGTCATGAGTTGAAAACAACACGAAGACAAATAATAGAAACCGTCATGAGTTGAAAACAACACGAAGACGGTGAGAACAGCACGAGGTGAAACGAGAACGACACGAAGTGTCACTGTAGCAACACGGAGACACGAATGCAAAAAACAACACGAAGTGAAAACAACACTAAGACGATGAGAACAGAAATCGACACGGAGTGAAACAGTAATTGACACGGGTTGAAAACAACATGAAGTGAAAACAGAAGTTGACACTAAGTGTGGTCAAGACGAGAAAGACACGAAGTTTAAAGCGAAAAACCAGCATGAAGACAAAACAGAGAAACGACTCGAAGACGAGGACGACATGGGCTGACAATAGAAATCGACACGAAGTGGAGACAACACGAGGTGTGGTGATCATAAACAACACGAGGATGAAAGGGTATGCACGAGACGCTTATGAAGACGGTGTACTGTATAGACTTCTAAGTGTGACGGACAGTGTATGGACTTTGAGACTTTGAGTGTGTGTTCAGTGTGAAGACAAGATAAAATGCATATAACACAGAGACAATCTGATATCATCAAAACATAAACAGTGTTGCCAATTCATCAAAACAATGTGTTGCCATATGAAGTATAGTTACATGTCAACATCATCAACATATAGGAGTCACAACAGATGTCATCTGTGCAGTGCAAAGCTTCTTCATGGGGTTTCCAATTCCTAGAGGAATGGCATATTCAATTATTGCTTTAATCCCAAAAATTCAAGTGCCTAAGTCCTTTAATGATTTTCGGCCAATAAGTCTTTGTAATTTCTCCTACAAAATTATCTCCTCAATCATTTCGAAAAGGCTTGCACCAATTCTGCCAAACATTATTTCCAAGGAACAAGGAGCTTTTGTCCAAGGTCGTAATATTCTGGACAATGTTGCTATAGCAAGACAACTTATGGGAGATATTGATAGGAAAGTAAGGGGTCATAATCCCATTGTCAAGCTGGATATGGCCAAGGCCAATGACAGAATTGAGTGGGACTTTTTACTGGCAGCCCTAAGGAAATTTGGTTTCAATACTAGATTCACTTCTTACATTGGAATGATTCTAAATAACTATTGGTTTTCAGTCAATTTCAATGGCAATATGGCAAGTTTCTTTAAATCTAGCAGAGGTATTAGACAAGGTGACCCTCTTGCCCCATATCTTTTTATTCTAGCCTAGGAAGTACTAAGCAGGGTGATGCGGGATGAGACACGGACACGACAAGCTCGCGATCGTCCCTTGATGAGGGAAGCGTCGGACGTGCATGGTTGAGAAATCGGCAAGAGCTAGGGTGGTCGGCTCTCTCTTTCGTGCCCGGATCGGGTCACGGGACGGCTTCACTCTCTCTCTGGCAGCAGCGGTGAATGATAATATAGCGAGCTAACAGACCTAAAGCATGCTCTCTAGCAGCGGCATAAACAAGTATATATGAAAATAAGCAAATGCCGAGTGTAGGGAGCGAGAACGATACCTCCACGCGCTCGGCGTGGGGAAGACGGGCCCGGCCGAACTCGTGCTCCCGGGACAGTTAATACATGAATATTACAGCAATGGAAATATGCCCACTACACGCAGGGAGGTAAAGGGCGACACAACGGGGCCCGGGAGGGCCGAATACGGGTTGACGGGTGGCTTTCCGCGTAGCTTCGGCAGCACCCGAACAAGTGACGGTGGGGCCCACGTGCTGTCCGGAGGGGCCGTGTGGGACCCAGTGTCACCACTGTGGTGGGGACACTGGTGGAAGTGATCCCCGGACTGGCGGCACGCTGGAACGTCGCCCGGAGGTCGGGCGGCTCCGATCGGCACCCGTCGGGTTTGCTATCCACGGACTGGTTGCTGCTATTTTGCAGCGCGCGCTCCGGCGAGAACGGACGCTGCGATCAGCCCCGACGTCGGATCGACACGAGACTGGCGCAGTTGGAAAGCTAGCTTGAAGTTCTTCAACAGAGGCCTAGAGATCTGGCCTAGATCTGCTCGGATCTTGACTTATGGAATTTTCAATCTTCTGTTGTACAGTTCTTGAAATCACAGGTCAGCAGAGAACTTGACTATGGAATGCCTTTGACCGCGAGGTAGACGTTCGAATCTGGGGTTGTGTCCTTCAGTAAAGTTGTGGGAATTTGAGTTGGGAAGACGGAAAAATTAGTCTGGACCCGTTTGGATGTGTCTATGATTTTCTGTGATTTGTTTAGTGGACGAAGGTCGGATCTGGGATCTGACTGAAAGTATTGTAGCTCCGGTAGAACATGAATTTTTAAAAATAGGTAGAAGGATGATAAAAACGTAAGAAAAATGGTGGTGGTAGGGGACGATGGACAGAACACCCAGTTAAACTGGGAGGTCTAAAATAAATCAAAAGGGTGGTCGAAGGTGGAGAACTCAGGGCTACTGTCACTGTAGACAGTGACAGAACAGATCTGAGATTGAGAGTTGAACGAAGAGGAAACAATACGAAACGGTGGCTTTTGAACCTGGATTTTTTTTTGGAGAAGGGGCTATAAGATAGGAACCAACCCTAAAAATGTCAAAGCGATCAGATTTCGTGGCTGGCTTCAGGAATTCTCGAACTGAACCTCTGTCCAGCAGGACAGAAAACCAAAGACGATCCCGTGGCGGCGCGAAGGCGGCACGAACGGCGCGGCGGTGGCACAAACGATCACCGGAGGTTGAGAGGGGATGATAGAAGGGGGATACACTCTAGATCTGGGGTTGGGGAAGAGGAAACCAGGGGGAGAGAGGAAGGGGGCGCACCAAGCTCCAAGAGACTCACAAATTTTCTGATTTTTCCCATTGATTTTCTCATGAAAATACAAGCTTATATGTGATTCACACCAAATGCAATATGGACCCTTAGATCTAGGGAAGGGGGTTGAAGGGCTGGGATTTAGTGTGAAACACACACAAAAAATACAAAAAAAATACAAGGGAAGGGGGCGGCCATTTGACTAGGTGTAAGGTTGAATGGGGTAGGTGGCCAACCTATTAGAATGTTGACCCATTTAGACACATGTGTCCATATGACCAGCCCACCATTCTAGATGTCCACCTAGGAAGGTTGACCAGGCCCACATGGTGACATGGACCAATGGGAAAGGGTTGAGGGCCCCCTTGCTGGTCCTACTGCATAATTGCATAAAAACCCACACAATCCATGGGAATGACTCCTTGGCTTATAAAGCCTTACATTTGCGTACATACTTTCCCAAGGATATAAACACAAACTAAAAGGACATAAAAGTAATAAAAAAGGTACAGGCTCGGTGTTGATTCCCATCAACTCTCCCCGGGTGGGAGGAACTCGACCCCGTCGAGTAAGGGTAGGGATGCTCAAGTACTCCGGCGGATCCGTCACCATGCCAAGTAGCGCGGGTATGCTCCGCTCCAAGTGATCCTCACCTGCTCATTCCATATATACTCGATATGCGAACTGCGATGGGCTAAAGGTGGTCACTCCGAAGGGGCACTCTCAAAAGGGAAGAAAACAGCTCGAAGACTCACTAGGAATCACCGCTGAGTCCCTATAGGTGACTGATCCGGGTATAAATGTGGAACCGATCCCATACTCATCAAGTGAGTCCACTCGCCTCTTACTCATAAGAGACCGACAACGAGCTTGCACAAGACGCATGCAGACAAACAAATGACACACAAATCAAACAAACCACACAAAACAAAACACACAAGGAAAACACACTGACTCATATATGACTCTAGACTAAGGTGGTAGCATCAAGCCCACTAGGTGGTTGCATCCTGGGCGGCAGGAGAGCCGTCCTACTCTTCCCCTCCCAAGGCATAGTACTCCTCGGCTAGTGCCTCATCGGCCTCGTAATCAACGCACTCAGGCTCGGGAGGTACGGATCCTCCAACACCTAAGGCTAGGGTGGCGCGAGCGGGACACTCGCTGGCAATGTGGCCAAATCCATGACAGTGGAAACACTGCACTCGCGATCGACTACTCTCCCCGAAAAGAGGGGCCTTACCCTTATCATCCCGTCGGGTAGGGGGTGTAGGCAGCAATGGGGGAGGTGTAGGTGCCTTGGACAATAGTGGAGGGGGTGCCGGTGCCAGAGGACGGGCTATAGGAGCTGGGGGACGGGCAACGGGTGCCGGTGGATGGGGTGGAGGTAGATCCCGTGGTGGGGAAGGTCGAGGTCTAGGAGCAAAGTGCTCCTGACGGGCGGGCTCCTGTGGACGAGTCATGGGTCCCCTGGGGTATGGACCTAAGGAGCCACGAGAGTCACTACGGGGAGGAGCGGGGCTCCACCGGGGAATAGACTCGAACTCACCCTCGAATTGCTCCATCTCGAGAGCAACTTGGTATGCATCCTCCAGCTTGTCCACCTTACGGCGGAGAAGCTCATACCGTAGGTGTGGGCGTAGACCACGCCGAAACCGAGAGACGGTAAGGGAATCCTCCTCCGTGGCATCGCATCGCAAGTAGTACTCATCAAATTCGGCGATGTAATCCGAGACGGACCGGTCTCCTTGGGTGAGACTTTGCCACCTCTCTATAAGACGTTGGCGGTAGGAGGTAGGGAGGTACTTCTTCCTAAGCTTCTCTGTTGTGTCCTTGAGGTCATTTGAGTCATTCTGTGGTCACATGGGTCATTCGACATCATTCTATAGTCATATGAGTTTTGTGTATTCTTGGTTTTGATAATGGCTTAACACTATTAGTCTTTGTTATTTTCCACGCTCTTATGACTGACATATGTGATATTTTGTTCATGACAGATATGCACATGAAAGCTCAATGTTGCGCCCTTACACGCGGATCGACCTGCGCGGTCAGGTCGCGGGGATCGACCGGTTTTCCCAGCTGGCGGTCGACCGATTTTCCCAGAACCGAAATGCTGACATTGTTACAGATTTCGGTCGATCGCCCCCAGGCGTCCGGTCGACCGGTTTTGCCAGAGCCGAAACGTGCTGGCTGCAGCAGGTTCCGGTCGACCGGCCCATGAATTCCGATCGACCGCCAGCCCCGATGCAGCCTTGTTTGACTTCAAAATCAACCGCGTGGCTAGCCCCTTTCCATGGATTTGTTTAATCAAATATTACCTAATCTTCCATGATTTGTGGATCTGGTCTAGGGGGCATCTATGGACCATTCAAGGGTTATAAAACCAAGACATGAGGGGATGGAAAACCTAATGCTTCAAGGGGCTTCTTGTGAGATCTAGGGGGGATGCAAGAGAGCTTGGAGACGAGCTACTGTTCACGTGAACAGTAGTTCGTGAAGGTGTTCTTCATCCAATCAAAGGGGAATCAAGCTCAAATCAAAGCCAGCAAACTTCAAGGAAGATTACATCAAAGCAAGGCTATCAAAGTGATCCAAGGAAGCCGGTTTGATTCAAGTTCTTCAAGGGAAATCATCTACATCCATTCAAGTTCTTTCAAGCTCATTCAAGGTGATATTTCAAGCATTTAAACTCCTAGAAGCTAAAGAAGCAATCAAGATTCAAGGTAGCTTCATCATCTCCTTCATTCCTTCAAAGAAATTCAAAGAGAAGATCAAGAGAGAAGAATTGAAGGAAGAGGTACTGTTCACGTGAACAGTACTCCATGAAGAACATTCATCCAATCAAGGGTGAATCAAGAAGATTTAGTTGAAGCCAAGAGGAGCCTTGTTGCTGATCAACATTCCATACAAGGGCCAATTCATTTTCACTCATAACTCAATCTCTTGTTTTAGTTCCTTCACATTTGTTTCATTTTCATTATTGTTTAAACATTGAAAGTGTGATTCATCCCTACCGGTGGTTAGTAGGAAGGTAATTGGAGGGTGTTCCAATTTGCAGTTGACGTCCCTACCAGGTGGTGAGTAGGAAGGCAATCGGTAGTTTCCGATTTGTGGGTTGGTGCGCTGCACAAGTGAAGCCTCACCGGGTTTTGGTGAGGGGTGGACGTAGGGCTGAGGATTCAGTCCGAACCACCTTAAAAATCCTGTCTAGTGTGGTTTACTTGTGTGATTGATTCGTTCTAGATGCATGCTTAGGATCGAATTATTATATATCTTGCTAAGTGAATCATAGCATTCTTGGAAGCTAGTTTCTATTCCGCTGTAATTCTTTTTAACTAGCTGTTTAGAGGGCCGCATTGCGAAAAGTGGGGCTGATCTATTCACCCCTCCCCTCTAGATCCGCTGTCCACTACACAACAAGTGGTATCAGAGCCTAATCTCTCATTATGGGGTCCAACGACCTTGAGGGAAATGGTGGATCAGCATCTAAGGGTTATTTACCTGAAGGACACTCTGTGAACAGACCTCCTTATTTCACTGGATCTAACTATCCTTATTGGAAACATCGCATGCAGGTGTTCATTCGCGCCCAAGACTACGAACTTTGGCGTGTGATCAACAAAGGTCCGTATGAGCTTACGGATAATGAGGACTTGTGGACCAAAGAACAAATACGGCAATCCACCGTCAACTGGAGTGCTAAACATATCATGCAATGCTCACTCCATCCAGTTGAATTCTCAAGAGTAGCCACCTGCGCAACTACGAAATTGATGTGGGATAAGCTAGAGGTAATCTACGAAGGAACCTCTCAGGTACGAGAAACAAAAGTCAATATTTTAGTTTCTGAATATAAAATGTTCCGCATGAAGCCTGATGAATCAATTCAAGATATGTATGCTCGCTTAACTGTGCTTACTAATATTTTAACTGATTTGGGAAAGAAATATACAGAGCAAGAACTTGTAAGAAAAATTCTCAGATCATTAACTCCAGCATGGCACACGAAGGCAACCGTTGTTGAAGAATCGAGAGATCTCGCAACCACAAAGGTAGATGAACTCATTGGGTCATTAATGACCTATGAGATCAACCTCAAGAACAAAGAGGCTGAGGCACCAAAGAAGAAGTCCCTAGCTCTTAAAGCTGGACCCAGCCGTCAAGGCTCTTCCGATGAAGGTGAGGATTCGGCAAGTGAGCAAGAAGAGGATGATGTAGCCATGCTCACTCGTAAGTTCAAAAAATTTCTGAGAAAGGAAGGTAAGAGCTTCATGAGAGGAAGGTCAAAGGTAAGAAATGGTTTCAAGTCTAATTCTGAAAACTTTAAGAAACCTGATAAAATCATTTGCTATTCTTGCTATAAACCAGGACATTTCAAGAATGATTGTCCCGACAGATTCAAAAAGGCCGACAAATGGAAGGGCAAGAAGAAGAACAAGGCCATGGTGTCCACATGGAGCGATGAAGAGGAAAGTGATGACGGAACTAGCTCCTCGGACAAAGAAAAAGAAGATTTCTACCTTATGGCCAAAGGTGATGAAGAAACTGAGGTAAATTCTCCATTTGAAGATTATATAATTGATGATTGGGAGGATGCATATATACAACTCATGGAAAAATATGAAATGTACAAAAAGGAGAATAAATCATTGAAAAAGAAAATCAATTCTTTTATGCATGATCATGACAAGGATGATAAGAATGCTCTACTTGAAACTGAAATTGAAGATCTTAAGAAAATGATTGAGGATTTAGAAGAAGGAAGAAAAGAAATGGCTGACTTGGAAACTGAAAATGAGGATTTGAGAAATGAAATTGATAGCGTGAAGCTCAAAATGCAAAGCTATGAAAAAGATAGTAAATTGACCAATGAAAAGTATGAAGCTGTCAAACAAGTCAATATTCAACTTCTTTAAAATATTGAAAACCTACAAAAAGAGTTGGAGGACAAACAACAATCTCTAGAAAAATTTGTGGATGGAAGAGAAAACCTAGATGCATTGCTACGTACTAGAATGAACTTCAACAAGGAAGGGTTAGGTTTTGAACCTACAAACAAAAGGCCAATTGGGTTAAAAACTGTCACATTTGTTTCTTCTTCCGAAGCTTCCACCTCAAACACAACTTCCACTCAAAACCAGCAAAAACAAAAGGAGAAAGGGAAAGAAAAGATTGAACAGGTTGTCACCAACATTCCCAAAAAGCCTGTCCAAAAGCTTAAGAAAGGTCGATCTTCCACACAGCTTAGGTCAACACTTCCTTGGCCATTGCATGCTCAATCTTCCAGATATCACCATAACTGGATTCCACATTCATATAGGCCAACACCACCCTATCTTTGGGACAATTGTGATTTCTATGTTCATCAATCCCATAGGTGGCAAAACAATCATTTTCAACCCAAAACCAACCAACGGCCTCAATGGGTTAATAAACC
Source organism: Amorphophallus konjac (assembly GCA_022559845.1). Lineage (NCBI taxonomy): Eukaryota > Viridiplantae > Streptophyta > Magnoliopsida > Alismatales > Araceae > Amorphophallus > Amorphophallus konjac. The sequence continues at coordinate 121,665,664 of CM040127.1, read as the reverse complement.
AACTTCATCAAACTTTCACAAATTCCAACCAAGAGCCTCCAAATAGAAAATGAATGTCAAGGTTGAAAAGAAAAACCAAATCCCTGCTCGAAGCAAACAAAGCATGAATGTTAAGAAGGTTTGGATTCCAAAAGAAATGGTTTCATGTTTTGAAATTCTGAAAAGTTTGAAGGGACCCAAATTTGGTTGGGTTCCAAACACCATTGCTTAATTGCTTGTGCGGGAATGTCTTGCAGCCATACATAACAGGTGGTACCTTGATAGCGGCTGTTCAAGACACATGACGGGAGACAAATCAAAATTTTGTCTCTTGGAGGAAAAGGAAGGAGGATACGTCACATTTGGAGGAAACAACAAAGGAAAAATCATTGGAACAGGTAATGTAGGTAAGAACCTCTCCAACTCCATTGGAAATGTGTTGTTAGTTGAAGGATTGAAATATAACTTGCTCAGCATAAGTCAATTGTGTGATAAAGGTCACAAAGTGGTGTTTGATTCTCTTGAATGTAAAATCCTTGAACCAAAATCTGACAAGATAAAATTCTTTGGTAAGAGAGTCAACAATGTTTACATGATTGACTTAGATGATCCTGCTTATTCAAACCTTTGTCTTGCTGCTCCAAAATCAGAAATTGCTTGGTTATGGCATCGTAGACTAGGACATGCTAGCTACAATGTCTTACATAAATTGTTAAAGCATTCAATGGTGAAAGGTTTGCCTGAACTGTCCTTTAAACAAGAAAACAAATTATGTGATGCATGTGCCCTAGGTAAACAAACTAGAAAATCATTCAAGGGAAAATCTGTAAATACATCATCCAAACCACTCGAGCTAATTCATATGGACCTGTTTGGCCCAACCAGAACTGCTAGCTTAAGTGGTAGAAAATATGGATATGTCTTGGTGGATGACTTCTCTAGGTTCACATGGGTTTTCTTTCTCACACACAAAAATGATGCTTTTGATGAGTTTCAGGCACTCTACATGAAGATAAAACAGGACGGTGAGTTTAAAATTTCCAAGATTCAATCTGATCACGGTGGTGAATTTGAAAATGCTAACTTCTATAACCTTTGCAGGGCTGAAGGCATTTCACACCGATTCTCTTCACCAAGAACGCCGGAGCAAAACGGTGTAGTTGAAAGGAGAAACCGAACACTTGTAGAGATGGCAAGAACTATGCTTGCTGAACGGCAACTTCCAAGGAGATTTTGGGCTGAAGCGGTAAACTCGTCATGTTACATTATCAACCGCTCTATGGTAAGGTCACACACCAAAAAGACTCCTTATGAGTTGCTAAAAGGTAAAAAGCCCTCTCTCTCTCTCATATGAAAGTGTTTGGATCAAAATGCTTCACCCACAATAATGACAAAAGAGATCTAGATAAATTCGAGCCCAAGAGCGATGAAGGTATATTTCTTGGATATTATGATAGATCTAGGGCTTATAGAATTTATAACATTAAAAGTCAAACTGTGGAAGAATCACCCCATGTTTCCTTTGATGAATATCATGATTCTAACAATGATAACTCTTGCAGGAAAAAAGATGAAGATGGGGAATTCCTAAGCATAAAGGACAAGAGTGATCCTCCACAAGAAGAAATAAAAGAAGATGGTGACCGAGCTGAATCAAGCAGTGTAAGGAATCAAGCTCCAAGAGAAGGTAACGATTCTACAAACATTAGAATCCTTAAGGATCATCCCTTGGAGAATGTCCTTGGTAGCTTGAATGACCCACCTAGAACAAGGTCACATTTTAAGATTATGGAAGAATTAGATCAACTTGCTCTTGTCTCACAGCATGAACCCAAAAATATTGATGAAGCCTTAAAAGATTAAAACTGGATAAATTCCATGCAAGAAGAGTTAAACCAGTTTGAAAGAAACCAAGTTTGGCATCTTGTTCCTAGACCTTCGTCACAATCTGTCATAGGCACTAAATGGGTCTTTAGGAACAAACTAAGTGAGGATGGCAAGATAACAAGAAATAAGGCTAGATTGGTGGCTCAAGGGTATAATCAAGAGTTTGGGGTAGACTTTGATGAATCTTATGCCCCTGTCGCTAGACTCGAAGCCATCAGAATTCTACTTGCTTTTGCATGCTCCCTTAGAATAAAGCTTTATCAAATGGATGTTAAAAGTGCTTTCTTGAATGGCTTGATCAAAGAAGAAGTCTATGTTGAGCAGCCCCCTGGCTTTGAGAACTCTAACAATGCAGATTTTGTATACAAGCTAGACAGGGCGCTTTATGGACTTAAGCAAGCACCAAGAGCTTGGTATGAAAGGCTAAGCTCATTCCTCATTGAAAAAGGGTACACACGAGGTTAGGTAGATCAAACACTCTTCACCAAAAGGCAAGGTAAGAACATCTTGATTGTTCAAATTTATGTTGATGATATTGTGTTTGGTTCTACAAAATCTGAAATGTGTGAGGAATTTGCTAACCTCATGACTAGCGAATTTGAGATGAGCCTAATGGGAGAACTTCAATTCTTTCTCGGTTTGCAGGTCAACCAAGGAGAAGACGGATGCTTCATAAATCAAGCCAAATACATTAAGGAGCTGTTGAAAAGATTTGACATGGCAAATAGCAAAATCATTGCAACTCCTATGAGCACCTCAACTTCACTGGATTCGGATGAAAATGGTAAATTGGTGGATGCAAAGGTCTATAGAGGTATGATTGGTTCTTTGCTTTACTTGACTGCATCCCGACCAGATATCCAGTTTAGTGTTTACCTTTGTGCTAGATTTCAAGCTAGTCCTAGAGAATCCCATTTGACTGCCGTCAAACGTATCCTTCGATATCTTGCCGGCACTCAAGATTTGGGATTGTGGTATCCGTCATCATGTGATTTATCTCTTATATCTTATTCTGATGCGGATTACGCTGGATGCAAGCTGGATCGTAAGAGTACTAGTGGCTATTGCCAGTTTCTAGGCGGGTGTTTAGTTTCTTGGGCCTCCAAGAAATAACACTCGGTTGCCCTCTCAACCGCGGAGGCAGAATATGTTGCTGCGGGGAGCTGTGGCACCCAAGTGTTGTGGATTAAACACCAACTCCAAGACTACTTGGTGGATCTTGGTTGTGTCCCGATTCTGTGTGATAACACTAGTGCTATCAACCTTGCCAAAAATCCAGTCCAGCACTCTAGGACTAAGCATATTGAGATTAGGCATCACTTCATTAGAGATGAGGTCGGTAAGAAAAACTTTGAACTGCATTTTGTTGATACATTGAATCAGATTGCTGATATCTTTACCAAGCCCTTGTGTAATGACAGGTTTTCAACACTCAGAAGGGAGCTTGGCCTTTGCCGACCTCAGGCCAACAAACCTTGATATGATAATCTTGTATCATTTAGTTGTGTGTTGTTGCATTTGTCCATGCATTATTTATATGTCATCTTGCATATGGTGTCGCATTGCATGTAGATGCATAATAATGAATTGAGTTCATGTTCATAATGCATTATACGGTTTGTGTTGCATATGGTGTCACATAGCATCATTCTCGCATGACAATGGTATATCAAATGTTGATGTATGGAAGGGCAAGTTATGCTTGTCACGAAGCACTCAGTATGCGTGAGGCTTCACCTCCGCCAAGTACCATGTGTCAATGCCACATATAGGCCATATAGTAAGGGGGAGTTGTCCTTGTGCAACATTCATGCATATATTTAATCTTCACTCTGTTGCATTTAATAAGTGTATAACCATGTGTTGGGTCATGCATCTCATGTCTGTCAAAATCATGTCAACCCATGCATGTTTCAGGTCATTCTCCTCTTGATAGTTATCATTCCACTTGCTTGCAAACATAACTCCTTCGAGCATCCACTGCATATCCGTAGGGGGAGTTTTGTTAAATCTCTTAACCTCTCGCAATCTACATTTCTTGGCTCACAGTCTGAATATGAGTTCATGAGACTAGCGAATATATGGTGTAAGAGCTTTCTATTATATGCCCTCATGATTGTCTAATCAATGAAAATGGTTCAGATTTAATGATTTCCTTGCAGCTCTGAAATATTCGTTTTGAAATCATCTATGTTTTATGGTTTTAATAGACCTTCACTAAAGATTGCATCTTATGCTTTGAATGACTATTCTGATATCTGAAAATCCAGACTTCATGACAATCTTGGTGATACTCTAGAGCTTAGTATTGTCTCTAAACATATTGATGAGCTGGAATTCCTGAAAATCATTCTGACAGAGCAATGATATTGTTGCACGGAGAAACATGTCATGTCATCAAATCAAGTGACACATGCATATGTCATGATGTGCCCCTATTATCTCTGTCTTAAAACTTTTGGACTCTAGGCAGAGCAATGGCATAATTGCTGAGAAACATATCTTCTCATCAATGAAATGAGTTTGGATATGTCATGACGTGACTTTGCTATCTCTGTTCATCTTGCAGCATGACAGTCAGTCTTGCCAAATACCTAGGAATACTGGCGTCTAAACAACGTGTATTCTTACGGCTAGGAGGCGTGTACTAGACTTGATTGCTCGTACAATATGAGTCATGTGCCTTCAAATTCAAAAGATATTGGAAATCAAAATATGAAACCTTTTGCTTCAATCATACAATTCCATGCTTTAGTCATGATTGTTTAGCCTCAATACTAGTTCTTGTGTTCTTCCCTTAGTGGTTATTGAATCTGGATATATAAGACAAAGGACGGTTAAACACTGCCATGATATGCACCTTTGGTTCATTTCTATTAGATCTTGGATGTAGCTGCTTTTCGAACTCTTTTGATGATCTCGGATTTCATTAGCTTTGAACCATATATGTTGCTTGTGGCATGCTTCAGTTTTACATATAATGGCTTGCTCTTCACTCCTTTCAGCTCTGGTCTCACAATCAGTTTCCTTAATCACTCCTTTTTGCTGTTGGCAAAGGGGGAGAATTTTTTGTGTGAGTCCTTCATTAGAGCTAAGAGCTATGTCATAAGTGTTGTCCAAAGGGGGAGAGTGCATTGAGTCCAAGGGAGAGAAACCTTTATGTGCGTTTGTGCATGTGATGGGGTTTGCATAATTTCATCGCATTGTCATGTGTCATATGTGCATTCACACATCTTGAGCTGCTCATGTCCCATAGCGTAGCATTCATAATTGCATTCACATGCTTTACTTCATGGATCTTGAGCTGCGCATGTCACATAGCATGGCATTCATATCTGAATTCATATCTGCATTCACATGCTACTATCATGAATCTTGAGCTGCATATATTACATTTGTTATAACTTGTGCCTTTTTAGACATTCATATCACATAATGACTCACAGTGTTGCCATCATCAAAAAGGGGGAGAATGTTGTGTCCTTGAGGTCATTTGAGTCATTCTATGGTCACATGGGTCATTCGACATCATTCTATAGTCATATGAGTTTTGTGTATTCTTGGTTTTGATAATGGCTTAACACTATTAGTCTTTGTTATTTTCCACGCTCTTATGACTGACATATGTGATATTTTGTTCATGACAGATATGCACATGAAAGCTCAATGTTGCGCCCTCGCACGCGGATCGACCTGCGCGGTCAGGTCGCGGGGATCGACCGGTTTTCCCAGCTGGCGGTCGACCGCCAGCCAGTGGCGGTCGACCGGTTTTCCCAGAACCGAAATGCAGACATTGTCACAGATTTCGGTCGACCGCCCCCAGGAGTCCGGTCGACCGGTTTTGCCAGAGCCGAAACGTGCTGGCTGCAGCAGGTTCCGGTCGACCGGCCCATGAATTCCGGTCGACCGTCAGCCCCGATGCAGCCTTGTTTGACTTCGAAATCAACCTCGTGGCTAGCCCCTTTCCATGGATTTGTTTAATCAAATCTTACCTAATCTTCCATGATTTATGGATCTGGTCTAGGGGGCATCTATGGACCATTCAAGGGTTATAAAACCAACACATGAGGGGATGGAAAACCTAATGCTTCAAGGGGCTTCTTGTGAGATCTAGGGTGGCTGCAAGAGAGCTTGGAGACGAGCTACTGTTCACGTGAACAGTAGTTCGTGAAGGTGTTCTTCATCCAATCAAAGGGGAATCAAGCTCAAATCAAAGCCAGCAAACTTCAAGGAAGATTACATCAAAGCAAGGCTATCAAAGTGATCCAAGGAAGTCGGTTTGATTCAAGTTCTTCAAGGGAAATCATCTACATCCAATCAAGTTCTTTCAAGCTCATTCAAGGTGATATTTCAAGCATTTAAACTCCTAGAAGCTAAAGAAGCAATCAAGATTCAAGGTAGCTTCATCATCTCCTTCATTCCTTCAAAGAAATTCAAAGAGAAGATCAAGAGAGAAGAATTGAAGGAAGAGGTACTGTTCACGTGAACAGTACTCCGTGAAGAACATTCATCCAATCAAGGGTGAATCAAGAAGATTTAGTTGAAGCCAAGAGGAGCCTTGTTGCTGATCAACATTCCATACAAGGGCCAATTCATTTTCACTCATAACTCAATCTCTTGTTTTAGTTCCTTCACATTTGTTTCATTTTCATTATTGTTTAAACATTGAAAGTGTGATTCATCCCTACCGGTGGTTAGTAGGAAGGCAATTGGAGGGTGTTCCAATTTGCAGTTGACGTCCCTACCAGGTGGTGAGTAGGAAGGCAATCGGTAGTTTCCGATTTGTGGGTTGGTGCGCTGCACAAGTGAAGCCTCACCGGGTTTTGGTGAGGGGTGGACGTAGGGCTGAGGATTCAAGTCCGAACCACCTTAAAAATCCTGTCTAGTGTGGTTTACTTGTGTGATTGATTCGTTCTAGATGCATGCTTAGGATCGAATTATTATATATCTTGCTTATCTTGCTAAGTGAATCATAGCATTCTTGGAAGCTAGTTTCTATTCCGCTGCAATTCTTTTTAACTAGCTGTTTAGAGGGCCGCATTGCGAAAAGTGGGGCTGATCTATTCACCCCTCCCCTCTAGATCCGCTGTCCACTACACAACATTCTCCCTCATATCGGTCCATGTATAGATCGGGGGTTCTTGACGATGAAACAATAGGTTCTCCATGTTTCTCCAATAGGTTTGGGCTTGGCCTAAAAGTTTCATCCTGGCATACTTGACTTTTCGTTGGTCCGACATCTCGAACCACTCAAAATATCGGTCCATACCAGCCTCCCAATCAAGGTAGACCTTTGGGTCCAAGGACCCGTCAAAGGTGGGAGGGTCGGCCCGAACGGTCCGAATGGCCCGTTCATCCATATCTTAGTCGTGGGTACGCCGTGTATGGCGATAATCACGACCATGTCCCCGATGCTCATTATCGGACTCGTAGTCATGCACCTCGGGGACTTCGTACCTTCTAGTAGCTACCCCTTGAACCCTTGGAGTCGCGGGTTGATGAACCGGCTCCGGTTAACCTTGTGTAGGTGGGGCGGGTGCCTGGACTGGGACAATCGGGTGTGTCTCGACTGGTCCTTTCTCTAGTGCGGTGACTCTCCCGACCAATCCTTGAACAGACTGGTTCGACCCAGCGGCCCTATCCTCTACAACTTTCATCCTCTCTTCTAGGCGGGTGCCTAGGCCATTCACTCGAGTACTCGCTTCTTCCATCATATCCACTCGAGTGCTTAACTCATCCATGCGCTCACTCAACCCATCCATTTTTCCCATAAGTGTTCGGAACATAGTGGCCACCTCATCGGAACTATAGACTCGGGATTCCGCCATTGGTGGTGGTGGGGGTGAGTATTGAGTACCTCGACGAGTGGGCATGCAAACACACCGACTAGACGACGCCGACTAAAGCAAACACACACTAATATGATGCACCTAGATGTAACCAAAACTCGGCACGTGGCGGAGTTCATCGATCCGAAGATCACTCGCGCAAGTGTGCGGCCTTCCCGATAGGCGTAGCCTAACATTCGGACAACACCTTTTGATATACCGAGTACAGGGATGCGACGCAAAAAGACACTTTTTTTTGTTTGTTTTAAAATAATGATGACCCTAAACACGACTTAGACAATGACTAATGACTAGACGTAAATGACACTTTTTTTTTGTGACACCCTAGACTCAAACTCGCTCTGATACCATATTGATGCGGGACGAGACAAGGACACGACAAGCTCGCGATCGTCCCTTGATGAGGAAAGCGTCGGACGTGCACGGTTGAGAAACCGGCAAGAGCTAGGGTGGTCGGCTCTCTCTTTCGTGCCCGGATCGGGTCACGGGACGGCTTCACTCTCTCTCTCGTAGTAGCGGTGAATGATAATATAGCGAGATAACAGACCTAAAGCATGCTCTCTAGCAGCGGCATAAACAAGTATATATGAAAATAAGCAAATGCCAAGTGTAGGGAGCGAGAACGATACCTCCACGCGCTCGGCGTGGGGAAGACGGGCCCGACCGAACTCGTGCTCCCGGGACAGTTAATACATGAATATTACAGCAATGGAAATATGCCCACTCCACGCAGGGAGGTAAAGGGTGACACAACGGGGCCCGGGAGGGCCGAATACGGGTTGACGGGCGGCTTTCCGCGTAGCTTCGGCAGCACCCGAACTAGTGACGGTGGGGCCCACGTGCTGTCCGGAGGGGTCGTGTGGGACCCGATGTCACCACTGTGGTGGGGACACTGGTGGAAGCGATCCCCGGACTGGCGGCATGCTGGAACGTCGCCCGGAGGTCGGGCGGCTCCGATCGGCACCCGTCGGGTTTGCTATCCACAGACTGGTTGCTGCTGTTTTACAGCGCGCGCTCCGACGAGAACGGACGCTGCGATCAGCCCCGACGTCGGATCGACACGAGACTGGCGCCGTTGGAAAGCTAGCTTGAAGTTCTTCAACCTAGGCCTAGAGATCTGGCTTGGATCTACTCGGATCTTGACTTATGGAATTTTTAATCTTCAGTTGTACAGTTCCTGAAATCACAGGTCAGCAGAGAACTTGACTGTGGATTACCTTTGACCGCGAGGTAGACGTTCGAATCTGGGATTGTGTCCTTCAGAAACGTTGTGGGAAATTGCGCTGGGAAGACATAAAAATTGGTCTGGACCCGTTTGGATGTGTCTATGATTTTCTGTGATTTGTTTAGTGGATGAAGGTCGGATCTGGGATCTGACTGAAAGTACTGTAGCTCCGGTAGAACATGAATTTCTAAAAATAGGTAGAAGGATGATAAAAATTTAAGAAAAATGGTGGTGGTAGGGGACGATGGAAAGAACACCCAGTTAAATTGGGAGGTCTAACATAAATCAAAAGGGTGGTCGAAGGTGGAGAACTCAGGGCTACTGTCACTGTAGACAGTGACAGAACAGATCTGAAATTGAGAGTTGAACGAAGAGAAAACAATATGAAATGGTGGCTTTTGAACCTGGATTTTTTTGTGGAGAAGGGGCCATAAGATAGGAACCAACCCTCAAAATTGCAAATCGATCAGATTTCGTGGCTGGCTTCAGGAATTCTCTAACTGCACCTCTATCCAGCAGGACAGAAAACCAAAGACGATCCCATGGCGGCTCGAAGGCGGCACGAACGGCGGCGGCGGCGGCACAAACGATCACCGGAGGTTGAGAGGGGATGATAGAAGGGGGATACACTCTAGATCTGGGGTTGGGGAAGAGGAAACCAGGGGGAGAGATGAAGGGGGCGCACCAAGCTCCAAGAGACTCACAAATTTTTTGATTTTTCCCATTGATTTTCTCATGAAAATACAAGCTTATATGTGATTCACACCAAATGCAATATGGACCCTTAGATCTAGGGAAGGGGGTTGAAGGGCTGGGATTTAGTGTGAAACACACACAAAAAATACAAAAAAAATACAAGGGAAGGGGGCGGCCATTTGACTAGGTGTAAGGTTGAATGGGGTAGGTGGCCAACCTATTAGAATGTTGACCCATTTAGACACATGTGTCCATATGACCAGCCCACCATTCTAGATGTCCACCTAGGAAGGTTGAACAGGCCCACATGGTGACATGGACCAATGGGAAAGGGCTGAGGGCCCCCTTGCTGGTCCTACTGCATAATTGCATAAAAACCCACACAATCTATGGGAATGACTCCTTGGCTTATAAAGCCTTACATTTGCGTACATACTTTCCCAAGGATATAAACACAAACTAAAAGGACATAAAAGTAATAAAAAAGGTACAGGCTCGGTGTTGATTCCCATCAACTCTCCCCGGGTGAGAGGAACTCGACCCCGTCGAGTAAGCATAGGGATGCTCAAGTACTCCGACGGATCCGTCACCATGCCAAGTAGCGCGGGTATGCTCTGCTACAAGTGATCGTCACCTGCTCATTCCATATATACTCGATATGCGAACTGCGATGGGCTAAAGGTGGTCACTCCGAAGGGGCACTCTCAAAAGGGAAGAAAATAGCTCGAAGACTGACTAGGAATCACCGCTGAGTCCCTATTGGTGACTGATCCGGGTATAGATGTGGAACCGATCCCATACTCATCAAGTGAGTCCACTCGCCTCTTACTCATAAGAGACCGACAACGAGCTTGCACAAGACGCATGCAGACAAACAAATGACACACAAATCAAACAAACCACACAAAACAAAACACACAAGGAAAACACACTGACTCATATATGACTCTAGACTAAGGTGGTAGCATCAAGCCCACTAGGTGGTTGCATCCTGGGTGACAGGAGAGCTGTCCTACTCTTCCCCTCCCAAGGCATAGTACTCCTCGGCTAGTGCCTCATCGGCCTCGTAATCAACGCACTCAGGCTCGGGAGGTACGGATCCTCCAACACCTAAGGCTAGGGTGGCGCGAGCGGGACACTCGCTGGCAATGTGGCCAAATCCATGACAGTGGAAACACTGCACTCGCGATCGACTACTCTCCCCGAAAAGAGGGGCCTTACCCTTATCATCCCGTCGGGTAGGGGGTGTAGGCAGCAATGGGGGAGGTGTAGGTGCCTTGGACAATAGTGGAGGGGGTGCCGGTGCCAGAGGACGGGCTATAGGAGCTGGGGGACGGGCAACGGGTGCCGGTGGATGGGGTGGAGGTAGATCCCGTGGTGGGGAAGGTCGAGGTCTAGGAGCAAAGTGCTCCTGATGGGCGGGCTCCTGTGGACGAGTCATGGGTCCCCTCGGGTATGAACCTAAGGAGCCACGAGAGTCACTACGGTGAGGAGCGGGGCTCCACCGGGGAATAGACTCGAACTCACCCTCGAATTGCTCCATCTCGAGAGCAACTTGGTATGCATCCTCCAGCTTGTCCACCTTGCGGCGGAGAAGCTCATACCATAGGTGTGGGCGTAGACCACGCCGAAACCGAGAGACGGTAAGGGAATCCTCCTCCGTGGCATCGCATCGCAAGTAGTACTCATCAAATTCAGCGATGTAATCCGAGACGGACCGGTCTCCTTGGGTGAGACTTTGCCACCTCTCTATAAGACGTTGGCGGTAGGAGGTAGGGAGGTACTTCTTCCTAAGCTTCTCCCTCATATCGGTCCATGTATCGATCGGGGGTTCTTGACGATGAAACAATAGGTTCTCCATGTTTCTCCAATAGGTTTGGGCTTGGCCTAAAAGTTTCATCGTGGCATACTTGACTTTTCGTTGGTCCGACATCTCGAACCACTTAAAATATCGGTCCATACCAGCCTCCCAATCAAGGTAGACATTTGGGTCCAAGGACCCGTCAAAGGTGGGAGGGTCGGCCCGAACGGTCCGAATGGCACGTTCATCCATATCTTGGTCGTGGGTACGCCGTGTATGGCGATAATCACGACCATGTCCCCGATGCTCATTATCGGACTCGTAGTCATGCACCTCGGGGACTTCGTACCTTCTAGTAGCTACCCCTTGAACCCTTGGAGTCGCGGGTTGATGAACCCGCTCCGGTTGACCTTGTGTAGGTGGGGCGGGTGCCTGGACTGGGACAATCGGGTGTGTCTCGGCTGGTTCTTTCTCTAGTGCGGTGACTCTCCCGACCAATCCTTGAACAGACTGGTTCGACCCAGCGGCCCTATCCTCTACAACTTTCATCCTCTCTTCTAGGCGGGTGCCTAGGCCATTCACTCGAGTACTCGCTTCTTCCATCCTATCCACTCGAGTGCTTAACTCATCCATGCGCTCACTCAACCCATCCATTTTTCCCATAAGTGTTCGGAACATAGTGGCCACCTCATCGGAACTATAGCCTCGGGATTCCGCCATGAGTATTGAGTACCTCGACGAGTGGGCATGCAAACACACCGACTAGACGACGTCGACTAAAGCAAACACACACTAATATGATGCACCTAGACGTAACCAAAACTCGGCACGTGGCGGAGTTCATCGATCCGAAGATCACTCGCACAAGTGTGCGGCCTTCCCGATAGGCGTAGCCTAACGTTCGGACAACACCTTTTGGTATACCGAGTAAAGGGATGCGATGCAAAAAGACACTTTTTTTTGTTTGTTTTAAAACAATGATGACCCTAAACACGACTTAGACAATGACTAATGACTAGACGTAAATGACACTTTTTTTTTGTGACACCCTAGACTCAAACTCGCTCTGATACCATATTGATGCGGGACGAGACACGGACACGACAAGCTCGCGATCGTCCCTTGATGAGGGAAGCGTCGGACGTGCACGGTTGAGAAACCAGCAAGAGCTAGGGTGGTCGGCTCTCTCTTTCGTGCCCGGATCGGGTCACGGGACGGCTTCACTCTCTCTCTCGCAGCAGCGGTGAATGATAATATAGCGAGCTAACAGACCTAAAGCATGCTCTCTAGCAGCGGCATAAACAAGTATATATGAAAATAAGCAAATGCCGAGTGTAGGGAGCGAGAATGATACCTCCACGCGCTCGGCGTGGGGAAGACGGGCCCGGCCGAACTCGTGCTCCCGGGACAGTTAATACATGAATATTACAGCAATGGAAATATGCCCACTCCACGCAGGGAGGTAAAGGGCGACACAACGGGGCCCGGGAGGGCCGAATACCGGTTGACGGGCGGCTTTCCGCGTAGCTTCGGCAGCACCCGAACTAGTGACGGTGGGGCCCACGTGCTGTCCGGAGGGGCCGTGTGGGACCCGGTGTCACCACTGTGGTGGGGACACTGGTGGAAGCGATCCCCGGACCGGCGGCACGCTGGAATGTCACCCGGAGGTCGGGCGGCTCCGATCGGCACCCGTCGGGTTTGCTATCCACGGACCGGTTGCTGCTGTTTTACAGCGCGTGCTCCGGCGAGAACGGACGCTGCGATCAGCCCCGACGTCGGATCGACACGAGACTAGCACCGTTGGAAAGCTAGCTTGAAGTTATTCAACCTAGGCTTAGAGATCTGGCCTGGATCTGCTCGGATCTGGACTTATGGAATTTGCAATCTTCTGTTGTACAGTTCCTGAAATCATAGGTCAGCAGAGAACTTGACTGTGGATTGCCTTTGACCGCGAGGTAGACGTTCGAATCTGGGTTTGTGTCCTTCAGAAACGTTGTGGGAAATTGAGCTGGGAAGATGGAAAAATTGGTCTGGACCCGTTTGGATGTGTCTATGATTTTCTGTGATTTGTTTAGTGGACGAAGGTCGGATCTGGGATCTGACTGAAAGTACTGTAGCTCCGGTAGACATGAATTTCTAAAAATAGGTAGAAGGATGATAAAAATTTAAGCAAAATGGTGGTGGTAGGGGACGATGGACAGAACACCCAGTTAAATTGGGAGGTCTAACATAAATCAAAAGGGTGGTCGAAGGTGGAGAACGCAGGGCAACTGTCACTATAGACAGTGACAGAACAGATCTGAGATTGAGAGTTGAACGAAGAGAAAACAATATGAAACGGTGGCTTTTGAACCTGGATTTTTTTATGGAGAAGGGGCTAGAAGATAGGAACCAACCCTCAAAATTGCAAATCGATCAGATTTTTTGGCTGGCTTCAGGAATTCTCAAACTACACCTCTATCCAGCAGGACAGAAAATCAAAGACGATCCCGTGGCGGCTCGAAGGCGGCACGAACGGCGGCGGCGGTGGCACAAACGATCACCGGAGGTTGAGAGGGGATGATAGAAGGGGGATACACTCTAGATCTGGGGTTGGGGAAGAGGAAACCAGGGGGAGAGAGGAAGGGGGCGCACCAAGCTCCAAAAGACTCACAAATTTTCTGATTTTTCCCATTGATTTTCTCATGAAAATACAAGCTTATATGTGATTCACACCAAATGCAATATGGACCCTTAGATCTAGGGAAGGGGGTTGAAGGGCTGGGATTTAGTGTGAAACACACACAAAAAATACAAAAAAAATACAAGGGAAGGGGGCGGCCATTTGACTAGGTGTAAGGTTGAATGGGGTAGGTGGCCAACCTATTAGAATGTTGACCCATTTAGACACATGTGTCCATATGACCAGCCCACCATTCTAGATGTCCACCTAGGAAGGTTGACCAGGCCCACATGGTGACATGGACCAATGGGAAAGGGCTGAGGGCCCCCTTGCTGGTCCTACTGCATAATTGCATAAAAACCCACACAATCTATGGGAATGACTCCTTGGCTTATAAAGCCTTACATTTGCGTACATACTTTCCAAAGGATATAAACACAAACTAAAAGGACATAAAAGTAATAAAAAAGGTACAGGCTCGGTGTTGATTCCCATAACAGGGGGTTGACTGTTCTATTCCAATCAGGAGCTTTGAAGGGTTACAATGGGCCTAAAAATATTACCCAAATATCTCATCTGCTGTATGCGGATGACACACTTATTTTCTTGAATGCCAGTAAACACAACATAGCAGCACTGCTGCATTTTATTTCAAGATATGAGAATAGCTCAGGGCAGAAAATAAATGTTGGCAAGAGTAGCATAATTGTTTCAGACAAAGTCCCCCTATCAATAAAGCAATCTATACAACTGCAGACTGGTTTTAGAATTGCTTCTACTAGTTTTAATAACCTTGGTATTCCAGTGAAGAAAGGAAGATACACATGCCAGGATTTTAAGTACATTGTGGATAGAGTTCAGCAGAAGTTAGAGGGATGGCAATCCAAACTACTCTCACAGGCTGGGAGGGTAATTCTCATCAACTCTGTTCTCTGAAGCATTCCAATATACCTGGCATCTGTTTGTTTCTGTCCGAAGTCAATTATCAATGCCATTGACAGACTCTGTGCCAACTTTTATTGGCAGGGTTCTGAAATTCTTAGGCGTCGCCATTGGATCTCCTGGAAAAAAATCCAAATGCCTAAACTGGAAGGGGGCCTTAGTATTAGAGATCTTAATCTCACCCAGTTGTCACTGGCTACTAAATGTCTGTGGAAAATTATTCAGGGGTCTTCTCTTTGGTCTCAGTATGCCAGACAAAGGTTTGTTAAAACAAATCTTTTCGACTGCACAAGACCTTTTCCAGCTGGGATGTCTCAAGGTATGTTTCAGCAAGCTAAGAAGTTAATCATAAATAATTCTAGATGGATAATTGGGGATGGTAAGGGAACAGACTTTTGGAAGGATAATTGGACTGGCAGTGGGCCGTTAATCAACAATATAACTTCAGGCAATTTCAATAATATACAGAGGCAGCCAAAGCTGACTATTAGAGAGGTTTTTCTTGATCCAAACCATCCAGTTTGGTCCCTACTCAGTAATTCCTCACTGCTACCCAAAGTTCAGTTGAGTAATAGGCCAGATCATTACATCTGGACTGGTACAGTAGGTGGTGACTTTAGTGTACAGTCTGCTAATAATCTGTTGAGACAAAGAGGTATACTAAGGCAGCCTTGGGCCAAGTTATGGCACTCTAGCATTTCTCCAAGGGCAGCTAATTTCTATTGGAAGCTGCTTCATAGAGCAGTTCCAGTTGATGGCAGAATCTCTGAGTGTGGAATTTCCTTAGTCTCAAAGTGCAGTTGCTGCCTACTCCCTTCTCAGGAGGATTTAGATCACCTGTTTGTTAAAGGAGATCTAGCTTCTGCTTTATGGAAATGGGTCTCCCCCTTGATTAGTACTAAAATTAATCTGAGTGAGCACATTACAATTCGTGGCTGGAATATTTTGACAGGCTCCAAGCTGCATTCAGCATTCAGCTATTCTGGTATGCATGCTGTAATTCTAATTGTATGGGAGATTTGGAAGGCAAGATGTTCTGCCAGGTTTGAAAATGTGACCATCAACATTCCAAGTATCAAGAGGAAAGTGGTGGCAGGCCTCTCTCAAGCCCTTGATAACCAATCCTTTCCAGTTAGTAGCTCGGCAGATCAAATAAAAATCCTGAATCAGTTCCAACTATTCCCGAAGATTATTTCAAGGAGGATGCCAATGATTGTTTCATGCAGTCTAGCTCCTCTTCATTTTACTCTTCATGTAGATGGAGCTTCAAAAGGGAACCCAGGAAATTGTGGAGGTGGTGGTTGTGTTAGAGATTCAGCAGGAAATATGATCATCAGCTTTGCCTTTTATTATGGCTTTGGGAGTAGTTTTCTTGCAGAAGTAAGGGCTCTCTATGATGGGCTGTCAATAGTTAATAAGGGAGGACTGAAAGTATCTGCAATTTTTTTAGATTGTGCTTTTCTAGTGGAATCCATCCATAAGAAGAAAGTTCCTAGCTGGACTGTCTATCCTTGGTGGAGTGAAATATTGGAACTTATATCCTCAAGTGGCTGTCCGGTGAGACATGTTTATAGGGAAGGCAACCAGCTGGCTGATGCATTGGCCTCCTATGCTAGCTCTTGTCAGTCTAACTCCATTTTTACCCTTGTAAGTGATCTGCCCAAAATGGTGAGGGGAGTTTATAGGATGGACAAAGGAGGCTTGCCTTCCTTTCGTTTTTATAAATAGAATTTTTGGTATCTTTTTCCAGCTTTGGCAACTTGTACAGATAGGGGAATGCCCCAAAGATCATGTATCACGCGCATACTAACTGCGTCAATGCCACTCGGGTGCAGCGTCGACGCGTCTGCCTCCAGAAGCCCAAGACAGAAATCTGTCTTCAGGTTATCTTCACACAGCGTCGACGCCACCAGCTACCAGCGTCGACGCAGCGGTTGCCTGAAGCTTTAAACTGAAAGAAGTCTCAGAAGCTATCTTCACACAGCATCGACGCATCCAGATGTTGGCATTGACGCACCCAGTCCCAGACAAGTGCTCGGGCAGAAGAACTGGATTAAGGAGGCTTGCCTTCCTTTCGTTTTTGTAAATAGAATTTTTGGTATCTTTTCCAGCTTTGGTAACTTGTACAGACAGGGTAATGCCCCAAGATCATGTACCTCCTTTATTCAGAAAATCTAATAAAATCTTAGGCCACAGTTTCATCCTGGGGGAGTGAGAACATGTTCCCCTGCTGGGGGGATATGCACTCGACTAGTTGATTATTCTGAGGGCCGGTGCTGATTGAAAAAAAAAAGCTAGAAAATTGTTCAGAAAGGCTAGACAAGATGGCACTTCTCTTGAAAAAATTCCAAAGAAAGCATTAAGGAACAAAAGGGAGATTGGATGCTATGAGTGTGGAAAAGTCGGCCATATGAGAAGTAAATGTCCAAGTTTTCAAAAGAAACTGAAGAAAAAAAAAGTGAAGGAGCCCAAGGCCATGAAGGCGATTTGGAGTGATGAGGACGAGAGTGAGTCCAAATCCGAGAAGGATGATGAGCTGGACGAGGTGGTCAAGAATTTATGTCTAATGACCGATGAGGAAAATGGCACCGAGGTAAACTCCGATAACGAAAACCTTACTTGTGAAGAATGGGAAATAACTTATGCTGGAATGTATGAAAAGTGTAAGAAGTTGAAACATGAAAAAAAAAATCTGAAAAAGAAGTTTCATGATGTTTTACATTATAGTTCAGCTTCATACACTAAATGTAGTTTGCTTGAGTTAGAACTTGAGAACATGAAAGATGAAAATGAAATGTTGTTGTCTAAAGTTTCTCTTTTTGAGGATGATATTTCATGCCTAGAGATTGAAAAACAACATGCTTATGAAGATGTGAAAAATCTAAAAATTGAAAATGAACAATTGGTAAAGGAGTTGGATGAGCTTAAATCAAGACTGTGTGAATGTGAAAAATCTAAGAAAGAAATTGAAACCAACTTCAATACCATGCAAGATGAATTGCAGAAATTGAAAGGTCTTGTTGAAAAAGAATTAAAAGGAAAACAGAAAATGTTTGAATATGGTGAAACTAGCAATGAAAATGCTAGGAATGAGAAGAGAGTTGTGGGACACTCACCCACAAAGAAAAAGTCCGTTGTGAAAAATAGATTTCAAAAATCATGTAGTTCATATGGCTACACTCATGTTGACTCATGCATGAACTCATATGTTGATAGATCATATATGCATAGGAGTCATTTTAGAAAGCCAAATGTCACATGTTTTTACTGTGGTATGTTCGGCCACTCTATGTATGTGTGTGACTTGATGAGGGCCGATGATAAGTGGTTTGAAAGGAAAAATAAAATGCATTTTGGTCATGCTAGAACTAACCCCTCGGGACCCAAGATGGCTTGGGTATCCAAAACTTTGAAATGAAAATTTTACTTTGTAGGGGTGCCTTGAGACCAAGAAGATGTTGGTAATTAATGGCTTCTCAAGGCAAAGGTAAGAGAGCTCAAGTTCTGAAATCTTGTGGTGAAAAATTCAGGTATAAACTTGGTTGGATCTCGTCATTCGATCCACCTTGATCATGCAACTACCTTTTGTTGATTTTGGTTGTGATATAGAAGAATTTACAGTTTAGATAAGTGTCTTATTCATAGAGTCTTTGATACACACTTTTACTTCCTTTTGCAAATAACAATTCAGTTCTTGCATACATTTGCATTTACTTTATAAAGTTGCACACATGAGTTTGCACTTATATGAGAATTTTGCATATACTTCTATGCTTGAATGCAATGATTGTTCGGTATCTCAAATGGTGAGATGTGGAAGGGTGGCTTACATCCATCCGGAAGCTTTCACTATGCGTGAGGTGGTCTTCGGACCTATGTACTCTGCTCCGTACCGAAAATCATATTACTTGAATTAATTTCCAAAATCCTTGCTTGCTTGCATGTATATATCTGTAGATAACCATTTCCTTGAAAATCTTCTAAGACCTCACCTCATTGATAAATAAATTACAGTGTTCTTGATCTTTTGTGAACCATGACATATACAAAGGAGGAGGACTTGTTTCTAACTATGCATATATTTAGGGGGAGTCATAACTATGTCTAGGCAAATTCACTCTCTACATTCAAAACAATTACCCACATACTTTGTTCAAAAATGATGCATATGACTTTGATTGATAATGATTTCAGAAATTCCTTTTAACACTTCAAGGGAAACGAATTTCTACATGAAAATTAAGAGAATCGTGAGGAAAAAGCTACCTACCCCGCAAGCTTCAATAAGTGGATTGTCTAACCAAGTAGCTGAGAATCTCTACTGAAATAAATGAAGAAACTCGCGTCGAAAGGTGAAACAAAAATTCACACTGCATGATGAATCCTAGTAGCCGAGAAACCCCATTGAGACACATGAGGTGACTCACGTCGAACGGTGAAATCCAATAAAAGAAAAGCACACAAAAAGGGGTTGTGTGAAGCTACCAAAAGTCGAGGATCGAAATGGAAGTGTAGGAAGAAAATAACCCTCTAGTGTTTTCTAAAAATTCTATTCATATCCATATAATTTTAAAGTTCATTGTTCATTTACACAAATTTTAATTTTGGGTATTATTGTGATGACTGTATATCTTGAATTTGTTCTTATCATGGTCTATGTAGTACCTCGAGCATATGCACGCACTATCTTTTTTGATTATGCTTCATGTCTCACATTTCGATTTAGAATGAACTATTCAGTCATTATCCTCTTACCCCACTGAGGGGGAGTAATATAAATATCTGTTTGCTTGACTCTAATGCTTGCTTGCTTGTCTGCTTGCCTGCATAAGTCATGTCATACTTTAGCTCCCATAGTTGCATCATTAGATCATACATGTTCATATCAGCTTAAATAACCCTTTTGTCAATCTGTTTTTGTTGAAGACAAAGGGGGAGTAAAAGTGCACATAATGTTCACATCTGTTTGGAAGTTAAGAAGTTTTGGTGCATATATCATGTTTCTTTGACATGGTTGGTTTTCATACTTTTTGCTCTAGCTTTTGTATTCCCCATTTTTGATTATGCCAAAGGGGGAGAAAAATATGTAGATTGCCATAATATTTTGTCATCATCAAAAAGGGGGAGATTGTTGGGTGTTGCATTCTCACATTATTTTTGACCTTGGTTTTGATGATAACAAAATATTGTGTGTTTGTGGAGCAAATATTTATCATGTGGTTAAATGATTTCAAAACTTTATGTGTTTGGAAGAGCATGTGTTTTGAAATGTCTTTTGATGTTCTTGTGATGGAATGATGCCAAAGATGATGGTTCATGTTTTACAATTCCATTTACTTGTTGCAATGTGCATTTGAATGTGTATACATATGGAGTTTTATGTGGAAGAATCAAGTTAAGGAGAACTCAATTTTTGATACATAAACTAACTTGATGTTTGTGTTTTTACAAGTTCAAGGATGGTTTTTAAACCCTCTCATGTCAAGTGGATGATGGTAATATCTAACCATTTCTTATGCTTGATTTGAATGGGAGTTTTGAGAAGTTTTAGTTTTAACTGTTATTCACATGGCTTTATGTGTGGGTTGTTTTCAAGAACATCTTCCATGAGATGTTATTGCCTTGAATGAGTTTCTTGCATCTCTAAGATGAGATATTTGAGTTTTCAAATGTGCTTATGTGATTCTCATGAAATGTGTTGAAATTTGGTGTAAATGGTCCAAATACTTTCTTAAATGCATGATAATTATATCATGATTTTTGGATGTGTTTTTGATGCTAAAACTGGTGTTTTGTAAACCCCCACTAGCATGGGTCGACCCCATGGGTCGACCCCCAGTGTTTCCTGATCGGACCAAAACCAATGAAATGCAGTCTGTTGCATGGGTCGACCCCATGGGTCGACCCATAGGCCCTGGAAAACTGTGTTAATTTTGTTCGGTCCGCCCCCTGGTTCCGGCACGGGATTTGCGAATCCGTTTGAAACCCTTTCTAAACCCTATGAAACTTTACCAAAACACCCCCCATTAGTTACTAATCATGTTTAGGTGTTTCTAACACACATTGGGAGGGTTTTATGTGTCTTTTCCCCACCCCTCTATATATATCATTGTGAACTCCGAATTTGACAAGAGAGAACCCTAATGTGCTATCTTTCTCTTATCTTGTAGGTGAAGAAAGGGGAAAAGGAAGGAGGAGCTATTGCAAGGTGGATTTCATCTCGAACAAAGCATTTCTGGAGATTGTGGAAGAAGAGAAAGAAGAGCGGATCGACGAGAGGATCAAGAGGAAGCTTGAATCACCGTCATGCGACCTCCCTCCGAACCGGGAATCAAAGAAGATCATTTTCAACCCTGTCTACATATAGGGATTCATTTCTTCACTCTTTTCCCATCTATTCTAGTCATTTACTCTTCGTCTATGAGCATGTATTAAACATGTCATTTATTTCTAAACTTTAACTCTGTGTGTGGTGAACCGTCTGCGTACGGTTGTGATCATATCTTGCCGCGAGTGTTGCGGTTTGTGTGTGTGGATTGATCCCGCTGTTGGATCATTGTGGAGATGAAGTCTCCATGTGTGTTGGAGTATATTCTCCGTATGCTTCGTTGTGAAGCAAGTGAAGCCTCACCGGTTTGGTGAGGGGTGGACGTAGGGAGCCCGTCATGGTCCCGAACAACCTTAAAATCCCAGTGTCCTGTGGTTGCTTGCTTGTTCATTTTTCTTGTTCCAACACATTCGAGTGTGCTCGGAGAGATTGAGTGAACTAGATTTATTTCTGTTCAACTTGTCCTTCATCAATCTCATTAACTTCGCATATTGTTTAAAATCTGTAATTTCGTGTGGGGGACAATTCAACCCCCACCCCTTCTTGTCCGCGTACATTGTTATCTGGGCTAACAGAGATGATTCACCCTGGACTTCGGGCGGTTTGGAAGCTGATGACTGTTCAGTTTTCTCCATCAGCTGCTTCTTCAGCAAGTCTATCTCTTGCCGATATTTTCGAAGTAGCATCAAGACCGACGGGTCCATAGTTGCTGTGGCGGGGATAGCTTCCGTTGTTTCCCCGGACGCACCCTCGGGCAGGATGTCGAGGAGAACGTCATCTTCTTCCTCTGCCGTTACCACATTGGCGGTCAAGACAGGAGCCTTGTCATCCCACTGGTGGTAGACCCGGGGTTGTTCCCCTTTAGTCGTCGCCAGGAGCTGCCTTGCGGCTTCTGCTCTTCGAGTATTTGGCCCTGGCCGTGCGGCCAATTTAGCCAACTCGCGGGGATCTTCAGGAAGTCCCTCGTATCGGTTGAATATGCCGGCCATGTTGCATGCGAAGACCTGCATCCTTCTTCTCTGTCGATGGACCCTTCTCTTAGCTCGATCTGGGAAGGTCAGCCTCTCGAACACAGAAGTTCTTCTTGTTCCTTCCCGCCTAGGGGCAGTTTCATTGGCTTCGATCTCGAAGCCGTCATCATAGCCGTTGTCATCAACTGACGACAGCATCATCCCTTCTCTTTCATTTTCTTCAACTGCCATTGATGGGCAGTAGTCTTCATTGGCGGCGGCTGCTTGCATCAACCGCTGCTGCCCAGGCGAGGGGTTGCCTAGCCCTCGAAAATAGTTCCTGACCAACTTGGTCATCTCTTCTCGACCCCGCTCTTGATGCAGCAAGGGGGACAATTGCCGACCTCCCACAGGAGGGGTATAAGCTAGTCAAGCTCTGTCGGTAGGTTGCTGGAACCTTCATCCCACAGCTGGGACGTTGGCTTGGCGGGCGCAGGCCCGGAAACTTTCGCGGCGCGGAGGGTCCGCAACCACTTCTTCTTCTTTCGGGGTCAGGCCCCTTTCTCTCCTTTCTTCCGCTCCGTCGTGAGCAAGACGATGGGGGACAGGTGCAGCTTGATGAACATGTTGGACCCTCTTAGAGACCCATGCCTGTTTAAATTTCCTTGGCCTGGGGGCCAACTTCTCTTGGCCGTAACGGCCGACTTCTTCTCTTTCTGCCCTCCTTCCAGCGAGGGCTTGATATGAGTTGCGGACGGGGATGGAAGGGACCACCCGATCCGGGACTATCCGCGCATCGTGTCCGTCGAGGAAGACGCGCATGCCACCAACCATCATAGATTTACTGGATTGAGAGAGGGTTCCGGTAACCACAACAGTACTCTTCCGGATTTGCCTGCGCTGACGTCTTCCGGAGCTCCTGTTCACATCATCGGGGCGGACCCCACGGATAGCATGGTGCACCAGACAGCTGGCTACCAAGGTTGGACTCTTGAGCGAGTCGTGGCAGTATTGAGCCTTTAGAGGCTCCATGCTCTTTGTAGCTCCCTCGACAGGCTCCGAGGGTTCCACCTCCAGCGTGTCCACGAAGGCTAACCCCAAGAAGTTTGGGAAGACAACGGCGGCAGGGAAGCTGCCGAACACCGTGGGCATCGCCAGGTACCCTTGTGCATGATCATCATCAATTGATGGGCCAAAGCCGACGCCAGTCAACCCAGTTGTCATCATAGTTCGCCTGTAAAAATAAACAAACCAACGATCAGCAACCTTTGGGAGGGCCTCGAAGCCCAGGTATCTCGGCAAAGAGATGAAAGGTGACACGGTCCCACCGGGCGTGCCAGACTGTTTGCGATGGGAAAATCTTGTTCTTATTATTAATTTTATTTATTTATTTAGGTATATTTCACGTGTCGATCAACCAATTAACTAACTAGTAGTTTAACTGACTGATTGACTGCGCGGACGTGCCAGTCACGTGAGTGACGAGTTTATTATGCGCTCATTCTAACCCGTGTCGAGCGAGAGAGAGAGATTCGGTCGAGACCAGCAGTCCGCCATACCATAAAGGCTATGGCGTTAATTACATCCCCCACGAGGAAGGAAAACCTTTGATTAATTGTCGAGATAGTGGGCTGTCGAGGCTGGAATAAAGATGCGATGTTATGAACATGACAAGATCACATGAGATGCATCTATCTATCATGCAAGAGAGGCATGGTTTATTAAATTGGAGGCCCTCGGTACAAGGCGGAGGACGTAGGTCCGAAGACCACCATCGCGCATAGCGGAGACTTTCGATCGGGCGTAACCCAGTCTTCCGTCAATGCCACTTGATATACTCGAGGGCCTATGCAAGCATGCACGCACGATACTTATGACGACGTTAAGCATGGCAATAGAGTTATGAAAATGAACAATGACCAATCAAGTTTAATAGACTCCGCTAAAGTGACGAAGGTGGCAACATACGCATGATGACAAAAGCAAAATGCTAACACACATGGTATTAAAAGCATGATAATAAGCTCGTCCGGGGCATGAGGAACTCCTTCCTTATTCGGTTTATTACTAATTAGGGTTTATTAGTCTCGACCACGGGAGACGAGGATCGCTCCGGAGGCGAGCAAGTGATCAGAACAGTGCAACCATTCGAAACTGGCGCGATCGCGCGTAGGGATAGGTTTCCCGGCGCGGCCAAACGTAGGTAGAAGGGCTTAACCCGGCGCGCCCATGGCCATGGTTAAAACGGCGCGGCAGGCATGGGGCGCACCGGTTCAAGGTGCGTCAGGAAAGAGCCATTCGATTCATAAAAAACATGAGTCTAATGTTAATATGGCGCGGGGGGGTATCGCGCCAGATTAGGGCGGGCCAGATTAAAACCGCGCCGGTTTAGCTGATTTTCTTGAGAATTTTGAAACCATTTAAACTTATTAAGATGTTTTGAAGGTTTAAAGATTTAATTGGGTTTATTGCCTGTTGAATTGAAGTCTGGGGCTCTCCAGGAGCAGAGTCATGAGCCAGTGCAAGGTTCATACTCGAGCACGGAGGTTCCTTGACTCAGAATGAATGTTTTATTATGGTCAGTCCACAGAAACAACTTGTCTATCTAAAACCTGCCAAAAATTGGGCAGCATCTCCCCTATCCCTGAAAGGTTGCAGGAGAGGAACGGGGTCATACCCACTTGTGGAGTAAGCCCCTAAACTGCCGGTCTGCGTAATAGCAGCTAGCAAATTCCCAACGGACAGGATACCCCGAGGACGAGCCTGCTAGGGGCACCAAAGCTCTGTGGGTGAAGATAGAGGGATGAGGCAGGTGATAATGGAAGCAACACCCCGAGGACTAGCCTACGAGGGGCGGGCAACCCACAGCCTACACTATATCCCTTAGAGAGACCGACCATTAGGGAGAGAAGCTCCGAGGACTAGCCTGCTAGGAGCACGCATCCCTTAGTCGTCACAGGATCCCAAATTACTGGGTTTAGGATTGTTGGGCTGAAGCCCCTATCACTGTCCGCTATATGGCCTTTGGGGAGCATCTACCACTGAGAGGTAGGGCCCCTCAACCAATTAGCAGCTCCGTGAAACAATACGGAATGTCCCCCTCCCCGGATGACTGAGATAAAACCGACAGAACTCAAACGGTTCAAGGGCTGCAAACCACCAACAAGAGGAATGGGGGCATTCGGTATAGATGGATTACCAGACACAGGGTTGAGGCATCGATGCTTGCGAGATTGGGCTAGCATTCCCAGAGGAGCAGATGATTAGCAGTCACACTGAGGGATAGTACGTACATAGATGAGATAATCTAACTACATACGCATATGCTCGAATGACTAGAACGCAGTAATCACCAGACGGGTCTTGCCGTTCTGGAGGTGGCTCCCAACTCGCCTGAGCAATAGAGCAATGCAAAGAGGAGAGGGAATGGAGGTCGGCCCTCATATCAAAGCGGGAAGAGGCATATGCACAGGCACAACTCTATCCCCAGAGGATGCAAAGACCATCGAATGAGACACAGACGCTGCGTCGATGGGAAGGACCTGGGGAGGGGTCATCTCTATAGCCCATGATATCTCAGGGCATATTCGGAGTCGGATAAATCAGAATCGGAAACCATACGCAGAAGGACACCGACGTGTACACCGACTGAGACAGCAGTGGGGGAAGGAGACAGGGCGTCAAACATGCAGTCCACCAAAAGATTCATATACGCATACCACTACCCTATAGATGGGAGGGAGCCAATATATTCATTAAAAATCTGACGCCGGCGTTGTGGCACGGACGTCGTTCACTGTTTACAGATAAACATTTACAGAGGGAGAGCGAGGCGAAGAGACGACGAGGAGGGGGGGAAAAGAGATTGGCTCATATCATCGCCATCCCCCACCCTTTCTCATTTACATTCGGTCAAAGGGAAACAAATCGACAGACAGTGGGAAGAAAGCAAACGACCCACCTACCCTCAGAACAGAGTATCGGGATGCCTCTTTCTTCCCCGACTCCGGAGGGCTTCAGACAGGGATGGAAGACGGCGGCAGGAGGAACCCTCGGTGAGACCCTACTTCTTTCACAAGGAAAAACCCCCTCCTCTTTGAAGGCGATTGACTCTCTCTAATTTGCCTCTCTGAACCCTTTCTATTCTGTTATCCCCCCTCTTTCTCCTTCTCTTTTTTTCTTTTCCCTCCCTTCCCTTTTGTTTTTGGGCAGCCACCTATATATAGAAGCAAGCTCGAATCCTCATCCGGCGTGAGGAATGGCGCGCCGGGGAAGAGAGCTCTACTGCCCTTTTGCGCGTCGGAATAGCAGGGTGCCGGATAATGGGGGCGCGCCGGTTTAGGGCGCGCCGTATTAGCGTCCTTCGCACGTCGCGAGTCAGCCGATGAGTCCGGGGACGGTTCCGGGGATCACCTTGAACATTTATCTCGCCACTGCTCTTTGAAACCTCGACGAGATGCCTTGTCGAAGCTCTCAGGCTGACGTACGGCCATTCTTGGAACTTCAGATGACTTTGGTTTGATCACGCGGGTTTTCCACTAACACGGCTCTCGGCACTATGATAAGTGCCGCTGGCTCGGTCTGGCTTGTGCTCAAAGCTTCTTGGAGGGTGGGATAGCACCCGGGATAGTTCCGCCTAGGCTGGGCGATCATTCGGCCACTAACGGGCCCATCTTGGCAGGAAGCTGTACCCGTGCCGGGTGACCGGGATCTCCTGCCGACAGAGTTTTCGGTCCTCCGTTCTGAGAGCCAAGGGTACTCTTTCATCTCAAGAGAGTCTTTCATGAGGTGGGTAGCCACCGGGTAGACCGTCATCCTTGGTCGGACAACATGTGTAGTGTATGCAGCACGACGGAGTCGATGCTGGTTCATTGGGCAGGCTTGGTCGCACTGCCAGTTGGTTGTGAGTTCATCTCGGTTCTCCTGAGGTGAAGTCCCCATGTTCATACGGGGTGACTCGAGGCTCTGGCAGTTTGAGAAGTCTTCAATATGTTGATATTTATCGGCTTCTGTCCTTCAATGGGCCGTGTCATTCGTCTTCGAGGCTTGGTCGCCGCGAGTGATATTTTGAGTGCCAACAAACACTTAAGCGAAGTACAACCAAAGTTGTCAATGAAAATGCAAAAGCAGACCATGGAACATTAGAACTTATAACATAAAAAGCACCAATAGAAGTAAGCCTGTGGAGTCTATTTTCCAAGTTGCTAGTTTTCAGACTTCAAGTAGTTGTTGAGTTTAAACCTCAATTCATGTACACAACCATGATATAAGAAGATGCAAGAGATTGCTTTCAGAGTAGTCAGTCAATAAAATGTAGTCTTAGAGGGGAATCTTCCGTGAAGTATCATGCTCCCCCTCAGTGTGTGCAAGGATTTGGATGACAAGATTTATGCATGTGAAGAAAGGCTGGAGGTTAAGGCATGATAGAGTAGCACACAAGAGAAGAAGGAACAGTAAGGTTTCTGAAATTCTCACAAGTGTGTCGACTTAGGCTGCTCAGTGTGTCGACACAGAGTGTCCTCATAGAATGATGAAAAGCAGGCAATAGAACTATGGCGTCGACGCACACTGATCAGGGCGTCGACTCACTGAAGCTAGACAGAATGAAAGTTTTTAAAAACAACAATTCTGCTGATGAGCCTACCTCAGAAAATATTATACTCTCCCCCTCAACCCATGCACACTAAAATGCAATGTTAAAGTACCCTTGATACCTGGCGAAGGACTTGCCTCACGTATAGTGAGTGTTCCCAGGCAGACTGAGCCTGCCCTTTCACACATCACCATTTTATATACCATAGGGTCATACAGTGAAAGGAAACAACCAATGAAAAATGAGCAATGCAATCAAGCAAACATGCATGATGAACTCCCCCTCACAGTAGCAACCAGTGACCCCTTGGACTTAGATGAGCTAAAACATGCAAGTGAAATCAAGTGGGAGGTCTATACAGACCCAATTCTCTCCTCAGGGTTGAAAATATTTCATTGCTCAAGGGTTTAGTACAAATATCTGTAATTTACTTTTTAGTTTCATAAAATTGGAATTCAAAATTCTTTTTGCTTACCTCATCTCGAAGGAAATGATACCTTATTCCAATGTGTTTTGTGCGAGAATGCTGGATGGGGTTCTTAGCTAAATTGATGGCACTTGTGTTATCACACAATATAGGTGTGCATCCAAGATCTACTCCATAGTCCGGGAGTTGGTGCTTTATCCACAGCACTTGGGTCCCACAACTACGTGCTGCTACATATTCTGCTTCAACAGTAGATATGTAATTAAATGACTAGGCACCCACCCAAGTATTGGCAATAGTTTACACCCCGCATAATCAGCATCAATATATGAAATCAAATCAAAACAGCATGATGTAGGATACCATAATCCTAAGTCATGAATACTAGCAATGTATCTTAAGATTCTTTTCACAGTAATTAAATGAGATTCTTTAGGATTGGCTTGAAAGCGAGCACACTTGCACACACTAAACTGAATATCTGGCCTAGAAGCAGTGAGATATAAAAGAGACCCGATCATACCTCGGTATGCTTTAGGATCTACAGATTTACCATTCTCATCCGCATCTAGAGATGCATTAGTTCCCATGGGTATGGATATGTGTTTGACCTCCTTCATCCCAAATCTTTTCATAACCTCCAATGTATATTTGGACTGATTTATGAAGAATCCTTCCTTCGTCTGTGTGATCTGTAGTCCAAGAAAGAATTGGAGTTCCCCATGAGGTTCATCTCAAATTCCTTTGTCATAAGATCAACAAACTGCTTGCACAAGTCAGAGTTAGTTGAGCCAAACACTATATTATCTACATATACATGTACCATAATGATGTGTCCATTCATTTCCCTTGTAAAGAGTGTTTGGTCAATTTTACCTCTGATGTAGCCTTCCTCAGTTAGATGTCACTGAGTCTTTCATACCAGGCCCGTGGAGCCTACTTTAGCCCATACAGTGCCTTATTCAATTTATAAACATCGTTAGGCAAATCAATTTGTTCAAAATCAGGGGGATGTTCTACAAATACTTCCTCTTTTATTAGGCCATTCAGAAAAGTACTCTTGACATCCATTTGTTGTACTTTAATGCCTAGGGAGCATGCAAATACTAATAGAATTCTGATGGCTTCTAATCTTGCAACGAGGGCATATGATTCTTCAAAGTCAATGCCAATTTCTTGGTTATACCCCTTTGCTACCAACCTAGCCTTGTTTCTAATGATTTCCCCATTTTCATTTAGCTTGTTCTTGAAAACCCATCTTGTCCCAATAACATTCTGGTCAGTGGGTCTGGGAACCGGATTCTAAACTTGGTTTCTTTCAAATTGACTAAGTTCTTCATGCATGGCATTAACCCAATTTTCATCTCGCAAGGCATCTTTAATGCATTTGGGTTCAAATTGAGAAACTAATGCAATGAGATCTTCATTATACACATATTTATGAAATGACCAAGTCCTAGGAGGGTCATGCAAATTCCCTATAATGTTTTGCACATGATGATCTTTTAAGGTGCGCGAATTGGTAGAGGACTCACCGGGCAATATTGAGTGAGCAGGGACTTCGGTCGACCGACCTACCTATTGCTCTGTGGACTGTTGTTGGCTGCCATCTCCTTAATCTTTTTTAGATTCCAGAAATCCTTCATTTTCTTCCTTCTTTTCCCTATCAACAATGTTCTTGTCAAATTCACTATTTATTTCAGCAAATACAACATGTGGAGTTTCTTCCACTGTACGATGTTTCACATTAAACACCCTATATGCTCTTGATGTTTCAGAATACCCTAGAAATATTCCAATGTCTCTCTTCGCCTCAAATTTATCCAGATTAGATTTGTCATTATTATGCACATAGCATTTTGATCTGAAAGCTTTGAAGTAGGCCAAATTGGGTTTCTTACCTTTCATCATCTCATAGGGGCTTTTCTTACACTTTGGCCTTATCATGGCCCTATTGTTTATGTAGCAAGCCATATTTGCTGCTTCAGCCTAGAATTTCCTTGGGAGCTTGCTCTCAATCAACATGGTCTGGGCAATTTCCACAATTGTCGTATTTCTTCTTTCCATAATGCCATTTTGCTCTGGGGTTCTGGGATAAGAAAACTTATGTTTTAGGCCTTCTTGATTACATAGTTCAGAAAATGATGAATTTTTCTCCTCCATTGTCAGACAAGATGGTGGAGATTCTGAATTTACCTTCTTGCTTTACTTTTTTAAAGAATTTCCGAAATTCTAGAAAGGATCATTCTTATTAGTAAGGAAGAAAATCTTTGTGAAACTGGAGAAATCATCAACTATCACATATCCAAACCTTTTCCCATTAATGCTAGCTGTTCTTGTTGGACCGAACAAGTCCATATGCAGAAATTCAAAAGGCATGGATGACAAATCCTCATTTCTAGATTTAAAGATTTGTCGAGTTTGTTTACCTAGGAAACATGCTTCACAAACCTGGTCAACCTTTGTATAGGACAATTTTGGTAAACCCTTAACCATTCCATGTTTGGATAGTTTATACAAAGTGCCATAACTATCATGTCCCAATCGTCGGTGCCACAGCCCTGCATCACTAAGTTGGTTGGCAGTCAAGCACAGATCTGCTGAAAGTGAGGTGTCAAGGTCTACCATGTAGACATTATTTACTCGAAGACCTACAAACATCATAGAGCCAGAATTTTTCTCAAAAATTTTGCATTCATTGGCATTAAACAATACCTTGTGGCCTTTGTCGCACAGCTGGCTTATGCTGAGTAGATTGTGCTCAAGGCCTTCAACAAACATGGCGTTCTTAATGAAATTAGAAGAGTTCTTACCCACAGTGCCTGTGCCAATGACTTCTCCTTTATCCTTACCTCCAAACCTCACTTGGCCTCCATCCTTCTTGATTAGATGGCTGAATTTATTCTTGTCTCATGTCATATGCCTCGAGCAGCCGTTGTCCAAATACCATCGGTTGTGATGGGCTGCTAGGCATTCCTGCAAAGAGCATATCAAGCAGAAGCTTTTGGACCCCACATGAACTTGGGTCCACAGTCATAATTAAATGCATGCAATAAGTTTTTTAGATTCTAGACTTGCTTAAAAGATCTCTTTTTTTGGCTGGACCAACATTGATTGCTGGTGTGTCCCAGTTTGTTGCAGATGTGACAAGTAGATTTCATGGATTTCAAGAAATGTGAATTAAATTGAGGTCTAAATCTTGGGTCTCCTGAGGTGTTGAATTGAGTCTGGAAAGTACCAAAATTTGGCTGGCCATTGAACCTTCCTACATGATTGAACCAGTTAGTTTTCTTGGAATGATCAGATGAACTACGACGATGCATGTTCTTGACCCTGTAAGCTAGTGCGTCAACGTTGTAGTCTTGGTTGAACTTGATGTCTTGCGAAGGTGTGTCAACCTAGTGGAGCAGTGTGTCGACCCGAATGTCTTTGGGTTTGAGTATTCTGACTTGAGCTAGTTTGGGTCATAGGAGGATTCACCCTTAATGGTTCTTCAACAATTAACTTTCCTTTTCCTTTTTTAGGACAAAAGGAAGTGGTCTTGAATTCAAAAGGTTTTTTCTTAGAGAAGTTAAACCCCAACCCTTCCTTCCTAAAATTCACCCGGTGTAACACCCTCAAATATAGCTAAGTTGTACTCTATATCACCGAGGTGGCTTTTGAAGTATCGGCTCAGTTCTTGTAAAGAACTCCGAAGTTAAGCGTGTTTAATGGGGAGTAGTATTGGGATGGGTGAGCTCCCGGGAACTCCCTCATTCTGGAGCGGATCAATATTAGAAAGGGAAAAAATCGTGAGGCTAGTAGGCTAAAACGGACAATACCTCGACGGTATAGAGTATGGGGGGTGACACCCGGGTACCTAGGAGAGCATCTAAGTTAGACTTCCCTTGGGTCGTTCTTTCTAGGGTAGACTGTCCGTCCTTAAGCTCTTTTTCAGCCTCCTCATGGTTTTTCTGTAACTCAACATTGACAACATTTACGACCTCATATTTCTCAAGATCAAGTTTGTTTACTTTCTCATATTCTTCACATTTCAGACTGGCATGATTCAACTGAGTTCTGAAAACATCATTTTCATCTTTTAACCCAACCAGTTCTGAGCAGGTGGTTTCATGACTTTCAACTTGTTTTTTGAGTTCTTCGTTTTCAGCTTTTAGTGTTTCTAGCTCTTGGTTAGTAGGGCTATCATGAACTAAGGCATTAATCTTCTTTTTCAAATGCTTGTTTTCTTTCTTAGAAACTCCATATCTTTTAAACAAAATAACATATGCCTCTTCCCAATCTTCAATTAAGAAATTGTCAAATGGGTTAGTTACCTGATGTTCTTCTTCATTGGCCATTAGACAAAAATCTTCCTCATCTTCTAGTGCGATGTTGTGTCCCTGTGGTTTTGATGATAGCAAACACTATAAGTCATCATCTGTATGAATTTGCATTGTCTGAATATGCATGTCTGCATACTGTTTGAGTCTGCATATAAATCTATTTGTGTTGCATATGAATGTTTCAATGAACATGTGTTGCATATGAATGTTTCAATGAACATCTTATTTGAGTATCATTACATCGGATAGGCTGTGTGCATTGGTGCATTTCATAACTGCCATAAGTCAATGAATGTCTGCATTTCATAACCTTGTTTCTATGAATGTCTAGACTTAGACTCATGCATTTCATATCTACTCAGGTTAAGTCTGTTCAATGGGTGTTGTCTGCTCAGCCAGTGTATCACTCTCTCTGCATTGTCTATACTTCCTTAGATAGCCTACCTGAAGCTTGATAGTTGCTGTCTAAAAGTGGGTCGACCCCCTTTCCAGATGGGTCGACCCCCCAGATCTCTTGGTCTGTACAGAGTGCATTGTTCTCATTTCTTCAAGTCCATACATCCACAGTTGAACCTCAAAGTCTACACATCGCCTCATTTCTTCAGAGTCTATACATCCACAGTTGTACCCCAAGTCTGTACATTGATTGCATCTTCAAAGTCCATACATCCATAGCAAGTCTATACATTGACAGCACTGTACAAGTGTATACATTGGCAGCATGTCTGTGTTTCAAGCCATTCGCCAAGTCTATACAATGGCTTCGGCACTTCAAATCTATACATTGTATCTTTTACCTACGTTGCTCGAAACAAAGTCTATACACTGCTGGATGATCAAGTCTGCACATTGGCGCCTTTCCCTACGTTCTGGCCAAGTCTACACATCGCTTGCCTGACTTCTGTTTCAAAGTCTATACATTCGTTTTTAAGGCAAAGTCTATACATTGGCTCAGGGTCTTCAAGTCTGTACAGAGTTCAAAGCCTATACATTGTTCACTCAGCTTCTTCAAGTCTATACATTGGTCGGTGGCGAGTCTGTACAGAGCACTGTTTCAGGCACTCAAGTCTATACAGAGTCTTCATCTTATGAAGTCTGTACATTCATTTGGGAAGTCTATACATTCATTCATCTGAAGCTTCATCAAGTCTGTATAATGCTGCTTTGTCAAAGCATGTACATCGCAGCTGTGTTGAAGTCTGTACAGCCAGTCTCTTGCCAAAGTCTATACATCGTGAATCTTCAAGTCTGTACAGACTTTGCTTGTTCAAGTTTGTACACGGTTTAGTTGTTTTGGCATGTCTACTCATCATGAAGTCTATACATCTGATTGCCTTTGCATTGCTCAAGTCTGTACAGCCCTTTCCCTTTTCAAGTCTACACATTGTGCTTTGTAGCTCACCAAGTCTATACATTGCTCACAGCACACACGTTCAGCCTGAAGTCTGTACAGCCTTGGCAAATGCTCCTAAGTCTATACATCACAATGTCTGTACATCACTGTGTCAAGCCTCCCAAGTCTGTACAACAACTGTCTCACTTGGACTTGAAGTCTATACAGTTGTCCGTCTCTGTCAGCGTCTCAAGCTGCAAGTCTATACAGAGTCTGGCAGCCTACAGTGCATCGTCTCTTCAAGTATGTACAGCCTTGGTGTATGCATCTTAAAGTCTATACATCGTGGGGCTTCGGTTCTTCGAGTCTGTACATCCTTCAAGGGCCAAGTCCATACATTGTCTCGCTCACATCTTCAAGGGTGATTGAGCATCGTGAAGTCTGGGTGAGCATCGTGAAGTCTGGCTGAGCATTGTGAAGTCTATTCAGTGGATGAGCATTGGAATGTCTATACATTGGATAGGCTCGTTCATGCTTTGTTCATCTCAAGTCTGTACACTGCCTTTCACATGCACTCATTAATCAAGTCTGTACAGTCCCTTGTATGCAAGTCTATACATTCGATTCCTTCACGCATTACTAGAAGCCTACACATCCCCCTCTGCCATGTTAATGTATCAAATTTCAAGTCTATACACTGAGGACGCTGAAGGCCTTCAAGTGTATACGCTCTCACGTTGTTCATACTTGGCTATATGCTATTTTCAAGTGTATACACTCTCACATTGGACACACTTGCTTAATTGCTGTTTCCATGTCTATACATTCGAATGCTTCATGATTTACACTGAAGTCTACACATTCCTCTCTGTTATGTTAATGAAACATTTTGCAAGTATATACACTGAGGTCGCATGAAGACTTACAAGTCTATACACTCTCTCAGTGTACACACTTATTCATTTGCTGCTTCTAAAGTTTATACACTCTGTGTTAAAAGTCTAAACTAATTCGATACATTCTTTTGTCTCTGCCTGCAGATGACTCAGGTTCATGAGTGGCACGTGGTATGAGGTTGTCACCTGGCACGTGATCCAAGAAGCTGAGAAGCCGCCACGTGGACTGAAGCTTGGGAGAGAATCGAAGAGAGCACACGCCCTAGCTGCTTGCGGCTGCTATAAAAGGAAGGCTTCTTCCACTGAAGAAGTCTGATGAAGTGGAGAGAGACAGAAGAAAAAGAGAGTTCGAGATAGAAGGATAGAGAGGCAGAGAGGCAGTGAGCCGAAGAAGAAGAAAGAAGAAGAGTGAGAGAGCAGAAGAAGAAGAAGGAAAAGAAAGAGAGATGGAGAGCTCGTGAAGAAGAAGAGAAGTCTTGCTGTCTTTGTTGGGTTCGGTGCAAGTATTCAGAGGGGGGGTGAATGAATATAGCCTATAAAAATTTCACCCAATTAACAACTAGAATGCTAACAAGACAGATTAGATAATCTGAAGGCTAATTAAATCTTATGTTCAACCTGTAAGCAAACAGATGGAGCGCCCCTATGCAAACATCTAGCGGAAGCAAAAACATATAGAGAAATCAAACCACTGCACAGAGATTTTTAGGTGGTTCGGTCCAGCAGACCTACATCCACCCCACACTCAACCCGAGTGTGGCTTCCTGCTGACTCACAGCTTGAACAGCTGGGCATCACAGCTTGCCATACATCAGTTGGGCCTCACAGCTTGCCATCTGCTGAGCATCACAGCTTGCTTCCGCTGGGCAATACAGCTTAGCCATCGTTGACTCACAGCTTGAACCCGCTGGGGATTACAGCTTAACCCGTCCGAGACAAAGTCTCGCCAGCTGAGGATTACAGCTTTACCTGTCCAATGGAGACCTCCACTGCATCCGCTGACTAACAGCTTGAAGAAGGGATAAAATGGAAAACACAAAAGGGAAATAAAATAGCACCGGAAAGCTGTAATGAAATGAAGCACAAATGTGGCTCTCTACAAGAGCTGACTGGCCTGGATTTGATCCACGGTCCAGTTGAGACAATCTTCAACTGATCTCTTCTTCTCAACTCTCGACCTCTCTTTCTCTTTCTTCTTCTTCTTCTTCTCTGCTCTCTGTCTCTCTTTCTTTTCTTCACTCTTTTCTTCTTCTCTTCTGCTGGATCGAAGTCTCTGCACTCTGCTCTTCTGTTGTTGCTGCTTCTGCTTCGATCAGCCTTCATCTGTGGATGAAGACCTCCTTATATCACAGCAGCCAGCAGGAGGGCAGCACTGGGCGCGTGTGGCTTCCACATTTCCCGCCCAGAACTTTTGGCCACGTGTCAGCTTTCTGTCAGTCCTTCAGCCTCGGATCACGTGCTATTCATTAGCCTCCACGAGCAGAGCCTGTCAGACAGACATAAGAAGATATCAGTTGGATGTATATACTTGGTTCAGTCTGTTAACAAAGTGTGTACATGCAAGATGCAGCTTGAGTGTATAGACTTGAAGTTAACAATCGAGTGTACAGACTTCAACAGTTAGCCAACGAGTGTACACACTTCGTTTTGAAGAGGATGCACAATAGAATGAAAGTATGAATGTTGTGTGATGTACAGACTTGCTCTGCCTAAACCAATGTATACACTTCAGAAAAGATGCATGCAATACACCTAACAATGTATGGACTTGGCCTATGCAGACTCGTCTGATGTATATACTTAACTGAACAAGACACACAATGTATAGACTTGCAGCCAAGAACAAATGTAATTTATAGACTCTTCAATCGACAGGCAGACAATGTATATACTTGCTCAGTGTATGGACGTTATTAAAAGAACATGCAATGTATATACTTGCTCAACCTTAAGCAATGTCTAGACTTCAGTTCAAAGCCAGTGTATAGACTTCAATGCCCTTCGTCAAAAGCGATGAACAGACTTGCATGAGATGCATGCTCCAGTGCAGTGTACAGACTTGCGTTCAGCAGCAATGTATAGACTTTGCAAACTGAGACGCAAAATGAGACGATGCTTAACCTGCACTGACTGTACAGACTTATACATGAGACGCTGAGGAAGACGGTGGATGTACAGACTTCTAAATGTACAGACTTTCCACCGACCAATGTATGGACTTGCTCAGCCTGAGGCACTGTATAGACTTTATGCGTCTCTGCCCAATGTATAGACATCATATATGCAGTGCTGTGCAATGTACATACTTCATATATGAAGTCACTTGCTGTACATACTTGTTGAAGAGAATGCAATGTGCAGACTTTGACTCGATGTACAGACTTCGTAACTGATGAATGCAATGCAATGCAATGTATAGACTATGCCTTAGAAAGAATATGCACACTTGAAGAGCATTCAGCAATGTGCAGACTTCAATGCATATGATGCAGCCAATGTATGGACTTGAGCGGTCTGCTGCTGAACAACCGATGTATAGACTTCACAGTCTGCTAAGCAAGCAATGTATGGACTTGGCCGAGGCAGACTGAAGAAGCAATGTACAGACTATGCACTGTTCAGACTTCATCTTAAAGCCAAGAGAAACTCTGTACAGACTTCTAAGGAATGGACTTTAACCCAAGGATGCACAATGTATAGAGTTCACCTTTGAAACAAATGTACAGACTTTGAGGCAGAAGCCACGGCTGTACAGACTTCAGAAGAACAATGCATGAGCAAGCCTAACGGATGTATAGACTTAAGATGTGTAGACTTTGCCAAAGAGCTGGACGATGTACAGACTTGAAACAAGGCGAAGTCTGTACAGACTTGAAGATTCACGGTGTGTAGACTTCAACTCAAACATGCATAATGTATAGACTTTGTGAAACGTGAATGCGATGTACAGACTTCATGAGACGATGGATGATGTATGAACTTGGCAAAGACGCTAATGAAGACGGTCCAATGTGCAGACTTAGCCATTGCAGACTAGTCCAATTGAGACGCTGGGAAAGACGGTCCACTGTCTAGACTTGCGATGCCTTCGCCAAATGCATGCTACAGTCCAATGTTTGGACTTAGAAGAATGATGCATGAGACGCTCAATGAGACTCTCAATGTATAGACTTTGAGCTTGCTATGCAGTGTATAGACTTAGAGCATAAACGCCATGATGCAATGTATAGACATGCTATAAGACGCAGAATGAGACGCTGAAGTCTGTATAGACTTTGCCCAAAGCCTTAGACGCTGAACTTGAATGCATGAACAGTCTGTATAGACTTCACCAAGACACTGAATAACACTATGATGCAATGTACAGACTTGAGTAAAAGTCCAATGTGCATACTTGATGATCATGCAAGTTGGCGAATGCAATGTATGGACTTGCAGATAGAACACATGCACATGCATTCCCCACAAAACAAGTTATGTTGCTATGCATTCAAATCAACATGCCATCATCATAAAAAACATAATATCATAGTGCACTCACTGTGTTGCAATCATCGAAACAAAACAGCATTGCTATCATCAAATCAACATATCACATGCTTGTGCCTAAGGGGCACAACATTCTCCCCCTTTTTGATGATGGCAACACACTGTGACAGTGAGTCACACACAAAATTTTCTCCCCCTTTGACATATTCAAAAAGAGAAAAAATAGTATAAACAAGAGTGCAACATGGCAGTATGCATGTAATAAACTCCCCCTGAAGGTATGACTCCCCCTGAATTATTTCTCCCCTTAAATAATTGCTCCCCCTTTGAGAAGGAATATGAACAGATAATTCAAAGGTAGAGAAGGTAGGAGAGTCACTTGACAACAGCTGAATCATTGGTTCAGAGAATAAGCCTGATTATAAACGACAGTTAAGGTATAAGAATCAGCAACATACAATTTTCAAAAATTCAGGTTTAACAGTGATAAATCTAGAGTAAAACACATGACCCCTGAAAAAGTGTTTTAGATTCCATTTATAGCAATGAATCTAAGGCACATGGTATTAATAGATAAGTCAGAAATAATACCCTTTTGTGATTAAACAAGGAAATTCAAGAAAGGCAACTTGAATATGTATTGAGAAGAATAATTTTCACTCATTGACTTTTGATTTCAAAGGGTTACAGCAGTTTGATTTTCATTTTTCAATTTCTGAACCTGAACTAAGTGAATAGACCAGTGGCATTTATGCTGTTGACATTAGGTGTACACCTTGATTAGAGGCAGGTACCCCCAGTTACTAGGCATAAACTACTAGATCTATTTCAGGTCAAGACCTACAAGGAACAGTCTTCACTTTTGACATTAAGGGTACACCATGATTAGAGGCCAGTACCCCCAGCTACTTGGTGAAAAACTCCCCCTATAGATATGACCCTATGAACAGAGTTAGCTTGAAGCACTTCATGACATGTGAATTTTCCTGCTTCATTGGAGGAGTTCATAGTTTCTCAGTACAATCAACCATTGCTCTGTCACAATGTTCAGTTCTTTACTTGAAGATCTTATTTACTACTGCCCTTATTTCTTTTAGAGTGATTGTTTGAAAAACATTACACACTCTTGTTCACCTGTTCTAGACATTTCTAGTTCAACACATTTAGGCATTACAGAAAACTTTTTCTATTTTAACCATGAGTCAAAGATTAAGAGCTATAAAAGTTTTTCTTTTATCTCAGATTCTGAAGGCAGACATTTGACTCTTCAATTTATAAAGGTTAAACCTTTAGTTCTTTTCAATTTGTAAGAGTGATTCTTATAAAAGAACAATTGAAATAATCACAACTCAATGTACTAAACCAGAAACAGAACTGTTGTCCAGTGAAGGTTAGGGAAATGATAGCAATAGGCATTGAGTTCCAGGAGCATCTGATGTCAAAGGATATGAAAGAACTAAATGGGGACAGTGAGAAGTAGCAAGGATTCAATGAATTGAACAGAAAAACTCTCAGCTCCCCCTGACATCACGATGCAAAGATTATGCTATGCACTAGGCTGTTCTACATGTAAACTATGCAACAATGAGACATGAGACAAGTATGCAATCATTTTAATTTTATGCGCCCAAGTCATTTCTTTTTAGATTTTTCAAAATTTAATTATATGCAGGACACTACTCTACATGAAGACAGACCCATGGTACTAGGCGGAGAACCTGGTCTCAAAGACCATCTCACACATGGCAGGAACCTCCAGGCAGATTTCCCTACCTTTTAGTAACTTACCATATGATATACCAGGGTTAACAAGGACAATGCAACATAAAGCAGTCCTACATGCATTGAGCAGCATCAATGACAGTCATGCAAATGATGTATGCAGACATAAGACACATGCATTGACTGTGTACACTAAATGAACCATTCACAATCAGCACAACAAGTATGCATTCAACAACAAGCATGCATTGCACTGACACAAAACACATGCATTTACACAAAGTCTATATACTGCATCAACTGTATACACTAAAGAACCATTCAAATTCAGTTCAACACATAGCAAGAGAAGAACATCAGATATTCAGAATTGAATTCAATAGCTGAGTCTGGAATGCATACTGATCAGCTAGACATGAAGAGATCATCATAAATCAAGCAGACAGTTCAACAATTTCAGTTAATGAATTTAAAGCAAAGTTCAGAACTGACCTGAAATATAGAATCCTGGGGTTTTCTGTTGAGTGCCTTGGATCATTAACCCCTTTATTCATCAGCTTCCAAGGCACACCTACAGCATGTCAATCAATTTGATCCTGTAGGGACCCAAGCAGTCTTGGGTCCTGCACTACCTCTATCAGGTGTTCTAAACAGTTTCTTAGCAATATTATCATCAAATTCCATTAGAGAGCAATCAGACATAGAATGTCCAAAATTTCCACAATAATGACATGAACCAACAGATTTTCTGGTCCTATCTACAGCAACATGGGACCTATGAGACTGAGCATGAATTTTTCTGTTGTAAGCATGAATTTTTGATTTACTATTACCTGCCCACCAGCATTCAGAAGCTCAGTGGCTAGGTTTTCCACATTCATAACCAACAAGAGTCTTTTCTTTAAGACCAGCTTTATTTCTGCCCAAGAAATTTTTGTTTGGAGGGAATCTTACAAATTTGGAATTAAAATGATTTCCCTGAGCAAACTAGCAGTCCTTGACTGCATGCCCATACTTACCACATTCAAAGCATCTAAGATGCTTGCTGTTTGATTCATTTTTGCCCCTATGATTTCCTGACCAGCATTCATTTGCCTTATGCCCAGACTTGTTGCAAGTGAAACAGATAGTATGCTGGCCTGAAGTAGATCTGTGTCTATGTGGGTCATGAGCATGTGCAAAAGATCTAGAGTTCACATTATTATTTTCTTTCAGTTTTCTGCAATCATCCATGATATTCCCTTTCTTGCCATAATAATAGCATGATAATTTCTTCTCTGATGCATGTGAGTGAGTGGATGAATTGTGAGTGACATGTGTCAGTCTATCAGACTCCACACTGCTAGCAGAATTCACATCACATGCAGGGACAATTTTAACTTTATTCAATTGACCATTCTTTTTTAATTTATTGCCCCCTTTCACAATTTTTGTTTGCTTTTCATTTTTCTAGGCTTTGAACTGAAATACAGATGAAGATGATTTCAGATTTTCATTTTGTTTTGGGGATTGCATTGAAGTACTAGCTACATCTGAACCTTGCACAAAGGTGTTGTATAGCTGGGTTTTAGTGATGTTCTTGACATCAGAAGTGCAATTTGTCCCCCCCTTTAAATCCTTATCCTCACTTTTCATAACAGTTTTTATTTTTCTTTCAATTTTTGTAAACTTGGATGCAGAGTTTTCAGGTCATGAATTTTATTTTCTAAGGATGCTATATGAAGCTCATAACTAGCTATCTCCTGTTCACTGCAATTTACACATTCACTTAAGACTTTATTTGTAATTTTATACTTCTCAACTTCTTGTTCCATATTGATTAAAGTTTGTGATTCTTCATCATGGACACCTTTTCCTTTTTCTATGGTGAGAAGTCTTTCAGACAAGCCAGTGTTTAACAACTTTAGTTTTTTAATTTCATCCTTCAGTTCATTGTTTTCTTCCTCAAGTTTTTTAGCATCAATTTCATTTCCAGCGCATCTTTCTCTTCCAGACATTTGCTTCAATTTTTCAATCAGTTTCTCTTCTCTTTCTACTGCTTTAATTTTCTCAGCAAGCAGATTTTTGTGATCTTCTTTAAGTGAGGCAGTTTGTTTGTTTAGCCATTCATTCTCACTAAAGAGATCTTCATTACGTTCTCTTAATGCTGAGCACATTTTACAATTTGATTTAGCAGAAGAAGACTGTGAAACCTCCTCATTGATTTCATTCATTTTGACCATAAGAGTTTTATTTTTCTTTTGAAGATCGTTATTCTTCAGTTTCAGTTTGTCCATTTCAGTATTAACTTCAGTAAGTTCCTGCATGCCTTTTAGATGCTCCTTTTTCTTATCATTCAGCTGATTCTCTATTTCTGACATTTTATCCAAGCATGTTTGTTTTTCAGTTTTTAGAGAATCATTTTGTTGTTTAAGATTCTGAACATCTAGCATGCATGCATCATAAGACTTTTTCATATTTGGACAGTTTTCACAGGAATCTTTCAGATTTATTCTATCACATTTCTTTTTCAACCTTTTATTCTTAGATTTCAATTTCTTGGATACTTATAACAAATTTTCATACATCTCTATCAATTCATCGAAAGAGTATCCATCTGATTCAGAACTTACCTGAGATGAGGTTTCCTCATCATCATTTCCCCGATTGGCCATTAAGCATATTGACTTTCCTCCTTCTTTATCACTGTCTTCGGTGTTCCCTTTGAGTTTTGAGAATTCTGGACAGTCAACCTTCGTGTGGCCAGCCTTCCTGCATTTGTAGCAGATGTTAACGTCAATATTCTTGGCAGGATTAGAATTATACCTTGTTTGCTTTCTGCCTTCACCAAGCTTTCCTTCTCTTTCTCTCAGAAATTTCTGAATTCACTGGTCACCCTTTCAATGTCTCCATCAATTTCAGACAGCGAGAGGCTGCTTTTCTCGCTTAATGATCCACTGTGGCTGGATCTATTTGCTTTGATGGAGCTATCCTTCAGCACGATTGATTCCATTGCAAACAATCTGAAAGCACAGAAAAACTGAAGGACCTAGACCAAATGAGCAAGGCAAGGCACTAAGTCGGAGAAACAAAATAACTAACACAAAAAGCACACTATGAAATGCACCAAACAGAAATGTGATAAACCAGATGATCAAAGTAAATTAGTAAGATAGTGAAACAAATCAACGAGCAGAAGAAGCCCACTCTGATGTGCACCAAAACTAGCAGGATCCTCTGCAGATTGTTAGATCTGATAGATCAGAGACCCGCTCTGATACCAAGTGTTGGGTTCGGTGCAAGTATTCAGAGGGGGGTGAATGAATATAGCTTATAAAAATTTCACCCAATTAACAACTAGAATGCTAACAAGACAGATTAGATAATCTGAAGGCTAATTAAATCTTCTGTTCAACCTGTAAGCAAACAGATGGAGCGCCCCTATGCAAACATCTAGCGGAAGCAAAAACATATAGAGAAATCAAACCACTGCACAGAGGTTTTTAGGTGGTTCGGTCCAGCAGACCTACATCCACCCCACACTCAACCCGAGTGTGGCTTCCTGCTGACTCACAGCTTGAACAGCTGGGCATCACAGCTTGCCATACATTAGCTGGGCCTCACAGCTTGCCATCCGCTGAGCATCACAGCTTGCTTCCGCTGGGCAATACAGCTTAGCCATCGCTGACTCACGGCTTGAACCCGCTGGGGATTACAGCTTAACCCGTCCGAGACCAAGTCTCGCCAGCTGAGGATTACAACTTTACCTATCCAGTGGAGACCTCCACTGCATCCGCTGACTAATAGCTTGAAGAAGGGATAAAATGGAAAACACAAAAGGGAAACAAAACAACACCGGAAAGCTGTAATGAAATGAAGCACAAATGTGGCTCTCTACAAGAGCTGACTGGCCTGGATTTGATCCACGGTCCAGTTGAGACAATCTTCAGCTGATCTCTTCTTCTCAACTCTTGACCTCTCTTTCTCTTTCTTCTTCTTCTTCTTCTTCTCTGCTCTCTGTCTCTCTTTCTTTTCTTCACTCTTTTCTTCTTCTCTTCTGCTGGATCGAAGTCTCTGCACTCTGCTCTTCTACTGTTGCTGCTTCTACTTCGATCAGCCTTCATCTGTGGACGAAGACCTCCTTTTATAACAGCAGCCAGTAGGAGGGCAGCACTGGGCGCGTGTGGCTTCCACATTTCCCGCCCAGAACTTTTGGCCACGTGTCAGCTTTCTGTCAGTCCTTCAGCCTCGGATCACGTGCTATTCATTAGCCTCCACGAGCAGAGCCTGTCAGACAGACATAAGAAGATATCAGTTGGATGTATATACTTGGTTCAGTCTGTTAACAAAGTGTGTACAGGCAAGATGCAGCTTGAGTGTATAGACTTGAAGTTAACAATCGAGTGTACAGACTTCAACAGTTAGCCAACGAGTGTACA
Source organism: Amorphophallus konjac (assembly GCA_022559845.1). Taxonomy (NCBI): domain Eukaryota; kingdom Viridiplantae; phylum Streptophyta; class Magnoliopsida; order Alismatales; family Araceae; genus Amorphophallus; species Amorphophallus konjac. Next base: position 121,621,142 of record CM040127.1, on the reverse strand, counting down.
CACTTCGTTTTGAAGAGGATGCACAATAGAATGAAAGTATGAATGTTGTGCGATGTACAAACTTGCTCTGCCTAAACCAATGTATACACTTCAGAACAGATGCATGCAATACACTTAACAATGTATGGACTTGGCCTATGCAGACTCGTCTGATGTATATACTTAACTGAACAAGACACACAATGTATAGACTTGCAGCCATGAACAAATGCATATGTATAGACTCTTCAATCGACAGGCAGACAATGTATATACTTGCTCAGTGTATGGACTTTATCAAAAGAACATGCAATGTATATACTTGCTCAGCCTTAAGCAATGTCTAGACTTCAGTTCAAAGCCAGTGTATAGACTTCAATGCCCTTCGTCAAAAGCGATGTACAGACTTGCATAAGATGCATGCTCCAGTGCAGTGTACAGACTTGCGTTCAGCAGCAATGTATAGACTTTGCAAACGGAGACGCAAAATGAGACGATGCTTAACCTGCACTGACTGTATAGACTTATGCATGAGACGCTGAGGAAGACGGTGGATGTACAGACTTCTAAATGTACAGACTTTCCACCGACCAATGTATGGACTTGCTCAGCCTGAGTCACTGTATAGACTTTATGCGTCTCTGCCCAATGTATAGACATCATATATCCAGTGCTGTGCAATGTACATACTTCATATATGAAGTCACTCGCTGTACATACTTGCTGAAGAGTATGCAATGTGCAGACTTTGACTCGATGTACAGACTTCGCAATTGATGAATGCAATGCAATGTATAGACTATGCCTTAGAACGAATATGCACACTTGAAGAGCATTCAGCAATGTGCAGACTTCAATGCATATGATGCAGCCAATGTATGGACTTGAGCAGTCTGCTGCTGAACAACCGATGTATAGACTTCACAGTCTGTTAAGCAAGCAATGTATGGACTTGGCCAAGGCAGACTGAAGAAGCAATGTACAGACTATGCACTGTTCAGACTTCATCTTAAAGCCAAGAGAAACTCTGTACAGACTTCCAAGGAATGGACTTTAACCCAAGGATGCACAATGTATAGAGTTCACCTTTGAAACAAATGTACAGACTTTGAGGCAGAAGCCACGGCTGTACAGACTTCAGAAGAACAATGCATGAGCAAGCCTAACGGATGTACAGACTTTAAGATGTGTAGACTTTGCCAAAGAGCTGGACGATGTACAGACTTGAAACAAGGCGAAGTCTGTACAGACTTGAAGATTCACAGTGTGTAGACTTCAACTCAAACATGCATAATGTATAGACTTTGTGAAACGTGAATGCGATGTACAGACTTCATGAGACGATGGACGATGTATGAACTTGGCAAAGACGCTAATGAAGACGGTCCAATGTGCAGACTTAGCCGTTGCAGACTAGTCCAATTGAGACACTGGGAAAGACGGTCCACTGTCTAGACTTGCGATGCCTTCGCCAAATGCATGCTACAGTCCAATGTATGGACTTAGAAGAATGATGCATGAGACGCTCAATGAGACACTCAATGTATAGACTTTGAGCTTGCTATGCAGTGTATAGACTTAGAGCATATACGCCACGATGCAATGTATAGACGTGCTATAAGACGCAGAATGAGACGCTGAAGTCTGTATAGACTTTGCCCAAAGCCTTAGACGCTGAACTTGAATGCATGAACAGTCTGTATAGACTTCACCAAGACACTGCATAACACTATGATGCAATGTACAGACTTGAGTAAAAGTCCAATGTGCATACTTGATGATCATGCAAGTTGGCGAATGCAATGTATGGACTTGCAGACAGAACACATGCACATGCATTCCCCACAAAACAAGTTATGTTGCTATGCATTCAAATCAACATGCCATCATCATAAAAAACATAATATCATAGTGCACTCACTGTGTTGCAATCATCGAAACAAAACAGCATTGCTATCATCAAATCAACATAGCACATGCTTGTGCCTAAGGGGCACAACATTCTTCACTGGACCTTGGATCAAATCCAACCCAGTTTGCTCCTGCGAGAGCTTTTGTGCATTTTATTCTTTCAGCTTTCTGTTGCTGCGTTTTTGTTTTTCCTTTTAACCATTCACCAGTTGTTCTTCCGATTCTCTAGTGTGAGGTCGTGTTCCCTCCGGTTGGGAGGAAGAGAGGTCCGAGACCTCTAGTTTGCAGGTGACTTGGTGTCACCTGTGCTTCCCTCTGGGTTTCAGAGGAAGAGAGACTTAGGTCTCTAGGTTCCCCTCCGGTTTGGAAGAAGGGAGGATTGGTCCTCCGGTTCTAGTCTTGTGGGTTGCAAGACTAGGTGTTCCCTCCTGGTCTGGAGGAAGAGAGACTTGCGTCTCTGGTTTCCAAGTGGGTGGGAGTCACTTGGGGTGTCCCTCCGGTTGGGAGGAAGAGGGGAGGTTGTTCCCCTGGTCAAGCTGTGTGGCAGCAACTTGTTTGCAGACTGAGTCTGCTTTCTAGCTGATTGCTAGTGGATGCCTCACTCCGATTGGGAGTGAGGGGTTGACGTAGGTCTGTGGACCGAACCACCTAAAAAATCGCTTGTGCAGTGATTTGGTTGATTGCTTGCTTCCGCTAGATGCATGCTAGGACCGTGATCTGATTGATTGTTCATGTCCTAGAGTTTAATGGGGTTTGCATCTTTTATGTTTGAGCAATAGTTCACTGATCTTGTGCTTATTATTTCATACGAATTTTAAATTGGTCAAAACTCATTAAAAGATCCATTCACCCCCCCTCTGGATCTGTGCTTATCTATCGCACCTATTTATCATGCGGAGGATCTTTCATCTTCCTCCTCATCATCGCTCCAAGTGCAAACCATTGCCTTGGGCTTCTTTCCATTGGCTTTGGCCATCTTCTTGAGCATCTCCGAGCATTCTGCTTGCATATGCCCTGGTTTCCTGCATTAGTAGCAAATGACCTTGTCAGCATTTTTTGTTTGAACAAATTTAAGATTGAAGACTTTCCTTACCTGACCCGTCCTCTTTTTCTTCTGGAATTTACCTCTATTCCTTAGGAACTTCTTGAACTATCCAATGAGCAGGGCATGGTCAGCTAAGCTAGACTCTAGAATATCATCTTCATCATCCTCATCAGAACCGCCGGTGCTCTCAGAAACTTTGAGAGCCACAGTCCTCTTTTGCTTGGTGTCCTCCTCACTTCTCTTCAGGTTAAGCTCATATGTCATGAGCGACCCTATCAGTCCATCAACTGTCATAACAGACAGGTCCTTTGAGTCTTCAATAATAGTGGCCTTAGTGTGTCACGCTAGGGTGAGTGATCTAAGGATCTTCCTAACCAAATCACTGTTAGTGTATTATTTTCCTAGAAGTTTTAAACTGTTAGTTAATTGGGCGAATCTGGCATACATTTTAGAAATATATTCGTCAGGTTTCATTCTGAACATCACAAAATCAGAGATCAACATATTGGCCTTGGTGACCCTTACCTCAACTGCCCCCTCATAAATTAACTCAAGCCTATCCCACATTGTCTGAGTCATACAAGTTGGAAGAGAGCGAGATGGATCTGAACAGCAAGTGGAGCAAGCAGTCACCTTTCCCATTGCATACAGTAGTGCATTAGTCATGCATGTAGTATGTAGGTCATGAGTTGTGTCCTTCAGTTGAGTCTTATGTCTTTTAAAATTAAGTGTTGAAATTTCTCTGTCTTTTAAAAAATCCTTGTCTGTGAATAATGAATGATGAATGGACAAGTTTGAAAATTTTCGGTTGAAATGAATGGAATATGTTTAGATGAGTGCTTAAATGCTATATTGTTGTATCTTTGGTTGGAATGCAAGAAATGATGTATCTTTGATTAGAATGAAAGAAATTTCCGTTCCTGTTGGATGAATGAGTTGCCACTTATTTTGTAATAAGTACATGACTCATAGTTACCATCATCAAAAAGGGGTTGAATGTTGGAACCCTGGTTTTGATGATGTCATACTATGATTCATGATGCTGTTAAACTGCATTTATGATGGTTGACCGAGTTATCTCTCTGAGCATATGTCTTGATGTTCTATAAGGTCGATGCATATATGTTAGTTGCTGTTCTCAGGTCGATGCAGCCATACACACATCTAGTCCATCAGGTCAATGCATCTTCACGTATTCAGTACATCAGGTCGATGTACACATAGAGTTAACTTCATATCAGGTTGATGAACATATAGAGTTAACTTCATATCAGGTCGATGCACATATAGAGTTAACTTCATATCAAGTCGATGCACCTATGTTAGTCACTGGACTCAGGTTGATGCAGTCATGTTCGCTTGAGAGATTAGGTCGATGCTTAAGCACAAGTTGTACTAGCCATCGCCTTGACAGGTCGAGGCAACTACACTTGTTCTAAGTTCGACATGTCAACCTATGTTTCACACAGGTCGGTGCATCTCCATAACCTCTTGTTCTCATCCATCTCATCTTGCATAACAGGTCAACCTGTTCCCCACACAGGTCGATGCTATCTTGATGTACTTGTTCATCCTGTTAGTTTAAGAGGTTGATGCACATGTCTACTCATACATCTGCATGCATTGATCCCTTGTTATCATGATGTCAGGTCTACCTGTGGTTTACACAGGTCGATGAAGTTGTAGTTGATCTACTGCATTCCTTCTGTAGTGTACACTCACAGGTCGATGCACTTGATGTATGCATCTATGCATCTGCATTATTACATGCTATATGTCATTGTCTGATCTTCATAGTTATAGCTATACTTTGCTTATCCTTATAAACATGCATAAGTCCACATTCCTTAGGCATCTCTCTCAATATTTCATGATCTACATGATGAAAAAGTGTTTGATGAAAATTCCATATCTTGTTTGACATGAACATCAATATAATAGCATTAAACTACTATTGGCAAATTGATCAAACATCTGAATTGCAGAGCTTGTTGAAGACTTAATTGGTCACGTGGTTCAAAGAATCCATTAGTCTGGCATGTGATCCAATGCTAATAGCTCAACAGATTAATTTGCCACATGGATTCATCTTCATTCAGATCGGACAGGTGGACTTGATCGAGCTACTCTTTCCGTGAGATCGTGAAAAGAGAGAAGAAATGGAAAACATATTGTCAGAAATTAGAAGATCGCCTGAAGGGTTGTAGAGAATTCGACTTCTGGATCAAATCCAGAGTCGTCTGCTCAATTGAGCTATATCATTTTTGATCTATGTTGTGGTTTCATTTTGTTTGTTTCATTTTTCTTTTAAAACTCTTTGTCAAGCTGTTAGGCAGCGAAGCGAGCTGTGTTGCTCAGCAGCGAGGATTTGTTCCACGGATAGCAAGCTGTGAGGCTCAGTGGTCTGGGATTGGTTCCCCAAAGTTGTGGATTAGTAGTTTGTAGGGATTCATCCCCGAAGCTGTGGATCAGCGGTTAAGCTGTGCATCAGCGAACATCCTCACTCTAGTTTGAGTGAGGGGTGGATGTAGGTAGACGGATGTCTGGCCGAACCACCAAAAACTCGATGTCCTATGTGATTGTTTGTGTGGCTATGTTAATCTCTGTGTAGGGTCGATCCATGTGCATACACCTGCAGTGTAGTGCGTTTACTTCTATACTCACTTGCTTTACTCATCAAGTGTTTTAGTATTTGTCTTAGGCTAGCATCTATTTTATTAGAGTCATCATAAATTTTAATTCCTCATGAATTATGATAGTGAGATCTATTCACCCCCATCTAGATCTCGTTCCTGCAACCGAACACACAATTCTTTTGTAGATTTGCAAGTGGATACCCTTGAGTATTCTGTGGAGTGGATAGCACAATGCATGATGTTTAGGGCGATCCAATTGGTTGTGGATTTCTTAACTTTGTCAGGTGTCCGGGTGTTATCTACTTCTGGTAAAACAAAAGGACCTTTACTCACAACACGCCATATTAAATGATCCTGGGCATGCAGAAAAACTTCCATTCTGTTCTTCCAATTTAATAATTTGTTCCATCAACAAATGGTGATCTATTGATGGCATGGCCCTCAGCTATATAGCTGCGAGGGACATTCCCATCGGATCTCCCTAGGTCGTTGGACCGCATCTCTAGGGAACCTGCTCTGATATCAACTTTTGTGCAATATGAGAGGATCTAGAGGGGGGGTGAATAGATCCGACACCTAATTTTTCGGATGCAAGAGAAAACCAGCAGAAACCAGTAAGATAGTGAAACCAAGATTCAGACACGATCCTATACAAGTGCTGGACGTCACAGGAAACACAAAGCTGCAAGGAAGCTCAATCAAGATAAACACACCTGTGAAGGGGACAAAAGAAGTGGAGAGCACTCAACCACAACACTTGAGATTTTTAAGGTGGTTCAGCTGCTACCTAGCATGCCTACGTCCACCCCTCACCAACTGAGTGAGGCTTCCTGCTGACACACAGCTTGACTGTTGATCCACAAGTTCAAGGGAACAAATCCATTACAACAGCTGAGCCTCACAGCTACTACGGCTGAGCCTCACTGCTTGCTACTGCTGAGCCTCACAACTTGCTATGGGGATGACGCCCCACACATAAAATGATAGAGGTAAAACAAGAGAAACTCAAAACAAAAAGAATAAGAGCATAGAGGAGCAATGCACCACTGGAGGATGAAAGGCAGCGGATGAACATCAATGAAAATCACTACTCCAGAAGCACCGTGGCTAGCTAGCTGGCTGGACACTCTCTTTGTCTTCTTCTTCTCTCTGGACCGCACTCTTTTCTTTCTCTCTTAGAGTCTCACGTTCAAGCCTTCTCTAAATTTCTTAACAGCTCAGCAGCAGCTTCATGCAAAGAGGAGGCATTCAATTTATAGGCTGAAGCTGCAACAATTTTCCCTCCAAGGTCCTGCTATTTGATTGGCTGGAGAAAAGAAATAGTTCTTCAAATAAATCAAACCTACAACATCTACTGCCTCATTGGCTGGCAGCACCAAGGATGTCCTTCTGTCTTGGAAGATCTCTTGGGCAGTATTTCTGATTGGTCAACTGCAAAAAAGTAGATAGCCTTGAAAGGGACATTTCCCCCATTTGTAAACTGTCAGCACCATTGACCAAAAGGGCTGATATGATAAGCCAATGATGACAAGGATAGTTGCCTATCCAAGGAACTTCCTCCATACCTCAAAATCCATAAATTTGGAGGTTTACGGGTTATATTTTTATCCTCTGGAACCCTTCTTCAATATTATAGGAAACAATAGAAAATTGCTTCAAGTTCTTCTGGTGCGTCGATGTAGCAAGCCCATTGCGTTGATGCAGCTTCATGCAGCCTGGAGTCTCTTGGTGATCTGGCGTTGATGGCGTCGACGTAGGTGCAGGTCGCATCGACGCAGCTAAGGCCGCTTGCAGTGTTGTCGCCACTGCTTCTTCTTCAGCTTTGCATGATTCAACAGAAGTGGAGTTGACTCCAAAGCCTTGTAGAGTCAACTCTTCTTCTTCATTTTTCACTCTTCTAGCCTTACTACCCATTTGTCACCCTTAGCCACAAGATCCGTCACCTTTAGCCTTTTTCCTCTTGCCTTGAGCCATCGCCCTTATCCATTTGTCACCGCTAGCAGTTATTTGTCACCGCTAGTGTCTATTTGTCACCACTAGCTAGCCATTTGTCACTGCTATTGCACATTTGTCACCTGTAAAGCCTATTTTTCACCCTTGTTCACTGCAGCTGGTGATTAACTTGAACTTGACTCAACTGAGCTTGACTAAGGTTGACTTTGACTGGATCACTATAGTTGGCGAGAGGTTGACTGGTCTTGGCATTGACTTTGACTTTGACTAGAGTAGGTTGACCTAAATTGACTTTGACTAAAGTCAACTTTGTCTATCGTTGCATTGACTAGAGTCAACTCCCTTTGCCAACAGAGTCAACCCTTCTTATTCTTCTTCAAGTCTCTCAGCCTTATCATCCCTTTATCAGACTTAAGATATATTTTTCACCCTTAGCACAGTCTTTGTTCTTCTTCCACCTTTGCAAGCTTCATGGTGACTGTAGTCGACTCTAGAGCCTTCTTGAGTCGACTCTTCTTCTATGCTTTTTAAGCTTTCAGCGCTGCCACCCATTTTACACCTTTGCTTAGCTATTTGTCAACTTTGTCGCATATTTGTCACTACTGCCCACATATATGTCACCACTATTTCCATCAGTTGGCGGGTGACTTGAGGTTGACTGGAGTCGACTCGAGAAGTGTTTGGAGTCGACTCAAAACATCCTTTTCAGTTGAAATCGCATGGCCTTCTTCTTGTAGCATCTTCATACCTATCAAAGGAAGTTTCATGAGCTTCTAATTTGATAGTTCAATTACTTATGGTAAGACATCAGCAAAACACAATTTACGCAACATAGGCTCTTTGACCACACACACACACGGCTGCACAGCAGCTAAAACACACTCTGCTCCCTAAAACAGGGTACCGGAAAAACGTTGATGTCTCAGCGGCTACACATAGAAACATAGTAGAAAATTCTTAGAAAGAAAACAAAAATCAAAACAAAGAAACTGAAATGTAGCTTATGATAGAAGTCAAGAAGCTGAAAATGAAGATATGATCTCAGATCTAAAGCTGTTCCGTTTCTCTCTCTCTTCAGTGGCCAGACAATAATGGGGAGGAGGACTCTCTCAAGGTACTCTCATAACTTCCTTCTCAGCTTTGGAATCGCACATACCAATTACTAGAGCACTATCTTCTCAGGTGCTCTTCGAACTAGCTCAGGCATCTCTCCTATTTTCCTACGTCTCGCTAGGTCCATATTTATAGAAGAAAAACATGGATACTTCCCTTTTTCTAGATCTATTTTCTGATTGGTCCTTTTCAGATCTGTTATCTGATTGGTCCATGATAAAAAATGATATTCTAACCTAGGACATTCCTAGAACCCAAGCCATGTGTCCTAGAGGCGTTTGCCGTTGACTTGGAGTAAGTAATCACGTGACTGCCTAAAGACTCATGTGTTTGTACGGTTGCGCTCAGGTCAGTCAACTGAGTTGACAGTTCAGTTGACTAAATCTACTATGTCTGTCGACTTGAGCTTGGCATGCTCTGTTGACTTAGTGATGTGAGTTTCAGATGATATGAGTCGACCTAGTTGTCTTGGTTGGTCGAATCAGTGTATCCTTACATGAGCATCAGCACACGAGCATTAGTCCATGAGCATCAATTCAGTTAGGTTGAGTAACCTCAGCTGACTGAGTTTTGGCTTGGTCAACTGATTTTTCCTTTTCCTATCGATTTACAATCTGCCCGTTTTCCTTGCATTAGTTCAGTCGGGCTGAGCAACCTCCGTCGACTGACTTTCATATCTGTCAACTGAGTTGGAACTCAGTCGACTGAAATTTCCTTTGTCTGTCAACTAACTGACCAGCCCTTGCACCTTCATTTCAACAATTCGAAAGCCCCTTGCCTGTCTTCATTGAGTCTTTGTTGTCACACAAAATTGTAGCTTGAGCTTCTTGTTCTATGACCTTGTGTCTTGCCATACTCCCTAAGTTCTTCAGCATTCTTTCTGACTTTCTTCTGATTGTCTGTGGACTTTATAGCGGGGTCTTCTGCTGGAGTTGATTTGACTGCAGGTAAAGTCTGTCAACTTGGACTAATATCTATTGACTAAATTTGTGGTCAGTCGACTGATTTTGCCTTGTTCTGTTGACTTGACACTACACTTGGTCGTGGGGAACCTACTGGTTTTTTAAAATCTTCTAGAGGGGTTCGACAAGGTGATCCTATTGCCCCCTCATTTTTCATTATTGCTGAAGAAGCATTAAGAAGATCCTTGAATGATGCCTACCTCAGTGGCCGGGTGGAATGGTTTTCTAGTCCCAGAAGATGCCCAAATATTTCACACCTCCTTTTTGCTGATGATACTATGATATTCAACAAAGCAAATAGTGTTTCAATCAAGAACCTGTTTAAAGTTCTCAGAACTTACGAAAGAGCCTCGGGCCAGCAGATTAATGTTGCCAAAAGTTGATTCTTTTTGCATTCTAGGAGCAACAGTAATGCTGCTAGAGGATTCAAGACTTAATAGGGTTTGCCAAACATTCCTCCCCTCACAACTATTTAGGTTTCCCACTAGTGTATGGCAGATGCAAGAAAATCCACTATGTAGGCATTATCAATTCCATTCAAAAGTGCATTACTGGTTGAAAATTAAGTCTGCTAACTCAGAGCACCAGGTTAGTTCTAATCAAACATGTCCTGACCTCACTGCCAATTTACTACTTGACTTCATCTCCTCTACACATTGGCACACATCAAGTGCTTGAGCAGGCTTTTGCTAATTTCTTTTGGGGGTCTTCAACCCATGGTAATAAAAAGCATTGGAGGTCTTGGCAGGCTATTTGCAAGCCGGTTTCACATGGTGGTCTTGGAATCATGTCTCTCAGACATATGGAATTAGCTTTCAGGGTTAAGATGTTGTGGCAGGCTTTACATTCTAACTCTTTGTGGGCAGTATTTTTCAGAGCCAAGATAGACAATTAGCTAATGTCCAATTTAACAACATGAAAGGGCTGGCTAGAAGGAGTTGGACTAAGGCTAAAAACATCATTATCTAGCATAAAAGGGTTATTGTTGGTGATGGCAACCACACAAACTTCTGGTTTGACAAATGGTTTGGCAATATCACTCTGGCTGATTTGGTACCTGCTAATCACATTCCCAACTCAAATGTGACTGTCCGAGATTTTTTATTGCATCCTACTAATGAAGATTTGGCATTGCAAGATAGTTTCTTTCCTTCCGAAATCAGTAATGCCCTAAGGAATGTTACTCTCTGCTAGGAGCAGGATGTGGAGATTTGGAGTCTATCTCTATCTGGGAAGTGTAGTGTTGCTTCTACTTATAAATTCATTTGTTGCAGTAACAGTCTTCAGACTTACACCCCATTGGCTCGGTTGTGGTCTACCTGGTTTCCAAACAAGATCTTTGCTCACCTATGGAAAATTTTATACAACTGCCTTCCCCTTGATTCTATTATCTAGAGGGTGGGAGTATCCCTTTGTTCTAAATATTATTGCTGCAAGGAGTCAAAGGAAGAAGACATTACACATTTATTTCTTAAAAGTGAGTTGGCCAATCATGTCTCGGCATCTTTTAGATCTCTTGGTATGCATATTGAGGGAAATTCTGTCAGGGGCCTTATTCTTAATACCATTAGTAATTCACAACAAAAATCATTATTCGGCCTCTTCACTCTTTCTGTTATTGGCTATGGCATGTGGGAAATATGGTGTGCTAGAAACTCAGCAAAGTATGATGGTAAACACATATCTAAGCAAGGTATTGTCACAACATCTCTTTCAAAGTGAAGCAAACTTGTCAAGCTGCAGATTTCAAGGAAGCTAACCACAGTAAAAAGAATATCTTGGAGAAATTTGGGCTACACAATATGAGCACTGGACATCCACAGCTTTTGGTTATAAAATGGAGCTATCCTCCTTGGCCATCTCTTAAGCTTAACACTAATGGTGCTTCTAAGCAAACTAGAAATTCTGGGGGAGGTGGTGTTATTAGAGATCATAAAGGAAACACTCTCCTTACTTTTTCTCATTTTTATGGGAAATCCAATAGCATCATAGCAGAGGCCCGAGCCCTCCTTGATGGTGTTAAGTATTTACGCACCATTCATTCAAAGCCTGCCTTAATTGAATGTGAATCTAAAGCTTTTGTACAGATCATCAAAAGACAATCCCAATGTCCATGATCCATCCTCATATACGTCAGAGAAATTTGGAGTATCCTTACACAGCTGGACACCATCGCTCACATCTACATAGAAAGCAACATTATAGCGAATTCTTTGGCCTCTTTAGCTTGCTCCTTGCAATGTAATTCTTTTTATTCTTACCATGAGCTTCCCTCTAATATAAAGGGTGCTGCTCGGTTGGACAAGCGAGGTATGCCTAACATTCGATTAATGTAAATGTAATAATTTCACTCTAGTAATAAAATTTACCCCCTAGTGATAGGATGGTCGAGTGGTTCCCCTAAGGGCTGTACTCTCCCACCTATCTCGAGGCATGGCTTTCTATAAAAAAAACTGCACTTGGTCGACTGAATTTTCCTGAGAATAAGACTGTTAGTACATTTTTCAGAACACTTCATACATTCTGACCTTGACCCATTTATCTAAGTTGCATGCACAATATCAGACTAAAATTTCATAAGTTATAGTTAGACATCATCAAAACACATAACACAACACAGCTCAAGAAGCTCCCCCTAGAATATGCCAAAGCCCCGAAACTGCAAAAGTTCGACGGGCTGGGGTCCCCTCATGAACACCTGGCCTACTATATAACGGCCATGGGTGAGCTATCATTGGATGAGTCTTATGTCCTATGATATTTCGCCACTTCTCTTACAAGAATCACCTTCTAGTGGTTTTCTCGTCTAAAGCCCAATTCCATAGCAAATTGGGCTGATTTGCAGAAGAAGTTTCTCGACCACTTCCAAAAGGCCCAGCGAAAGGTCTCGCGGGCCGAACTCTACTCCATCCGGCAGAAGAAAGGTGAGACGGCCCTCGACTTTATCAAACGATGGCGCGACCTCAGCATGCGGTGTACTCATCCTCCGATGCAGGAAGACACCCTCAATATCTACTATAAAGGCTTAGTGGCAGAAGTTAGTGAAAAGCTCCTCGGCACTAATATAAGAAGTTTTGATCAGCTCAATTCTGTAATAGAAGAGATTGAAATGTTCTTCGCCGACAACCCCAGCTATGCCCAGTCTAAGGGGAAGCAAGTCCGAGAGCGGCCACCTACTAAGGAAATTAATATCGTCGAATTCTCCCCTACCAGCGAGAACATCAGAGAGATTAGTCCAACTAATCCCCCAAAGAAGATAGAGAATATGCAGTCTACTCCTTCGTTCGATGAACGAATGCAGACTCCTTTATCTATCAAAAATGAGCATACTAAAAAGCACTTCGACCTCTATTCCACGCAAGGGTTAATCGAGCTACCAGAGCCAAAAAGACCAGAGGATGCCCAGAAGGCCGGCGAGCCCAACTTTTGCCCATACCACCGCATACTGGGCCACTCCATTAAAGACTGCTATGTCTTTAAAACTCAGGCCGACAAGAAGATTCGTGATAGCCTCATTACAGTGAAGAGTGGTCAGGTCGACCCGCCTCAACCTCACACTTGGACCAGGCCAAATAAAATGGCCAACACGGTCCATCTATTAGTGTATATGATACACGAAGTCGCTACAACTCCCCCTGGCACCCCAGAAGAAGGGAAATTATTCCAGACCAAGCCCAAGATGAGTGACGACCCTCTAGGTCCGTCATAAAGATGAATAGTGCTGGCTTTGCATCAATAAATGGTGCTCCACATTGCGTAGATGAGCTTTTTTCTCATCAGTGCCTAGCCCCACACCATCAAAATCGCCTGAGTCAAGCTCGATGAACCCTTAGATTGCACGGAAGATGCAAGGGACAAGATGGTGGTCAAGAAGGTCAGACTCTTCAAAGCTCATATGAGATCCCATCCGATGGTGTCCAGGCCTCCTCATCATGTCCACATCCCAGTATGGTGGGGTGGGAAGCTATTCCAACCACCTCAGTAAAGCAAAACTCGGCTTGGCACCTGTGGCAAGATTTAGAGTCACTCCCGTTCTCTTAGGAAGATAGGAGAAGACTGCTCTAGGTTCTTCTCAGTAGAGATGATGTCTGGGTGGGCAACTCCCCTTAGGAGTCGGCAACGGGTCACCAAAAAGACCCCCATCTCTAGACCATCCCTTTCCCCAGCACCCGGAGTTACGCGCCCAGCTCAGGCAAATTGCCTAGAGGGAGAGTCATCTCACTCAAGTCCCCGGAAAGGGAAGAGTCCTTGTGTTCTCCCCCCGGAACCCCAGAAAAGCTCGTGAAGGCCGAACCTGGAACACGAGGCCTGTCACACCCCGAGATTATGCAGCGGAAGTAGTTTGGGAATGTGAACAGCCGACAAGATAAGCCTCGCGCTAGCAAGACAATCAGAGCACTAACATTCACACATAAACGAGGAATGCACAAGGTCATGTACTCAAATCTTCACTTTATTGAATAATAATAATCAAAGTACATTGATATTTGACTCCTTTCACTAGACTCAATAAAACGAAAAATTACAGCATGACTATAACTAAGACACTACTAGGCTTCGCTCCATTCTCCACTCACTCTCGGACTCGCCACTTGAATAGTCTGAATCCGACCTGCTATCATTTCCTGAAAAGATTGAAAAAGTGGGGAATGGGCACACTTACCCAGTAGATATCTTCGTATCAACATGAAGGCAATCTTTAAGTGATTAACATTTTAGCCTGAGAATGTAAGGTAAAGGACAATGCGATAAATCATATGCATAAAACCAAGGTAACAACGCAGGTACCAAGAGATAACCATAGAGACAAGAAAATTTATGTAGAATGAGATCATGATCTAGCAAGAGTATAATGTGGCCTTTCATGTAACAAGAATGTACTTGTATGTAACGAGTGTTAGTGTTGGTGTGCTACAGGCCAATTTCGGGTCGGGTAGGCCCAATAGTTGTACGATCTTGTTCATTATTAATAAAGTGATATTTGAGCGTAAATATGCGATTGTGTATTACTTTACGATGTCCCTAGGATATGTGGTTGTAAAGTCAGTTCGAGATGAGATCTCGAATATGAGACTGACTTTACATGGACGCATACCTTAAACTGTTCCTGGTTGGAGGGTAAATACTCGAGGACTTTGATTACCTATTAAACCAGTACACATGATGTGTCACTGACCAGTCTCATGGTCATTGGTGTGGGGCACCAACACATATGTGTAGGTGTATGTCCTTGGAGGATGTACACTGAACTGATCTGCTATTGGATCTTCAGATGGTTGATTATACCTAATGTCAACTGAAGATCCAACAGTCTTAGTAGCATCGTTGGTCCTTTGACCTGAGACATTGATCGGATCTTTAACGAGGACTGGAATGGTTTAATTACTTGGCTAATTGACTTTAACCATAAGTCATGAGTTGCCGAGTCATTAACCACTCCAGGATACATGTGAACATCATCAATGGTCAAGAGGGGATCGCTCACTATCGGGTATATATCAGACAGTTAATGGGTCATGACATTGACGATCCGTTAAATCCCTAGCCAGGGTCGTGTGAGTTCATTTAGAACGGACGTCATACACTATAAGGAGGTCATAGTCAAATGGCACGATCATAGGGTTTGACAGAAACCATACCTCGATCGTACCAGACTCATAGAAGGAGCGAGGGATTATATCGATGCGGTAACTGTGGACTTACAGGTACCAGACAGGCTGGTTTAAACCCGGCGTCCTCTAGGATCACGCGGATTTTCTTGACCCAACGTGATCAAAGGTTCGGAATAAATTAAACTATTATTCGGCTCTAGTAGAAGCGAAGAATCTGTTTAATTTACTTCTAAATGGGAATTAGAAGTTAATGGACCTTAAACTAGAGTGACTATGGGCCTAGAGGATCACACACAATGGATTCTTTGGTGACGGATTATTATTATAGAAATGTATGTATTATTTCCCTTTTTGTTCCTTTTGGAAAGGAGTGTAAATGGGGCTTAATACATATGTATAATATAAGATAGGATATATATACAGTTTCGGTCTTTTGGAGCCCTTTTCAAAAAGGACCAAACTCTATATATATAGCACCTACGTGAGCTCATTCGAACCTCTCTTGGCTTAACCAAGCATTAAGGGTTAAGAGAGGAGGATTAGCTCCTCCCCCCTTTCCTCCCTCTTGCTCTCTCTCTCCAGAAGGTGAAAGGGTCGGGGAAGGTCCGTGCCGGGGGGTACCGTCACTGCGCAAGGATCCGTGTGGATCATTTCTAGAGGTCGTGCAGCTGTGCGGCTCGATATTCTGCATCGGGCTTAGCGGACAGCGTCGTTCCGCGCAAGGTGAAATACGCAACCCGTAGTTAGGGGTTGGGGTGATTAAAACATCGATTAGAGCACAGATCTAGGATTCCATAGCACCGGGATTGGGCAAAATAATTTTTTTTTATCCGCTGCGTTGCCCGATAGTGCTATGCGAAACCTTACAGTGGTATCAGAGCCAGGTTGACGCTCTAGTCGGTGTTTTATCGCCGTTTAGAACCATGTTTTAGGGGCATTAAATCCTTCAATTGTTAATTGTAGAAGGGGATACTGGGAATCTCGCTTCTTCTAGGATGTTGGGCATCGCTATAGCAAATTTTTTTAAAAAAAAAATTTCGGCCCGATTTGGGCGCACTGCGCCCTGGGCGCGGTGCGCCCGCCGCGTGCGCCGCGAGGGCGGCGCACGCGGCACCCGCGGGCGCTGACGCGCGGGGGGGCGGGCGGGCGCGCTGGCGCAGCCCGCGCGCAGGGCGGGCCCCGCGTCGAATTTTCTTTTTTTTAAAAAAAAATTTGCTTTTAATTTTTAAATTTATTATGGTTAAATATATACATATATATAGGATATATATATGAAAATGTAAAGTAAATTAAATAGAATTTTATCTCGTAGGTTAATTGTGTTATCTCAATAGTAAATGTCAAATGTTAAATTTTATTTAACTCTTTTGAATTTACCGAGGTGAGATAATTACTATTTACCTTGAGATAAAATGGTAATAATTGAACTTACTTCAGTAAATTTTAATTTTTAATTTTTGATTATTAGATAATTAGAAAATTCAAATTTTAAATTTTATTGAAGTTAAATGTAGAAAATTCAAATATTTGAATTTTAATTATTAGATAATTGTTAAATTCAAATTTTGAATTTTAGAATATTGCTAATTGTGGATAATTACATTATTTTAAATTTACTTTCAAACAAAATTATTGGATAATTAGTTTGAATTTAAATTTAAATTATTGACATGTTTAAATTTTAAATTTAAATTTGATTATTGGATAATTAAATTTTAATTTAATTTAAATAATTATCTCAATTACATGCCCCTGTGAAAAATGATGGTTCTTTACGTGATTTACTTTATTTACCTTATATTGGCTTGCTTGTCTGTTTAGTTTTAGTTAATCCTGTTTCGATTTTTAAAATTAAACAAAGCTAGCCTGTTTTTGTTTGCACATCCCGTTTTTAAATTCAAAAGTAAGGATTATTTTCAGAAAATAACCCTTGATTGATTTTACTTGAATGGGTTGGCAAGTGATCATGGACTTGGATTAATATAATTAATTGGGGTCTGCGAACCTCCTTTCTCTCTCTGTTAAAATTGCAATGTACTTCTATCTTCCTCCATTATTGTACTCGCCCTAAGGGCTTCTGGAATTTTATTGATATGTAATTTACATTTTTTTCGGCCTGCGTGCTGTGTAAAAGTTGTAATTACTGCGGCGTCAGAGTTTGAAAGCGTGGAGCACACCCGACGAGGACGATCCAGCTGCTTCGGAAGCGGGCTGGATGCCTTAGTTACATTAGGGATAAAGTCCATGATCACTTGCACTTTAATTTTACATTGGATGCATTTGTTTTGTGCAAACTACTAGGTACGGTAAATATATTTGATATATTTATACTACCACCTAGGGTGAGATCAAGATAAAATTAAATTCCCTCGTGATTAAATTTTAGATCTGGTAAGCGTGGCTCTAGGAGTCGTCGTGGCCCTCCATCATTATGAAGTGAATGAACGTCTTCATTTCATGGATTTGTTGTGCTTTCCACAAGGTCCATGAGTTTGGGGGCGGGATTAAACTCTAAGGCTCGGCCTCAATGGGGTGAGGAATTGAACTCGGCCTTGTTGTGCTTTCCACAAGGGTCAGGTCATGAACTCATTGCTATGTTGTAATGATGGTTAGATCTAATCGAGAATATCCTTTGTTGTGCTTTCCACAAGGGGATGATTTCTCGGGGGCCGAATATCGGATATTGCATTAGATGCAAGTGCCTGTTGACTGCCCTTGAGATGGTGTATGGCTTGTTGTGCTTTCCACAAGGTCGTATATCAGTCTCGTTGGGATTCCGACCCACTAGGTTGATCTCGCTGATCTCCCGTTGTATATACTTAGGGTTATATAGTTCGATCGAAAAATAGTGGGACTAACTAAGATAGAAAACCACATCTAAGTTAGAATATGAACACATGCTAAGTTGTCTTTTATTTCTTATGGGGTTTGACAGAAACCATACCCTCGATCGTACCAGACTCATAGAAGGAGCGAGGGATTATATCGATGCGGTAACTGTGGACTTACAGGTACCAGACAGGCTGGTTTAAACCCGGCGTCCTCTAGGATCACGCGGATTTTCTTGACCCAACGTGATCAAAGGTTCGGAATAAATTAAACTATTATTCGGCTTTAGTAGAAGCGAAGAATACGTTTAATTTACTTCTAATTGGGAATTAGAAGTTAATGGGCCTTAAACTAGAGTGACTATGGGCCTAGAGGATCACACACAATGGATTCTTGGGTGATGGATTATTATTATACAAATGTATGTATTATTTCCCTTTTTGTTCCTTTTGGAAAGGAGTGTAAATGGGGCTTAATACATAGGTATAATATAAGATAGAATACATATACAATTTCGGTCTTTTGGAGCCCTTTTCAAAAAGGACCAAACTCTATATATATAGCACCTACGTGAGCTCATTCGAACCTCTCTTGGCTTAACCAAGCATTAAGGGTTAAGAGATGAGGATTAGCTCCTCCCCCCTTTCCTCCCTCTTGCTCTCTCTCTCCATAAGGTGAAAGGGTCGGGGAAGGTCTATGCTGGGGGGTACCGTCGCTGCGCAAGGATCCGTGTGGATCATCTCTAGAGGCCATACAACTGTGCGGCTCGGTATTCTACATCGGGCTTAGCGGACAGCGTCGTTCCGCGCAAGGTGAAATACGCAACCCGTAGTTAGGGGTTGGGGTGATTAAAACATCGATTAGAGCACAGATCTAGGATTCCATAGCACCGGGATCGGGCAAAATAATTTTTTTTTATCCGCTGCGTTGCCCGATAGTGCTGTGCGAAACCTTACAACGAGAATGTACTTTTCATAACCATAAAGGCTACGCACTAGAAAGTCATGTAACAAGAATGTAATAATTTCATGAGAGCCTCGTGGTTTTCACCTGTTTATAAAAAAAGTACTCCCGACATAATACGACGTTAGTGTTCATCATACCCCATGGTTTACAGCATGTTTCCGGCTATTTGTTGAGGGGGCCACTGTCGAGCCCTTGGACACTATCTGTGCCCACTCTTGCATCTTCAAGTTATAAATCAAGCTACTTCCACGAGAAATAATAAAGTAGGCAAATAATGTAAAGTTCAAACAATAGTTTTATGATAATAATATCAAAGTAAAAATGTACCAATTAAAAATATGTGAGTTCAAGAAAGAATTAATGACAAGGTCATGCTACGGTAGGAATCCGACAACATAACGGTACAATTTCATAGTTCCATAACTTATTAATGACTTATGAAACAAGATGTTGGGTTCCAGATAATCAAAGGACCATCTAGGAACAGAGTATAACCAACCCTTGGGTCAAACCCCAAGTTAGGGCACAAGATAGAAGAACGCGGTCAAGAAAGAACCGTTATTATCAAATCGCGGTCAAGAAGGAACTGCTATTTGACAGAGTCGATGCTAGAGAGGAAAGAGTCAATGTAGTGAATGTTGGATCCAGAATGCGGTCACGCAAGAACTGCCATCATGAATTAGCAGTCTCAGTAAAGCAGTGTCTAGGCCAGTTCATAGAAAATGCCAAAAAACACAAGTGCTTTCTAATCCATTGGTTTTCAGGGTATAACCGGCTTGGCGTCCTAATGAGAATCTCAGGCTCGCGGAGACTTACGGAGGCCTTGAAACAAGATCACCTAGTCCGGTGGAAGAAATATCTAACGGAGAGGATCACAAGTCCAAGAGAGTGTGCCTGTAAGTGCAAAGTGTAACTAATGATATCGTATCGGAATACGTGCCATGTACTTAAGAAGGACTAGAGAGAGAAGGAAGTGAATCGTGTAAAACAGCGATCAATATCAATGAAACAAGTCCCATAAACCATATGAAATTAACTTTAATACAAAACTATATGATTTTGGCATGAAATTAGCATAAGATTAAAATAAGCTTATGAATTCATAAGGGCATGAAATCTATCACGATTGATGTACAATATAACCAAAATCATGATTATGAAATCATAACTAGGGATAAGACCTAATTACCTAGGCCTACCATATATTTAATAGGGCTGATTTGCGTTCTGTTTAGAGTTAATAGGAGGCATAATACAGAAGTATGAAAGCGGTCTATCTGGAACCGCTATTATACAGTCGCGGCTAGTCTGGACCCGCTACTAGACAATAGAGGTTTCTGTGAAACTACCTTCTACCTGCAACAGGCAAAAGCTAATTGGTGCCTGCAAGCCTATCCGAGGGAAAATAAATACATGAGAAGTATGAGAATCAAAGGGATAACACGTAGAAGCATGTTTTCAACGAAGAGGGTTCATGAAAGACCTGAATCATACCAAAAGTTCTTATCTTTAATTAAAGGTGTAGGGTTATGCATGCAGAAATAACCTAGATGTGCAGTCGTGCTAAAAGAAGAAATACGACGTGTATGGAGCATGAAATTACATGAAACCAGAGGGCTTTTATTCCTAACACATTATTTTAGCCATCCATGAGATAACCTACCTGAGGGTTATTCCCTAGACTTGGAATTTATTGCTGGAAGGAGATCTAAGTTCCTGCACGTCCTGCGTAGAACCTTCAACTTTCAGACGTTCTAACTCTTTATCCTCTTATCATAAATTCGTGAAATTAGGAGGGTTATGAGAAGATATAAAGAGGAATAACTTATTCTAAAGGATGAACTTAAAAATACCTCGATTTGGGTCCCTAACCTCCTGATCTTCACTAGCCAAACAAGTCTGTTCCTGCGCAGTCTACGTAGAAACATCGACTTCTAATCCTCCTAACTCTTTGGATGCTTGACCTCCTAGCACGAAATTTTGCATAGGGTTAGATAATACTAATGGGAACAATAAAGTCTAAAGGACCAACATAAAATACTCATGCCTTACCATCGAACAACATAAGCCAAAGTAAGGGTTCGCGTAGGTCGATCTGGGGCCCTATTTATAGAGTTTGGCTAGGGTTTGAGGATTAAACCGATCTAGGAGTCCAAAATTAGAGTAGGATCGATCCCTAAGAGTCCTGGGCTAGGTTTCCCTGCCAGGTAGCTTCGAATCATAGCGATTGGAAGGGGGAAAATCCTCCACTCTCGTTCATGGAACTTAGCCGCGGTTACGTGTCGACTGCCTCAGTGAGAACGTGGTTGCTCGATAAACCACATTCTTGCGGTAAAATCTGAAATTTTTGGAATTTCTAATTAACTCCTATTTAGCACTTTTAATTAGCGTATTTATCCCTTTAAATTCTGTAAATAGCCCAAATTATGTTTCTAGTCATGGGCTTCAGCCTAAAGGGCTTGAAAATTGGTCTTTGGGCTTAATTTAAGTGGGCTAAACCCTTTGGTTTATATAGGGCTCCTAAATTAATTTAATTAACCCATAATTCATTAAAGAGCCCATTAAGCCTTTTTAAATGCTAAACCATTCTATTTAATTTCAAAAAATTCTTAAAAAAATTCCAGGGTGTTACAAGGCCGAAGGAGCAAGCTTGCAAAGGGTTACCCGACATGGGCCAGACATACAACTGGAGGTGGAAAGCAACTAGTCACACTCCAGTTCCAGCCCTGTCGTCCCGGCATATCAGGAATTGCCGCCTAATATCGTTAAGCAGGCGATTAATGCCATTTTTGAGATACAACAAGGGTAAGGATCGTGGACCAAGGTAAGGTCGAGTAAGACATCTCGACCCTCTAGTTCCAAGGTGGCAAGATAGAAATGCCCCTCAGGGGGCATGACAGTCCTGGGGTCGCAATCGGCTCTCACTTCCCATGAAATAGCTATTGCCATGAAACAAGAAAGGAATAGAAAGAAAAATCTGAAAAGAAAGTTAAAGAGACAAGCAGAGTTGGTAGTCGCTCATCAAACTCCCGCTGAGCTAACACCACTCCAACATCTGCAAAAGTTGATAGATGACCTGTAAGAATATGTGCTTCTTCGTCCTACGGGGGCAGTCCCACTAAATGAGTACATCCCTTGGGATGAGACTGAAAAGAAAACTCACCTGAAGAGGTGGATACACGAGATGACTCGGAGGGTTAAGGAGGATGGGAGTTTCCCCATCCCCGAAGAATTATCCTTATTCTATAAGGACAAGGAGATTACCGCTGACAAGTTGGGCGAATTACTCAGAACCTGAACTGTAACATGGTAGCAATCCCTCCACCAGATAACATCAACAATTCTCGGAGGAACAATCTGGTGGCCTCTCGAACAAGACGGAAGGATGTCACCTCTCCTCGCATCCATATCCCAACCGAAAGTGAGGGGCGCGTTCGGGCGCAAGGTCGAGGACACGGTCATGGTCACGGTTGCAGAATAGTAGGGTGTGGGAGGAACCCCAGACGATCCTTCCAATAGCCCGAAGTGTTAGGTGCACAGTAGGATCTGGAGGGGGTGAATAGATCCTTATATAAAAAGATGCCCAAATTAAAAAACTAAATATAGCTAATTTGAATTGGAAATAAATTTAGACTATTGAAATTAAAGCACTACTCACAGATGTAAACAGATCTGAAAGGAAACTATAATGCCAAATACAAAAATTAAAGAAAACTCACAAAGCCAACTAAAAGACAAACAGATTAAACAAATAACTGGTCAAAATGTTGAAGCAGAAATAAACCAAACAGATGATGGCTCTTACAGAGCTTTGGTCGAACACCAGGGAGATGAGTAAAATATCAGAATCGAAATGAACTAGAACACCATCAAAGGATGTTTAGCAAATGCCACAAATTATAATCCACTTGGACTAGTATGTGGCGGAGGTTTAGGTCCAAGAATCTCCTCACGCAAAGTGTGTCTGAACACACCTTTGGATATACCAGTTAAGGAACACAATCAGAAACCAACAACCCTGTGAATTCAGATCGGAGTAATCAATCACACAAATCAAACCACACTTGCGCAATGATTTATAGGTGGTTCAGTCTGCACCCAAGAGACCTACATCCACCCCCCACTCAATTGAGTGAGGATTCTGCTGACACATAGCTTGGAAAACCGCTGATTCACGGCTTCTGGGGACCAACCCCTTACAACTGCTGATTCACAGCTTCAGGGAACCAATCCCACAAACCGCTAATACACAGCTTGATGAGGAACCAATCCTCCAAGGAACAAATCCTCACGCTGACTAACAGCTTGCCCCGAACCCAGAACGGGGTATCAAAAGAACCAACTAGAAAGGGAAAATGAAAAATGAAGAAACAAAAGGAAACAAAGAAGAATGTAGCTCCGAGGAGTAGGATGGCTCTGGATTTGATCCACAAGCCAAGGCTTCAACAGATCTTCAATGAAAAACTCACGGCTGCTCTCAATTCTTTCTCTCACGAATTGGGACTGCAGATTTCTGGAATTGGCTCTCGATCTCTCACTATTTTCTTCTTCTTCAAAATCTTTCTGATCTTCTACGCTCTGCTCAATTTTCTCTCTGAAAAGCTCTTCTCTAGCAACCCACGTAGCCCACTGCAGTGGCACTTCTTCAAACAAAGAAGGCTTAGTTATATAAATCTGAATTGGGGATTTTTTGGATAGAATTATCTTCAGATCTGAAATTCTATTGGACCAGGTGTCCCACCAGAATATTCTTCTCTAGAAGCTGGTAGAAAGGTGCCATGTGTCCTTGGATCACGTGCTAATGATTTAAGTTTGAAGGCACATGATTTATAAAGTGTAATCACGTTTTGTTTTGGATTTACTCAGGTTACGTCGACAGCAGACCTGATTGGGTTCCTGAAGTCTGATTGGGTTCCTGAAGTCTGATTGCTTATTTCTTGGTCCCACCTTGTTCCCCTTTGTATTATCTTTCCATCCATATATCACTTGCATTATTTGGGTCACATTTGCATAGTTAAATATTGTCATCATTTTCGCATTTTATGCATAAAATCTGCATGCAGGTTCAGGGGCAGACTCACGGGTACGCTTTGCATTGGTGATTTATTTACCTCCCGAGTTCTGTTTGTGCTTGTTTCTGATCCTACATTGCTGTCCTTTGTATTAGCTTCATTTTCATATATGATTTGCATGCATTTAATCATGTTTGCATGGTTTAATCTTGTCTTGATTTTCTAGTTTTAGGCTAGAAATTACATGCACTCCGGTGCACATAGGGCTATGCATTGCATATCATAGTTGCATTCCTACCTTGATAAGTGATCCTCTCGCCTCCATATTCCTTGGGGTCAACTAGGTGATCTTATTCGGGACCTCCATAAGTCCCCGTGAGCCGTGGATTCCCACACGGACGTCGGGCTGGTTATACCTTTCCACCCCTTAGGCTTGCATTTGCATACGTGTGAGTGAGTCAACCTTAGTCAACCCAAAGTTTGGGCTTTATTCCCATAGGATTCCTATCTTGAGGGAATTATTCTTAAATCAAATCATTAAAAGGTCAATTAAAACTTCTAAAATATTTCCTATCATATCAACTTGTTTGACTTGGGTGAAAATTCTCACATTGCATTATTTGTGTTATTTGGGCTTGTCCAGGCCCATTAGTGGTGCTTGTGTTGCATTCTTTCACCATCTACATTTTCTTTTTTGTTAGGCCCATTCTGTTTAGCCCATTTTGTGTGTCCATTGTCTAGTCCATTGTCCAGTCCCATTCTCCCTTGGTCTTTGCATTAGTGGGTCAGCCCCCCTCTTGTTCTCAAGCCCATTAAGCCATTTCTTCCCCACCTGTATTCTCCTTGATATTCTTGTATTAAGTCTCCATTTTCCCTCATGAAGAATCATTCCGACCCCTTGTATCATTCTTCTTCTCAATCTTCTTCCTATTTTCGCGTGGAATTCTCCTCCCACGCGGGCCCATCTTCTCGTAGTCCCTCTGTTCCATCCGAGGAACAGGCTAATCTCATGACCCATCTTTCAAGCCTTCTTCGCCAAATAGACCCGGCCATCGCATCTCATCTTAATAGGCCTTCTTCTCATAATGTGCCTTCTTCCCTTCATGGGCCTCTTTCTTCTCCTTTATATGCTGCTGGCCCAATTTATAATGGCCAATTTCACTTTAATGGGCCTGCTCCTTTTGCCCATGTTGCTGCTAGCCCATTCGGCCCATATGCCAACGTCTCTTCCAGGCCCGCATATCCCTCTATTCCGAGAATGGGCCCTTCTTCTTCTCAGCCCAGATCCTCTCATCCTGCCCATTATCATCCTGGTTCATATTCACCACCTCTTGCTCAGGCTGGCCCAATTTCTTCTCGATCTCTCCCTACCAGGAGATGATTGTTCAAGCCCAACGCCAACTTGATGAACTTGAACTTCGAATTGATCCCAAAACCTCTTTGAGTGTCCCGTCCGTATTTCAAGGTCTTCAATTTCCGCCATCATCTCAAATCCCCGCATATCGCCGTTATGGTGGAGTCGGTGACCCCTATGTGCACTTAAAGGAGTTTATTTATGAGTCGACCCAATTTTGACATGACCAATGTTTTATGGCCTATCTATTTGGTCTATCTTTGGAAAGCCTGGCTCGGGATTAGTTCTTTTCTCTTCTGCAAGAGCAGGTTGTGAACTTTCATGTTGTCCAAGATAGATTCATTCAGCAGTTTCAAGACTAGGTTGGGCCCAAGTATTCTATGGTGGATATGGCCCATGAGAAGATGAAGCCCGAAGAATGTTGGAATGGATGGACACTAAGATCTAGAGAGAGGGTGAATAGATCTACACCAATAAAAATCTATAGCAGAAAAGAACCAAAGCGGAATAAAGAGACACAACTGTAAATCTATCAAATGATGTAAACACATGATTAACAGCTTATTAAACAATTAAGTAATCAGTGTGCAAGGGATTTTAGCAAGTATTATTTGAGCAACGTTATAATGTCAACGATCAAGTACCAGGCGGAGGTATGATCTATGACCCCTCTACGCAAGACAAGGCATTCCAGATTGATGTAGTCAAACTTTCCTGCACTACCTTTCATATACTTGATTATCGAAGATATTTACAGTTCGCTCAAATAGGCATAAGACTGAAATCGAAGACACACTAATTATAAAGACAGTTCTGATAGATCTACTAGCAATTCACAACAATAGTAGATATAAGGAAAGCACTGAGATCTGAAGAATATATGTGTGAATGGATTCACAGACAGATTAATAGTAGTAGATGAGTTGCATTCTATGATATCAAATAGCGATCCTCACCATTCATCTATTAGCAAAGCAAATCAAATAAGCAAACACACAGAACGCAAAGGAATTTTTGGTGGTTTGATTTTCACCTACATTCACCCCACACTAAGACTGAGTATGGCTTACTACTGATTCACAGCTTCAATCCGCTGGGGATTAGATCCCTACACACCGCTGATCCACAGCTTTGGGGAATTGATCCCAGACCGCTGAGCCTCACAGCTTGCTACCGCTGAGCCTTACAGCTTCGCTGTTCGAGAATTCAACCTCGCTTGCTAATACACAACATATAAGAGGAATTAGAAATCAAAAAGAAAGAGACAATCGAGAAGACACTATAGCTCTCAAGGAGCAGATTGACTCTGGATTTGATCCAGGAGTCAATTACAGAAATCACTTCTCATAGACTCTCCTCTCACTCAGATCAACTACCCAACTTATGGTACTCTATTTTGCATGACCTTCACCGCAGGCTCTTCTTCTCTCTCTGCCTTCTACTCTCAGCTTTCAGCGCTCAGCTCCCTTCTGCTTTGAATCTTCTCCCTACTTCAATGCTCCTTATTTTTTTCGATCGGAGAGATATGGCCCCTTTATATAGCCTCGCGGGCAGAGGGCGCGTGGGAAACACGTTTCCCGCCCAGAAATTTTGAATGAAGTGCGCTGCTGGGACTCCACGTGTCAGATGTCGAAGATGTGCAGTCCACGTGGCTGAATTTCCACTGGAGACTTACCTTGGATCACGTGCCCAATCATAAGCTCAGTGGAATCTTGGACCACATACTTCACTTGACACTCATAAGTAGGAGATGAACTTCGCCCTTACGCTAACCATGCGTTCGATCCAGGTTGCATAGGCCTTTTTCATAATTAAGTCCCTATCAGCAAAATAGAAGGAATTTCATTGAACACCTTATACTCATTTGATAGAACGTCTGAATAGTGTTGAATGCAATAAGATAGCCAAACATATAGTGTGTACAGATGTAGGGATGATCAGACCTTATATGTACATGGGCTTTGACATGCCCAACATATGTGGACTGACCTAGACTATGCATGTACACAGACTTGGTCATGCACATGCACAGAGTGCACATACCTCACGTGATATAGCTAGCACATGTGTACCGACTTGAGTATGCTAGTTCGAATGAGCACTGACCTTGATATGCAGTATGAGAAACATGCACCGACCTTTGACAAGCACAGACTGGATAGTGCACAAACCTTCTAAGCGATCAATGCTAATGTGCACCAACCTTAGTGTATGCAAATGACAATATGCACCGACTTGGTTTGACATCATGCATGAATGTGCACAGACCTTATATGATGGATGCAAAAATGTGTGAAGGCCTTGGAATAACTAAGGCACGATGTGCATTGACCTTAGTAAGACTATGGTACGATGTGCATCAACCTTAGTAAGGCTAAGTTGCGATGTGCATAGACCTTAGTAAGACTAAGGCAAAATGTGCATCGACCTTAGTTATTGTCGAGCCAGACTAGCATCGACCTTGGATGCTCGAGATCACAACTAGCATTGACCTTAGTTGCTTGGAAGCACAACTAGCATCGACCTTAGTAACTGTAGAGTAAGACTAGCATCGACCTTAGTAATTGTAGAGTAAGACTAGCATCAACCTTAGATGCTCAAGATCACAACTAGCATCGACCTTAGTTGCTTGGAAGCACAACTAGCATTGACCTTGGATGCTCGAGATCACAACTAGCATTGACCTTAGTTTCTTGGAAGCACAACTAGCATCGACCTTATATGCATTGTCTGACTATGTAGTTACCTATATGCACCAGAAAAATTAATCTAACTTATTAAAAGACAATGTTGCCATAGTCAACAGATGGTCAAACCATGGTCAAACTTCCTATTGCTAATCATCAAAACTGGTCAACAGAATGTATTGTTGCCAATCATCAAAACTGAAAAAGAGATTAAGTACAGAGAGTAAAATCAAAGGAGACATAAACATAAGACTCACATTATCTCACACAGTCTCCCCACAACAATCTCCCACTTTTTGATGATGGTAACAAATTAACCTTTGAAATCCATTTTGATGGCAACCAAGACAAACTTTATTAAGATTCAGAAATATGCAATCTATGCAAAGTGCAAGGCCAACATGCAATGCAAAGCTATCTCTTCCCATCAAAGGAGCCCCATCAAAGTTATCTCTCCCCCTTTGCCATTAGCAATAAGAATTGTAAACAGGTATCAAGCGCAAAGTGTAGAAATGGTCTGATTGACAAGCTGTCTGGTTGTTCATTGACTAAGCAAACCTAGCACAGATTCTTCTGGTATAAGAGTTCAGATAATGTTATCTAGAAATTATGTGGTTTAAAAATTATGAAAGTTAGAGACTGTCCACTCTACTTTATTGAAAAGAAATCTGTGTTAACTCTTAATAGTAATGAACCAAAAGGACATGAGGCATGTCAGATTTTGTCTTGTTTTATCTTAGTTATCTAAACATCAATGTATCTATCAGGAGTAACTAGATTCTGTACTGAGATTAAACAAAAGGCACAATTCTGATGTAATCTTTAGAGAAGGTAGAAGCAGTTTACCTTTTATTTTGCTTTCTATTTTAGAACAGTCAAGTATAAACCTTGCCTTTTTACAGAAGAGCATACGTTTATCAGACGCCAGTGCCCCTAGTTACTCAGCAGGGTTTACTATTCTATTTCAGGTATAGTTTTCACCTTTTTACGTAAGGGTACATGTTTATCAGACGCCAGCACCCCTAGTTACTCAGTGAGACTATCCTTTTAATAATTTTTTGAACAGAGATATCTTGAAGCACTTCATGACATAAGTCTTTCTCCATTTCATTAATGAAGTACCCAGTTTCTCAATACATTCTATCATTGCTCTGCCTTCACAAAAAATACTTTAGAGTTGCCTATTGGATTTTCAGAAGGTGTTGTTTAAAAATAATACAAACTTCCAGATTTTCTCAACCAAATCAACCTGAGTTTAGACAATTTCAGTTTCTGAAAGACACCATTAGACATGATATGTACAAATTGGTTAAGAAATATTAAAAGTATTCCAAGATCCTTTTTCATTCAGTTTTATTTTTAGTCTGTTAAGTTCATTAGGTATAAACTAGAAATTCATTCCAGGTACATCACTGCTTCTTATAACAAAAGATCTCTGATTTTAGCAGCTCGGATTAATGAACTAGACTAGCAGTTTGTCATAGATTCAGACTTAGAAGAAGGATTGCAAGAATCTTTCAAGAGCGTGATGCCAAGTATTAGACAAAAAGGAGAGTATATCAGACAGACTCAAGAATGACAGAATGAGTTTTCAAAGGAGTCGACACTGAAAGTCGACATTGTTCAGAAACTCAGCACAGACTCAAGAATGATAGAATGAGTTTTGAAATGAGTCGACACTGAAAGTTGATATTATTCATAAACTGAGCACAGACTCAAGAATGACAGAATGAGTTTTCAAAGGAGTCGAAACTGAAAGTCGACATTATTCATAAACTGAACAATGATCTGTTCTAACCCAAACAATTATTCTGAACTCCCCCTATCAAAATGTATGAAATGAATCATGAAGGATGATATGAGAATGCACAAACTCCCCATGACTATATACATGAGGTTTCAGATTTGTATGAGAATTGCAATGATTTAATCTAGATGTATGCACATTGACCCATGGTACTAGGCGGAGGGCTAGCCTCTACGCATAGCATGGGTTTCCAGATAGAAAATATATGCCCTTCTCCCAACTTCCATTTGATATACCTATAGGTCAACCATGGAGTGCAACAGACAGACATTCAGTAACTAACATTGCATAAACAGCATTCAGAAGATACAACATGCCAAGTGTTAAAATAAATCTGGATAAGCATTCATGCTGAGAATTTACAAAGACCAAGTTCTCTTATAAAAAATTTAAATCATTCATTTCCAAGAGGTTTTGTAAAAATATCAGCAATCTATTTTTTAGATTCAATGAATTCAAGTTCAATATCATTTTTACTGACTTCATCTCTAAGAAAGTGATGATTTATTTTAATATGCTTAGTTCGGGAAAGATGGACATGATTTTTGTTAAAGATATGGCACTAGTGTTATCACAAAAAATAGTAATACAACCAAGTTTAATGTGATAGTCAATTAGCTGATGCTTAATCCATAAGACTTGGGCTGCATAATTTTCTACAGCAACATACTCTGACTATGTTGTAGAAAGAGCTACAGTATGCTATTTTTTTAGAAACCCAAGATACTAAACAGCCACCTAGATATTGACAATGACCACTAGTGTAATACCCTGGATTCTTATCGGATCTTTCGAATCCTTATTGGATTGCTGTCGGATCGCTTTTGTAAGTCCTGAGTTGAGTTTTACGATCCACGTGAGTTTTTCTCTCGTACAAGTTACGGAACCCTGTGGTGAGTTTATTTCTCAATTCATCGACTCGAGGATGGTACAGTTGTAATGTACTCTTTGAGAGAATCATTTCGGCTATTTTTACGTATTTTTCTGAATTAGGGGATTTTTGGCACAAAAATTAGGAAAATTCATAATTTTCTTTCTATTTAACCTTCCTCACCCTCTCTCCTCCCTCATTTCTCACCTCTCTTTCTCTCTCCCATTCTCTCTCCCCTCTGCTCCTCTCGATGCGGGGTGCACACCGTTGGCGAGCTGGCTGAGGCGGGGACGCGAAGGGGTGATCAGGACTCGTGATGGGGTGACAGATTGAGCGCGGCGCGGCGCGGCGTGATCCCTCGGTGGATTCAAAGTCGGCGCGGTTCGTTGGTTTGGCGGTTTTTGGCTCAATTTAGCTGCTTCGATGCACAGAATCGTCGATGGAGGTAGGGAAATGGATCACCTGCTTCTCCTCTACGTTCCCTCACAGTTTCATGATGAACGGTGAGCATACGAGTGGGTTTTGCCTTGTTGTGGTAAAATCATGCTTTTGGGATGTTCGTAGGGTTCACCGAAAAATGGCGACGGTTTTCAGATCAGTTGGTATCAATCGAACCGCTGGAATGTCAACGTTCCAGATCCGCTGATTTCATGTCAATTGGTCATCATTTGGGGCCGGTACGAGCCAGGGAACCCCGGTGACTCATTTAGGGTCAATTCGGTAGAATTGCCCGTCTCTATCTGTTTGTGCGTTGTTTTGACTCCTTCTGGAGTGTGGGATGTCGGTATTGGCATTATGGTTATTTCCCCTTAGATCGGGATCGAATGGGGCGTGGAATCGGGCTCGAGGTGTAGGGTTTGGCCAGTTTTCCACCGTAACCGTTCGACCGGACCGGATGGGCCGGTCGATCGGCAGGCGCCCGCAGGACCGTGTTGGTCCAGTTGTTGGTCCGGTCGACCGACCACCCGGGTCCAGTCGACCGACCCTGTCCGGTCGACCAACCCCAGGGGTCAAGTCGACCGAAATTTTATATTCTTGACCGTTTTGAGTCCCGGTCGGTCCGGTTGAGACCCAATGATCGACCTATGGCCTCGCGAGTGTCCCGGACACCCTGTGAGGTCCGTGTCTGTGTTTCTGGGGTGTCGGGAGTTGCCGTGTTACCTTGATTAGTGTGCCCATTTGATGGGGGCATCCCTTGCCCCTCCACTTTTTTTGAGGCTCGGATTGCTCATCAGCGTGCGCCATTGTGTTTGTCATAATTTTATGAGTGTAGTCATGTAATTTTTATATTTTATTTGAGTCATCATCATGTAATTTTTCCTTTATTTGAGTCATGTACCTAGGTTAGTAGGTTATCTACCAAAGTCTTGTGTCATTATGTTGGTTTGTTAGGCTATTGGGCCCAACTAATGGGCTAGGCCCAGGGGCGCCCCCCCCTTGGAGTGCTTGGTCAATAGTTGTTTAGTCAGGGTCATTTTCATCCTAGGAAAAGTCCAATGCTTATAAATAGGCCCCCACTCCTCTCATATGTAACAACTTTGCATGAATATTAAAATCCAAAATTCCACATCCCTCTAGATCTCTCTCTCTCATTATCTCTCTCTCTCTCTCTCTCTCTCTAAGGGTCCCCCCCACTCTCTCTCCCCTCCCCCAAATTTTGAAATTTTCTCTCTCCTCCCCATTCACCTCTCATTAAGACCCCTCCCCCTTCCCCGTACACTCATTTAACTCCCCCCCAATCCCAAGGTGGAATCCTCCAATCCTTGCTCCACCCTCCAACCACCAACTACCATCTTCCCTTCCCCAAGCACCCTTCCCTCTCCCCCATACAACCCACCACTTCCCTAGGCCATTTGAATTCAAATCCACCTTCCCTCCACAGCCCTAGGGCACCCCCAAGACCCCACCCCTTGGTTAGGGTCGCCCCCCTCTCTCTCTCTCATCTCCACCATTCTCCCTTGCTCTTCTCCATCACCTCTCCCACCTCCATTGATAGATCCTCCAAGCAGCTGGCAACCTGCAGAAGACCACCTGCTTGCAGAGGCGACCCTGACCACATCCCGATGAATCTAAAGGTCCAAGGGTACTGTTGGAAGCATCTGCCTGTCTTCTTCGCAACGGCGGTGGTTTCATCTTCGTCTGAGCACGGTACTGCCTGAGAGAGCCTTTCTCCCCCGACTACGTGAATCTTGTTAGGGTGCTTGGCCCGGATACAGAGGGGGGGTGAATGAATCCTTCTACGAATAATGGATTAAATTTAAAAACCGGATGCTAGATAAGGAAACAGAATGGAACCAATTCTATTCAACTCAAATACAATCACATTGAGCGCACCTATTCAAGCATCTAGCGGAAGCAAACCAGACAATCAAGCCACTGCTCAATAGATTTTTAGGTGGTTCGGTCCTTCAGACCTACATCCACCCCTCACTCCCAACCGGAGTGAGGCTTCACTAGCGAACGCTAGAACCAAGCAGACTCAGTCTGCAAACAGTTGCTGCCACACAGCTTGACCAGGGGAACAACCTCCCCTCTTCCTCCAAACCGGAGGGAACCTCTGGACTTGAATCCACAGGCCCAGAACCGGAGACAAGTCTCCCTTCCTCCAAGCCGGAGGGAACCCACAAGTAGCTCCCAGCTACTTGCAACTGGAGATCAGATCTCCCTTCCTCCTAACCGGAGGGAACACGACCTCAGACCAGAGGATCGGAAAGCACAACAAACCAGAAAACAAAGGAAAAAACAATAAACGAAAATAACTTCAGCAAACAGAAGCTGAAACACAAAATGCACAATTTGGCTCCTAACAGAGCTGACTGGCCTGGATCTGATCCACGGTCCAGTGAAGACAGATCTTCAGGTAAACTTCTTTCTTCTTCTCCATGAGCTCTCTCACTCACTCTCTATCTCTCTTTCTTTCTCTTACACTCTCTTCCTCTTTCACACGAGCACTATCTCTCTCTCTCACTTTTTCTTCTTCTGCTGGATCGAGCTCTCTGTAACACTGCCTTTTCTTTCTTGGCTCAGATCAATCTTCATCGGTGGACGAAGGATTCTATTTATAGCGGCAGCAGATGGATAGGGCACTAAACGCGTGTGCCTCCCACGCTCGATCCAGAACCTTCCTGCTACGTGCCCTTTTTGTATTTGTTCCTTCAGTATCGGATCATGTGCACCCAGACACTGATGAATGTTCTTCCTCGGACCTGCAACGAGATAAGAACCATTAATATTGAGTGCCATAAGAGCTAGAACTGCATGAGGTTAGTGGACACGACAAAAAGATACACAAAACAGAGAACGACACGGGATACAGTGGTGACACAATGAACATTACTAAGAGAATGTTACGAGGTAGACAGAAAAACAACGCGAAGACGCGAAGACAAGAACAGAAACCAACACTAAGTATGGTTTCAACACAAGAGAGACACGAGGACTAGGAAGAGTAAAAATGACACGAAGACACAACAAGACAAATGACACGAAAGTGAAACAGGAAGCAACACGAGGTGCTGCGATGTCCTGTACGCGATGGAACAAAAACGATATGAAGAGATGAAAAAAACGACACGAGGTGAAGACAACACGAAGATGACACAGTAATCGACACGGGTTGAAAACAACACGAAGTCGAAACAGTAATCGACACGGGTTGGAAACAACACGAAGTCAAAACAGTAATTGACACAGGTTGAAAACAACACGAAGTCGAAACAGTAATCGACACGGGTTGGAAACAACACGAAGTCAAAACAGTAATTGACACAGGTTGAAAACAACACGAAGTCGAAACAGTAATCGACACGGGTTAAAAAACAACACCAAGATGAAGTACAAGAATTGACATGGAGTTGAAAGACAACACGAAGACAGAACAGTGATTTGATACGAACTCAAAATGACAAGAGGTGAAACGACACAAAGTCGAGAACAGAAATCAACACGAAGTGTGATTTCAACATCAGAAAGACACGGACTGACAACGACACGAAGTAAGATTAGAACAGTACGAGGTGAAAAACAATCGTGAGGACAACACGTGCTGAATCAGAAACCGACACGAAGTGGCTGCAAACAAGCAAGACACGAGGTCTTCGTAAAGCAACAGGAAGTGTGGTCAAAGCGAGAACGACACGAGGTCTAATGAGAAAGACCAACACGAAGATGGTGAAAACAGTACGAAGTAAAGATCAATGACACGACGTGTCACTGAATCAAAACAAACACTACAGAGAAAAACGACACGCAATGTAGAGGAGACAACACAGACGCACGACCTGAAGGACAGTAAACATAAACAACACTCGGTAAGAGAAGACGATACGGCGTGTTGGAAATACAAACAGTACTTAAACTAAAGCGACACGAAGACAAACAGTTCAACACGAGGTGTTATATACAAACATGACGAAGTGCCAATCAACACGAATACAGTCCCTGAACAATACCTGAAGTGAAATGAAGGTTCATCCTTCAACAAACATGTTCTTTGTTCATTTTTTTCACAGAAACAATATTTTTGTTAAATTTTCACATAGACATAATTTTTGAAGACCACTAAGACTTATCATGTTGTCATCATCAAAACATGTAAAGATTCTACAAGACTCAACAATCTCCCCCTTTTTGATGGATGGCAACACTATGAGTCTTGAGTCTGTGCAGAGAAGAAAAAAAAACACTAGATAGCCATTCGCAATGAATATCACAAACACAAACATTAAACATTTTTCTTTTCCTGATTTCTCCCCCTTTGACATCATCAAAAAAAATGAAAACAAGAAGAATGCAACAACGCAAATGGTATGAGTTAAGTTAATTTGTCCAAGAGTCTGAGGGAGAAGGCCTCAAAAGGGCAACAAAAATACAGAGCATCAACTTCTCAAGAAAAGTATCTTGCATGTCTGCTAGAGGGGCCACGCGTCCTGCCTTGTGGTGGTCTCCCCCTTGGAGAAGCAGAAGAATGTTCTTGAGGTGGAGTTCTGCTGGAAGAGGCGTGACCAGGTGTTGAACCCAAGATAGACTGAAATTCCTTTAAATCATTTGATAGTTCAGCAAGCCAATACGCCACAGTGCTTCTGACATTTGCCACTTCAGAAATAATGTCTTCTTGGCGAACATTGACCGTTTCATATCTGTCAGTCAGAGTTGTCATTTCTGATAAGAAGGTGATCAACTTATCATAGATTTGCTGAATGCCTGGACCTAGGGCACTTGAAGACTTCTTCAACAATTCTAAAGCTGTTCTGATCTCATAGCAATGATCTATTATGGTAGAAGACATTTTGAAGGAAGAAATACTAACATCATGTGACTCTCTCAGAGCTTTTGCAATTTTTGAACAAATCTCCTGTAATCCTTCCATCAAGGATTTGTTTGCATCATCTGAAGCCCTTTTGTTTAGAAGGAATCGTCTCCATTCAGTGAGGAGAGATATCTCAAGCTTCAGTAATCTGGTATGTACCTGATTAATGTTGAGAGTGACAAATGTAAGCAGATCATCTAATTTCTTGTCTTGTCTTTGCATCTGCTGAGTCAGGTTTATGAGAAGCTCTTCAATGTTGGGCGCCCGAGTAGATTCAATGTTGGGTGCCTCTGCAGATAGAAGTCTAGGTGGACCTAGAGGTGTACCAAAAAATTCACTGTCAGGTGCAGTTCTCTCAGCTGCTTCCTCTTGTACTGGCATTTGACTGCTCTCAGCTGGGACCTGAACTTCATCTGCAGCTTGAGTTTCTTTCTGAGGGAATATATCTTCAGGTTCCTCTTCTTCACTTGAAGATTCTGTATCTAGTTCTATGACAGGAACCTTTTCTCTATCTTCTGTGAGTTCCTGATCTGCAGGGCTGCCAACTAAGGCCTGCTCAAGACTTTCAGATACGACCAAGTTGGTAGCCTCTTCCAAGCTTCGCTCAACAGTTTCTCTTAAAATTTCATTAACAAAAACAGCAAGATCTTGATCAGTACTGTCTTGCTCTTTAGCTGGCTGTTCTTCAGGCACTATTACCTCTTCAGATGTCTTCCCAAACGAATCAAATAGCCCAGCAATAGTTGCATCTAGATCTGTCTGAATGCTTTCGTCAGACAATCTGATGTCCTCAGATGCAGCCTCAACTAGCCTCTGAAAGGAGAAGGATACTTCGGTGGGTGCAGCTGGCAAGGTGGACTCTGGTTGTTCAGCTGGTGTTTCCTGATGATCAATCTCAGAAACTAATTGCTCACCAGTTGGGGCTAAGACTTGAAATTCTTCCAAATGCTCCCCCTGAGTTTGTGATTCCCTGGCCTTTTGGACCTTAACTTGCCCCACCATAGAAGAGTCCTCTAAGCCCAAAAACACTGAAACAAAATTCATATTAAAAATGTTTCGGGCCTTAACTTCTGATGCGGCCTCTCCATCCAAGCAAATCTCAGAATGCTTGAAGATGTCTGTCATATGGGCGGCATAGGGAAGATGTCTCTTGGATCCAATGCATCCCTTCATGACATTAAAAATGATCTCTGGCAGACATATCTTCACATTTTGAATCAGACAAAACAGTAGAAATCTCTGCGTGTCTGTAATTCTTCCTCTAGCCCCAGTCTGTGGGGTGATAATGGAAGCAATGACGTTCTGAAGGAGCTTGTGAAGAGGAGGAAATGACGATGTCTGATAAGCTTTTAGCTTCAACTGCCCCTTATCATGAATGTTACTGGGTTTACCAGTAATGACAGAGAAAGCTTCATGGAGACTGTATCGAAAGCTTCCCTCTACCTCCCCTTTATCTGGAATACCGAGAGCTTTGTGAAGGGAGTCACATGTAACAGTTATCTCGACCCCTTTAACAGATGATAACAAAGTAGACTTGTCTCGGCTCAAGGACAAGTTATTGTAAAATTCCATTACCGGCCTAGGGTAATAGACACGGTGACTTTCTAAGAAATTTCTCCACTCCTGAAACTCAAAGATTTTCAACAATTCTGGAAACTTCGAGACCAAGGTTTCATCTCCGAAATCTATTATTCTAGGAGGAATAATTTTCCCACTTTCTAAGAACACGGTAGACTGAGAAAACCTGGTACCTTGTTCTGAAGAGACTTCCGCAGCAGGTTCTGGCTCAAGACATCTCTGTTGCTTAGATGAAGGCTCTTCAACTATTTCTTTTCCCTTCCTCTTTCTTTCTCCCGGAGCTACTGACCTTTGCTGATCCATCTGTCGGAACTTCCAGAGTATCAACTCTCTCTTACAGGCTGCTATTGGAAGTGAAGCTAGACTTAAGAAAGGAATAGACCTCTGTGGGGGAAGAAAGTGAGCGGGAAGAGATGAAGATGGGTTTGAAGAAGACGCTCAAGGTAGAGCAGCACGAGGATGAATAGGAAGCGGCAAGGGGAAATAAGGGTTTGAGGTGGAAGGCGTGAGAAACAAGAAGGGTTTTGTCGGGTAGCTTTTTACTCATATCAACTTTTTCTGTAAATACCCAAAATACCCTTAGTCCTGATGTAACGCAACTACAGCATGTTAAAGTTAGCCCTTCAATATGTGGACGGGTTATATTCTTCCAAAAACCAAGGTCAGTTAACTCAAGATATTAAATCAGCATAATCACAAAATTAGCTGTTAAAGTTGCTTAACCTAGAGAGAGACACGATTAAATTGCTCCTTATGTTTGTCAAGCAACGAAATAACACATCAAAGTCAAGCAGATTTCATTTCTTCATTTAATGGACGAGAAGGCATACAGGGTCAACCAATTTGTTGAACACAAGGTAGAATAGTCCCTTTTTACACAAGGAGACATGTTTATCAGACACCAGAAACCCTGGTTACTCAGGACGGACTACCTTTATGCCAATGATATATTTTTTTCTTTTGAGGACTTCCCCCCCCCCTTTTTTTTTTTTTAACATTTCTATACAGAGATAGCTAGTTGTATCATGACAGAAGCTCTGGACTTCTTTGATCAAGAGTGTCTATTTCTCCACAAAAGCCATTGCTCTGCCACAAAGAGTGGCGTATTCCCTGGAGGCACTTCTCATGATTTTAGACAAAATCAGAAATCTTACTTAACACAATTTTATCTCAGAGCTCTCTTTACATAAGTTTCAGTTAAGTCGAGATCCTCAATAAGTTTTTCTCATTTAACAGAAAGTTTTATAATATGTTGACCAACACTTGAGAAGATAACTTAGAAGGATCAAGGACCAAATATAACCCCCAAACATTGAAGTTCTTTATTAACAGGTGTAAATTGTTACACTAGATATTGGGTGGTTTAAGGTATACAGATCATATCTGATAAGAGCAAGAAGACTGCACCCACAATTTCTTCGAGAGAGAATCTGAACCAAGAGTGATAGGTGAGAGATAAGGAGGTGGCTGATCGAATAGAGAGAGATGAGATGAGATGAGCAGCACTCCTATCAGCAAGCCAGCAAGTGAGAGATCACTCAAGACATTAGGCACTAAGGTCATATCCAAATATAGTATTTTTGAAGTAGTTCAGTCTCACATCCAGAGTAACTCTTGGGCAACAGACTGCAACCTCTTGAGATGACTGATCTTAAAACCATATTAACTGCATCGGCTGACAAAGATCTTCAGAAACCAAATAGCCTGACAAGCTCCTCTTCATCCCACTCAAGGACAACTCACACACGACTCTTGGAAGTGTTAATTATTTAAAGAATGCAGTGTTTGCCACGAAAATTAAACAAGTGTGTTTATGAGTTATGCATAAACAAACTCCCCTGATCAGCAGAATGACTTATGGTACTAGGCGGAGCATTTGGTCTAATAGACCACCTCACACATAGTAAGAACCTCCTGACAGATTTCTCTGTCTTTTGGTAGCTTACCATTTGATATACCAAAGAGGTCATGGATAACAGGGTAACCTCAACAGTCCTATAAGCAATTCAGATTTCCAAAGAAATAGCCAGATATGCAAGAATGCATCAAACCAGATATGCAGTAAGTTTCAAAATGGGACATGTAGAGAGATTACCTGAAAATTGTGAGAATGGGGTTTTCATTCTTGAGTGCCTTGGATCATTTCCCCTTTTATTCCAGTCCCAAGGCACACCTGCAAAACAAAGTTTATTTTGCGCAAACAGGTACCCAGGAAGTCTTGGGTCCTGTCCTGACATTATCACTCCTAGCAGGTTTTCTTAGCACATTTTTAACTTGATAGTAAGGAGCAGTAGTTTTCAGATCTGGGTTATGCACATTATTATGAGTATGAATTGTATGTGCATTAGCATGGAAATTTCTGTTATTTGCATTACCAAACTGTTTTCCATAATCAACACATTCAAAGTTTTTCCTTTTGAAAACCACTTTGTTCTTTCTAAGAGCATTTGTACTAGCAGGAAATCTATACTTTCCAGAACTGAAATTTTTCCTTTGAGCATGCCAACATTCAATGGCCCTGTGGCCATACTTTCCACATTCAAAGCATGAGATAGAATTTCTTTTAAAAGACCCTGACCAGCATTCAGAGACCTTGTGACCAATTTTGTTGCAATTAAAACATATAATGTGCTGGTTCTTGTTATAGACATGCTGATTTGCAGAGTGTTTTGTATGATATGAGCATGATTTTTCCTTACTACTTGCAAACCAACAATGAGTAGTAGTGTGTCCTACTTTATCACAATTAGAACATTTGACATTCCTTTTCTGACCAGACACAGATTTTCTAACATGCTTGTTGTCATCTTTTTCCATCACAAAACAGTTACTCATAAGATGTCCATACTTACCACAATAATGACATGAGCCACTTGATTTCTTTAAAACATGGCATTTATCTGATGAGTTCTTAGCATGCAGATTGTTCCTTTGAATTTTTGATGTTTTATGATTTTTATTTTGTTTATCTGTTTTCTTAGCCTTGTACTGAGATGGAGATGAGATAGAAGGCTTTTCCTGTTCAGAGGATTTGACAAAGACAGTTTTCAGGTTGGCTCCATCAACCTTCCTCATGACTGGACTGTAACCCAGTCCTTCCTTGTTAAAGTTAATCTTTGTTCCCAGTATTTTCTGAACAATGGGCTGTTTGTCTTTTGATGTAGTGGCTACATTTGAAGTATTTACAAAGGATGTCATTACTTTGTTCTGCAAGGCCTTCTTATTGAGATTATTGTAGCCCAACCCTTCCTTTTTGACATTGACTTTTACACCTAGCAGCTTGTCTAGGTTTTTCTGCCCATCAACAAATTTAGACAAGGAAGCTTTCAAATCCCGAATTTCATTTTCAAGAGATGCAATGTGTATTTCATAACTAGTGATCTCTTGTTCACTACAATTGACAGCTTCATTCAAAACCTTGTTAGCTGTTTTGTATTCTTCAATTTCCTTTCTTAGCTCATCTACCTCTTCAGTCTCGTTTGTACAGATAGCTTTTCCTTTTTCCAATGTGAGAAGTCTTTCAGACATGGCACTGTTTAACAGTTTTAATTTTTCAACTTCTTCTTTAAGCTTATCATTTTGAACTAG
Source organism: Amorphophallus konjac (assembly GCA_022559845.1). Lineage (NCBI taxonomy): Eukaryota > Viridiplantae > Streptophyta > Magnoliopsida > Alismatales > Araceae > Amorphophallus > Amorphophallus konjac. Next base: position 121,579,931 of record CM040127.1, on the reverse strand, counting down.
CTCATTTATTAGAAGCTGATCTTCTGAGTTAACCATGCTTTCTCTCCTAGCTTCAAACTCCCTCAATTCCTTTTGTTGTTTTTCAAAATCTTTCTGTAATTCTATGTTTACAGATTTTATGGCGTTAAATTTTTCAAACAGCAACTCATTCTCTCGTTTAAGTTTCTTTAGTTGTTCATCATTTTCCTTAGAGAGCTTTCTGAGGAAGTCATCTTCAGATTTTAAATTGTTCAGCTCAGAGTGAACACATTCAAGTTCCTTCTTCAGTTCTGCATTCTGGTTTTTATACATATGATTATCAGACAGACATGCATCATGAGATTTCTTCGTACTTGAACAATTTTTACATGGAGAGCTAGAACTATCTACCCGAATACTCTTTTTCAACTTTTTATACTGTTTTCTTAACAGTTCATGAGATTCAAATAATTCAGCATATGCATTCTCCCAATCTTCTAGAGAGAAATTCTCGAAGATATTTACCTCATCATCATCATCTTCTTTAGTTTGATTGCTGCCTTGATCGCTGGCACTTTGATTTCTTCTGTTGGCCATCATGCATCTGTCCACATCTATCTCCTGAGTTCGCTTCAGTGCATCCAAAATATCTTTAGCAGAACTGGATTCAAAGAAACATGAATGAAAAGCTCTATCAGTAGCTGCCTTCATTAAATTTATTGCTATCTGATTTTCTTCATGCATGGATTTGTGACTGTCAGTCCATTTGGACTTTTTCTTAGGTAGTTCATGAGGACCATGTGAAATTACTTTCCACAGGTCTGGATTCACAGATTTAACATAACTCTTCAAAACAGCGAACCATGCATCAAAATGCGTACCACTGAAGATCGATGGATGGGCCATGAGAACACACAGATTAACGCACAAGAATATTGAAGCACTAAAAAGAAATAAGCACCTAAGATTGCAAGATCGATCTGCAGGTCGCTGGACCTTGTAAGCAGACACCCGCTCTGATACCAACTGTTAGGGTGCTTGGCCCGGATACAGAGGGGGGGTGAATGAATCCTTCTACGAATAATGGATTAAATTTAAAAACCGGATGCTAGATAAGGAAACAGAATGGAACCAATTCTATTCAACTCAAATACAATCACATTGAGCGCACCTATTCAAGCATCTAGCGGAAGCAAACCAGACAATCAAGCCACTGCTCAATAGATTTTTAGGTGGTTCGGTCCTTCAGACCTACATCCACCCCTCACTCCCAACCGGAGTGAGGCTTCACTAGCGAACGCTAGAACCAAGCAGACTCAGTCTGCAAACAGTTGCTGCCACACAGCTTGACCAGGGGAACAACCTCCCCTCTTCCTCCAAACCGGAGGGAACCTCTGGACTTGAATCCACAAGCCCAGAACCGGAGACAAGTCTCCCTTCCTCCAAGCCGGAGGGAACCCACAAGTAGCTCCCAGCTACTTGCAACTGGAGATCAGATCTCCCTTCCTCCTAACCGGAGGGAACACGACCTCAGACCAGAGGATCGGAAAGCACAACAAACCAGAAAACAAAGGAAAAAACAATAAACGAAAATAACTTCAGCAAACAGAAGCTGAAACACAAAATGCACAATTTGGCTCCTAACAGAGCTGACTGGCCTGGATCTGATCCACGGTCCAGTGAAGACAGATCTTCAGGTAAACTTCTTTCTTCTTCTCCATGAGCTCTCTCACTCACTCTCTATCTCTCTTTCTTTCTCTTACACTCTCTTCCTCTTTCACACGAGCACTATCTCTCTCTCTCACTTTTTCTTCTTCTGCTGGATCGAGCTCTCTGTAACACTGCCTTTTCTTTCTTGGCTCAGATCAATCTTCATCGGTGGACGAAGGATTCTATTTATAGCGGCAGCAGATGGATAGGGCACTAAACGCGTGTGCCTCCCACGCTCGATCCAGAACCTTCCTGCTACGTGCCCTTTTTGTATTTGTTCCTTCAGTATCGGATCATGTGCACCCAGACACTGATGAATGTTCTTCCTCGGACCTGCAACGAGATAAGAACCATTAATATTGAGTGCCATAAGAGCTAGAACTGCATGAGGTTAGTGGACACGACAAAAAGATACACAAAACAGAGAACGACACGGGATACAGTGGTGACACAATGAACATTACTAAGAGAATGTTACGAGGTAGACAGAAAAACAACGCGAAGACGCGAAGACAAGAACAGAAACCAACACTAAGTATGGTTTCAACACAAGAGAGACACGAGGACTAGGAAGAGTAAAAATGACACGAAGACACAACAAGACAAATGACACGAAAGTGAAACAGGAAGCAACACGAGGTGCTGCGATGTCCTGTACGCGATGGAACAAAAACGATATGAAGAGATGAAAAAAACGACACGAGGTGAAGACAACACGAAGATGACACAGTAATCGACACGGGTTGAAAACAACACGAAGTCGAAACAGTAATCGACACGGGTTGGAAACAACACGAAGTCAAAACAGTAATTGACACAGGTTGAAAACAACACGAAGTCGAAACAGTAATCGACACGGGTTGGAAACAACACGAAGTCAAAACAGTAATTGACACAGGTTGAAAACAACACGAAGTCGAAACAGTAATCGACACGGGTTAAAAAACAACACCAAGATGAAGTACAAGAATTGACATGGAGTTGAAAGACAACACGAAGACAGAACAGTGATTTGATACGAACTCAAAATGACAAGAGGTGAAACGACACAAAGTCGAGAACAGAAATCAACACGAAGTGTGATTTCAACATCAGAAAGACACGGACTGACAACGACACGAAGTAAGATTAGAACAGTACGAGGTGAAAAACAATCGTGAGGACAACACGTGCTGAATCAGAAACCGACACGAAGTGGCTGCAAACAAGCAAGACACGAGGTCTTCGTAAAGCAACAGGAAGTGTGGTCAAAGCGAGAACGACACGAGGTCTAATGAGAAAGACCAACACGAAGATGGTGAAAACAGTACGAAGTAAAGATCAATGACACGACGTGTCACTGAATCAAAACAAACACTACAGAGAAAAACGACACGCAATGTAGAGGAGACAACACAGACGCACGACCTGAAGGACAGTAAACATAAACAACACTCGGTAAGAGAAGACGATACGGCGTGTTGGAAATACAAACAGTACTTAAACTAAAGCGACACGAAGACAAACAGTTCAACACGAGGTGTTATATACAAACATGACGAAGTGCCAATCAACACGAATACAGTCCCTGAACAATACCTGAAGTGAAATGAAGGTTCATCCTTCAACAAACATGTTCTTTGTTCATTTTTTTCACAGAAACAATATTTTTGTTAAATTTTCACATAGACATAACTTTTGAAGACCACTAAGACTTATCATGTTGTCATCATCAAAACATGTAAAGATTCTACAAGACTCAACAAATCTTCCCTAGTAGGAGGCCAGAGCCGGAGTGGAGGCTCTTATGCGATGAACCTATTGGGAATCTGATCGTGAGTTCTTCATCAAACGTCTTCTACTTCGAGTCCTCTACCATCCCCAAGAAGCAGAGTTCAATTTGGAGACCGGACCAGAAAGTTATCAATTTTCTCCCCCGATCGTGCAGTTCTACTTCCACTCTATCTGCACCGACCCTCTTTCCGTGTTCAAAAGCCACCGGACTACTCCGACCACATTTGGCATCCCGTCAGTTCGGCTTTGAAGTAGACCCGTCAACGGTTCCAAAGGCTGTGACGGCACCTGATTCCGAGCTCAGGAGCGTTCGTGGAACCCTCTGCTTCCTGCTGTTAGGAACCTGCAGCTGTTAGAACAGAGGACCTGCTACCCCGTTCAAGCCCCTACCCCGACCAACAGAGGTACCAGAAGAAATCAAAAAAATTTCGGTGTCTTCCCGGTCCAGCTACACAGATTTTCCCACTGGTTTCGTCTTCAGAAAAAATCAAGAGTGGCCGCAGCGTCTGGAGAAGCGACTATCTGTCCAGAAGCACAGACAGTGGGCAGAATCAACAGCGGCGTCCAATTTCATCTTTAGTCGGTCTCACCCCTCCCCGCTTGGCCGGCTGAAGGCCCCTCCCTGTGTGGAGGTAGTTTTGGGTGTAATCGCAGTTAACCCCCACCCTAAGATCCCCCTCCTGCGAGAGGTGTAGTTAATGTAATAATTCACTTGCAGGTTTGAAGCTTCATCGATGCGGCGTGCGGGTGCATTCCCACGCCTCCCCGCTCGCCCCCGTCTCCGGCCGGAGTCGGCGTCTTCACGCTGGCTAGGTGAGCCTCGGTCCCTCTCTTGGCTGGGTTTCAATTCATTGCTAGCTTAGTATTACCGCCATTGTTCCGTCGGACGGTGAGTGAGAGCTCGACCCTAAGTTGCTAGTTCCGTGAGTGACCACCGCGGGCGAGTTGTGAGTGAACCCTTCATCCCACACCCTTGGTGTGCTGGCCGCCCATGATTTGGGCATCCCAGGCCCATTTGGGGTTCTCCCCAAGCTAGCCAACTATTGGGGCCTCAAGGTCCCGCCTCGGACCCTCTCCAACATCGCCGAGTCGCCATCGGGCACTAGTGTGCGCCAAGCGAGTGAGCCCGCTAGAGTGAGTCCGCTTCTTAAAATTGAATGCTTGCAAAATAGGTCCAAGGGTTGGTGTCACATCACCATTGGTGTGTGTGTTCCAGGATCTATCTTACGCTCGATCGAGTCACCGTATATCGGTGTGAGTGCGGTGGGGTTCCCCCGCATGTGTGTGGCCTCCCTTGAGTTCCCATTTGAGGGGATGGTCTCGACGGCTCGTGAGCTGCCTCGGTATTTGTGTTACCGTGGTTTTAGAGCTAGTCAAGAATGTAAGTCGGTTGGCCTTGGCGGCCCAACCTTCGCCCATCTTTTTTCTGTAGCGCGCCTTTCTTAGGCCGCTACAAGTCGTTTGACTTAGGTCAATGTTAGGGCGGTTAGTGTGGCGGTTGTCTCTTGGACCGCCTAGTCTGTGTGGTGGATCTATATTAGACCGCGTTGGTGGTTTGACTGAATAGGTCGGTTCAGGGTTGACTGGGTTTAGCGGCCTAATCCTTGCCTGCTACAGTCTCCTAGCGGCCCATTCTATGACTGCCAACGTATGTTCCTCCACTTAACTCCTGCGTGTCATTTCCCGATGTGTTGGTTTCTAAGTGCCTCGGCTTGACCTCGTGATTTGCCCATTGTCCCGTGGACGTCTTTTGATGTCCTATGAGGGCTATAACCATGCCATCAGATAGCCAGGCGTACCCTGCTTTTGGTTGGGTTTCTGTATCCCTTCAGAGTCATTATTTGGGTTTTGGTCAACCCAGCGAGATCCAGTGGTTGACAGGTAAACTTGTGTGTGTCTTGACTATTCTGGATAGCTCGAGATAGTGGTTCTAGACACCTAGAGGTATTGTCTTATCTCGATCTACGTGCCTAGATGCGTTGAGGGTCTTGGTGCTCCCTCAGGTCTCCGTGAGTCATTTTATACGGTTATGTGGATCTGAAGATCCATTGTCATTTCCTATGGCTAAGGATTAGGCTGATTGGCGATTCGTCATCAATGTCATGCGACGATCTTGACTCCAAGTCATGAGACTCAAGGATCGTTGCGTTGGTAGGTCTAGTTGCCCTGTCCTAAGTCTGTTGGCAGTTGGTGTACTACCTTTGTGCTTCGTAGTACGGGTGACAGTGCGTGCTTGGCTTGCCTATACTCCAGCACTCGTGTTTCAGAGTCTTTGTGTCTAGTGAGCCTCCACTAGTCGTATCCTTACGACCTTGAGTGTCGGCCCACCTGGGAGTGGTGGTGGGGCAATTCCCGAGATACGATTTTTAAGCTAGTTTCCGTGGGCCCCTATTTTACGGTAGCATCCTGTTGGGGGGGGAAAACTAGCTAGAGGCCTGGCTCTAGGCAAGAGTCGGTGTGTGCACACGTGGTCAGGGGCATTTGGACTGGCACTGACGGGCGTGACTCTGACTAGTCACTCGTTACTGGTCTTCCTGTTCTAGTTCAGCGCGTACCTTAGTCTCCGCCGTTCTAGGCGTCTGTAGGGAGGTACCTATGGCACAGTATAAGATGTCAGTGGACGCATTTGGCTGTTCTTCTAATGAGGAGGTGCTTCCGTCACGTGACACGTGACTCTCACGTTTCTCGTGCGTCGTGACCTTCCCGGGTTAGTCTCTTCTTGGCCTTACCCGAGGTCACTGTTGTGTAACATGTACAACGCTCTAGTTGTGCATGCGGTTGTGTTTAGAAGAGCGTGCACGGCAATCGAGTCATGTAGGCTTTAGTGTTCTATGTCTGTCCAGGTCTTTTCTAGGCCTTTTACTTGTTTTCGTCGGCCTTAGTTTTGAGGCTAGTGTCTGGTCGATGGATCGGTAACTCCTGACTTTGTGAGATTAGGGTTTGCCATTCTGTCGTTGTTTGGAGTAGCTTAAGGAGCCGAGCTTCTCTTGGTGGTTGTGTTCCAGTCTTTGTGGCTTTACTTTTCCCTTTTCTTTTAGCTAATTCTTCTCCTACCTTTACTGCTTTCTTTTAAAGCTTTCTACTTGTAGTTTAGCTTTCTTGCTTTACTACTACTGCTGTTTTAGCTGTTGTTCCGTGTTACTGTGTTATTTTTCAGTGGGGATCCGCGTGGCCCCTACTGAGCTAGTGACACGAGGCGCACCCCTACTTTTCAGGTGTGGTCGTCTCTGCTTCCTTGGTAGTTCCTGGTGTGACGAGTTCGTAATTGCCAGTGGTACCTGCGTCGGGCTTCCCCCGACCTCAGTGTACGTCTTCTTTCTGTTAGACTGTACTTATCTTTCCTTCGGACTGGACTCTGGTATAATTGTTAATTTTAAATGTTAATTAAAAAGTAATTTTATTTCTGCTACTTTAGCAAACCTAATCAATGAAATTTAATTACTTACTATTATATCTGCGACTTCAATGTACTACACGATAATCCTTTTTCCCTTCAGAGCTTTACAGCTCTTGGGAGGCTTCACGGGTTCCAAGTGGTATCGGGTCTGCTCGGTAATCCTATCAAGTATATCCGGTATCCAGAGTCCGCATCGTCACAACTAGTGCTTTTTCTGTGTATCCTACACCCAGCATAGTCAGCATCAGAGTTAGATAAAAGGTTAAACTCACTCCTAGTAGGATGCCAAAGACCTAAATCCAGGGTGCCAGATAAGTATATAAATTTTTTTTTACCTTCACTGAAGTGTGATTCCCTAGGACTAGCTTGAAATCTAGCACATAAGCACACTGAGAATTGTATATCAGGTCTAGATGTAGTTAAGTATAATAGGGAGCCAATCATACCTTGATAGATTTTGGAATCAACCATTTTACCTTCTGGGTCAGCATCAAGACTAGTTGATGTACCCATTGGTGTTGAAATTTCTTTGAGATTCTGTATCTGATATTTCTTCAGGAGATCTTTGCTGTATTTTCCTTGTGTGATGAAGCTTCCTTCAAAATTTTGACAAATTTGCAATCCAAGGAAAAACCTCAACTCACCCATCAAGCTAATTTCAAATTCGTTGGTCATTAGATTAGAGAATTCCTCACACTTGGATAGTTTAGTTGAACCAAAGACAATGTCATCTACATAAATTTGAACAACAAGAATATCCTTGTTATCTAATTTCGTAAACAATGTTTGGTCAACCTCACCTCTTGTGAATCCCTTTCCAATGAGGAATAATGTCAGCCTGTCATACCAGGCCCTCGGAGCCTGTTTCAATCCATAGAAGTCCTTATCCAACTTGTAAACATGATCAGGAAAATCTACACATTCAAAGCCAGGAGGTTGTTTGACAAAAACTTCTTCTTTAGTTAAACCATTTAGAAAAGCAGATTTTACATCCATCTGCTGAAGTTTTATTCCTAAACTACATGCAAATGCAAGAAGAATTCTTATTGCTTCAATTCTGGCCACAAGGGCAAAAGACTCTTCAAAGTCTACCCCAAACTCCTGAGAATACCCTTGAGCAACAAACCTAGCTTTGTTTCTAACAATTTTTCCCTGCTCATCTATTTTATTCCTAAAAACACACTTTGTTCCTATGATAGAGCCATGTGATGGTTTGGGAACAAGGTGCCATACCTTATTACTTTCAAACTGATTAAGTTCTTCATGCATGGCATTTATCCAATGAATTTCTTTTAAAGCATCATCAATATTTTTGGGTTCTATTTGAGAGACTAGATCAAAAGAATTCTGTTCATTTTCAATCCTAAAGTGCGATCTAGTCCTAGGGGGTTCATATAGATTACAAATAATGTTTTCCAGAGGATGATCTCTAAGAACTCTAATATTAATAAGCTGATTACCTATTTCTGCATTTGCCTCCCCCTGAACTCCAGACCCACTAGTCTCACCTTCTTCTGCTAGTTCAGAAGTTTGCTCTTCTTTATACTGCAGAATATCACCTTCGGACTTCTCTCTACAAAAACCAGTTTCAGAGTTATTTCAAAGCTCATCAAATACAACATGTGGTGATTCTTCAACAATTTTAGAATTAAGATTATAAATCTTGTAGGCTCTAGACTTTTCAGAATAACCTAGAAAGATTCCAAGTTCACTTTTAGGTTCAAATTTATCAAGGCCTCTTTTAGAATTCACATGAATAAAGCACTTACAACGAAAGACCTTGAAATATGCTAGTGAAGGTTTCTTACCTTTTAAAATCTCATATGGAGTTTTGTGAGTAGAAGGTCTTACCAGAGCTCTGTTAATGATATGACAAGATGTGTTGACTGCCTCAGCCCAAAACCTTCTTGGTAGATTGCCTTCCACCAGCATTGTCCTGGCCATCTCTACCAAGATTCTGTTTCTTCTTTCCACTACTCCATTCTGTTCTGGAGTTCTTGGAGAAGAAAACATGTGGTTGATTCCATTCTTCCTGCAGAAATCATCAAACTGTGAGTTTTCAAACTCACCACCATTGTCAGACAAAATATTCAGAATTGAATGTTCACCGGACTGACTTACTCTATGGTAAAATTCCTCAAATTCTTCAAATGCATCGTTTTTATGTGTCAAGAAAAATACCGAAGTAAATCTAGAAAAGTAATCCACTAAAACATAACCATATCTCCTACCAGATAAGCTGGCTGATCTAGATGGTTGAAATAAGTCCATATGAATCAGCTCAAATGGCTTAGAAGACATGCTTTCAGTTCTAGATTTGAATGACTTCCTTGTTTGTTTGCATTGGACATAGACCTCATAGATATTGTTGTTTTTCTTAAATGACTTTTCAGGGAGACCTCTAACCATGTTGTGTTTATTCAGTTTGTGCAGCACATTATAGCTAGCGGGACCTAACCTGCGGTGCCATAGACAGGCTAAGTCATCCTTGCAAACTATTAGGCAAAGGTTTGAATGAGCTGCATTATCTAAATCTACCATGTAGATATTGTTGACTCTCTTACCAGTGAATTTAACGGTTTCAGAATTAGGCTCATAGATTGTACATGCAAGAGAATCAAATACTACCTTATGCCCTTTATCACACAGCTGGCTAATGTTAAGCAGGTTATATGCAAGCCCTTCTACTAATAAGACTTCCTCAATGCAGCAAGAGGAGCTCTTACCTACTTTACCTGTTCCAATGATTCTGCCCTTGGTATTACCTCCAAATGTAACATGACCAGCATTCCTTTCCACAAGCATGCAGAATTTGTCTTTATCTCTGGTCATGTGCCTGGAACAGCCACTATCTAGATACCACTTGTTATGATTGGCTACCAGGCATACCTGTAAGGGAATTAAGTAGAATGATTTGGAACCGAGAGCTTCTTGGGTCCCATAAAAATATTTATCTCATGCAGACTAGAAACGAGATGCTTTGGTATCCACATTTGTTTTGGTGTCTTTACAATCATTGTGGATTTATTGTCATTTAGCTTAGTCTGCTTTTCTTGCCACTATTAGTCTTTGAGGATTGTTTCTGTGATGGGGACATCAAGTGGGGACTTAGTGGACCAAACCCGTTGGTGGAGAGGTCGCACCCCATTCCATAGCCCATTAGGCCAAGCCCGTCTAAATTTTGGGTTTTCTCTTTTATTTATGATGTAATTTTCCTTTTATTACAATTTAGTCTTAGTGGGTCAGTCAATTGGGCCCAAAAGGCCAAGTTAGCTAGTGGGTCTAGTTCAGGGTCATAGGTTGCTTTTTCTCACCCCGGGATAGAGGGGTCTTTTCTCATTTGTTAGGGATAATTAATGACTTTTGTAACCCCTGGCTTCTCCTATAAATAGGGGACCAAGGGCTCTCATTTGAAGGAAACGAATTATTGAATGAAAAAAATTTGTGTTCAAAGAAATCCTTGGTTTTCTCTCCCTCTCTCTTGGTCGCACATCTCTCTCTCTCTCATTCTTTCTCTCTCTAGGGCGCAGCCCCCTCTCTCTCTCCTTGCCTTGGTCGACCTCCCCTCTCTCCCTCTCTCTCCACTTGCCACATCAGCAAGGGAATCTTCCCCCTCCCACAATCCCTCCTAAGATCTCTCCCCAAATCCCTCCAACCTACTAATATCCTTCCTAATCTAGTTTCCCTCCTCATTCAAAATTCAAACACCTCCCATAATCTCTCCCTCCCTCCTCCAATTGTTCAAATCCTTTCCTAATCCATAGCCACCTCAGCCTCCATTCTAGGAAAAGAATCCTAGAATCTCTCCCACCTTCCATAGGAGCAACCGCCCCCCACATCTCTTCCCTAAACCCTGCGCACCCCACCCCATACCCTAACCCTAGTTCGCCCCCACTCCAGCAACCCAAGCCCCCAGCCACCTCCAGCCACCCCTCCTCTCTGCAACTCACGCCCCAACTCCTTCCAGGTGCGTCCACGGCGACCCCGGCATCCCACGGCATCATCCTCATCCTCGACGTTGAAGATCTCCTTATTCTGCTGCTTACAGACTTGTAGCGGAAACCTTGGTCAAGTTTGCAGCGTTCACACCGTCATCCACAGTGCAAACCAGTCCGAGCTTCCTTCAAAGAAGTCGTGCGCCTTCAAGTCCTCTTCGCGTGTGAGGTGGAATCGTCTAGTTCCGACTTCCGCACAGATCACGTCGCCCATTCTCGTGCGGCTGCGCCAGATTCGAGCCAGAACCTGAGGGTCGTTTGGCAGATGCTGCACCGACTTCAACGGCGCGATTCAGCCTGAACTATCTTCTAAGAGTTGGTTCTTCTCCAAGCCCTCGACGCTCCCGAGGTGGTCTCTCCCCGTTCCGACTTCGCCACAGTTTGTGGAATTTGTTCTCCCACGACTGCATAGATCAGGTGCAACCCAGTCTGCCCAGACTGTGTGCCCACCTTGCAGAGCGTGCCACGCCCAACCTGTTCGTCATCGGCCCAGGAAGTCTTCAGCAACGTTGTGCCCCTTGATGACATGAAACCAACCCAGGTGGTTTCACCTTGTTCCGACGTCCGAGCACGAAGTTCCACCACGGCCATCGAACCCCTGTCCGGCTGCTCACCTAGAACTCAGAGGCTCACCACAACTGAGACCACGCCCAGACCAGTGATCTGATGGCCGCCATCTTTTGAGGGTACGTAGACCTCCCTGTCTACTATCCTCCCGAGTTGATTCCGCCTCGTTCTGAGTTCCACAGCGAGCGTACCGGCGGTTGTCCCGCGATTGCGCAACCCTATCCTGCGGGACAGAATCACGTAGGTTCACTGCTCCTGCCGACCACACCTTCCAGCGACCTCAGAACGGTGCCATATTTTCAGGAGTGCTTCTGCACTTCCCAGGCTTCGTCTGAGCACCGACGGCACCCCCTTCTGATCTCCGTGCGCAGCATACCAGTCGGGTTACTTTGGTTCTGTCCTGCAGGATAGATATCGGGCAGCAGGCCCATCTCCCTCCCCTTGCTTCCCCCCCTCCTGAGTGAGGGTAGTTTTGTATCGATCTATCCCATCCCCGTGATCCCCTCCCTGCGTGGAGTGTAGTGCCATAAGGCTGTACTCACAGGGTCGCTCCGGACGCCGCCGTCGACATTCCTATGCGCGCGCTCGTCCCGCATCATTCTGAAATGTGACATTAATCTTCTTAAGATTACTTTGAAAACTTCTTTGCCAGTGACCAGTCCAGTGGTCATTGGGAGCAATGTATGCATTGTAGATTCTGGACTGATCAGACATGGAATGGATAAAACCATAATAGTTCTGGTTTCTGAAATTTTTAGACCTGGGTTGTACATTGGAATTCCAAGGATAAGATCGATACATCTGAGTGGAGTGTGAATTCTGGAAATGTTGCATCAACGTCATGTGGAGGTTACCTTGACCTTTCCTATTCGGCTGGTAGTGATAGGAGTTGTGAATTGAAGAATGGGTCGGAGTATTCTGATAATAACCTCGACCTGAGGTACCTCGGCCTAGGCATTGGTTCCATAATGACTTGACCCCAATAGAACTGGTTGTTTTAGCCTTGGGGTTTCCTTGGACTTTATCCTTAACAAACTGACCCCTAGCTTTTCCCTTGTTCTGAGGTGTGGTAGTATATGACCCCTTGGACATTTCTACCTTCCCTTTGCCCTTGTCTCTGGCACTAGGTTTGGTTTTCTCAGCTTGTTTCAGATTCTCACCAGAAGTCATTTTTATCAAAGGATGTGATGTTCCTTTTTTAGCCACAAAAGCGATAGTTTTAACATCAAACCTTTTCTTATTAATTGGGTTGTAACCCAAACCTTCTTTCCTGAAATTCATTTTCATTCCTAAGATAGCATTTAGATTCTCAATTCCTTGTGTCATGTTTTCAAGGGAAGTTTGTTTGTCCTGATTTTCTTTTTCTAGTTTCTCAATTGTTCTTTTTAGTTCATCATTCACACCATTGACAGCTTCATATTTTTCAGTGGCTATCCTTGTTTCTTCCTGAAATTGATGTATTCTAATTTTGAGTTCATCAATAGTGTTCATCAAATTCTCATTTTCAGCTCTCAAATCAATTAAGATTATTTTGTTACTTTCAGCTTCATCAAGAGAATTTTTCAGATTAAGATTTTCAATTTCTAGACATGTAATTTTGTCATTCACATATGTATCATGAACTAAAGAGTTTACTTTTCTTTTCCAGTATCTATTTTCTCTACGCATGTCCGGATATTTTTCAAGAATTTTAGCATAAACATCTTCCCATTCATCCTGAGTAAAGTTTTCAAATGGGGATGTTATCTCATCATCATTTTCTTTGTCCTCATCACTCTTGGCCATCAGACATATCATATCTTCTTTCTCACTGTCAAAAGAGCTGCTCTGACTTTCTTCTTCTTCATCACTTTAGGTACTGACCATTGCCCTTCCTTTCTTGTTCTTTGACCTGGACTTCTCCTTCTGCAGCTCGGGGCAATCGACCTTAAGATGCCCTGCTTTCCTGCAATTGTAACATAAGATGCCATTAGTTTTCTTAACATTATCAGATTTATATTTGGACTGTCTTTTTCCAGAAAAATATTTTCTTCTCAGTCATCTCCCTTCTTTTCTCAAATTTTTTTTAAACTTCCTAGTAGTCATAGCGAACTCATCTACATCTTCTTCAGAACTCAAAGAACTAGGCTCGCTTGAGGATCCTTTGCTATTGGAAGCAACCTTTAGAGCAAGGGGTTTTCTTTTTTTTTTCTGATTCATCAACCTTCTTAAGGTTCAACTCATATCTCATGAGAGAACCGACAAGTTCATCTACAGTGGTCGTAGCTAAGTTCCTAGATTCCTCCATTACAGTGGCCTTAGTATGCCAAATGGGCGTCATGGACCTAAGAATCTTTCTGACTAACTCATACTCACTGTAAGTTTTTCCCAGACTTCTTAAGCTATTGGTAATCACATTCAGACGTGCATACATCTCAGATATGGACTCTTCAGACTTCATTTTGAAAGCTTCATACTCAGAGACTAACATATTGGCTTTAGTTTCTCTAACCTGAGACGTTCCTTCATAAATGACCTCCAACTTATCCCACATCTCCTTAGCAGTGTTACATGAAGAGACTCTAGAGAATTCGGTGGGATGGAGTGCACATTGTACAACATTAATGGCACCCCAATTCAAGGTGGATCTACGGATATGCTCCTTAGTCCATAACTCTTCATCTGGAGGCAAATCAAAATGACCCTTACTAACAACCTTCCAGATCTCATAGTCCTTTGCATGGAGGAAGACTTGCATCCAATTCTTCCAGTAAGCATAATTGTTACCATTGAAGAATGGTGGCTTACTAGTGGAATGACCCTCAGCGATCAATCCTTTAGCATCCATAACTAATCTCTCCGGGATGTTTAGCCCTAAGGGAGAGTTAGGCTCTGATACCACGTGTTGGAACAGATGGACACTAAGATCTAGAGGGGGGGGTGAATAGATCTACCCCAATAAAAATCTATAACAGAAAAGAGCCAATGTGGAATAAAGAGACACTGCTATAAATTTATCAAATGTTGTAAACACATCATCATCATCATCATCATCTCATTTTACCTATGTTTTAAGGTTTGTAAGATGGTATCAGAGCAAGCCAAGGCCCACTTTGCGCCACCTCTTTTCTAATCTGATTTTCACAGCCCATCTTGGCCGTGAGAGAGAGTGTTGGAGCCCCAAATGGTATAGTCACATATCGGAAAATATATGTGGGTTCCTTGAGTTTATAGTCATGGGCCTGCCCAGGGTCATAAGCACATGAACCACAACTCAATTAATCAATACGGGACTATTGCCCAGGGGGGACTATACCCAAATATTCCAATACTCCCTCTAATGGCCAAGATGGGCCGTGGACATTAATTGGGTGGAGGTGGCAATAGGAGTTGGGTCATTTGGCCTGCTCTGATACCATGTTTACAACATTGATTAATTGGGGTCGGCTACATGAATCATGTTCCGCCAAAGATTTCTATCAAGTGCAATATTCATATTTAAACCCAAGAAACTAATGTCATTCCTAATAATATCGCACCATCTCATTTTAGGCCTTCATCGAGCTCTTTTACTAGCATCCACTAAGATTCGGTCACATCTTTTAACTGGCACTGAGTTGGGGCGATGAAACGCATGTCTAAACCACCTGAGTCTATTTTATCTCATTTTACTATCAATTGGGGCTATCCTTAAGTCCTTACGGATGCGCTCATTCCTAATCTTGTCCTTCTTAGTCTTGCCACACATCCATCTCAACATCCTCATCTCTACTACGCACATTTTGTGGATGTGTTCCTTTCGTAATGGGTAACACTCGGTACCATATAACAAATCAGTCTCACAGCCATTCTATAAAACCTCTCTTTGGGTTTCACAGGCATACGACGATCATAAAAGACTCCTGATGCACTTCTCCATCTTAACCAGCCTGCCTTAATCCTATGTGTAACGTCATCATAAATCTCCCCATTCTCTTGTTTGATAGACCCTAAGTATCGAAAGCTACTACTCTTCGGAATGTTATGTCCATCAATTAGAACCATGTCTTCCCGAACCACTCTCTCATTACTAAAATTGCAATACATAAACTCTTACTTACTCCTACTAATTTTAAAACCTTTAGACTCCAAGGTAAGTCTCCAATGCTCTAACTTAGTATTTAGAGCATCAATTAAAATAATATCATCTACAAATAGCATACACCAAGGGATATCTTCATGCAATTATTTAGTTACTTCATCCATAACTAAGGTAAAGAGATACGGACTTAGTCCAGAACCTTGATACAAAACTATAGAAATGGGAAATTCACCAGTCTCCGCAGCAATAGTTCGAACACTAGTAATAGCACCATCGTATATATTCTTAATCAAATCAACAAATCCTTGAGAGATTCCTTTCTGATGGGGACATCACCTCTCGTGCCAACACTCACGGCTCGTCTCCTCGCCCCGGAAGCGTCCGACATGGTCTAGTCATTTATCTTGAGTCATATGTTATATTTCCTCATTTTTATTTGAGTCATACCATTTTAATTTTCCTTTTATTTGAGTCATGTACCTAGGTTAATGAGTCATCTACTTAAGTTAAGTGTCATAGGGTTGATTATATTAGTTAATGGGCCCAATTCATTGGGCTAGGCCCAGGGGTGCCCCCTACCCCCTTGGTTATTTGTCATTGTAGCAAGAGTTAGGAACTTTTTGTAAAATGTGGGTTGCCTATATATAGGATCCCATTCCCCCCATTTGAAGTTAATGAAAGAGTATTTGAATTTTCAAGTGTCCAATTTAAATCTTCTTCTTCTGGAGAGAATCCAATTGAGTGGGTGAGAAGCCCTTATCCCCCCCTCCCTCTCTCTCTCCCTCTCTCTCTCCCTATCTCTCTCTAAGGGGTTCGCCCCATTCTCTCTCTCCTCCCCACCCAACTACTTTCTCTCTCCTTCCCCCTCCATTAAAGATACTCCAACTCCCCACACCCCTCTCTTTACTCCACCCCAACCCCAAGAGACCCCCACCTAATCCTAGCTCCACCAAATAACTCCCAACTACCCACTTTCCATTCCCAAGCAAGCATCCACCTTCCCAAGGCTGAACCCACCCCTCCCTAAGCCAAATTTGAATTTCCCACCTCCCTCCCCTTCTTCCCCAGCCCCTTTGGGTCGCCCCTCTCCAGCCCTCCCACCCTAGGGTCGCCCCCCCCATCCTCCCCCTCAATTTCTCATAGAGCATCCCCCATCTCCCCTCCCCCTCCACCTTGCAGAGAACCAGCATATTGCAGAGCCGACCACGACTTCATCCTGGCATCCCTAGAAGCACAAGTGGTACCGTCGGAAGCGTCTCCCTATCCTCTTCGCGACGATGGTGGTCTCATCCCATTCTAAGTTCGTGGCTACCCGGGCGAGCCGTCATCACCAGATTGCGCATCTGCTTCCTGGCAGTCAACCTGAAGCAAGTTGCAGAGCCTCACATGGACAACCCCTTGAAGATCTGGAGGTGGTGCTTGGCTGAGATCATCTACAACGAGTCTACTTCCAGTAGCAAGAAGCGGAACCCCGTTCGGCATCCAGAGCTAAGAGTTATCATTTTTCTCCCCCAGATGCGCCATTCTGTTCCCTTTGGGACTGAATAGACACCCAGTGATGGAAATCAAGCTTGATAAAATTGCCACAAGAATTTGTGCCTCTCTCTCTAGCTCTCTCTCTCTATTTCTCTCTCTCTCTCTAAAGGGGGCGAACCCCATTCTCTCTCCTCTACACCCCCAAATTCGAAATTCACTCTCTCTCCTCCCTATTCACCTCTAATTAAGGCCCCTCCCCCTTCCCCATACCTCCCATTTAAGTCCCCTCCAACCCCTAGGTGGAATCCCCTTCTCCTAGGCACCTCTCCCCCCCCCCAATCTTTGGAACCCCCTCCCTCCTCCCCTCTACGGGTGCGATGCCCACGTCTTCCTCTAACCCTCCCCTTTTCCCTTTCACGGAGGCTGTTCGAAGATCCGAGTGCATTGGCTTTGAGAAG
This sequence comes from Amorphophallus konjac, assembly GCA_022559845.1. Classification (NCBI taxonomy): domain Eukaryota; kingdom Viridiplantae; phylum Streptophyta; class Magnoliopsida; order Alismatales; family Araceae; genus Amorphophallus; species Amorphophallus konjac. The sequence continues at coordinate 121,562,537 of CM040127.1, read as the reverse complement.
AGGCTGGGTGTGAGGCCCCACTAGGGCTCCGTTCTTCCTCCACCGACGATCGCCGTCCTCCACCACCGCCAACGACGTGGCTATGATCAAGATGGAGTTTGGTTGCTCCGATCCTGCGATGGGATCGGGCGTGATGCCCCAGCCAACCCCCTACTAGTCCTAGCTCGCCCTGCCATGCCCTTTCTCCCTCGTCGCTCACCTCCATTCCCACATTCCCCAAGTTATCTTAGCTAGCAATAGGTTAGTTTAATCCATGTTTAGGGGCCCCATGTTATTTAGGATGTCCCCCATGTCATATCCAAACCCCCTATGTGCCCTCCCCTTGTGATTCACTCCCCCAAAGCCATCCACGAGCTCCCCAAGGCCGAAGTTCGTCGCCCGGCTGCTGCCTGAGAAGGCGCTATATCGTCCTAGCGCGTTCTTCATGAAGGCGCTAGGAGACTATAGCGCGACAAGGCTCTGAAGGTTGAAGAAAGCACCCCCTCCCAAGTTCGTTTCACATCAAATGGTATCAGAGCTTAGGGAACCAATCTGTTCTCACAGACTGGGATCTTGAGCTTCTAGGTTCGAGGACGAACCATCCAAAGTGGAGGGGTTTGATGGAAATCAAGCTAGCTGCCGCCAAAGCCGATCGATGAAGCTGCTGGGCTGGAGATTAACGCGCTACCTTTGGGTAGCGCGACCTGAAGAAGGCGCTATGTTTCCATAGCGCGATCTCAGGCAGACGGTCAACTTCAAACGCCCCAACTACCCAGCCCTTGGAACTTGCAATGGCTTCAATGTTCGCTGTTTCCCACTGTTGTAATTGATGTTTAGTGTCGTTTAAGCTTCCCCTTCCCCCTATATATGTACCCCCATTTCGTTTGATTAAAAAATAGAATGCAAAATGAATTGAAAGTATAGCATGGCTATCTCTCCCCCCCCCCAATCTTTGGAATCCCCTCCCCCCTCCCCTCTATGGGTGCGATGCCCACGTTCTTCCTCTAATCCTCCCCTTTTCCCCTTCATGGAGGCCGTTCGAAGATCCGGGTGCATCGGCTTTGAGAAGAGGCCGGGTGTGAGGCCCCACTAGGGCTCCGTTCTTCCTCCACCGACGATCGACGCCCTCCACCCTCGCCAACGACGTTGCTATGGCCATGACGGAGATTGGTTGCTCCGGTCCTGCGATGGGATCGGGTGTGATGCCCCAGCCAAAACCCTACTGATCCTAGCTCGCCCTGCCATGCCCCTTTCTCCCTCATCGCCCACCCCCGTTCCCACATTCTCCAAGTTATCCTAGCTAGCAATAGGTTAGTTTAATTGATGTTTAGGGCCCCCATGTTTGTTTAGGATTTCCCCCCCGTGTGATATCCACCCTTCTATGTGCCCTCCCCTTGTGAATCAGTCCCCCGAAGCCATCCACGAGCCCCCCAAGGCTGAAGTTCATCGTCCGGCTACTGTCTGAGAAGGCGCCATATCGTCCTAGCGCGATCTTCATGAAGGCGCTAGGAACCTATAGCGCGACAACGATCTGAAGGTTGAAGAAGGCCACCCCCTCCCGAGTTCGTTTCACATCACCCAGTCACTGTACGGGATCTATCTGTCTACTCCGACCTCCTATGGTGCCCCCGTGGGTCTCCGTTCGAAGAGGGCTCGACAAAAAATCTAGAGACTCTAGCCCTGCCTGAATCAGAGATCTGGAGCGTCCGTGGTAATCTCGTCTTCTTGCTGAAGCGGTACCGTAGCAGTCAGATTTAGAGAACAGAGGCCCTACTCATGACCCTGCCCCGTCCAGCGCCGACAACTAGAAATTCTCCCAAAAATCAGGCGACCTCCTGGGCAAACTCAGAAGAGTTTGCCACTTGTTTCGATGCAATCGGAGTTCTGGACCGACCACAGCGGCGTCGACACCGATCTCCTGTCTGCTGTTCCAAAGCGTGGGCAGAACCGACTTCATCCTTCAATTAGTCCCTAGTTCCCCTTTCCCCTCCCCGTCCAGCCGGCTTACAGCCCCTCCCTATGGGAGGTAGTGTTTGAATGTAATTTTGGCTTCCCTTACCCAAGTTCAACCCCCTTGCATGGGGCGTAGTGATGTAAAACTTTGAACTGGTTCAAGCTACACCGACGCGGCGTGTGGGGAACCCACGCTTCCCCGCTCGCCCACGTCTCCCAGCGGGACCAGTTTCATCAAGCCGGTCGAGTAAGTGCTCTATTCCTTGCTCATATTTGGTGCCTTGTTCTTTCAATATTAGCTCATAGCTCTGTTGGCCCGTGAGAGTGAGTGCCCGGTTTGCAACCCCCATTACTTCGAGTGGCCACCGTGAAAGAGACTGTAACCTGTGCCCTCGGCACGACGTCGGCTCCATTGAATTGGGCTTCCATACCCTTGGAAATAACCTTGACCTTGCTGGCCCTCTACCAGCAAGGGCCCAGCCCTCACAACCTCCACTCGGCTTCACCGAGTTACCTCGGGTCTTGGGTGAGTGTCGGGTGAGTGGCCGCCGATATCGGTCCGTTTCGATTACGAATTGTGCTTGCTTGTTTAGGTCCGAGGGCATGTCACATCACTTTCTTTCTTAATGTCAACCAAATCAATTCTCTCGATACTTGTGGACGTCAAAAAAATGATGATGACGATGATGATCATACGACACTCGTGGCTACACGTTCAAGTGCAAGTCGAAGATGAGAGGGCCGAACAAACCCATACCTCGCCCAACCAGGACGAGAACTCACTTGGTGGTCTGCCATCCGTTAAGGAAGCCCATGGGCAGAGGATACAACCATAACTCTACGACCGGCCATGCCGAGAGTAGAATCAAAGAAAAGGCGGGAACTCGGGCACCGCCCGGCATGCACCGAAAGTCATGCAAAGTCTGGACCGAGCCCCAGAAGCGAAGAACAGAACATTGCAGAGGCCATGCATCACAACTAAAACATTCTGGGGATGCCAACGTTCGTATAAGTAGCCGCGACTTCGAAAAGAATTCATTATGTGCTTAAAACGGTGCGACAAGGCCCTTAATCGGCGCACCCCCCTTGTGTTGCATTAAAACGGCGCGCCCCGCCTTGCTTTGGCTATCCGACGCGCTCCTGGTTGAAGGGGCCATCCCCCTTTGATGCTTAAAACGGTGCCACACTTGCCTAAAAGCTAAACCGGCGCGCCAATTGCACTTGGGTTTAAACCGGCGTGGGCACTGTTCCACCGCGCCGTTTTAACCTCATTCTATCCCATCTCTGGCATGATACTCTATTCGGCATAAATGTGATGCGTAGGGGACATTCAATGCTCGACGCTCTGTCTCTGCCTCCGTTCGACAGCACAGGAGCGGTAGCGGCGAAGCAACCCCTGCGGACCTGCCACCATCTCATCCTCGGACGAACATCAGCATACGGCACGAACCAGCGTCGTCCAGTGCACCATGTCAACTCCGAGCTTCATCGCGGATGAGGTGGAAGTGGCAGGAACCTCCCAGGCGAGCCATTCTATAAAAAGGGGCATTACTATGAAAACAAAAAAAGAGGTTGGCTCTCTCTCTCGGCTGGGCAGTGTGCAACGGGAGAAGAAAGGGAAAGAGAGGTGAGATCTTCGGAGAGGAAGAGTCCGCCGAAGAGAAAAGAAGCTGCTTCCTCGTGTCGGAGAGGTGAGATGAAGTGAAGAGAGGGGAGTGAGGGTGAGGGATGGTTCCGAGAGGGAGAAGCATGTTCTCTCTCTCCCTCCTCCGTCTAATTCTTCTCTCTCTCTCTCCATCGAATGTATTCTCCCTTTTTTTTTTGTAATGCTTTCGTTTCCATCTTCTCTGTATCAAGACTCCTTCCCCAGTTTGTGTGGATGAATAAAGGAAAACCTTTTTTTCTGCAAGCTCAGTCTCCGTCGCTCCGATCCTTGCTTCACATTCTCACTCTCCGATCATCCGGGGGTCTTTGAGGTCTGCTGCTCCATGGCATGACCCTCAAGGTAACCCACTCGACGGATGAATACTTCTTGCCCTACTGTGGCAAACATTTGTCCCGCTTCAAAGATCATCACCTGTGAGTCGTGGTCGCTCTCGTAGGCTGGCCCTCGAGCGTTCCACACTCACACTTGGGCTAACGGACCGCCGTGAGGCCGTTCCGCATTTTTGAGGGTCATCCCAGAGCAATCCGTTTGGTGGCCTTCGCTTCTCGCCGGCAAGCCTCAGTCCGGGGGAGGTGCTGTCCGATTTTCGCCAGTGGCTAAGAACCCGCGAGAACAAATGAAGAAAGCACCCTCCAGAGAACAAACTCAGCCTTCAAACTAATACACAGTAAGCCTATGTGAACAAACTCCCTGAATAAAACACTTGAACATTCATGCCGATTCATCTTAATAAACAATGAAAATGACTAAACCCCCCCCTTTCATCAACTTAATCCATCAGTTAGATGAATAAACGAACCATTCAACCCTTGAATCAACCTACGGGTGAAATAAAAAGAAAACGCAGTAAACAGAGCTATGAAACAACCCCATATAGCTATTCCGGCGCAAGTTAAAGCGGCGCGGCCACTGTTCCACCGCGCCATTTTAAACCTCCTCACAAAAGCCCCCATTTCCTTCTTTGAATGCTAAAATGGTGCGCCCTCCCTCTTCAGATCCTAAAACGGGGCGCCCATTTCCATTCCAAACCACATACACGGCGCGCCGGTTTAACCCCTTGTTCCTTCCTTTTCCCCCCCAAAAATGGCGCGCTCCATTGCCTTACCCTTACACTCCATTTAATCCGGCGTCGTGTGAAACGGCGCGCCCTCCTCCTCTCTTGCTTCTTGTGGCACCTTAAAATGGCGCCGCCCTTGTGCCATGTTAATCTGGCGTGCACCCCCCTTTATGTTTGAGCCTTAATCCGGCGCGCCCCTTTGACTCCCTTAAACCGGCGCGCCCCTTGACCTTCCTTGATCCGGTGCGCCCCTTGACCTTCCTTAAACCGGCGCGCCCCTATTCTCTCTTGGCATCTCCCACTAAACCGGCGTGCCCCTCTCCTCTATTACTCTTAAATCGGCGTGCCTAAAAGAGAAAGAAATTGATTAACCAAAAGAAAATACTTGAAGCTAATGAATAAAACTAATCAAAAGTTTCCTCCCCGCTATAATCAAAATTTTGTTCCGGGGGCTCCGCCCCCGGAAACCCCTGCAAGGGGCGCTGCCCCCTTGACCCCCGCGACCTGACGGTCTAGGTCGATCCGCGGGTGAGGTCGCGCGTTGGCAAGTTCGGGTTTCACATTTAACAACTCGCTTCCCCGGACTGTGCGTGAAGAGAAAAGTAATGATGCCCCGTGATATCGGACATGGACCTCGGAATCCCCGACATGGTCATGATCCGTGCACCTCTTGGGCCGACAGTCCATCAGCTTCACCCACTTCTTCTAGGATCCGATCCCGCATCCGCATTAAACTTGCCGTACCTACGGCAGACATCCGTATTGTTTTATCGTCGTCTTCGACGCTACAAATGCAGACTTCCGTCCGAACACGAAATGGTTCGTGAGTGACCAACATATACGTATCTTTAAACATTTTTATGCCCCAACGCGGGTTTGTTTGAACGTGACCTGAGATCTTTGTTCTCGCTTTATTACCATGAATTTCAGGCCATAGGGCCCTTATTCCCGGCAATCAATCAAGGGTGTTCCCCCATATGGGGGATGTAAATAACGCCGTGGCCTTTACGGCACGGCGGGTTTTGGTCCCGACACGAACTACACAATTGTCTGATTAGTCAGATCGCGCGCACCATGGGCTTCCATGAAGCCCGAATAAATCGTCACTTTGTGACTGGCACGCCCTCGCACTAAATAAACGAATGAACCCCGATCAACAAACGAACCGATTCTTTCCGAATTTTAGTGCGTCCACAATACTCGATCGTACGCCTTCTCTAAATCAAGAAAAACTATATACAAATCTTTTCTCATCTCTCTATACTTCTCCATTAGCTATCGTAGTAAGAAAATAACTTCTGTAGTAGATCTATTCGGCATAAAACCAAACTGATTTTTTGATACAGTAGTCATATATCGGAGGCATTTTTCAATTACTCTTTCCCAAAGTTTCATAGTATGACTCATAAGCTTAATTCCACGATAATTATTACAACTTCAAATATCTCCTTTGTTTTTATAGAAAGGAACTACAACACTTTTTCTCCAAGCTTCTGGCATTCTCTGTTCCTTTAAAATTTTATTAAAAAATTTAGTTAGCCACTGAATACAAATATCTCCTAGGCCTTTCCATACTTCAATAGGTAAGCCATCTAATCCTAAGGGCTTGCCCACTTTCATTTTCCTGAAAGCATCCTCCACTTCTGACATCTTAGTACGCCTAAAATATTGATAATTATCAAGTATTGTGGACTCTTGGGTACCTTTTAAAGATAAATCCTTCACGCAATCTCCATTAAGTAACTTCTGAAAATAGCTATGCCACCTCTCTTTAATCTCAAGATCCTTAGTTAAAACCCTTTGATCTTTACCATTAATGCACTGAATATGATCCAAATCTCTAGTTTTCCTTTCTCTTAATTTAGCAAGTTTAAATATGTCCTTTTCACCCTCTCGGGTTCCTAATTTATTATATAAATCTTCAAATGCCTTTGATTTAGCTTCGCTAACTATTTTCTTAGCTCTCTTTTTAGCGATTTTTTAGGCTTCTAGGGTTTGATCATTTTTGTTAGTTTGCCCGACTTTAAAGCATTCTTTTTTTACTCTAATGGTATTTTGAATTTCTTCACTCCACCACAAAGTCTCTTTTTCTAAATTCTTTTTACCTTTAAATTCGCCTAAGAGTTATTTTACAACCCTCGTTATATAATTTGTAACATTATTCCACATTACATTAGTTTCTTGTTCTAAATTCTAAATATTTTCCTTTAATAGATGATTTTTAAATGTTTCTAAACTTTTACCTTTTAAATTCCACCATTTAATCATCGAATAATTATTTATAATGATCTTTCTTTTGAAGTTAGGAATAGTGACATCCATTACTAACAACCTATGTTGTAAACACATGATTAACATATTATCAAACAATTAAGTAATCAATGTGCAAGGGATTTCAACAAGTATTATTTGAGCAACGTTATAATGTCAACGATCAAGTACCAGGCAGAGGTATGATCTATGACTCCTCTACGCAAGACAAGTCATTCTAGATTGACGTAGTCAAACTTTCCTGCACTACCTTTCAATTACTTGATTATCGAAGATCTTTACAGTTTGCTCAAATAGGCAGAAGACTGAAATCGAAGACACACTAATTATGAAGATAGTTCTGAGAGATCTGCTAGCAATTCACAGCAATAGCAAATATAAGGAAATCACTGAGATCTGAAGAATATATGTCCGAATGGATTCACAGACAGATTAACAGTAGTAGATGAGTTGAATTCTATGATATCAAATAGTGATCCTCATCATTCATCTATTAGCAAAGCAGATCAAATAAGCAAACACACAGAATGCAAAGGAATTTTAGGTGGTTCAGTTTTCACCTACATCCACCCCACACTCAGACTGAGTATGGCTTACTGCTGATTCACAGCGTCAATCCGCTGATCCACAGCTTCGGGGATTAGATCCCTATAGACCACTGATCCACAACTTTGGGGAATTGATCCCAGACCACTGAGCCTCACAACTTTCTACCGCTGAGCCTTACAGCTTCATTGTTCGAGGATTCAACCTCGCCCGATGATACATAGCTTATAAGAGAAATTAGAAATAAAAAAGAAAGAGACAATCGAGAAGACAATATAGCTCTCGAGGAGCAGATTGACTCTGGATTTGATCCAGGAGTCAATTACAAAAATCACTTCTCACAGACTCTCCTCTCACTCAGATCAACTACCCAACTTACAGTACTCTATTTTGCTTGACCTTCGTCGCAGGCTCTTCTTCTCTCTCTACCTTCTACTGTCAGCTTTCATCGCTAAACTCTCTTCTGCTTCGAATCTTCTCTCTGCTTCAATGCTCCTTGTTTTTTTCGATCGAAGAGATATGGCCCCTTTATATAGCATCGCGGGTAGAGGACGCGTGGGAAACACGTTGCCCGCCCAGAAATTTTGAATGAGATGCACTGCTGGGACTCCACGTGTCAGATGCCGAAGCTGTGCAGTCCACATGTCTGAATTTCCACTGGAGACTTGCCTTGGATCATGTGCCCAATCATAAGCTCAGTGGAATCTTGGACCACATGCTTCACTTGACACTCACGAGCAGGAGATGAACTTCGCCCTTATGCTAACCAGGCATTCGATCCTGGTTGCCTAAGCCTTTTTCATAATTAAGTCCATGTCAGCAAAATAGAAGGAATTTCATCAAACACCTTATACTCATTTAACAGAACATCTGAATAGTGCTGAATGTAGTAAGATAGCCAAATGTATAGTGTGCACAGATTTAGAGATGATCAGAGCTTATATGTACATGGGCTTTGACATGCCCAACACAGGTGCACTGACCTAGACTATGCATGTACACAGACTTGGTCATGCACATGCATAGAGTGCACAGACCTCATGTGCTATAGCTAGCATATGTGTACCGACTTGAGTATGCTAGTTCGAATGAGCATTGACCTTGATGTGTAGTATGAGAAACATGCATCGACCTTGGACAAGCACAGACTAGAGAGTGCACAAACCTTCCAAGCGATCAATGCTAATGTGCACCGACCTTAGTGTATGCAAATGACAATGTGCACCGACATGGTTTGACATCATGCATGAATGTGCACAGACCTTACATGATGGATGCAAAAATGTGTGAAGACCTTGGAATAACTAAGGCACGATGTGCATTGACCTTAGTAAGACTAAGGTACGATGTGCATCGACCTTAGTAAGGCTAAGGTGCGATGTGCATAGACCTTAGTAAGACTAAGGCAAAATGTGCATCAACCTTAGTTACTGTAGAGCCAGACTAGCATCAACCTTGAATGCTCGAGATCACAACTAGTGTCGACCTTAGTTGCTTGGAAGCACAACTAGCATCGACCTTAGTAACTATAGAGTAAGACTAGCATCGATCTTAGTAACTATAGAGTAAGACTAGCATCGACCTTAGATGCTCGAGATCACAACTAGCGTCGACCTTAGTTGCTTGGAAGCACAACTAGCATCGACCTTAGATGCTCGAGATCACAACTAACGTCGACCTTAGTTGCTTGGAAGCACAACTAGCATCGACCTTATATGCACTGTCTGACTGTGCAGTTACCTATATGCACCAAAAAAATTATTCTGACTCATTAAAAGACAATGTTGCCAAAGTCAACAGATGGTCAAACCATGGTCAAACTTAATATTGCTAATCATAAAAATTGGTCAACAGAATGTATTGTTGCCAATCATCAAAACTGAAAAAGAGATTAAGTACAGAGAGTAAAATCAAAGGAGACATAAACATAAGACACATTATCCCACATAGTCTCCCCATAATTCTCTACCTTTGCCGATAGCTGGTGCCGCCTCGCCGCACAAGTCCCTGGGCACATTCCAGAGCAGGAGCAAATCAAGATGTTAATTTCTAATGCAACGCCCGAATATCGCTTCATTTTAGCCCTGAATGACATCACCTCCTGGCAACAACACTATAGTCGAGCCCGTTTCATTCGCCAACAAATCTACGATTCCCTTGACCCCGAGTCTTCTCCATATCATACGCCCACTTACACCTCATCATCTACATCTACCCCCACATATCAACCTTCCGCATATCAACCCTCCATGAGTCAACCTTCCACTTATATCGCGCCCTCCATGTGTCCGCCTTACATCACATCCACCTCCATAAGTCAACCCCCTACGAGTCAACCCTCCACCTCTGCATATCCACATTCATCTCCTCCTATCAAGGGAACATCATACCCCGAGTAGGTGGATGTCATCCACTACATACCTAACCACTCTGCTCCACATACGCTTCCATTGAGTGCCTCCACTAGTCACCATGCGTCCTTACCTATGCAACCCCCACAACCATCTTCATTACCTTCCCATATCCCTCAGCGTCCATGTCACGCCCCGAGCCTGTATTGCAGCGGAAGACTAACTCGGGGAGCGCGAACAGCCGGCATGGTAAGCCTCTTGCAAGCAAGAACGACCAGAGCGCAATACAATCACACACATAAATGTAATTGCACAGAATTTAATCATACTCCCACTTTATTTCATAAATGATCAATATTCGAAATACAACCACTTTCCATCATCTTTCATTCTACTATACTCAAGAAATAGGAAAATTACATTGACTCAATCTAGACATTATAGACTTCCTAAGTCTTCGCTCATCTTTAATCGCTCTCGGATCCGCTACTTGAATAATCCGAATCCGAACCCGACTCACTTTCATTTCCTGAAAAAGATTAGAAATAGGTAATGAGCACACTTACCCAGTAGGTATCTTTGCATCAACATGAAGGCATTATTAAAGTAATTAACATTTTTGCTCTAAATAAATAAGGTAAAATCATGCAATGCGATGATCATGCGATTAAATCAAAGTAACAAGACAATCATATAAGATGGAATGAGAACAAGAATGAACTAGTAAGAATAGGACAAGAACATGATATTGGCCTTTCATGAACAAGAATATATCGAGAATGTACTGGCAAGCCACATATTCATCACTTTAGCATCTTATGCTTATGAGCAAGTTTTTCATGAATTTCTGTGGAATATCAAGCAAAAATGTCATGTCGTGTCGTGGATCTTCACTTATTTATAGAAATAGTACGCCCAGCGCAATGCGACGCCAGTAGCATCATACCCCATGGTTTATAAAATAGTATGTTTCCGGCAATCAGCCGAGGGGACTAGCATAGAGCCCTTGAACACAATCAGTGCTCGATCGAATCTTCAGGTATAAATTAAGCTACTTCCACGCATGTAACAGTAAAGTATGGCCAAGAATATAACAATTCTAAATAATGAAAATCAATGAATGAATGCTTCAATTCGATTATATGAGATCAAGAAATAGACTTAAACAATGTTATGCTCAGGGAAATAAATCGACAGCATAATGGTACATTCTTTTACCTTTCATTCATTTCATTAAGTCTTTTCAATCATTATGCTAAGTTCTAGACTATCATTAGTCCATCTAGAACTTTAGAAATCAACCCTTGGGTCAAACCTTGGGTTAATATATGCAAGCTGTGTGACGGTCATCTACTGGGCCGTTACATTCTGTAACGCACCAGTATCGGGCCGTTACAGAGATCCTAGTCCAGAACAATAAAATAGACTTAGAGAAATGTGACGGTCATGCAATGGTCGTTACGTGCTTCTGACGGTCCAATGTAAGGCCGTTACATTACTATATCCAGAAACAACGATAGTGTATTCTAGTTAATGGGCTTTAATGATACAACCAACTCGGCGTCCTAGTGGGAATCCCAGGCTCGCAGAGAATTACGGAGGCCTTGAAACAAGATTTCCTAGTCCATTGGAAGGAATGTCCAATAGAGAGGTCCTTATGTCCAAGATTGTGTTCCTATAGTGCAAAGTGTGAACTAATGGACAACACACCGGAGTATGTGCCATGTACTTATAGAAACGACTCTATTGATAGAGAAAGAATATATAGATAGAGACATATATCGATGTGAAACCAAGATAAAAACTTTACTAATTCATCTTTCAAAATCATGTTTCTAATTACAAAACTATAGAGTTTGGCTTCATGAAATTAACATAACTCAAAGTAAAAGTGAGATACCAAATCATGCAATACCTATCATGAATGCTTAAGTAATCTCAAAGTCAGATAACCAGGTTAACACTTAGGTAACTAGGCTTAATAATAAGAAATATTAACAATTCATATTCTGTCTAGGGTTGACAGATCATAGACTCTGACGGTCTAGAAGTGGGGCATCACAGTGATTGTGACGGTCAGAGAACAGCCGTTACCCTTATGTAACGCGTATGTATTGGTGCGTCAGAGTTAACAGAGTAACTCATATACCACAAAGACTGTGACGGCTCATAGTAAGGCCGTTACATGAATGTGACGGTCTTACTGTGACGCGTCAGAGTGTCTGCTAACAGAAAGCAATATGAAACATAAGAGATTAACTCACATCATGTCTATAACCAAAACACCATGAGTTTCTAGGCATGATAAAGAAGGATAGGCTATCTACATGCATAGGTGACCATGAATAGATGAAATACATGTTTTAAGATGTCAATTTAGGATTAAGAGATGCATGTAATGCATGGAACTAGTAAAACATGAATTTGATGCTCTACTATGCATGAAATTCAATCAAAGCAGAGGGCTTATAGTCCTATCAAGTTGTTTTTCCCGTTCATGAGATAACCTACCTCTTGTCTAGGCTTCAAACTTCCAGTTATGGTCTGAACACCGAACCCTAGTTCCCTTCTTCCTGTGATTTTTTAGCAACTTCCTTGGGCTCTAACTCCACGACCTCTTGACCTAAAGATGTGAAATTTGGAGAGGTGTTAGTCTAAAGTATTGTAAATAAATACTTCTAAAGAACTTACCCAAGATTACACCTCCTTACCTTGATTCCTTGGGAGCCAAAAGTAAGGGTCGCACAATTCAGAACTAGGTCCTATTTATAGGGTTTTGGCTAGGGTTTGAAGATTAGATCGATTTTAGAGTCCTTAATCTGTTAAAACTTAATCTCTAAGAGTCCTTAGGGTCTTTATACATTGTTCCAATTAGGTCTCTTGTGGATAGGAACATCAAGTTCTAATCTTTTTGCAAGTTATCTCACTTACGGAATTCGCAGGCTGTGACGGTCGACCCTTGCCGCGTTACAAGGCTGTGGCGGTCTTACGATAGACCGTTACAGTCATCGTATCTAGAGTTTTAAATAATTAAAACTCTTTTATCCATTATCTATTAAATTATCTTATTAAGTAGTGTTTATTTTTTTAAAAAAAATCCAAGAATAGGCTTAATAACCTTCTAGAATATGGGCCAAACTAAATGGGCCTGGTCTTTAAATCTTCTGGATAATAATTAGATAGGCTAGGTTATCTTATTATCATATTTGGGCCTTCTAATGACTTATTAACCCGTTAATCCATTTATAACTTCATTTGGCCCAAATAAATTCCAGAAAATTATTAATAAATCCATAAATTACTATATAAATTCTAGGGCACTACACCCTCCCCCACTTAAAAAGAATTTGATCCCCAAATTCAATACATGGATTGTGGAGAGTGTACTTACAGTTAAATAATTATAGAAATCTTTTTCTCATGGCTACTTCGGTTTCCCATGTTGCTTCGTATGGCCATATTTTCTTCCATTGAATTTTGACCATAGGGATAACCTTATTTCTTAGTTGACGCACTTCCCGATCCAGAATCTTTATTGGCGTTTGCTCATATGTCATATACTTCTGCATCTCCAAATTGTCATAAGTGATAATATGGTCAGGATCGTATACATATTTCTTCAGCAAGGAGACGTGAAATACGTCATGAACTCCTACTAATTGTGGAGGTAAAGCCAATCTATAAGCCACTTCACCGACCCTTTCAAGAATTTCAAATGGGCCAATAAACCTTGGAGTTAGCTTTCCTTTAATACCAAATCTTCGAATACCACGTCCTGGAGAAACTTTTAAATATACATGATTTCCTACATAAAACTCCAAGTCACGTCTTCGATTGTCGGTATAAGACTTTTACCTATCTTGTGCCATTTTCATCCTTTCTTGAATGAGCTTGATTTTCTCCGTAGAATCTCTGATAAGGTCATGGCCTAGAAATTAACTTTCCCCTATTTCATTCCAATATATTGGAGATCGACAACTTTTCCCATATAGAGCTTCAAAAGGTGCCATTTGTATGCTTGCTTGATAGCTGTTATTATATGCAAATTCCACCAGAGGCAAGTGATCATGCCAACTTCCTCCAAAGTCAATGATACAAGCCCTGAGCATGTCTTCTACCACCTGATTTGTTCTTTCCGTCTGACCATCAGTTTGTGGATGAAAGGCTGTGCTAAAATTTAATCTGATCCCTAGTGAATGTTGTAGACCTTTCCAGAACTGTGATGTAAATTGAGGATCTCTCTCTGATACAATAGAGACAAGGACACCATGTAGTTTAACAATTTCTTTCATGTATAATGCTGCCAGGATATCCACAGACCATCGACTCTTTATTGGTATGAAATGTACAGATTTAGTCAATCGATCTATGATTACCCATATGCCATCGTGTCCACCTCTTGTCTTAGGTAATCCCATGATGAAATCCATTCCTATGCTCTCCCATTTCCATTCGGGAATATTTAAGGGATGTAATTTACCTGCGGGTCTAAACTGTTCAGCTTTAACTTGTTGGCAGGTTAGACAACGAGACACGAAGTCATCTATTTCTCTCTTCATATTGGGCCACCAAAAGTTTCCTTTGAGGTCCTGATATATTTTTGTACCTCCTGGATGAATGGTGTACTTTGATTTATGTGCTTCTTCTAGGATCAATTTCTTTGTATCCTCATGATCTGGTATACACATTCGACCCTTGAATAGCAATCTTCCATCATTAGAAATAGAAAAATCCGGCCTTTGTTCAATATTGGCCTTAATTTCCAGTAAAACTGGATCATCCTCTTATAATTTGGCCAAATCCTCTATTAATGTAGGTTGAGCTCGGATATTAGCTATGAAGCAATCTTCTTCCTTAATGTCAATATCTAAATTCAACTGAGCAAATTGAGGAATAAGGTTAGTTACACTAATCATGAGACTTGATAACATACCTATTGGTTTTCTGCTGAGTGCATCTGCTACAGCATTTGCCTTGCCAGGATGATATTTAATAGCAAAATCAAAGTCCTTGAGATGTTCTAACAACCTCCTCTGTCTCATATTAAGCTCCTTTTGAGAGAATAAATACTTCAAGCTCTTGTGGTCTGAGTAGATCGTAAACTTTTCTCCATAAAGATAATGACGCCAAATTTTCAAGGCGAAAATAACCGCTGCCAATTCTAAATCATGTACAAGATAATTTTCTTCGTGACGTTTCAATTGTCTTGAAGAATAGCAAATCACCTTTCCGTTTTGCATAAGGACACATCCTAAGCCAATTCCAGACGCATCCGTATACACTTCAAATCCACCACCCTCCATTGGTAGTGATAAAATAGGGGCTGTGGTAAGATGATTCTTAAGAATTTGGAAATTCTTCTCACATTCCTCTGACCAGACAAAAGGATTTTCTTTTCTGGTGAGTCTAGTTAAAGGGACTGCTATCTTTGAGAAGTCCTTAATGGATCTTCTATAATAACCAGCTAGACCCAGAAAGCTCCTTACTTCAGACACAGTCGTAGGCCAACTCCAATTCTTGACAGCTTCTACCTTAGAAGGATCCACAACAATACCTTCTTTTGAAATAATGTGGCCTAGGAATGAGACTTCCTCGAGCCAGAATTCACACTTATTGAGTTTGGCATATAGCTTGTGTTCTCTAAGTATTTGCAAAGTTATTTTCAAATGTTCTTCATGTTCTTCTTTTGTCGTTGAGTATATCAGGATATCATCGATGAAGATGACAATGAATCGATCCAGGTATGGCTGGAAGACACTGTTTATAAGTTGCATGAATGCTGCTGGGGCATTAGTTAACCCGAACGGCATCACCACGAATTCATAGTGGCCATAACGACTTCGAAAAGCTGATTTATAAATATCTTCTTCTTTAATTCTAAGTTGATGATAACCAGATATGAGGTCAATCTTACAGAAGTACTCAACTCCAGAAAGCTTGTCGAAGAGCACATCAATACGTGGCAACGGATACTTATTCTTAATTGTAAGCTGATTCAGTCGCCGGTAATCGATACATAGCCTGAGGGAACCATCTTTCTTCTTGACAAATAGAATAGGTGCACCCCAAGGGGATGTGCTGGGTCTAATGAAACCCTTGTCTAGAAGTTCTTGTAACTGCTTCTTTAGTTCCTTGAGTTCTGTGGGGGACATCCTGTAAGGGGCTATAGAAACAGGTGCTGCACAAGGAATGAATTCAATGGTAAAGTTTACTTCCCCTTCGGGCGGTAAATTAGGTAGTTCAGATGGGAACACGTCTGGGAACTCATTTGCAATAGGAATATTGGCTAGGACAATCTCCTTAGATTCGGTAATAATGACTGAAGCAAGGAACGCTTCGCATCCTTGCGAGATAAGTTTGCAAGCGTGAAGAGAAGATATAATGGTAGGATGCTTTTTGTATTTGATGCCAAGAAAAGAAAATCTTGGAAGACCGGGCTTTCGAAAAGATATTATCCTATTTCGGCAATTGATATAAGCATCATGGTCTACAAGCCAATCTACCCCTAAAATGGCGTCATAACCTTTCATATCAAGGCATACTAAGTTTGCGGGGAGATTGTGTCCTTCTACCACTACCTCGCAATCAGGATAATGCTTGGTAAGCTTAGTTCCAGATCCTAAAGGTGTAGTAATAGCAAGATCTGAAGGTAAGGAAACTGATGCAATTGGTAAGGTATTTGCAAAAGTGGTGGAGATAAAAGAATGAGAAGCACCAGTATCGAATAGCATGAATGCAGGGCTAGAATAGATTTGAAGAGTACCTTCCATAAGCCCATCATTTAAATCCCTGGGTGCTTCATCTTCATCTATAACCACATTGAGGCGAGCATGCCTCCTGCGTCCTCCATTAGCTGATTGCTCTCTCATAAGGGGGCAATCTGGCACACGATGCTCCCTACTTGCACAACGCAAACAAGCACCGAGGCGCTTCCAGCATTCTTCAGTCGAATGGCTGAATTTCTCACAAAAAGTGCACGTCGTGGCAACTTGCTCCTTCTCTTCCTTAACCCTTTTATTATTCTTTTTGGAACTTCCACCGTTCCCGCTCCTTGATCTTTTCTTGTTATCACGGCTTTTGTAGGGTTCCGTGATGCTAAACTTCTCCTTCTTATAATGCCGATCTGAGCGCCGGATAGATTCCTCTCCCTTTCCTTTCAACTTTTTGACCTTCCCTAAGGTCCTCTCGCATAGATATGCCCTCTGAACCATCTCTGCGTAAGTGCGGATATTTTGTGTCCCAAGTTGCTGAATGAACTCGGGCCATAACCCGTCCATAAATCGATTTGCCTTTAATAATTCCGTGCTAATAAGGTGTGGTGCATATGGTGCTAGTCTTGAAAACTGCAGCTCATACTCTGCTACTGACATCATCCCTTGACGAAGGGAGGCAAACTCCATGGCCTTCCTTTCCTTCACATGTTCGGAGAAATACTTGGCACGAAATAAAGTGAGAAAACCATCCCACGTGTGAGGTGCATCAGCCGGAGGTGCCGGGACCGATTTTCACCAAGTATGGGCATCCTTATTTAATTGGAATGTTGCTAGACGGACCTTCTCATGATCAGTGCATTGAATGACATCAAAGATACGATTCATTTCATCGATCCAATTTTCTGCTTCGTATGGATTGGAAGATCCATAGAAACGCGGAGGATTTAGACTCCGAAATTGTGATGAAGGTCGCCAGCCCGTGCTCCTGCCCCTGCCTGGGCCAAGGTTTGCAATGCCTGCGTAAGGCCGGCAACGGTTTGTTGTATGCCATTCCAGTCTACGCGATGAGCCATGATAAGAATAATAAGGTACCTGAGAGAAATAGAACAGCTTGTTATTTCTCGTGAGACTGAAAGAAAATCAATCTTAAAGCTAATAACTATCTCATCCCGGCTCTACCCAATTCTCACATGGGCATGAAAATTCCTTCCTTGGTTCATAAGTGGGGGTCCTTAACCCTTGGACTTATCCTATGACATGATTCTTTTCCCTAAGTCCTGAGACTTAGGCTCTGATACCAACTTAATTGTCACGCCCCGAGCCTTTATTACAGTGGAAGACTAACTCGGGGAGCGCGAACAGCCGGCATGGTAAGCCTCTTGCAAGCAAGAACGACCAGAGCGCAATACAATCACACACATAAATGCAATTGCACAGAATTTAATCATACTCCCACTTTATTTCATAAATGATCAATATTCGAAATACAACCACTTTCCATCATCTTTCATTCTACTATACTCAAGAAATAGGAAAATTACATTGACTCAATCTAGACATTATAGACTTCCTAAGTCTTTGCTCATCTTTAATTGCTCTCGGATCCGCTACTTGAATAATCCGAATCCGAACCCGACTCACTTTCATTTCCTGAAAAAGATTGGAAATAGGTAATGAGCACACTTGCCCAGTAGGTATCTTCGCATCAACATGAAGGCATTATTAAAGTAATTAACATTTTTGCTCTAAATAAATAAGGTAAAATCATGCAATGCGATGATCATGCGATTAAATCAAAGTAACAAGATAATCATATAAGATGGAATGAGAACAAGAATGAACTAGTAAGAATAGGACAAGAACATGATATTGGCCTTTCATGAACAAGAATATATCGAGAATGTACTAGCAAGCCACATATTCATCACTTTAGCATCTTATGCTTATGAGCAAGTGCTTCGTGAATTTCTGTGGAATATCAAGCAAAAATGTCATGTCGTGTCGTGGATCTTCACTTATTTATAGAAATAGTACTCCCAGCGCAATGCGACGCCAGTAGCATCATACCCCATGGTTTATAAAATAGTATGTTTTCGACAATCAGCCAAGGGGACTAGCATAGAGCCCTTGAACACAATCAGTGCTCGATCGCATCTTCAGGTATAAATTAAGCTACTTCCACGCATGTAACAGTAAAGTATGACCAAGAATATAACAATTCCAAATAATGAAAATCAATGAATGAATGCTTCATCTCGAATATATGAGATCAAGAAATAGACTTAAACAATGTTATGCTCATGGAAATAAATCGACAGCATAACAGTACATTCTTTTACCTTTCATTCATTTCATTAAGTCTTTTCAATCATTATGCTAAGTTCGAGACTATCATTAGTCCATCTAGAACTTTAGAAATCAACCCTTGGGTCAAACCTTGGGTTAATATATGCAAGCTGTGTGACGGTCATCTACTGGGCCGTAACATTCTGTAACGCGCCAGTATCGGGCCGTTACAATGATCCGAGTCCAGAACAATAAAATAGACTTAGAGAAATGTGACGGTCATGCAATGGCCGTTACGTGCTTCTGACGGTCCAATGTAAGGCCGTTACATTACTAGATCCAGAAACAACGATAGTGTATTCTAGTTAATAGGCTTTAATGATACAACCAACTCGGCGTCCTAGTGGGAATCCCAGGCTCGCGGAGAATTACGGAGGCCATGAAATAAGATTTCCTAGTCCATTGGAAGGAATATCCAATAGAGAGGTCCTCATGTCCAAGATTGTGTTCCTATAGTGCAAAGTGTGAACTAATGGACAACACACCGGAGTATGTGCCATGTACTTATAGAAACGACTCTATTGATAGAGAAAGAATATATAGATAGAGACATATATCGATGTGAAACCAAGATAAAAACTTTACTAATTCATCTTTCAAAATCATGTTTCTAATTACAAAACTATAGAGTTTGGCTTCATGAAATTAACATAACTCAAAGTAAAAGCGAGATACCAAATCATGCAATACCTATCATGAATGCTTAAATAATCTCAAAGTCATATAACCAGGTTAACACTTAGGTAACTAGGCTTAATAATAAGAAATATTAACAATTCATATTCTGTCTAGGGTTGACAGATCATAGACTCTGACGGTCTAGAAGTGGGGCGTCACAGTCATTGTGACGGTCAGAGAACAGCCGTTACCCTTATGTAACGCATCTGTATTGGTGCGTCAGAGTTAACAGAGTAACTCATATACCAGAGAGACTGTGACGGCTCATAGTTAGGCCGTTACATGAATGTGACGGTCCTACTGTGACGCGTCAGAGTGTCTGCTAACAGAAAGCAATATGAAACATAAGAGATTAACTCGCATCATGTCTATAACAAAAACACCATGAGTTTCTAGGTATGATAAAAAAGGATAGGCTATCTACATGCATAGGTGACCATGAATAGATGAAATACATGTTTTAAGTTCTCAATTTAGGGTTAAGAGATGCATGTACTGCATGGAACTAGTAAAACATGAAATTGATGCTCTACTATGCATGAAATTCAATCAAACCAGAGGGCTTATAGTCCTATCAAGTTGTTTTTGCCGTTCATGAGATAACTTACCTCTTGTCTAGGCTTCAAACTTCCAGTTATGGTCTGAACACCGAACCCTAGTTCCCTTCTTCTTGTGATTTTTCAGCAACTTCCTTGGGCTCTAACTCCACGACCTCTTGACCTAAAGATGTGAAATTTGGAGAGGAGTTAGTCTAAAGTATTGTAAATAAATACTTCTAAAGAACTTACCCAAGATTACACCTCCTTACCTTGATTCCTTGCGAGCCAAAAGTAAGGGTCGCGCAATTCAGAACTAGGTCCTATTTATAGGGTTTTGGCTAGGGTTTGATGATTAGATCGATTCTAGAGTCCTTAATCTGTTAAAACCTAATCTCTAAGAGTCCTTAGGGTCTTTGTACATTGTTCCAATTAGGTCTCTTGTGGATAGGAACATCGAGTTCCAATCTTTTTGCAAGTTCTCTCACTTATGGAATTCGCAGGCTGTGACGGTCGACCCTTGCCGCGTTACAAGGCTGTGGCGGTCTTACGATAGACCGTTACAGTCATCGTATCTAGAGTTTTAAATAATTAAAACTATTTTATCCATTATCTATTAAATTATCTTATTAAGTAGTGTTTATTTTTTTTAAAAAAAAATCCGAGAATAGGCTTAATAACCTTATAGAATATGGGCCAAACTAAATGGGCCTGGTCTTTAAATCTTCTAGATAATAATTAGATAGGCTAGGTTATCTTATTATCATATTTGGGCCTTATAATGACTTATTAACCTGCTAATCCATTTATAACTTCATTTTGCCCAAATAAATTATATAAAATTAGTAATAAATCCAAAAATTACTATATAAATTCTGGGGCCCAAATAGCGGTAACAAGAAGCGCCGCCTAAGCAGTCGTCTCCATTTCAAGGCAAGGGGAACCCCTATGAATCTTCATCTAGCACCATGCCCGCTCCTTCGCCTACTCCATCACCCGTTACCCCACCACCTAAGCCTTCATCTACTCCGGCTCCGCCTCCACAAACCCAAGCCTCTGCTCAGGATAGTGCCTCCACTTCTTCCTCCACTTCTTCCTCCACTTCTTCCACCACCACTTCCACTCCCAACGCCGCCCAACGCATCGTGTCGATACGTCGATGATAGGCGCCATAGCCTTTCCCTAACCCTCCACCAACACCATCTCCACTACCCCCAGTGCCTGCTTCACCATCTCCACCACCCTCATCATCACCAAAACCGCCATCATCTCTGCTATCACCTGCGCCCGAGCCTGAGCAAGCCACGCCATTGCCTTTACCACCACCTACATCTCTGCTTCAACCTTTACCTTCACTCGAGCCCATCATTGCCGCATTGCCTTCGCCCCCACTTGACATCATCGTACCCGTTGAAACCTCCACACCTTCCAAACCTTCACCTCCGTCATCCAAACATGTTACCTCCACTTCTCCATCCACTCCCACCCCACAGAGCGGGTGTATACTTCCTTTGGTGCCCCTTGGGTCTGGTCCCCATAGTGATGGTGAGCCGAGTCAGGATGGGTCAGTGTCGGTTATGCATTTCCAAATTCAAGATTATATTTTTCGCATGCCGGTCCGCATCCCGATTTTTGGCTATTTCAGGGATGATGAGACTACACTTTGGAAGACGGTTGCTAAGAAAAGCTCTCATGCACTAGTGCCAGTTTCTTCACAAGTGAGGCCGGTGGCAATCTCATTGCTTGTCAAAGGTTCGATTATTGATGCTGTTATTTTTCCTCACTCCACCGCCATTCAGATTACTCGGATTGTGCTAACTCATACGGCCGCCAAGAGCTTGATGAATTCCATGTTCAAGGGGCAATTGGCCGTATTCTCAAGATTTTTCAAGGATATTCTGCACTTGTTATACAATCTTCCTCAGTTTATTGGTGAGCCGGCCATGTCAACGCCGTGTATTACTCTCCCTCAACTTCATTCTCATCTGTCAGGGGAGTTGTGCTTCATGGCTGCGTTCCGAGTGGAGTTGCCGAATCTCATGCTTCTAGTGCCGAGAGACAAAACCCCGTGGGTTTGTGATATTCATCACTCTGAAGGGTTAGTTGTTCAAGAATGTCCATCTACTATTGTTAGCACCGGGTGTCTAGGGGCAACCGCCCCGGTAAGGCTGCATGTTCATAGCTGTGCCAGGCCGTCTACTAGATGGGCTCACTATTTGAGAAGATATTGCAAGGCAAGGTGCCCAAGGATTCGAGCCCGCGCCAGGCGGGTCCATTACAAGCCAGTTTTCGCTTAGAAGAGGCGGCGATGCAAGTTCAAGGGCCATCAATTGTGCATTCGGGGGTCCACCTCTTCCTCCCCTTCTTTTCATTCATCCTTTCTCTTGCTCAACTCCCACCCTTGGGTGGTGTATCTTCAAACTTGAAATCTTGTTTCCATCATCTTCCCCTCTCTTCCCTAGTCTGCAAACCCCCAATCCTCTTCTTCCCATCCAGAGTCTCTGGATTTTCCCTCCTCTCACAATCCTAGGCCTTGGCCTATGCCCTCTCATCATCCCGATCCTAGGACATCTTCTGATTCTTCTCCTCCGATATCTCTAGGTTCTAATTTTCCATCCCCAACTCTATCAGGTGGTTCTCGTTCTTCTTCCTCGACCCTATCGGGTGTTGATATATCTCTCCTCCCGTCCGTTTCTTCCAATGTCTTCCAAATATCTAATCTACCATATCCTATATGAGAAACGAATGAAGACAGAAGGAAAGGGAGGAAACAAAACCTGTGATCGCCACCAAAGTGCCAAACGTGATGAACACGCCGTGCCTTGGAAAGAGGGAGAGACACTCGCCTGGCCTGCAGTGCTGGGAAGATGAACGGTTCAGGTAGAACCGCCTAAAGCATACAAGGTCTTACGATAGACCTTTTAAGGATGCCGTAGAAGATGCAGGATGAAGCGCTACTGGAAGTTGAACGGCTCCGGTACGACTGCAGGAAGAAGAAGGACGGTCTACGTAGCACCGCACGTCTCCTTGAACGGCTAGTAGAGAACCGTGCAAGACCACTGATGCGGGGCTGACATGGGAGACCGACTATATATGATGCGGACCTCAGACTCTAGATGGAGATGCGACCAGCAACACACAAATTGGAGAGACTTCGTCCCGACACTAAGAGTTCCTATGGGCTATACGTCGCTAACAGAAACGCAAGCTCACTCGTCGTCGCAAGCGAGGGAAATGCGGATCGTGCGCGGTTGAAGAACTGGCAGAGTTAAGGGTAGTCGACTCACTTTCGGACTCGGATCAAGTCACGGGACGGGTCACTCTCACACTCACAGCGGTGACATGGACTCACGGGCAAGTACCTATCACACTCGACGGCGGCATATGACCGTATACTAGCTAAGCAAGTAAATGCCAAGAAGTTGCGATCGTTACCTCCACGCTCCCGGCATGGGGAAGACAACCCCGGCCAATCTCGAACTCCCGGTTAACAATTATTATAGCAGTACAATAATTTGACCCACTCCACGCTGGGAGGTAAAAGGTCACATGTGGGCCCGGGAATCACGACAATTTGGTTGACGGGTAGCATCTTGATGTCTCTCGGCGGGGCTGAACACGTA
This sequence comes from Amorphophallus konjac, assembly GCA_022559845.1. NCBI lineage: Eukaryota > Viridiplantae > Streptophyta > Magnoliopsida > Alismatales > Araceae > Amorphophallus > Amorphophallus konjac. The sequence goes on along the minus strand of CM040127.1, from coordinate 121,538,818 downwards.
TTTGTGGTGCTGTCCGGACGGCACGATCTACGAGTCCGTGGGGCCCACGGACCACTCCAACCTCCGGCTCTGGCGGGGCGAGGCCCGCTGTGATGGGGACCCCTGGTGGTGCGCTTCCCTAGACGGCGGTCGACCGGAAGTACCGGTCGGAGGCCGATCGGCTCCGATCGCCAAGTTGTGGAATTACTGTCCATGGACTGAAGCTTCTGTTTTTCAGCGCGCGCTCCGGCGAGATCGGACGCTGCGACGAATCCTGATGTCGGATGAAAGCACATGAGGTACCGCTGGAAAGCTCTCTCGAAGTCCTTCAATCTAGATCCAGAGAGATGAACTGGATTTTCACGGATCAGGCCTTAAACTATTTTTGAAGTTTCTATTGCACAGTACCTGAACTCTCAAAACAGCAGAGCAGTTTCCTGAGAACTGCCTTTGACCATAAACCAAACCTCCGATTCAGATGTCGACCTCTTCATGAAGGTTATGGAGGGGATAGAGAGAAAAACGGCAATAGGTTTTGTGAAGGGATTGGTGGAGGCCTTGATTTGATATGGATTTTACAATGACTGGTGGTCGGATCTGGACACTGGCTGATAGAACTGTAGATGGATCTGAAGATGATTTTTAGAAAATAGGTGGATGCCTTTAGAAATTTCACAAAAACTTGGGGATGGAGAGGAAGGTGGAAAGAACTCCCAGTAAATTTGGGAACTCCAGAAAAAAATCAAAAGGTGGGTCAGAGATAGGAAACTCAGGGTGGCTATGGATCTGGACTGAAAATAGATAGATCTGGAAGAAACAGGTGGATGAAAATGTAAAAATATGAAATGGAATCTAGATGACCAAAAAAAAATTTTGGAACGTGGGGAACACCTCTGAAACACAGCCTAAAAATCCTAGCTCAATAAGACGTCGGGGTGGAGAGCAGAGATTCGTAGAAGGCACCTCTGTCCTGGATGGATAGAACACCGGCAACAACCGTGGTGCAGCGATGACGGCACGTGGCGGCGGCGGCAATCACCGGAACTGATAGGGGAGGCTTCACACCTCCAGAATACAGCCTTCCCAACTGCAAAGGGGGGAGAGGGGAGAGAGAGAAGGGGGCGGCCAAGGCCTTGCTGCAATATTTTCTTCCAATTGAATGCATTAATTCCACTAAAATGAGAAATACAAGGCACTTATATGAATTGCCAAATAACTCAACTACCCCTAGATCTAGGGTTTTGGGGAATAAAAAAGGAGTAGAACTAATTAGTTCTACACACATTTTACAAAAAATAAAATGGGGTGATAGTGAGAGAGGGGCGCCCCCTTGACTAGGTGGACAAGGTTGGTGGCCAACCTTGACAATTTAAGCCAATTGTCCCCCACTTGGCCCACTCTTCTAGAAGCCCACCATTGGAAGGTTGACTAACCCCACATGGGCCCTAGGAGTGAGGTGGATCAATGGGAGGAGAGATGGGGGGCCTGTGGGACCCGGGTGGTCCCATTTTGCACATAAACCCTTATTACAATACGGATTACAAACCAAATAAAGACAAATAAAAACACATTACACACAAATAAGTCTCAGTAAATGTGATAAACGCCGAGACTCAAGGGAGAGTCTCCAGACTGTCTCTAAGCCAGATGGACGCCGAAGTGGCTCGGGTGGTGCTCCGCGTGCGGTACCGGTGGCTTGCTGACTCGTGCCGCTCGTGTGCTCTGGTGTCCGCACCAATTCTCCCCGGGTGGGAGAAACTCGACCCTGTCGAGTAAGGGTCGGCATCACTGTGGTACCGCTCTAGTAGGTCCGGATCAATCCACTGCAACTCTCCATGGGTGATCCACATATCATCGGTGGCGGGCCGTCCTCTCCATTCTACTAGGTAGCGCGGGTAGGATCCACTCCTGGTAACTGTCACCTGCTCATCCAGTATATGATCTATATGCTCTCGCTGCAGTGGAAAAGCGGCTGGAGGTGGACACTCAGGTGTGGGATCACTCTCAATAGGAGGGGATGGCTCGAAAGGCTCACTAGGGATCACCGCTGGGTCCCTATATGCAACTAGATCCGATACATTAAAAGTAGAGCTCATACCATATTCCTCAGGCAGGTCCACAACATACGTGTTGGATCCAACGTGTTTCAACACTCTAAATGGATCGGCTCCGCGAGCTTGCAATTTCTTAACGGTTCCAGAGGGAAACCGTTCAGGTCTTACCCTGATCATGACATATTCGCCCTCTTGGAGCTCTCGGTGGTGTCGATGGGCATCGGCTAGCTCCTTATACCGTGCGTTGCTGGCCTCACTCATGCAGACTCCTAACATGCCTAGCAAAAGACTCGGCTTACTCACTGTGCTCTCCTAATATGCTGGACACATGTATGCATAGACAGACAAGACCCTAGACAAACCTATTGTTAGTCTGACTCATACACATGCAAGGGTGGACCAGGACACCCGAATGTGTGCCATGCATACACTAGAGGCAACCGGAGGTTGATGGAATGTGGAAGGCATCCTAAAGTGATCCATTCATGCACGGATGGCCTTTTAGATTTGGGAGGTTTGGGCGGGCCATCTTCTACATCACCCCGATATGTAGGTGTTTTATGAACAGGCTTGGAGTTTGCAGATGGACCGGCCCGTGGAGAAGGGGTATGATGGTGGACTCCCTCGAAAAGGTGAAGTAAAGGTGATGGGTCAAGGGGTCCACAAGAGAATGGGTCGAAGGGATCAATGAAAGTATGACCCCTCAGACTAGGCTTCCACAAATCACTGTCCCACATTTGGAAATCTTGGAGGTGTAAATGATCACCTTCATTCCTTGTGAGAGGTGGGACGACAGTCATAGGTAGAAAGTAAGATTCCTCCCTTGGGTAAATGGGAATGAAGTCGGGCTCGGCCGGCATAGGGAGGAGTAGAAGAACCTCCGTGGTAACATGACCCACGGTGTACACAGAGGTGATGGACCCTAAAGCGGGATGAGTGAAACTACGACCTGTGGGTCGGTTGAAGCCTGGAGCCAACAAGTGCATAAATGTCAATTGCCGGTCTAACCCTTTAAGAATGTCATCCAATGTATCCACATAGTGACTAGACCGGAAAGTGGTGTGAAATGAATTGATTGGCACCAGAGGTAGGATAGGGTCCATAGATGGGAGGGGAGATAGGGCCAGGCCATTGTTAAGCCAGCTAAGGAGTGGCTCGGCTATAAGTAGCTTTCCCGTTAGAAACACAGGTAGCTGTGGCTGAGGTGGCTCCGAATAAAGATCGGAGAGTGAGGCTTCTCCAACCCTTTTGTCCCCTCGGGCTAGAGATGTCTGAGTGGGACACTGTCTGGCAAAGTGGCCAAACCCCTGGCAGCGATAACACTACTGTCGTGATCCACTACGCTCCTTGATAAGTGTGTCCTTACTCTTATCCTCCTGACGGACAGGGGGTGCAGGCAATGGGGCTCTCGTGGGTGGGGGAAGAGGATCCACTATGATGGGGAGAGGACCTTGGGATGGCACCTTAGATGGCATCGGGTTGGGGCTACCGGTTGCTACCTCCTTAGGCTCGTGCTTGGTCCCATTCTATCTAGGGGGTAGGCAAGGGGAAACTAGGGACTCGATATCAGCACACCTCTTATCCACTCTTTCCAAAATGATTTGGAAGAGTTCGGCAATGGTAGGATTTGGAGTAGGAGCGATGTGATGGACTCTCCCATATGAACTCGGCTTAGTCTTGGACCTAGGCTCTTCTACATGCGCGGCGCTTTGCCTTTGATTATGGCCCACTTGGGTGGAGGTGATTGGGTGGCGTCGGTTGGAGGTGACCGGGCCGGGTGGGTAGACCTTCCTAAGTTCACCCTTCATCTCATGCCACGACTCGATGGGCCTTTGCCTCCTAACCTCTCTCATGCACTCAATGCTCTCCCATTTTCAGGCGGCTTTGTGGACAAGCCTCTCTTGGGCAAAACTGACTTGCATGGCATCGGACATGGTGTAACATTCAAAATATTTGTCCATGGCGGCCTCCTACTTGAGGTAGTCGCCCGGGTCATTAGAATCATAAAAATCCGAGGCTTCAGGCCTACGGAAGTGGAGAGGGTGGTTGCCAAGCCCATGGGTAGACCAACGGCCATATTACCCGGGTGATTGGGAATCCATGGGAAATTGGGGAACTACATGTTAGACATGCCGACACTTGGACAAGACCGACTGACTCTTATTGGACTACACACGAACTAGGAGACACAAACTGATGCAAACACCAACTAATGCATCTAGACCTAAACCAATATCCGGTACGTGGCGGAGTTAATCGATCCGAAGATCACTCATGCAAGTGTGCGGCCTTCCCGATAGGCATAGCCTAACGTTTGGACAACACCTTTTAATATACCGAATTATCGGGATGAAATGCAATTTTAAAACACTTTTTTTTGTTGTTGTGAAAATAATGATGATCCTAAACTTGACTTAGACCGTGCAAGACTTATGCAATGACTACCCTAGACTCGACTCGCTCTGATACCAAACTGATGCGGGACGGACACGAGAGACTGACTCTATATGATGCGGACCTCAGACTCTAGATGGAGATGCGATCAGCAACACACAAATTGGAGAGACTTCGGCCCGACACTAAGAGTTCCTATGGGCTATACGTCGCTAACAGAAATGCAAGCTCACTCATCGTCCCAAGCGAGGGAAACACGGATCATGCGCGGTTGAAGAACCGGCAGAGTTAAGGGTAGTCGACTCACTTCCGGACTCGGATCGAGTCACGGGACGGGTCACTCTCACACTCACAGCGATGACATGGACTCACGGGCTAGTACCTATCACACTCGGAAGCGGCATATGACCGTATACTAGCTAAGCAAGTAAATGCCAAGAAGTTGCGATTGTTATCTCCACGCTTAAGGCGTGGGAAAGACAACCCCAGCCAATCTCGGACTCTCAGTTAACAATTATTATAGCAGTACAATAATTTGACCCACTCCACGCAGGGAGGTAAAAGGCCACATGTGGGGCCCGTGAATCACGACAATAGGGTTGACGGACAGCATCTTGATGTCACCCGGCGGTGCCGAACACGCATTTGTGGTGCTGTCTGGACGGCACGATCTACGGGTCCGTGGGGCCCACGGACCGCCCCAACCTCGGGCTCTGGTGGGGTGGGACCCGCTGTGATGGGGACCCATGGTGGCGCGCTTCCCTAGACGGTGGTCGGCCGGAAGTACCAGTCGGAGGCCAATCGGCTCCGATCGCCAAGTTGTGGAATTATTGTCCACGGACTGAAGCTTCTATTTTTCAGCGCGCGCTCCGGCGAGATCACACGTTGCGACCAATCCTGATGTCGGATCGAAGCACAGGAGGTACCACTGGAAAGCTCTCTTGAAGTACTTAAATCTAGACCTAGAGAGATGAACTGGATCTACACGGATCTGGCCTTAAACTATTTTTGAAGTTTCTGTTGCACAGTACCTGAACTCTCAGAACTGCAGAGCAGTTTCCTGAGAACTGCCTTTGACCGTAAACAAAACATCCGATTCAGATGTCGACCTCTTCATGAAAGTTATGGAGGGGAGAGAGAGGAAAACGATAATAGTTCTTGTGAAGGGATTGGTGGAGGCCTCGATTTGATATGGATTTTACGGTGACTGTTGATCGGATCTGGACATTGGCTAACAGAACTGTAGATAGATCTGAAGACGATTTTTAGAAAATAGGTGGAGGCCTTTAGAAATTTCACGAAAACTTGGGGATGGAGAGGAAGGTGGAAAGAACTCCTAGTAAATTTGGGAGCTCCAGAAAAAATCAAAAGGTGGGTCAGAGATAGGAAACTTAGGGTGGTTATGGATCTGGACTGACAATAGACAGATCTGGAAAAAACAGGTGGACGAAAATGTAAAAATATGAAATGGAATCTAGATGACCAACAAATTTTTGTGGAACGTGGGGAACACCTCTTAAACACACCCTAAAAATCCTAGCCCAATAAGACGTCGGGGTGGAGAGCAGAAATTCGTAGAAGGCACCTCTGTTCTGGATGGATAGAACACCGGCAGCAACCGTGGTGGAGCGATGACGGCACGTGGCGGCGGCGGCGATCACCGGAACTGATAGGGGAGGCTTCACACCTCCAGAATACAGCCTTCCCAACTGTAAAGGGGGGAGAGGGGAGAGAGAGAAGGGGGCGGCCAAGGCCTTGCTCCAAGATTTTCTTCCAATTGAATGCATTAATTCCACTAAAATGAGAAATACAAGGCATTTATATGAATTGCCAAATGACTCAACTACCCCTAGATCTGGGGTTTTGGGCTATAAAAAAAGGAGTAGAACTAATTAGTTCTACACACATTTTACAAAAAATAAAATGGGGTGATAGTGAGAGGGGGCGCCCACTTGACTAGGTGGACAAGGTTGGTGGCCAACCTTGACAATTTAAGCCAATTGTCCCCCACTTGGCCCACTCTTCTAGAAGCCCACCATTGGAAGGTTGACTGACCCCACATGGGCCCTAGGAGTGAGGTGGATCAATGGGAGGAGGGATGGGGGTCCCGTGGGACCCGGGTGGTCCCATTTTGCACATAAACCCTTATTACAATACGGATTACAAACCAAATAAAGACAAATAAAAACACATTACACACAAATAAGTCTTAGTAAATGTGATAAACGCCGAGACTCAAGGGAGAGTCTCCAGACTGTCTCCGAGCCAGATGGATGCCGAAGTGGCTCGTGTGGTGCTCCGCGTGCAGTACCGGTGCCTTGCCGACTCGTGCCGCTCGTGTGCTCTGGTGTCCGCACCAACCACCAAGCTAGAAGTCGCAAAGGGGTCCAACCTCCACCCTCTCTAGCCGGCCAGAGGGGATGGGACACGTGCTAGGGATTGCTGACCTGCAAAACGACGTAAAAACACAAAGAGAAAACTTAGATTAGAACTGAATGGTGTAGTAAATGCCAAAATAATGTGAAATGAACATGAATAAGTGGAAAGTGGGATACCTGGGAGACCTTAACCTAGGGTGTAAAAAAAACGTAGGTGGGTGTGTGCATGGCAATGAAGATGAAGAGAAATGTGGGGAGAAAGTAATGAAAGTAATGCATGCAATTAGAAAGTGGACAAAACTATCAAACACAAAAGACTCAAAAACTAGACTACTCCCTGAACCGGAGGCTTGTATGGACGTGGAAAGCCTCCCTCCTTGGTGCCTAGTCGCTCAAGAATGCGGCAGGGCTTCGCCGTCGACCAAAAATCTCCCCCCTTTTCTACCCGGCCTTTAGGGTCTATTTATAGAGCACCTAAAGTCCTAGCTCGAAATTAGGGTTTCGAGGCATTTTCAGGTCGAGATAATCAAAGGAAAATCGTAGATAAACAGACTATCTCTTATCCAGTCGAAACGGCACTCAAAATGGTTGATTATCCGCGGAGAAAATGATGGGAGAAGTTGGGGATAAAACCACAGATAAAAGGGATAAAATCGGTTAAAATTTAGCATTCGAACTGATGAACGGTCTTACGATAGACCGCTCAACTGGTTGTGCGGTCATCTCTTGGCCGTCCAACCTCGTCGGTGGAAATTCAAAATAAATAGAAAATAATCCAAATTATCCACTGAACTGACCGAAACCTTCATCGTTGGACTCTCATAGATGAACGGCTCAGATGAGACCGTTCAAACGTTGAGCGGCCAAAGGCAAACCGTTCTAGCCTTGTCGGTGATAAATAGATTAATTGGATAATTATCTTAGAAAACCCTTAAGCGCAGGACTCTGAGAGAAGGGCGGTCATAACCCGTCCGTCCATCAAGTTGAACGGCCAGAATAGGACCGCATAAATACTTGTCGGCGAAAATTCAGAAAATTAACCAAAATATTTTAAAATAGATGGACGGTCCAGAGGCAACCGCACATGGATTGAGCGGCCAGGGATGAACCGTACATGCACATGGGCGCTTGAAACTTATAGAAAAGCCAAATCAACCAAAACCAAGGCCCGTTAAGCCCTGAATCAACTTGGACCTAACCAAGGAGGGAGGCTACCCATAAAACTGGCCCAAAGCATGCCTGAAAATAGCCCCAACGGGTGATGGATCACTCGAGACATCAACAAATGGGAGTAAGAGGAACGACTCAACTTATTGGCATAAAACGGGTGTCCATAGATGCCCCTCCTTAACGCCCTCTTTGCAGGGGAGCGAGCGGAGGTGAAGCGAAAGTGACATGGAACATGGAGATGAAGCGGAAATGCAGTGGAGTGGACCGGAAAAGCGGGCGTTAAGGTAAAACGACACCCATTTTTAACCAACAAGTGACAGGAATCTTCCGAAAAACTCTGAACCAAACGTAAGGAATGATAAAACCAAAAGCGACACCAGTCTGGAGGAACTAAACGAAATGAAATAAATCGACAAGACTAACCTCATGGGGGACACAATCCCGCGGTCCAATGAGGAGGCCAAAAGTAGGCAGCAAAAGTAAACGAAACAGGCTAAAGCTCCAGACGGGGACCTCTTAATCAACCAAACCAAGCGAATCGACCAAAGAGAACCTTCCAACTCAGAGTGGAATTAGTTCCTCTTACGTAAACACTGAACACATAGCTAACCATTACTGATGGGACATTCTTCAAGACAACCATGGGTCATGAAAGCTCAAAAAGATGCGTATGATGCATGCTGGGCTAAAATAAAAGAAATCGTTAAAACCAATGCAAAGAAAGATTAAAATATAAAATATTCGAGAATAATACTGCTAAGCTGAGAAAATCAGAGTCAAGATACCATCCGCAACCACAGCGTGCAGGATAGAACCATCCTCCCCGGGACATCCCAACCTAACGGCCTATCCGAAGATTAAACACGTGAACCTGGATCATCATCATTTTTGTTAAAGGGGAACATCAGATCCTGGAACATGTAGATAATCAACTAGTTCTCGAGATAATATAGCATAGTACCATATAGTAATGCAGTAAGGTGATAAGGATAGAAGTCCATACCTGACTTACCTGTGCAGGTGAAACGGCAAGTTTTTGGATTTTCTTTTTTGGATTTTTTTGGATTTTCATGAATAAGACAAACAAGATAAGCATAGCGAATATAAACATAATGACAAATAACATGACATAACATGATGGATGGAAACAACACAACGAGACGAACAAGCACATAAGCAAAGGCATAAACAGGCAATACGTATGCATGAACATGGTGTGACAGGACAACAATCGGCAGGACAACACACGGTTGAGATAAGAACATGACAGATCACACAGTTGGGACAACACACGGAACATGGAAGGACGATTATCAACATGTGCAAGATAACCAGCAACATGTGGCGAGGAACAAAACAACAAGCGTGTGGGACAACACGGTGGGACATGGTCACGAGACAAGGACATGGCGGGACAAAAGACATGACAAAGCGCGATCTTCAATCAAAATCCAAGATCAAAATGATGCAGAACCGCCAGGTTCATAATCGTGAGGCAAAGCCCTCTCATAAAGATATGATCATTGTAGACAAAAGCTGAGAAAGACATAAGCTTTAGAACAGATCGAGATATAAGATTGAAGAAGGACAGAACAGATCAGAAGATGTGGACAGGAGATAGAGCACAAAGATATAGCAAGGAAAGGTTGAGTACCTGCAACCTGCACACTTAGCAAACAGATCACGTATCTGTCCTCAAGATAAAAAAATGCATACAAATAAAAGACATATTTTTAGATTTTTGTAATTTTTTGATTTTGACATATTTTATATCTGATTTTTTTGGATTTTGACATATCGAATTTTATCTTTTGATTTTTGACATTACCTCATTTTTTTGGATTTTGATATATCTCACTTTTTTTAAAAATTTTGACAATATCTCTTTTTTTTTATTTTTGAAAATACCTCATTCTTTTTTTTGAATTTTTGACAATATCTCATTTTTTTGGATTTTTTGAAATAGCAATATGCAGTACCCAAGATGGGCTTAAACTACTGGCTAGGGATCGTCGTCCCTCCCCTCTCATTAAAGACTTCCCTTAAGTAGGGTGTGCATGTGAAGGTGGCTTACCACAACCAACTGCCTCTAAAGAACGGTGCCCCTACTAAGGCCATACCCGAGATACAACCCAACCTAAGAGGGAGAAGTGGAAGAATAATTGGAGACAAGCTTTGTGCAGGATGTGAGATATCAAGGCTTGACTTCCTTCCAAGGCACTACCCCTCAAAGAGTAGGTCTGTTGCGCTGGGATTTTGTGTCTTTGATTTTTAGACCCATATTTATCAGGCACGCATGCGACCGGGCTCATGACGTCCCGCGGGGAACTGTACTGCCACTCTTGTCATGCCTTTGATTCATAATTTTGCATATTGATTCATTTTCTCATTTTGGTAGCCCTTATTGGCCAGATATAGCATGAAAGCTCACTTTTGAGGGTCAAGACTGCCCCTATTTGAGACCTCTCTCGTATTAGGGAGCGCCTAGGTTAGTCATCTTATCCATCAATCTCTTGCCCCTGCACTTGGCTGAGCAGAGAAAAGAAAACACCTTTGTGCATACCCAAAGTATGGCCAAAGTAGCAACGGTGCGCCTCAGAGAGATCGGCTATGGCTTGACGTGTAGTGTGTGAAAAAATCCATACTCAAAGGTCACCCTCAACAATCGGGGAAAGAAACTAGACTCCCAGTGCGGAGTTATCACCAGCCTAAGGGATGCTACAGAAGCTACTCATTTTATTTGACTAATTCAGTAAATTCAACTAAAGCCACTCAACCATGTTGAGGAACCAACGTTATAAGCATGTACATGAGTAATAAGAGTAATAGCAATGATAACATATTCTTGCACAAAATAACAATACCTTTGCAAATCCATGGCGCGGAAATCGGCATCCTGAAGCGAACATGATCATCGAGCTTTTGATCAGCACGAGCTTTATATTGCCTGCTTGCCAGGATAAAAGGGTGAAAATGATAGCAATGTGTAGATATTCCTTGACATGGAGGAGCGGCAGACATCAAACTGGACGAAGAAGAAATAAAAGGAAGAGAGACGAGGGCTCGAACTGCCTCGTTAAGGCACAGAGGCCCTGATAACAAAGAACCAAATACAGAATAAACAAGGATTAACTGAGATCAAGGCGGGCTAAAGCCTCGAAAATAGCATGAAAAAGGGTAATGACCCCGAAAGGGTGAGGAGGAAAGAATAGAAAGACGATGAAAAGATAGCTGTGAAGATAAGGAATAAGAAGAATGATCATCCGACGTGGTCGGAGAAGAAGAGTAGCGATCACCCGCCAGAGGCGGGGAAGAAAATACATGAACACTCGACAAGGTCGGGAAAAAGAAATGGAAACCACTCGACAAAGTCGGGGAAGGATCAGAAAAACCGCACAAGGAATCCCCAACAGGGTCAGGGGAAAAGGATGAGAAGCAAAATCCGGGTGTACCTGGGGAGAAAAACTAGAAGTTGCCCCTGGCTCAGGGGAAGAGGAGGACATAGGCCGACACCTAGGATGGTAAGGATAGGAAAAGATGGTGGAAACATAGTCAGGTGGTGGAAGGTACACCACCAAAGGATAAGAACCGAGCAGAAGAAAAGATGAATGGACAGAAGAATGAGAGTAGGAAGTGGACCCCCAAGTGTGCAACTGACGGCCCTTGAACTTATGCCGTCGCCTCTTATTAGCAGAAATCTTCTTGAAACAATGCCGCCTGGCACGGACTTGGCCTCTCGGGCTCCTTGTCTTGCAATACTTTCTCAAATAACGGGCCCATCTGATAAGCGGCCTAGCCCGATGATGAACATGCAGCTTCATCGAGATGGTTGCCCCTAGCTGCGCGGTGCTAACCTCAGAAGGACATTCCAGAACAGTTAACTCCTTGGGATGAGCATCAGGAAATAGTGGAGTTTTGTCATTCGGCACTAGAAACATAAGATTCGGCAACTCCACTCGGCAATCGGGCATGAAGCACAACTCCCTTGCTAAAAGCGCAGGACGGAACTGAGGGAGGGTGATGCGCAGCGTTGACGTGGCCGCCTCACCAATAAACCGAGGGAGATGAGATAGACAATGTAGAATGCCCCTGGTCAATCTCGAGGACACAGCCAATTGCCCTTTGAATGCTAGATTCATTAGATTTCTGGCGGCCGTGTGGGTTAGCACCATCCGGGCAGAAAACTCTTCTGGGCCAGTGAATTGAATAGCAATCAAGCGAGAGGTGATAACAACATCGACAGTGAATTCTCCCGCGAGCAAAGAGATTGCCACCGGCCTCGCTTTTGAAGAAACCGGCACCAGTGCATAGGAACTCTTCTTGACAACCGTCTTCATAGCAAATGCATGCTCATTCCCCCTAGAATAGCCAGGAACCAGGACTCGGACCGGCATGCGGCAAATGCAATCTTGAAGCTTGTTATGCATAATCAAAACCTAGCTCGGCACTTTTCCTTCCTGGGGACTAGACCCGAGGGGCACCAAAGGTAGCGGGTACCTGCTCCGCGAAGTGGGAAGTGGTAGAGGGATGTTAGAAGGAGGAGGTTTGAAGGGCGCGGATGGTGATGGTGCAATTGATGAGGGAATAATGATGATGATGGGCATGGGTGGAGGTAAAGGCAAAAGTGGGGGTATGGGTTTAGGGTCGGCCTGCTCGGGCTCAGAGGACGATGGCAAAAGAAGTGGCATCGGTCGCGGGGATGGTTGTGAAAGTGACGGTGGTAGCAAAGGTGATGAGGGTGGTAAAGGGGGTGATGGGGATGTTGAAGGTAATCGGAATGATGGAGATGACGGTAGGGGTGGGGAACAAGGAGGAGAGGAAGGTAGTGGCGTATTGGGGGAAGTGGCGGGTGATGGCGCTCTTCGACGTATCTTTACAACACATCGAGAGGCGTTGGGAACAGGTGTGGTGGTGGAAACGGAGGGTGAAAGAGAGGTTGCCCGAGCGGAAGCTAGGGTAGGTAAAGGTGGTGGAGGAGATGGGATAGAGGAGGAAGTGGGTAATGGAGCAGGTGTCTTATCAACTGAAGAAACACCAGGGTGCCCCTGGTCTTGACGTGGAGACGGTTGCCTAGGCGGCACGGCTTGCTACTGCTGCTGCTTGCTGCTGAGATCTGAAATAACTTGGCGCATGATAGCCCAATCAATAAACTTCTTTTTTTCCAAACTGTAAACGAGTTCCTGGAACTCGGGGCAGTTCTCAACCACATGCCCCTGTTGACGATGGAACTCACAGAACTGGAGCAAATTCCTGACCGCGGGTCGGCAAGGCATAACCGGAGGGAGCTGCAACGCATGAGCGGCCATCAGAGCCCTGAAAACGTCTGTAAATGATTCCGACAACGAAGAGTGAGAAGCCTGCTTTGGGCAAGGTGGATGCCGAGGGGTATGAAAAGGTAATGGAGATGGTAGCAGAGGTTGTGTAGGTATGGGGAATTGCGTAGGTGAAGGCGGAGGGCTAAAATGACGTGGAGGCATTGAGGGAGTGGGAATGTAATGGACGACATCTACTCGCTCCGGGTGTAGTGTTTCCTTGACCGGAAGTGGAGAGGTGTGGTGAAATAAAATAGCGGAGGGCTGACTCTTGGAGGGATGTGATGTGGAGGCATATGGGTGTGTGGCAGCGGAGGGTCGACTCGTGGAGGGATATATAATGGAGGGTTGACTCATGGTGGATGGGGAATAGAAGGGATATGTGGAAGGTGACGGTGGAGGAGACTCATGGTCAAAGGAAACTAGGAGTTGTTGGCTAACGAAGCGGGCTCAATTGTAAAGCTGTTGCCAGGATGTAATATCATTCAGGGCTAAGATGCACCTGAGCTCGGGCATTGCATTAGAAATAACCATCTTGATCTGCTCGCCCTCCGGAATATGCCCCGAGACTTACGCGGCTAGGTGATGCCAGCGATCGGCAAACATGGAGAATTCCTCGTCGGACTTCATCTTTTCTTAGGCCAAATCAACCAAAGAATGTCTGGGCCCAACCTGGTCCTGATATTGCTAGATAAATCTTGCTTGAACGGCTTGAAAATTCATTATCTGCTCTTGCGACAATGTGAAGAACCAATCCTTGACCGAGCCCTCTAAAGATAGGCCAAACAAATAGGCCATCAAGTGTTGATCACGCTGGAACTGGGCCGACTCATATAAGAACTCCTTCAAATGGACATAGGGGTCACCGACTCCACCATAGCGACGATAATCCGGAATCTGTTGAAGTGGTGGAAGTTAAATACCTCGGAATGCAAATGGGATGTCCAAAGAAGTTTGGGGACTGATTTGTCGTTGTAATTCATCAAACTGGCGTTGGGCCTGAGCGATCATTTCGTCGGTAGGAAGAGTCCGAGAAGGATATGGGCCAGCTTGAGCAAGGGATGATGAATTTAGACATGGATAATGTTGATGGGCCGGATAAGGGGATCCGACCTGAGAAGAAGGAAAGCCAATTCCAGGAATGAGGGAACGCATGGGCTTGGAAGAATTATGTACGTGGGAATGAGGATTGATTGGGCCAACAGCAGCACGGGCGGGATAAGAAGGCACGTTAAAGGAATAGGATCCAACGGAGGAATAAGGAGACGGGCCCGCATGGGAAGAGGAATCCACATGGGGGTAAGAAGACGGAGAAGTATAGGAATAAGGTATAGGGGCTCCATGGGGAGAATGGAGACTTTATACACTGAATTTCAAATGAATATAAGGATGGGAATGAATCTAAGACAAATGCAGCTAAATGGAGACACACGAAGATGAACTATATCTAATGAGCCTAATCTGACAAAAAGATGCAAAAGATGACACTATGCAACATACAATGGAGGAGAGAGATGAGAAAAGAATCAACCAATTATATAAACAAATTCCAAGTGATGCGCGAAGATTTTTATAAGTTCTCTTTTAGTTCCTTAGTGGATTAATTAAAATGGGAATTTACTCGACCACAAGGTACCTAAACAGGGTGAGAATGGAGAACTTGCAAACTCTAAAGGACTCTCTCTCGCACAAATGCAGACCCTAGACTGGGAGGTGGTATGGTACAACCTGCCCGGCGTCCGTGTGGGAATCCACGGCTCACGGGGACTTACGGAGGTCCTCGGCAAGGTCCCCTAGTCGGCTCCAAGGAGTATGGAGACGAGAGGAAACCCTACCTCGGTAGGAATGTGACTAACTATGAATGAAATGCATGAATTCTATGTGCACCGGAGTGCATGCAAGATCTAGCCTAGAAACTAACAAGCAATGACCAAAATAAACATGCGAGGATGAAAGCGAGTAGGCAGCAACAACATGTAACCAGGGGAAGATCAGTAAATGGCACCAAGGAGAACAAATACAATATAGATATGGCAATCAAAGAAACCTCAGGTGCACTATGGCATCAGAAGGACGGTCTGTGGGAGACCGCACAACAAGATAGACGGTCTGGGGTGGACCGTATGATCCAGTGAGTAACGACAAAGTAACAGGAGAATCAGAAAATGATAGAATGAAAGAGACAGAAATCAGAAGCGTACTAGGATGTGTGGTCTATTGACTACCGCATAAGCGCTAGAACGGACCTAAAACAACCGCGTGACAGTAATCCGGCCAACAGCATAAAGGCAGAGGCATACCTGAGCCAGCAAGATGAACAGCCAAGCACAGGCCGTATGGAAGATGAACGGGTGGTGAGAGACCGCTCACGACAGTAGGCTTGCAGAAGAGATGGAACTGTTCATAGAGAGGAACAGTTGCTTTACCGCCGCACATCATTTGGATGGCTCATGGAGAGCCGCGCAAGTTCCAGAGGACAGACAGCCGTGATCAACCTGAAACCACTTCGAAAAAAGGACTAACAAAGCAAAAGAGAAGGTCAGCAAGTCATTAGCACGATGGGCACTAGGTGTCCCACCGTGATTGCCAAAAAATGGGCTGTTGATATATTTCTCCTCCCGTCCGTTTCTTCCAATGTCTTCCCAATATCTATTCTACCATATCCGATATGAGAAACGAATGAAGACAGAAGGAAAGGGAGGAAATAAAACCTGTGATTGCCACCAAAGTGCCGAAAGTGATGAACACGCTGTGCCTTGGAAAGAGGGAGAGACACTCGCCTGGCCTACAGCGCTGGGAAGATGAACAGTTCAGGTATAACTGCCTAAAGCATACACGGTCTTACGATAGACCGTTTAAGCATGCTGTAGAAGATGCGGGATGAAGCGCTCCTGGAAGTTGAACGGCTCTGGCACGATCACAGGAAGAAGAAGGACGGTCCACGTAGCACCGCACGTCTCCTTGAACGGCTAGTAGAGAACCGCGCAAGACCACCAAGCCAGAAGTCGCAAAGGGGTCCAACCTCCACCCTCTCCAACCGGCCAGAGGGGATGGGCCACGTGCTAGGGAATGCTGACCTGCAAAACGACGCAAAAACACAAAGAGAAAACCTAGATTAGAACTGAATGGTATAGTAAATGCCAAAATAATGTTAAATGAACATGAATAAGTGGAAAGGGGGATACCTGGGGGATTTTAAACCCCTAGGGTGTCAAAAAAATGTAGGTGGGTGTGTGCATGGCAATGAAGATGAAGAGAAATGTGGGGAGAAAGTAATGAAAGTAATGTATGCAATCAGAAAGTGGACAAAACAATCAAACACAAAAGACTCAAAAACTGGACTACTCCCTGAACCGGCGCCTTGTTTGGACGTGGAAAGCCTCCCTCCTTGGTGCTAGGTCGCTCAAGAATGCGGCAGGGCTTCGCCGTCGACCAAAAATATCCCCCCTTTTCTACCCGGCCTTTAGGGTCTATTTATAGAGAACCTAAATTCCTAGCTCGAAATTAGGGTTTAGAGGCATTTTCAGGTCGAGATAATCAAAGGAAAATCGTAGATAAATGGATTATCTCTTATCTAGTCCAAACGGCACTCAAAATGGTTGATTATCCACGGAGAAAATGATGGGAGAAGTTGGGGATAAAACCACGGATAAAAGGGATTAAATCAGTTAAAATTCAGCATTCGAACTGATGAACGGTCTTACGATAGACCGATCAACTGGTTGTGTGGTCATCTCCTGGCCGTCCAACCTCGTCGGTGAAAATTCAAAATAAATAGAAAATAATCCAAATTATCCACTAAACTGACCGAAACCTTCACTGTTGGACTCTCATAGATGAACGGCTCAGATGAGACCGTTCAAACGTTGAGCGGCCAAAGACAAACTGTTCTAGCCTTGTCGGTGATAAATAGATTAATTGGATAATTCTCTGAGAAAACCCTCAAGCGCAGGACTATGAGAGATGGGTAGTCATAACCCGTCCATCCATCAAGTTGAACGGCTAGAATAGGACCGCATAAATGCTTGTCGGCGAAAATTCAGAAAATTAACCAAAATATTCCAAAATAGATGGACGGTCTAGAGGCAACCGCACATGGATTGAGCGGCCAGGGATGAACCGTACATGCACATGGGCGCTTGAAACTTATAGAAAAGCCCAATCAACCATAACCAAGGCCCGTTAAGCCCTGAATCAACTTGGACCTAACCAAGGAGGGAGGCTACCCATAAAACTGGCCCAAAGCATGCCTGAAAATAGCCCCAACGGGTGATAGATAACTCGAGGCATCAACAAATGGGAGTAAGAGGAACGACTCAACTTATCGGCATAAAACAGGTGTCAACATCGGGTCTCTATGATTCTTCTTCCCCGACCCTGTCAGGTGTCTATGATTCTTATTCTCGACCGCGTCGGATGATTCTTCTTCTCCTCTTTCTACTCACTCCACTTCACCCTTTCGGGGTTCTTGCCTTTTTTCATGCTTGTTGTAATATATGGGTTAAAGGCTGAGATTCAGAGGGGGGGTGAATGAATCCCATTTAAAAATTTAATTTTATTTAAAACTATCTCAGAAGGATTCACGCAGAAATAACACTAGGATGCTCAACAAAGCAGATAGTCTATTGAAGTTCACACTCGAACACTTAGCAAGCATCAAATACTAAAAGGAAAACTTAGTGCAGCAAATGGCAAGTACTAAGATCTACTGCAGTGAAACCCACTACCACTATCTTAAATACTCAAATCAAAAATGCCTTTGCAGAATGAGCAGTATAAATCAAGAACGCAATGAGCTAGACCCCAAATGTGTTTGCCCTGTGAGGGAGGTAGAAGATAAGGAATGCACACACAAAGCAAACCACAGCACAAAAGATTTTTAAGTGGTTCGGCCAGACACCAATATGCCCACGTCCACCCCTCACTCAAGCCGAATGAGGATTCCCTTGCAAACTGCAAGAAGCAGACTCAGTCTGCAAACAAACACTGCCTAACAGCTTGCCCTGAGGGAGATAAATCCCTCAACACTGATCCTGCACCCCACAAGATCTGAACCCTGACCTTGCAGCCCACAAGATCAGAACCGGAAGACCAATCCTTCCTTCCTCCAAATCGGAGGGAACCCACGAGCAACTTCCCGTTACTCGCAACCGGAGACTATGTCTCCCTTCCCTTGAATGCATAGGAGGAACCCGACCTCTATCTAGGGGATCGGAAGAACACTAAAGCAAATGGAAAAGAACAAACAAAAAGACAAAAAGGAAAGCAATCAGAATGTAGCTCAAATGAGCAGGATGGCTCTGGATTTGATCCACGAGACCAATCTTGAAACAGATCTTCAAATAACGCACTGGCTACACACTCTTCGTTCTTCTCACGGCCTTCTTCTCTAAACTCTCGCTTGTTGCATCCCTACGGTTTTGATGATGTCTCACACTATAAATCAATATGTTTCTATCTCTAGATTAATTCATGCTTCATCACTAAGGACAGTACAGTTCATGTGGTTGTCATATAGACATGCATTACTTGATCAACTCTATACACTGCCAGCATACTTGTTCAAAGTCTCTGCATTGTAGTCTGTACATTGGCCATGTCTGTACAGAGTCGTTTGCATCAAGTCTACACATCCTATTTGCACGCAAGACTTCAGAGTCTATACATCGCACAGCATGCAGTCCTAGAAGTCTATACATTGCATCATGTCTAAAGTCCATACATTGTCTCAGTGTCTCATACTTCGTCTACACTGTCTAGCACACACACTGCATATAGGCAAAGTCTGCACATTGGTAGAGTCTATACTTCGGCCTGGCACTCGCTAAGTCAATTCATCGCTCAAAGTCTGTATAGTCCAAGTCTGTACATCCATCGTCTCACTCAGCGTCTCATTCAAGTCTATACATTACAGAGTCTGTACAGAGTTTTCACAAGTCTGAATGCTTCTAAGTCTATACATCGTTTATGAAGTCTGTATAGCAGTGCATTCCTTGAAAGCAAGTCTATACATTGCGTTGGTGGCAAGTCTATACATTGGGCTGTAGCTTGCACGAAGTGAAGTCTATACATTGGTTCAGGGTTTCCAAGTCTGTACACTGGTCCTCAAGCGTTGTAAGTCTGTACATTGGTGCTTTCCCAAAGTCTATACATTGTGAACCTTCAAGTCTGTATAGACTTTGCTTCGCTCAAGTCTGTACATCGTCCAGTTGTCTTTGGCAAGTCTTCACATCGTGAAGTCTATACTTTCAATTGCCTTGCTGTGCTCAAGTCTGTACAGCCTTTCCCTTGCAAGTCTTTACATCAGATACGCATGTCTATACATCATGTTAGCAGTTCAGATTGTTGTATAGTGGACAGCGGATCTAGAGGGGAGGGGTGAATAGATCAGCCCCACTTCTCGCAATGCGGCCCTCTATATAGCTAGTTAAAAATGAATTGCAGCGGAATAGAAACTAGCTTCAAAGTATGCTATGATTCGCTTAGCAAGATAAGTAACTAATATATTGATTCGAACCTAAGCATGCATCTAGAACGAATCAATCACATAAACAAACCATAATATGAAGGATTTTAAGGTGGTTCGGACTGAATCCTCAGCCCTACGTCCACCCCTCACCAAAACCCGATGAGGCTTCACTTGTGCAGCGCACCAAACAGCAAATCGGAAACTACCGATTGCCTTCCTACTCACCACCTGGTAGGGACGTCAACTACAAATTGGAAAACCCTCCAATTGCTTTCCTACTAACCACCGGTAGGGATGAATCACACTTTCAATGTTTAAACAATAATGAAAATGAAACAAATGTGAAGGAACTAAAACAAGAGATTGAGTTATGAGTGAAAATGAATTGGCCCTTGTATGGAATGTTGATCAGCAACAAGGCTCCTCTTGGCTTCAACTCAATCTTCTTGATTCACCCTTGATTGGATGAATGTTCTTCACGGAGTACTGTTCACGTGAACAGTACCTCTTCCTTCAATTCTTCTCTCTTGATCTTCTCTTTGAACTTCTTTGAATGAATGAAGGAGATGATGAAGCTACCTTGAATCTTGATTGCTTCTTTAGCTTCTAGGAGTTTGAATACTTGAAATATCACCTTGAATGAACTTGAAAGAACTTGAATGGATGAAGATGATTTCCCTTGAAGAACTTGAATCAAACCGGCTTCCTTGGATCACTTTGATAGCCTTGCTTTAATGTAATCTTCCTTGAAGATTGCTGGCTTTGATTTGAGCTTGATTCCCCTTTGATTGGATGAAGAACACCTTCACGAACTACTGTTCACGTGAACAGTAGCTCATCTCCAAGCTCTCTTGCAACCTCCCTTGCAGCCACCCTTGTAACCCCTTGAAGCATTAGGGTTTCCAACCCTCTTGTATTGGTTTTATAGACCTTGAATGGTCTATGGACACCCCCTAGACCAGATCCACAATTTGTGGGGGATTAGGTGTCTTTAGGATTAAACAAATCAATGTTGAATGGCTCTTTTCGAAGTTGGAAACAAAGTCAAAAATGAAGGCTCGGGGCTGGCGGTCGACCTACAGCTTCTGGCGGTCGACCGCCACTGAAACACATACAACCGGGCGATCCCTGGGAAAACCGGTCGACCGCCACTGGCTGGCGGTCGATCGCCAGCTGCCAGAACTGCAGCTGGGCGGTCCCTGGCTGGGGCGGTCGACCGCCAGCTGGGCAGAACCCGGGTCACCCCGGGTCGGTCCGTTGGCCGCACCAGCTCCGTCGCTTGAGTCCGTTAGCTGCCCGTTCATGTCTGTGGCATCGACCTTGATTGTCTTGAAGTTTTATTACTGAGTCTTCAAGCCAAATTTTGTTCTGGGGGCTCCGCCCCCGGAAACCCCCGCAAGGGGCGCTGCCCCCTTGACCCCCGCGACCTGACCGGGCAGGTCGATCCCCGTGACCTGACCGCGCAGGTTGATCCGCGTGCGAGGGCGCAACATTGAGCTTTCATGTGCATATCTGTCATGAACAAAACATCACATATGTCAGTCATAAGATAGTGGAAAAGAACAATGACTTATAGTGTTTAGCCATTATCAAAACCAAGAGTACCAAATGACTCATATGATCATAGATTGATGTCGAATGACCTAATTGATCACATGATGACTCAAATGACTACATGGGCATAACATTCTCCCCCTTTTTGATTATGGCAACACTGTGAGTCATTATGGGATGGGAATGTCTAAAATGGCATAAGTTATAACACATACCACATTTGCAGCTCAAGAATCATGATAGTAATAGCATGTGAATGCAATTATGAATGCTACGCTATGGGACATGAGCAGCTCAAGATCCATGAATTAAAGCATGTGAATGCACATATGACACATGACAATGCGATGAAATTATGCAAACCCCATCACATGCACAAACGCACATAAAGGTTTCTCTCCCTTGGACTCAATGCACTCTCCCCCTTTGGACAACACTTATGACATAGCTCTTCTCTCTAATGAAGGACTCACACAAAGAATTCTCCCCCTTTGCCAACAGCAAAAAGGAGTGATTAAGGAAACTGTTTGTGAGACCAGAGCTGAAAGGAGTGAAGAGCAAGCCATTATATGCAAAACTGAAGCATGCCATAAGCAACATATATGGTTCAAAGCTAATGAAATCTGAGATCATCAAAAGAGTTCGAAAAGCAGCTACATCCAAGATTTAATAGAAATGAACCAAATGTGCATATCATGGCAGTGTTTAACCGTCCTTTGTCTTATATATCCATATTCAATAACCACTAAGGGAAGAACACAAGAACTAGTATTGAGGCTAAACAATCATGACTAAAGCATAGAATTGTATGATTGAAGCAAGAGGTTTCATATTTTGATTTCCAATATCTTTTGAATTTGAAGGCACATGACTCATATTGTACGAGCAATCAAGTCTAGTACACGCCTCCTAGCCGTAAGAATACACGTTGTTTAGACGCCAGTATTCCTAGGTATTTGGCAAGACTGACTGTCATGCTGCAAGATGAACAGAGATAGCAAAGTCACGTCATGACATATCCAAACTCATTTCATTGATGAGAAGATATGTTTCTCAGCAATTATGCCATTGCTCTGCCTAGAGTCCAAAAGTTTTAAGACAGAGATAACAGGGGCACATCATGACATATGCATTTGTCACTTGATTTGATGACATGACATGTTTCTCCGTGCAACAATATCATTGCTCTGTCAGAATGATTTTCAGGAATTCCAGCTCATCAAGATGTTTAGAAACAATACTAAACTCTAGAGTATCACCAAGATTGCCGTAAAGTCTGGATTTTCAGATTTCAGGATAGTCATGCAAAGCACAATATGCAATCGTTAGTTAAGGTCTATTAAATCCACATAACATAGATGATTTCAAAAGAAATATTTCAGAACTGCAAAGAACTCATTAAATCTGAACCATTTTATGGAATGAACAATCATCAAGGCACATAATAGAGAGCTCTTACACCATATATTCGCTAGTCTCATGAGCTCATATTCAGACTGTGAGCCAAGAAATGTAGATTGCGAGAGGTTAAGAGATTCAACAAAACTCCCCCTAAGGATATGCAATGGATGCACGAAGGAGTGATGTTTGTAAGCTCATGTAATGATAACAGTCAAGAGGAGAATGACCTGAAACATGCAAGGGTTGTCATGAATTTGGCAGAAATGATGTGCATGACCCAACACATGGTTGTACACTTATTAAATGCAACAGAATGAATTGGAAGCATATGCATGAATGCTGCACAAGGACAACTCCCCCTTACTATATGGCCTATATACGACATTGACGCATGGTACTTGGCGGAGGTGAAACCTCACACATATTGAGTGCTTCGTGACAAGCATAACTTGCCCTTCCATACATCAACATTTGATATACCATTGCCATGCGAGAATGATGCTATGTGACAACATATGCAACACAAACCGTATAATGCATTATGAACATGAACTCAATTCATTATTATGCATCTACATGCAATGCGACACCATATGCAAGATGACATATAAACAATGCATGGACAAATGCAACAACACACAACGAAATGAAACAAGATTATCATATCAAGGTTTGTTGGCCTGAGGTCGGCAAAGACCAAGCTCCCTTCTGAGTGTTGAAAACCTGTCATTACATAAGGGCTTGGTAAAGATATCAGCAATCTGATTCAATGTATCAACAAAATACAGTTCAAAGTTTTTCTTACCGACCTCATCTCTAATGAAGTGATGCCTAATCTCAATATGTTTAGTCCTAGAGTACTGGACTGGATTTTTGGCAAGGTTGATAGCACTAGTGTTATCACACAAAATCGGGACACAACCAAGATCCACCAAGTAGTCTTGGAGTTGGTGTTTAATCCACAACACTTGGGTGCCACAGCTCCCCGCAGCAACATATTCTGCCTCCGCGGTTGAGAGGGCAACCGAGTGTTATTTCTTGGAGGCCCAAGAAACTAAACACCCGCCTAGAAACTGGCAATAGCCACTAGTACTCTTGCGATCCAGCTTGCATCCAGCGTAGTCCGCATCAGAATAAGATATAAGAGATAAATCACATGATGACGGATACACAATCCCAAATCTTGAGTGCCGGCAAGATATCGAAGGATACGTTTGACGGCAGTCAAATGGGATTCTCTAGGACTAGCTTGAAATCTAGCACAAAGGCAAACACTAAACTGGATATCTGGTCGGGATGCAGTCAAGTAAAGCAAAGAACCAATCATACCTCTATAGACCTTTGCATCCACCAATTTACCATTTTCATCCGAATCCAGTGAAGTTGAGGTGCTCATAGAAGTTGCAATGATTTTGCTGTTTGCCATGTCAAATCTTTTCAACAGGTCCTTAATGTATTTGGCTTGATTTATGAAGCATCCGTCTTCTCCTTGGTTGACCTGCAAACCGAGAAAGAATTGAAGTTCTCCCATTAGGCTCATCTCAAATTCGCTAGTCATGAGGTTAGCAAATTCCTCACACATTTCAGATTTAGTAGAACCAAACACAATGTCATCAACATAAATTTGAACAATCAAGATATTTTTACCTTACTTCTTGGTGAAAAGTGTTTGATCTACCTTACCTCGTGTGTACCATTTTTTAATGAGGAATGAGCTTAGTCTCTCATACCAAGCTCTTGGTGCTTGCTTAAGTCCATAAAGCGCCCTGTCTAGCTTGTATACAAAATCTGCATTGTTAGAATTCTCAAAGCCAGGGGGCTGCTCAACATAGATTTTTTCTTTGATCAAGCCATTCAAGAAAGCACTTTTGACATCCATTTGATAAAGCTTTATTCTAAGAGAGCATGCAAAGGCAAGTAAGATTCTGATGGCTTCAAGTCTAGCAACCGGGGCATAAGATTCATTAAAGTCTACCCCAAACTCTTGATTATACCCTTGAGCCACCAATCTAGCCTTATTTCTTATTATCTTGCCATCCTCACTTAGTTTGTTCCTAAAGACCCATTTAGTGCCTATGACAGATTGTGACGAAGGTCTAGGAACAAGATGCCAAACTTGGTTTCTTTCAAACTGGTTTAACTCTTCTTGCATGGAATTTATCCAGTTTTCATCTTTTAAGGTTTCATCAATGTTTTTGGGTTCATGCTGTGAGACAAGAGCAAGTTGATCTAATTCTTCCACAATCTTAAAATGTGACCTTGTTCTAGGTGGGTCATTCAAGCTGCCAAGGACATTCTCCAAGGGATGATCCTTAAGGATTCTAATGTTTGTAGAATCGTTACCTTCTCCTGGAGCTTGATTCCTTGCACTGCTTGATTCAGCTCGGTCACCATCTTCTTTTATTTCTTCTTGTGGAGGATCACTCTTGTCCTTTATGCTTAGGAATTCCCCATCTTCATCCTTTTTCCTGCAAGAGTTATCATTGTTAGAATCATGATATTCATCAAAGGAAACGTGGGGTGATTCTTTCACAGTTTGACTTTTAATGTTATAAATTCTATAAGCCCTAGATCTATCAGAATATCCAAGAAATATACCTTCATCGCTCTTGGGCTCGAATTTATCTAGATCTCTTTTGTCATTATTGTGGATGAAGCATTTTGATCCAAACACTTTCATATGAGAGAGAGAGGGCTTTTTACCTTTTAGCAACTCATAAGGAGTCTTTTTGGTGTGTGGCCTTACCATAGAGCGGTTGATAATGTAACATGCCGAGTTTACCGCTTCAGCCCAAAATCTCCTTGGAAGTTGCCGTTCAGCAAGCATAGTTCTTGCCATCTCTACAAGTGTTCGGTTTCTCCTTTCAACTACACCGTTTTGCTCCGGCGTTCTTGGTGAAGAGAATCGGTGTGAAATGCCTTCATCCCTGCAAAGGTTATATAAGTTAGCATTTTCAAATTCACCACCGTGATCAGATTGAATCTTGGAAAGTTTAAACTCACCATCCTGCTTTATCTTCATGTAGAGTGCCTGAAACTCATCAAAAGCATCATTTTTGTGTGTGAGAAAGAAAACCCATGTGAACCTAGAGAAGTCATCCACCAAGACATATCCATATTTTCTACCACTTAAGCTAGCAGTTCTGGTTGGGCCAAACAGGTCCATATGAATTAGCTCGAGTGGTTTGGATGATGTATTTTCAGATTTTCCCTTGAATGATTTTCTAGTTTGTTTACCTAGGGCACATGCATCACACAATTTGTTTTCTTATTTAAAGGATAGTTCAGGCAAACCTTTTACCATTGAATGCTTCAAGAGTTTATGCAATACATTGTAGCTAGCATGTAAATCCTAGTCTACGATGCCATAACCAAGCAATTTCAGATTTTGGTGCAGCAAGACAAAGGTTTAAATGAGCAGGATCATCTAAGTCAATCATGTAAACATTGTTAACTCTCTTACCAGAAAATTTTACCTTATCAGATTTTAGTTCAAGAATTCTGCATTCATGAGAGTCAAACAACACTTTGTGACCCTTATCACACAATTGACTTATGCTTAGTAGGTTATATTTCAATCCTTCAACTAGCAATACATTTCCAATGGAGTTGGAGAGGTTCTTACCTACATTACATGTTCCAATGATTTTTCCTTTGTTGTTTCCTCCAAATGTGACGTATCCTCCTTCTTTTTCCTCCAAGAGACAAAATTTTAATTTGTCTCCCGTCATGTGTCTTGAGCAGCCGCTATCAAGGTACCACCTGTTATGCATGGCTGCAAGACACTCCTGCACAAGCAATTAAGCAATGGTGTTTGGAACCCAACCACATTTGGGTCCCTTCAAACTTTTAAGAATTTCAAAACATGAAACCATTTCTTTTGGAATCCAAACCTTTTTAACATTCATGCTTTGTTTGCTTGGAGCAGGGATTTGGTTTTTCTTTTCAACCTTGACATTCATTTTCTGTTTGGAGGCTCTTGGTTGGAATTTGTGAAAGTTTGATGAAGTTGATTTATTAACCCATTGAGGCCGTTGGTTGGTTTTGGGTTGAAAGTGATTGTTTTGCCACCTATGGGATTGATGAACACATAAATCACAATTGTCCCAAAGATAGGGTGGTGTTGGCCTATATGAATGTGGAATCCAGTTATGGTGATATCTGGAAGATTGAGCATGCAATGGCCAAGGAAGTGTTGACCTATGCTGCGTGGAAGATCGACCTTTCTTAAGCTTTTGGACAGGCTTTTTGGGAATGTTGGTGACAACCTGTTCAATCTTTTCTTTCCCTTTCTCCTTTTGTTTTTGCTGGTTTTGAGTGGAAGTTGTGTTTGAGGTGGAAGCTTCGGAAGATGAAACAAATGTGACAGTTTTTAACCCAATTGGCCTTTTGTTTGTAGGTTCAAAACCTAACCCTTCCTTGTTGAAGTTCATTCTAGTACCTAGCAATGCATCTAGGTTTTCTCTTCCATCCACAAATTTTTCTAGAGATTGTTGTTTGTCCTCCAACTCTTTTTGTAGGTTTTCAATATTTTGAAGAAGTTGAATATTGACTTGTTTGACAGCTTCATACTTTTCATTGGTAAATTTACTATCTTTTTCATAGCTTTGCATTTTGAGCTTCATGCTATCAATTTCATTTCTCAAATCCTCATTTTCAGTTTCCAAGTCAGCCATTTCTTTTCTTCCTTCTTCCAAATCCTCAATCATTTTCTTAAGATCTTCAATTTCAGTTTCAAGTAGAGCATTCTTATTATCCTTGTCATGATCATGCACAAAGGAATTGATTTTCTTTTTCAATGATTTATTCTCCTTTTTGTACATTTCATATTTTTCCATGAGTTGTATATATGCATCCTCCCAATCATCAATTGTATAATCTTCAAATAGAGAATTTACCTCAGTTTCTTCATCACCTTTGGCCATAAGGCAGAAATCTTCTTTTTCTTTGTCCGAGGAGCTAGTTCCGTCATCACTTTCCTCTTCATCGCTCCATGTGGACACCATGGCCTTGTTCTTCTTCTTGCCCTTCCATTTGTCGGCCTTTTTGAATCTGTCGGGACAATCATTCTTGAAATGTCCTGGTTTATTGCAAGAATAGCAAATGATTTTATCAGGTTTCTTAAAGTTTTCAGAATTAGATTTGAAACCATTTCTTACCTTTGACCTTCCTCTCATGAAGCTCTTACCTTCCTTTCTCAGGAATTTCTTGAACTTACGTGTGAGCATGGCTACGTCATCCTCATCTCGCTCGCTTTCCGAATCCTCACCTTCATCAGAAGAGCCTTGACGGCTGGGCCCTGCTTTAAGAGCTAGGGACTTCTTCTTAGGTGCCTCAGCCTCTTTGTTCTTGAGGTTAATCTCATAGGTCATTAATGACCCAATGAGTTCATCTACCTTGGTGGTTGCGAGATCTCTCGACTCTTCAACCATGGTAGCCTTTGTGTGCCATGCTGCAGTCAGTGATCTGAGAATCTTTCTTACAATTTTCTGTTCTGAATATTTCTTTCCCAAATCAGTTAAACTGTTAGTAAGCACAGTTAATCGAGCATACATATCTTGAATTGATTCATCAGGCTTCATGCGGAACATTTCATATTCAGAAACTAAAATGTTTGCTTTTGTTTCTTGTACCTGAGACGTTCCTTCGTAGATTACCTCTAACTTATCCCACATTAGTTTTGCAGATGCGCAGGTAGCCACTCTTGAGAATTCTACTGGATGGAGTGAGTATTGCATGATGTGTTTAGCATTCCAATTGACAGTGGATTTCCGTATCTGTTCTTTAGTCCACAAGTCCTCATTATTCGTAAGCTCATATGGACCTTTGCTGATCACTCGGCAAAGTTCGTAGTCTTGGGCGCGAATGAACACCTGCATGCGATATTTCCAATAAGGATAGTTAGCTCCAGTAAAGTAAGGAGGCCTATTCACAGCATGTCCTTTGGGTAGAAAACCCTTGGACGTTGATCCACCATTTCCCTCAAGGTCGTTGGACCCCATAATGAGAGATTAGGCTCTGATACCACTTGTTGTGTAGTGGACAACGATCTAGAGGGGAGGGGTGAATAGATCAGCCCCACTTCTCGCAATGCGGCCCTCTATATAGCTAGTTAAAAATGAATTGCAGCGGAATAGAAACTAGCTTCAAAGTATGCTATGATTCGCTTAGCAAGATAAGTAACTAATATATTGATTCGAACCTAAGCATGCATCTAGAACGAATCAATCACATAAACAAACCACAATACGAAGGATTTTAAGGTGGTTCGGACTGAATCCTCAGCCCTATGTCCACCCCTCACCAAAACCCGGTGAGGCTTCACTTGTGCAGCGCACCAAACCGCAAATCGGAAACTACCGATTGCCTTCCTACTCACCACCTGGTAGGGACGTCAACTACAAATTGGAACACCCTCCAATTGCCTTCCTACTAACCACCGGTAGGGATGAATCACATTTTCAATGTTTAAACAATAATGAAAATGAAACAAATGTGAAGGAACTAAAACAAGAGATTGAGTTATGAGTGAAAATGAATTGGCCCTTGTATGGAATGTTGATCAGCAACAAGGCTCCTCTTGGCTTCAACTCAATCTTCTTGATTCACCCTTGATTGGATAAATGTTCTTCACGGAGTACTGTTCACGTGAACAGTACCTCTTCCTTCAATTCTTCTCTCTTGATCTTCTCTTTGAACTTCTTTGAATGAATGAAGGAGATGATGAAGCTACCTTGAATCTTGATTGCTTCTTTAGCTTCTAGGAGTTTGAATGCTTGAAATATCACCTTGAATGAACTTGAAAGAACTTGAATGGATGAAGATGATTTCCCTTGAAGAACTTGAATCAAACCGGCTTCCTTGGATCACTTTGATAGCCTTGCTTTAATGTAATCTTCCTTGAAGATTGCTGGCTTTGATTTGAGCTTGATTCCCCTTTGATTGGATGAAGAACACCTTCACGAACTACTGTTCACGTGAACAGTAGCTCGTCTCCAAGCTCTCTTGCAACCTCCCTTGCAGCCACCCTTGTAACCCCTTGAAGCATTAGGGTTTCCAACCCTCTTGTATTGGTTTTATAGACCTTGAATGGTCTATGGACACCCCCTAGACCAGATCCACAATTTGTGGGGGATTAGGTGTCTTTAGGATTAAACAAATCAATGTTGAATGGCCCTTTTCGAAGTTGGAAACAAAGTCAAAAATGAAGGCTCGGGGCTGGCGGTCGACCTACAGCTTCTGGCGGTCGACCGCCACTGAAACACATACAACTGGGCGATCCCTGGAAAAACCGGTCGACCGCCACTGGCTGGCGGTCGACCGCCAGCTGCCAGAACTGCAGCTGGGCGGTCCCTGGCTGGGGCGGTCGACCGCCCCTGTGCTGGCGGTCGACCGCCAGCTGGGCAGAACCCGGGTCACCCCGGGTCGGTCCGTTGGCCGCACCAGCTCCGTCGCTTGAGTCCGTTAGCCGCCCGTTCATGTCTGTGGCATCGACCTTGATTGTCTTGAAGTTTTATTACTGAGTCTTCAAGCCAAATTTTGTTCCGGGGCCTCCGCCCCTGGAAACCCCCGCAAGGGGCGCTGCCCCCTTGACCCCCGCGACCTGACCGCACAGGTTGATCCGCGTGCGAGGGCGCAATATTGAGCTTTCATGTGCATATCTATCATGAACAAAACATCACATATGTCAGTCATAAGATAGTGGAAAAGAACAATGACTTATAGTGTTTAGCCATTATCAAAACCAAGAGTACCAAATGACTCATATGATCATAGATTGATGTCGAATCACCTAATTGATCACATGATGACTCAAATGACTACAGGGGCACAACACAGATGGCGTCAACCCATTGAGTCCACGAGGTTGACGCAGCCTTGAAATGCCTCAAATGTCTTTGAAGATAAGGCTGGAGGCGTTGACGCATGGGGTCATTGCGTCGACCCATTGAACTGACCCAGATCTAACTTCTCTTCAAGGGGTAAGTCTATACATTAGATATGGGTGTGCATCGTGAAGTCTATACACTGCTTGTGTAACTCAAGCCTTTACATCAAAGTCTATACACTTGTTAGGCTTGTTCATGCATAGTTCTTCTCAAGTCTGTACACTGCCTTCCCATGCACGCGTTCATCAAGTCTATACACTCGCTCGTCTCTCCAAGTCTTTACATCGGTGCACTGTTCATGCATCAGTTCTTCAAGTCGTTACATCGGCGCACTGTTCATGCATCAGTTCTTCAAGTCTATGCATCGGCGCACTGATCATGCATCAGTTCTTCAAGTCTATGCATCGGCGCACTGTTCATGCATCAGTTCTCCAAGTCTATACATCGGCGCACTATTCATGCATCGGTTAAGTCTATACAATGGCTATGGCTTTTTCATGCATCTTACCCACGCAAGTCTGTACACTTAGGTCGCTTGAAGGGCTTCAAGTCTACACACTCTCACATTGTACACACTTGCCTATATGTTGTTCTAAAGTCTATACACACCTTGTTAAAAGCATGAACTAACTAATTCGATACATTCTCTTGTCCCCCTGCAGAATGTTTCAAGCTGATGATTGGACACGTCATCCGAGGTGGTACCTGGCACGTGATCCGAGGTGCTCTCTGGGCGGGAACCTGAAGGACACACGCCCACCATCTGCTATAAATATGGAGCATCTTCTTTTAGTAGAAGCTTGATCGTGAAAGAAAGAGCAGAAGGCATTCTTGTGAGGCTGCACGATCCAGAAAAGAGAGAGAGCAGAGAATTCCATTTCATCCAGATCTAAGAGAAATATATTTGAGAGAGAGAGAGAGAGCAGTGTCTGTGGTTTGAAGAATTGCTTCTTTGGAAGCTACATTGTTTCCTATTTTCAGAGAGGATTTTTGTGATTTGATTTTCATGTTTTTGTTTTTCATTTCATCTTCCTTATCGAATATTGTTACCCTCCTGTGATCGGAGGAAGGGAGGATTGATCCTCCAGTTTGCAAGTGACAGGGAGTCGCTTGTGGGTTCCCTCCTGGGTGGAGGAAGAGAGACCTCGGTCTCTAGTTTGCTAGTGACTGTTGTCACTGGTTGTATCCCTCCGGTGTGGAGGAAGAGGGGAGGCTATTCCCCTGGTCAAGCTGTGTGGCAGCATTTTATTCGCAGACTGAGTCTACAGTTTCTAGCCGTGGCTAGTGGAAGTTTCACTCTAGTTGGAGTGAGGGGTGGATGCAGATTGTGGACTACAATCGAACCACCTTAAAAATTCTTGTCTCCTCTGTGGTTTGCTGTTATCGTTTGTGCTCTCCATCTGCTTGGCATTGTGTTTGACTGTGGACAGCTCGTTCAATTGCTCTTACTTCTTCTGTCTTGGTTATTGACTGCGTTAGCAATACTCTTTGTGCTGTTTCTGAAGGGTTGTAAACCGTTGAACTAATATTCCGCTGAAGTTTTTTTTTTAAATCGGGAGTGATCTATTCATCCCCCCCTTCTATATCACTCTTCGATGCGCTGACATTTGGTATCAGAGCAGGTTTGCATCACGTGGGCAAACGGTTAGGGAAATGCTAATGGTCCTCGAAGTTTCATGCCTGAAGGTCAATCCATTAGTCGCCCCCCATTCTTCGATGGTAATAACTATCTCTTTTGGAAAAATAGGATGGAGGTGTTCATCAGGGCACAGAGCCACAAGCTGTGGAGGGTAATCACAACTGGGCCGTATGATCTGCCACCGAACGAGGACGCGTGGACAGATGATCATGTCAAGCTATCTTCACTCAACTGGACGGCGCTGAACATCATCCAGTGTGCTGTTCACCCAGATGAATATGCCCGCATATCATCCTACAAGACAGCCAAGCGAATGTGGGATGAGCTACAACTAATCTACGAAGGTACAGCTCAAGTGAAGGCTTCGAAGGTAAATCTCTACACCTCTAAGTACGAATTGTTTAAGATGAATGCAGAGGAGAATATTACTGAAATGTATGCTAGGTTGTCCTTGATCACGAATACTCTTAAGGGGCTAGGGAAAGAGCTAGCTGAGGCAGATATAGTCATAAAAATTCTTAGATCCCTATCCCCAGCATGGCACACTAAGGCCATCGTGATTGAAGAGTCAAAGGATCTGACGACTTTGACAATGAATGAACTCATAGGATCCCTCATGACCTGTGAGATGAATTTCAAAGGAGGTGGTGAAGGAAGTGACAGGAAGGCTAGGAATGTAGCTCTCAAGGCATCCCGTAACAAGAGTAGCAGTAGTAGCAGCAGTAGCAGTAGCGGTGAGTCCGATGGTTTTTCCGATCTCGACCAGAAGGAGCAGGCAATGCTCACTCGACAGTTCAGTAAATTTTTAAGGAAAAAGGGGAAAACCTTTAGGAGGAAGAAGCCATACTCCTTTAGTAAGAATGTTGAATCTAGCAATCATAAGGACAGAAATAATAAGAGACTGACTTGTTTTCATTGTAACAAACAGGGACACATGAAAGGGGAATGCCCATATCTCCAGAAGAAGGGTCCCTACTTTCATAAGAAGGGCTCAAAGGTGCAGAAAAAGAAGAAGCCACAGGCAATGGTCTGCACGTGGAGCGATGAGGAAGAAGATCCAGAAAGCACTTCCTCAGAGGAGTATGAAGAAGGAATTTGCCTAATGGCAAACAACGAAGAGGAGGTAACAAATGTTTTTGAAAATTTTTCTATTGATGACTGGGAAGATGCCTATGCTAAATTATTAGATAAGTTCAATTCACTTAGTAAAGAGCATAGGGTTCTGAAAAGAAAATTCAATGCCACTGTTGAAGAACAAACCCAAATCTGTGTAGAAAATCAGAAACTAAAAGAAGAATTAGAAGAAGTAACTTCCCTAAGAAAAGAAAATGAAAAGCTCAAGGGAGAAAACCAAGACAGTCAAAACCAGCTCAATGAACTCAAATTCAAAATTGAAGAAAGCCTGAATGAAAGTAGAGTGAATTCAGAAAAATATGAAGCTGTTAAGAAAGTCAATACTGAACTTCTAAAAAATTCTAAATCTCTTCAAAAAGAGCTGGAAGACAAACAGAAAGTTTTGGAAAAATTTGTCCAAAGAAAAATTAGTCTGGATGCTATACTAGGGACTAGGGTTAACTTCAATAAGGAGGGTCTAGGCTATGACCCAACTAACAAGAGACCCCTACAATTCAAAACCATCACCTTCTGCCCAGAGAAGGGAAAAGAGAAGCTGGACACACCATCCAGCTCAAACAGCAGTCAAGGAACTCAATGTCAGAAAGAAAGTTTAAAAAATAGTGCTGGTCAACCATTTAAAATGGGAATGAATTTTGTGAAGAACTTCACTAAGCCCACTCATCAGAACAAAAATGGTAGATGGACCAAGCAAGAGGATCAGAAGAAAAGCTAGAATTACTACAATCAGATGGGTCCAAACAGGACCTACTGGAGAAATAACTATCATCTTCAAAAATCTGTTAATCAACAAGCTTACAGGAGATATCCTAGGAATGGGAAGACTAATGAATGGAATAGAACTTATTCCTCCAGACCAGCTGGACAGAACTCCGGCTATAATTACAAGAAACCAGAAGTAAAGGTGCCAGAGAAAACCATGTTAAAGCAAATCTGGATTCCTAAACATTTGATCAGAGATTTGAACAATGTCTTTTGACCCAACTCATCTTGGGTTCCAAATCACTTTGCTTGATTTTGTTTGTGTAGGTCGGCTTGGCAGCTGAAGACAACAAGTGGTACCTCGACAGTGGCTGCTCCAAGCATATGACAGGAGACCGATCCAAATTCACCAAGATAGAGATGAAGGTAGGGGGTCTGGTCAAATTTGGAGGAAAGAACAGAGGTAAGATAATTGGAGTTGGCATAGTAGGTAAGTCCTCGACAAACTCCATTGAAAAAGTTCTACTTGTGGAAGGTCTTCAACACAACCTGATCAGCATTAGTCAGTTATGTGACAAGGGTCATAGGGTTGTGTTTGATGATAGTTCGTGCAAAATCTTTGAAATAAATTCTGAAGTGGTTAAATTTGTAGCCAACATGATTAATAATGTCTACATGGTAGACTTAGATGCAGAATCTGAATCAAATCTTTGTTTATCTGCTAATTCTGAAAATGATGCTTTTGAATGGCATAGATGTCTAGGTCATGCTAGCTTCTCTACTTTAAATAAATTGGTCAAGCATGATTTAGTTAGAGGCATGCCTAGAATTAAATTCAATTCTATTTCAAAATCATGTGATGCCTGTGCTCTAGGCAAACAGACCAGGAATTCCTTCAAGCTAAGATCTGAGCCATTGTCCACTAGACCAATGGAACTTCTCCATATGGATCTCTTTGGTCCTACTAGAACTCAGAGTCTTAATGAGAATAGGTTTGGCTATGTGATTATTGATGACCATTCTAGATATTCATGGATCTTTTTCTTAGCCAATAAACATGGTGCTTTTCAAAAGTTTAATCAGTTCTTCAATAAGGTCAAACAAGAAGGAAAACACAAAATTTGCTCTATTCAATCTGACCATGGAGGTGAGTTTGAAAACTCTATATTTTCTGATCTTTGTGAAAGAGAGGGACTAACACACATGTTTTATTCTCCCAGGACACCTGAACAGAATGGAATTGTGGAGATGGCCCGAACCATGCTGATTGAAAGTCAATTAACAAGGAGGTTTTGGGCAGAGGCGGCCAATATAGCAACTTACATAATCAACAGGGCCATGGTAAGACCCATTCACAAGAAAACACCCTATGATCTACTAAAAGGTAAGAAACCAAACTTGTTTCATTTCAGAATTTTTGGAGCTAAATGCTTTATTCATAACAATGACAAGAAAGATTTAGATAAGTTTGAAGGTAAAAACTCCCCTGGAATATTCTTAGGATACTCTGAAGTGTCTATGGCATATAGGGTCTCTAACAAAACACACCAGAAGGTTGAAGAGTCTCCACACATCATTTTTAGTGAAAGGAAAGGTGTTTCTAACTTTGAAAATTTTGACAGGGATTCCAATCATGATGGGGAATTCCTGGAAGACCAAGAAGAAGAAAAGACTCAGCCGAGTGGAACATCAAATCCTCCCAACCAGGAAGAACCAAGAGAAACAGGTGAGTCTTCAATAAATGTTAGATTTCTTAAAGGCCATCCAATAGATAATGTCATAGGCAACCTTGAAGATCCTCTTCGGACTAGGTCTCATTTTAGGAATGTGAATAATGAAGATCTAATTGCTTTAGTCTCACAAATTGAACCCAAATCTGTAGAAGAGGCCTTGGCTGATCAAACTTGGGTCAATGCTATGACTGAGGAGTTAGGTCAGTTCGAAAGAAATAATGTCTGGGAGCTTGTTCCAAGACTAGATACTGTTAATATCATAGGAACTAAGTGGGTGTTCAAAAATAAAATGAATGAAGATGGAATCATATCTAGGAAAAAGGCCAGACTAGTAGCCAAGGGCTACTGTCAGGAAGTTGGTGTGGATTTCGATGAATCCTATGCACCTGTTGCTAGGATGGAAGCAATAAGAATGTTGCTTGCTTTTGCATGTTCAAAGAACATAAAACTCCAACAAATGGATGTTAAAAGTGCCTTTTTAAATGGAGTCATTAAGGAAGAGGTTTTTGTTGAACAACCCCTCGGATTTCAATTCTCTCCTCAACCTAACCAAGTTTTCAGGTTAAACAAAGCCCTGTATGGTCTAAAGCAGGCTCCTCGAGCATGGTATGAAAGATTGACTGAATTTCTGATCAGTAGGGGCTACAAAAGACGTAAAGTTGATCAAACCTTATTTACCAAGGGTAAAAATAAAGATCTCATCATAGTTCAGGTATATGTAGATGACATTGTGTTTGGATCAACTAAGTATGAACTATGTGATGAATTCTCTAAAATGATGTCTGCTGAATTTGAGATGAGTTTGGTCGGTGAACTAAAGTATTTTCTTGGCTTGCAGGTACAACAGTCAGAGGATGGATGCTTCATCAACCAGACCAAATACACAATGGAACTATTCAAGAGGTTTGGTATGGAAAACCTGAAGCACATTACAACACCCATGGGTACCAATACCCCACCGGATGCAGATGAGACAGGTAAAGAAGTAAATGCCAAGCTCTATCGAGGTATGATTGGATCTCTTCTTTACTTGACAGCTTCTAGACCTGATATACAGTTCAGTGTAGGAATGTGTGCAAGGTATCAGTCTAGACCCACTGAATTACACTTAGCTGCAGTGAAAAGAATTTTTAGATATTTGTCAGCTACTCATTCTCCTGGTTTATGGTTTCCTGCATCACACACACTTAACTTAGTTGCATACACAGATGCTGATTATGCAGGATGTAAATTAGACAGGAAAAGCACTAGTGGTCACTGTGAATTTTTGGATGGGTGTTTAGTATCTTGGGGTTCCAAGAAACAACATTCTGTGGCCCTCTCCACTACAGAAGCTGAATATGTGGCTGCAGGGAGTTGTGGTACACAAGTCATTTGGATTAAACACCAGCTTCAGGACTACCAAGTAGACCTCGGGTGCACACCTATCTATTGTGATAATACTAGTGCCATTAATCTTGCCAAGAATCCTATTTTGCATTCTCGCACCAAACACATAGAAATAAGGCATCATTTCATAAGAGATGAGGTTTTTTAGAACAATTTTGAATTGATTCATGTAGGCACTGAAAATCAGATTGCTGACATCTTCACTAAACCTCTGGATAATGAAAAATTCACTACACTGAGAAGAGAATTAGGCTTATATAAATTGTCTTAAATGTGAAGTGTGTTCTTTTTGTGAGGGGGAGTTCTGTAAGTCTGATGGTTAGTTTTTTGTAATGCTATGTTTGAGGGGGAGCTGGTTGAGCTATGAGAGGGAGAGTTCTTTAACAGATTCAAAAAGATTGACCAGATGTGTGTCTTTGCTGGTTTTCATGACTGATCTAGTGTGGTTCTCTTAGACAGTAGAATCTCACTCATCTCTTAAGTCTATAAGTCTGTGATACTAAAGTCCAGCAAGAATCTTCCCTCTGGTAGTCTATCAGAGATCTGAATTAATTGTTAAAGTTTATCTTCCTACATTGTTAGTGATTTCAGTTCAGGCCAAAACTTGTATGTATTGATATCTGACCAAAACAACTTGAAATCTAGACTTCAAGATTCACTTCAAGAAATAGACCTTGTGGTATTGTTTTCAATCATCACATCTCCTCAACACAAGGTTTTAACTGAATAAACATGTTTTGTTTTGGTCATTGAGAAACTGGGAGCTTCATCAATGAAATGAAGTTTTCTCCTATGTCATGAGGTGTCAAATGCTTAAAATGAATGAAAAGACATGACAGAGCAATGGTGGCTAGCTGGTGAGTGACTGGGGACTCTGGCCTCTAATCAAGGTGTTTCCTCATGTCAAAAACCATAGTTACTAACTCTGTTCCTTTAAAAAAAAAGGGGAGGAGGTAATGAGGTACTCACACCGAGTAACTGGGGATTCAGGCCTCTAATCAAGGTGTCTCCCTAATGTCAAAAGAGTGAATTACCAACTTACTCATTGGTCTTCTTGAAAATCATCTCAAAAATCCCTTGTTGTTATGCACTAATGGATTGCTTGTCCTCAATACCTTGAGAACACCTTCTCTGACTTTGTCTCTTGTTATCTTTTGGGATAGTTACCAGTTCAGCTAAATCATGCCATACTTGTTCACTCCTGCTCTAAATCATACACTATGTATGTTGATAAACTTGTCTATCATTCTATTTCTCTATTGTTTACTAGAGTTCAAGAATCTTCACTTGAGTTTAGCACCTCACTTATTCTCTTAAGACTTGCTCGTGCCTTTCTGCACTAAGAAGTTACTGTACTTCTTCTTCATGTCTCCAGCACTTTCATATATTCTGCATTTCCTTTTGCTGATGTCAAAGGGGGAGAGAGGCTCTGCAATATCAGTAGATCATGAGTTGTGGGGGAGAGAATAGTTTGATGTCATGAGCTATGGGGGAGTGGTTTTGGAGAAAGAAGTGTTTTAGCAGTAGTGTTTAATTTGGCTCTGTATGCATTTGCTTTGAATTTGCCTTGAGTGTTAAAGTTGCTGTTAATTTCTTGTGAAGCCTTGATATTGCTTGATTCATAGTGTTGCCATCATAAAAAAGGGGGAGATTGTTGCATCCCTACGGTTTTGATGATGTCTTACACTATAAATCAATATGTTTCTATCTCTAGATTAATTCATGCTTCATCACTAAGGACAATACAGTTCATGTGGTTGTCATATAGACATGCATTACTTGATCAACTCTATACACTGCCAGCATACTTGTTCAAAGTCTCTGCATTGTAGTCTGTACATTGGCCATGTCTGTACAGAGTTGTTTGCATCAAGTCTACATATCCTGTTTGCATGCAAGACTTCAGAGTCTATACATCGCACAGCATGCAGTCCTAGAAGTCTATACATTGCATCATGTCTAAAGTCCATACATTGTCTCAGCGTCTCATACTTCGTCTACACTGTCTAGCACACACAATGAATATAGGCAAAGTCTGCACATTGGTAGAGTCTATACATCGGCCTGGCACTCGCTAAGTCAATTCATCGCTCAAAGTCTATACAGCCCAAGTATGTACATCCATCGTCTCACTCAGCGTCTCATTCAAGTCTATACATTGTAGAGTCTGTACAGAGTTTTCACAAGTCTGCATGCTTCTAAGTCTATACATCATTTATGAAGTCTGTACAGCAGTGCATTCCTTGAAAGCAAGTCTATACATTGCGTTGGTGGCAAGTCTATACATTGGGCAGTAGCTTGCACGAAGTGAAGTCTATACATTGGTTTAGAGTTTCCATGTCTGTACACTGGTCCTCAAGTTGTAAGTCTGTACATTGGTACTTTGCCAAAGTCTATACATTGTGAACCTTCAAGTCTGTACAGACTTTGCTTCGCTCAAGTCTGTACATCGTCCACTTGTCTTTGGCAAGTCTTCACATCGTGAAGTCTATACTTTCAATTGCCTTGCTGTGCTCAAGTCTGTACAGCCTTTCCCTTGCAAGTCTTTACATCAGATACGCATGTCTATACATCATGTTAGTAGTTCAGATGGCGTCAACCCAGTGCGTCCACGAGGTTGACACAGCCTTGAAATGCCTCAAATGTCTTTGAAGATAAGGCTGGAGGCATTGACGCATGGGGTCATTGCGTCGACCCACTGAACTGACCCAGATCTAACTTCTCGTCAAGGGGTAAGTCTATACATTGGATATGGGTGTGCATCGTGAAGTCTATACACTGCTTGTGTAACTCAAGCCTTTACATCAAAGTCTATACACTTGTTAGGCTTGTTCATGCATAGTTCTTCTCAAGTCTGTACACTGCCTTCCCATGCACGCGTTCATCAAGTCCATACACTCGCTCGTCTCTCCAAGTCTTTACATCGGCGCACTGTTCATGCATCAGTTCTTCAAGTCTTTACATCGGCGCACTGTTCATGCATCAGTTCTTCAAGTCTATGCATCAGCGCACTGATCATGCATCAGTTCTTCAAGTCTATGCATCGGCGCACTGTTCATGCATCAGTTCTCCAAGTCTATACATCGGTGCACTATTCATGCATCGGTTAAGTCTATACACTGGCTATGGCTTGTTCATGCATCTTACCTACGCAAGTCTGTACACTGAGGTCGCTTGAAGGGCTTCAAGTTTACACACTCTCACATTGTACACACTTGCCTATATGCTGTTCTAAAGTCTATACACGCCTTGTTAAAAGCATGAACTAACTAATTCGATACATTCTCTTGTCCCCCTGCAGAATGTTTCAAGCTGATGATTGGACACGTCATCCGAGGTGGTACCTGGCACGTGATCCGAGGTGCTCTCTGGGCGAGAACCTGAAGGACACACGCCCAACATCTGCTATAAATATGGAGCATCTTCTTTCAGTAGAAGCTTGGTCATGAAAGAAAGAGCAGAAGGCATTCTTGTGAGGCTGCATGATCCAGAAAAGAGAGAGAGCAGAGAATTCCATTTCATCCAGATCTGAGAGAAATATATTTGAGAGAGAGAGAGCAGTGTCTGTGGTTTGAAGAATTGCTTCTTCGGAAGCTACATTGTTTCCTATTTTCAGAGAGGATTTTTGTGCTTTGATTTTCGTGTTTTTGTTTTTCATTTCATCTTCCTTATCGAATATTGTTACCCTCATGTGATCGGAGGAAGGGAGGATTGATCCTCCAGTTTGCAAGTGACAGGGAGTCGCTTGTGGGTTCCCTCCTGGGTGGAGGAAGAGAGACCTCGGTCTCTAGTTTGCTAGTGACTGTTGTCACTGGTTGTATCCCTCCGGTGTGGAGGAAGAGGGGTGGTTGTTCCCCTAGTCAAGCTGTGTGGCACTATTTTGTTCGCAGACTGAGTCTACAATTTCTAGCCGTGGCTAGTGGAAGCCTCACTCTAGTTGGAGTGAGGGGTGGATGTAAATTGTGGACTACAATCGAACCACCTTAAAAATTCTTGTCTCCTCTGTGGTTTGCTATTATCGTTTGTGCTCTCCATCTGCTTGGCATTGTGTTTGACTGTGGACAGCTCGTTCAATCGCTCTTACTTCTTCTGTCTTGGTTATTGACTGCGTTAGCAATACTCTTTGTGATGTTTCTGAAGGGTTGTAAACTGTTGAACTAATATTCCGCTGAAGTTTTTTTTTTAAATCGAGAGTGATCTATTCATCCCCCCCTTCTATATCACTCTTCGTTGTGCTAACATCGCTACCTCTATCTTTTTTCTTCTCTTCTCTTTCTTATGCTCGCATATTGGCTCTCTCTAAACTGCTCTCTCTTGAACGGGATCTTCGCTCAGTAGGGACTCTTGTAGCTTTCTGTAGTCTTCGTCACCCCTCATCGAAGGATGAGGCGGTCTTTATATAGAACATGGCCTCCCTATGGATGAGGCAGAAAAAACCTACTAAAACCCCATTGGTCCATGTGGTAGGGATGGGAATGTTCCTCTGTCATAGTGCCTTGGATCACGTGCCCATCATTCACTGCCTGGGTCCATGCGCCAGCATCCTGCCATTTTTGGGAACACATGCCTGTTCTTAGTTCGACCTCACGTGCTGCTTTAATACTGTTAGATGGAAGAAGGACGTTTCATCAAACACTTTGTGAACATGAATCATAAGGGATGCACAGACTTTATAGTGTATCGTGCAGACATGCACAGACCTTAATGCAGAACTAACATTTACCTTAATATATGACAAAGCCTACTAACACCGACCTTATGCCCAAGACCTTGCATACTAACACTGACCATATGCACGAGACCGCATGCTAACACCGACCTTAGATGCACGACCCTGTATACTAGCACCAACCTTAGATGCAAGGCTCTGCATACTAACACCGACTTTATGCGCATGAAACATGAACTAGCACCGACCCTATATGCAATACACACTGTGCTAGCGTCGACCTTACCTTATGAAACTTGATGCTAACATCGACCTTATAACTGCACTTACCATATGCAGGCACAATGCAGACGTGCACTGACCTTGGTCTTGCACAAATGGGATGTGCACCGACTATATGAGGAATATGCACTGACCTTATGCTCGGACATGCAATGCAAATATGCACCGACATTGTATAAACACAAGGCGACTGTGCACCGACCTTTGTGCATGAAAACTAATTATGCGTGGACCTTATATGAGTCTAACAAAGTATGCACCGACCTTGGCAATGCAGTATATAGAAAATGTGCACCGACTATATGAGGAATATGCACTGACCTTGTGTTTAGTGCAAAAACGTGCACAGACTATGCATAGCAAAACATGCACAGACTCCAATATGAGTGATGCAGAAAGTGCACCGACATTTATGCTTGAGACATACAATTGCACCGATTTAGCGAAACATGCACCGACCGTGAATGGCACAATTAGGAACTTGCACTGACTTCATATGCCTGGGCAGATGTGTGCACCGACCTTGTGTGCGAATGGCAAAACTTGCACTGACTTCTATATGCGAGAGGCAAAACATGCACAGACCATTGCATGTAGTATGCAAAACCTGCATCGACCTTAGCTGTAACTAGGACCGACCCTAGTTATGCATGATGCAACTGGCGTTGATTCTATGTAAGCCTAATGACATATAAAGATCATGCACACCATCTGTTTGACAAAATTCCATGTACACAGGCTATTCAGTGAAGTGTCATATGCACAGACTTATATGAACAATTGTACCAGACTTTATGCAATGCTTATACAGAGACATCCTCATACATGCACATACATGCACATACATGTACGAATGTACACGGATACATACAAAATAACTACGTATGAACTATGATGCTCATGTGCAGTATTTTATTCCATGTAACTCATATATGACAACAATACAAATGCATATGCCATCATACATATGAGTCACAGTGTTTGTCATCATCAAAGCACAAGATTCCAACAATCTCCCCCTTTTTGATGATTGCAACACTATGATTCATATGAATCATATAAACCAGACAATGAGACTATGCCAGTATTTAACCAAAATGTAGGTATGAATGAGACCCAAAACCTATGCTGAAATAGATATGGACTATTAATTTTATCCATATGACAACCAAAACATTCTCAGCCTATGAAACAGCCAGCCAAACCTACAGATGACTCAAATCATTCTCCCCCTTTGACTTCATCAAAAAGTGAAAAGTAAAGGGAATCCAAGTGGTGATACCAAGTGATCAAAAATTGAAGCTCCCCTTGAGAGAATAGAGGTCAATACCAGAAGTATGCTGATGGTTAGGAAAATCACAAGCTCCCCTGAAGTAGCCAAGACAGGTCACATACAGCTTCCCCCCTATGAAAGGTACTAACTGCAATACAAACATGATCTATCCTCTCCCTTTAAAATCAATGTAATGCACGACTTCCTGTTTAAAATGGAGTAAGGTAAATGAGCAGGGAAGATGAGATACGGCTAAGAAATTGACAGTGGCAAAACACAAGGGTTTTCTGTGACAAGATCAGGAAGATAAAAGGGGACATAGACACAGTGCAAAGATATGAACAAAAATGCACGTTGACTAAGTTTTCATAAACATAACTGATCAAAAAAAATTTATAGGAGGTACCACTGTCATAAATCTAAGTAAAGATTGGACTCTCCTATCATAAGGGCTTATGAATTAGACTGCATGACAAAACTGGTTTAAGCATGATGTATATCAAATTTGTCAATCATAGTCAATAGTCATATCTAAAACTGACTTTTAATAAAAGTGAACCAATTATTCATAAGACATTCCAGTTCAACCTTCTTCCATCTTACTCAAATAATCTCAATGACTCTTTTAGGAGTTACACATTGTAGTATTGAGATTAAACACCTTTAATTGTATTTGAAGTTAACTATGTTGCAGGAGATTTCTGATATCAATCCAGTTCAACCTTCAATTTTACAGATTTTACTTTTGAACAGCACAGCATTTTTCCTGAGCAATCTTGGTTGATCAACACCTTTTTACATGAGGC
Source organism: Amorphophallus konjac (assembly GCA_022559845.1). Classification (NCBI taxonomy): domain Eukaryota; kingdom Viridiplantae; phylum Streptophyta; class Magnoliopsida; order Alismatales; family Araceae; genus Amorphophallus; species Amorphophallus konjac. The sequence continues at coordinate 121,494,591 of CM040127.1, read as the reverse complement.
ACAACACGTCTTAGGTGAAGTGACCCAGTTACTTAGTGTGATAACCGCATTGCCTTTCAATCATGAGAACATAGTTAGCAATGTGAGTGCCTTTTTACATAAGGAAGCACCTTGATTAGAGGCCGGAATCCCTAGTTACTCAACACAACCATGCCATTGCTCTGTCAAATTTTCACATAATTTTTCAGACAATCCATTCTCTTAGAAGAGTTAACTATGGTACTTCATGACACAGTCCTTTGGACATGTTTCTTGGTATCTACAGTCATTGCTCTTACTTTTATTTTCCTTTTTAGTCAACTTCATAGAGATTTAATGTTTAAGAACAATACTAACAGCATGTGTGATGACCCAGTCTCCGGATACCGAGTAAACCTGATAACACTTGGATCTGCGAGATCTCCCAAGAGCGGTAAAGCTCCGAAGGGATAAAAGGCATGTGTGGAGTACATTGAAGTCCCATATAAAGCAGTAAGTAATTAATATTTCATTGATCAGGATTGCTAAAGTAGTAGAAATAAAATTATTTTTTCAATTAATAATTTAAATTAACAGAGTCCAGTCCAAATAAAGACAAGTACAGTCCAACAGAAAATAAAACGTACACTGAAGTCGGGGGAAGCCCGACGCAGATAATGCTGGCAACCACGAGCTGAAGCACCGCATCACGAACCATAAGGAAGAAGCATGACCACACCTGAAAAGCAGAGATGAGCCTCATGTCACTGGCTCAGTAGGGGTCACGTAGATCCCCACTAGAAACAACGCAGTAACACAAAATAGTAGTGCTAAATGGTAAAGCAGGAAGAATAGGAGCAACAGTAGTAACTACAACAGTAAAGCTGTAAAAAGTAATAGTAAGTAGGAGGAAGAACAGCTAAAGAAGAAGTGAAGCCATACTATCCAGAAACACGGTCATCGACCAAACCACGGCTCTCTAAGCTACTCCAACGGCAATAGAAAGGCGAACCCCAATCTCACCAAGTCGGGCATTATCGATCCGTCGACCAAACACCAGCTCCATAGTTGAAGCCTACCAAAACAGGCAAAAGGCCCTATAAAAGACCTACACAGTCAAAGGCACGAACATACACAACTAGATCGTTGTGTACGCTACACAAGACTGGACTTCGAGTAGAGCCGCACACGGGCTACTCGGAAACCAATGATGGAACACACATTACGAGAGTTATGCGTCAAGTGACAAGAGGACCTCCTCACTAGAAGAACAGCCAGATACGTCAACTGACGTCTTACACTGTGCCACAAGTATCTCCCACACACCGGGAATGGTGGTGACTGAGACACTCATAAGACCAAGTATGAGGAACAACAGTACCAAGTACAAGGAGCAACGGTACCACGGAACTAGGAATAACAGTACCACAGTAACGAGTGACTAGTCAGGGTCATGCCCGTCGGCGCTCGTCCAAACGCCCCTGACCACGTGTGCACACACAAGCTCAATGCCTTGAGCCAGGCATCGAGCTAGCTTTCCCCCCCAGTAGGACGCTACCGCAAGGCAAGGGGGTCCACAGAAACTAGCTTACAAATCGTATATCGGGAACTCGCCCTGCCACCACTCCTAGGTAGGCCAACAAACTGGAACATGTCGTCATGCTACGACTAGTGGAGGTTCACAAGACACAAAGACTCTAAAGCATCAGTGTAGAAGTACAGACATGCTAGCACGCACTGTCACACGTACTACGAAGCACAAGACACTGGGTAGCATACCAGACTACCACCAGACTTAGGGCAAATAGCTAGACTTGCAAACACAACGATCCATGAGTCAGGAGACTCGGGGTCAAGATCATCGCACATAATGGTAACAAGCCGCCAATCAGTCTAATCCCTAAGCCACATCACGAAAAAACACCGATAAAGGAAACGACATAGGATCACCTGATCCACACCTCCGCATAATACAAACCACGGAGACTTGAGGAATCACTAAGACCCTCAAACCACATGGACACGTAAACCGAGGTAAGATAACATATCAAGGCATCCAAAACCATGTCTCGATCCATACCGGATCACCGAGACATTCACGAGTCACATGTCAACCACTAGATCACACAGGGCTGACCAGACACCAATAATGACTCTGAAACAATACGGAACACCACTCGATATAATGGCACCCCTTGGCCACCCCACAACATGGTCATCACCCTCATAGGACATCCAAGATATCCACGGGACAACGGGCAAACCATAAGGTAAGCCCAAGACAAATGGAGGCCAAATATATGGAAAAATAAAGCTCTGGGAAGTAAACGGTCATATGCCAGGCCGCTAGGTAAGCCAAGTAGTAAGCTAATAATCCGCTACCCTCACATAGAGAATACAGACACTGGGCACATGATGGGAATCAACTCCGAGCATGTACATTTTATTTTTATATTTGTGCCCTTTTATTTATTTTTATATCCTGGAGGAAGTAGATTCACAAATGTAAGGCTTCATGAGCCTATTTATTATTCCTTAGGATTGTGCGTGTTTATGTGCAAAATGCCAGTAGGACCTGCAAGGGGGCCCCCACTCCTTCCCCATTGGTCCACCTCATCCATGTGGGGCTGGTCAAAGGCCAAGGTGGCATCTAGAAGGTTGGACTAGTCAATTAGACACATGGGGGGACAAATGGGTTAAATTGTGAAGGGTAGGCCACTTACCCTTACCCCTTGGTCAAGGCTCCCCCTTTTGTCCATTTTAATTTTTGAAAAATTAGTCCATTAGAACTAATTAGTTCTATACCTTGTATACCCCTCCCAACCCTAGATCTGGGGGCATTAGTGGTCATTTTCTATTTATTATATAAGGCATGTATTTCCATTTTTCATTAATTAATGAGAAGAAAATTGTTGAATTGCCTTTGAGCCAAGGAAGCTTGCGCACCCCCCTCTCTCTCCTCTGGTTTTCCTTCTCCATCCTCTGCATTTCAGGGTTGTGAACCCTTCTATCTTAGCCCCTCCACATCTGAGTTCATTTTGTGCCGCCGCCGCCGCCGTTCGTGCCGCCATCGAGCCACTGCGAGCGATCTACCGAAGTGATGTCCAGGTTCTATTTTTCTAGATAGAGGTCCACTCCGTGAATTTTGGCTCCCAACGCCGACATCATCTGGAGCTGCGATTTTCAGGGTTGATTTCTCTCTTGATTCCCAACCTCCAGTAAACAAATCACATCATTCATAGTTTGTTTTATATTTTTCTATTTTTGTGTCTTTCTATCTTCCTGATCTGTCTCGTTTCAAATCTGTGTAGCAGAAGCTTAGTTCTTCCACCTTTCGACCCCCTTTTTGAATTTTTTTGAAATCCACAAATTTTTTGGAGGTTCTGTCTACCTTCCCCATCCTCCACAAATTTTCTCTGAATTTCAAAATCCCTCTACCTATTTATAAAAATTGTGTCTTTCCCCCAAATTCAGATCTATTTCTGCTGTCCAGATCCGACCCCGAGTCAGTATAAAATCCCACAAAATCGAAACTTCCGCAAAAGCTTGCATAAGATAAACCCCCATTTTCCTATCTTCGGTATCTACAACTTTTATGAAGGACCCGAAGGCTGAATCGAAGGTCTACATCATGGTCAATGCCAACTCTCAAGAAAACTCAAATCTGCCCTAAGTTTTTAGATCCTATGTGCCAGCACCTTAAAAATTCGATAAAGACCATCAACGGGAAATTCAAATTTCTTTCTCTGGCCATAGATTGAAGGACTTCAAGTCAGCTATCCATCGGTATCTCTTGTACATCGATCCGACGTCGGGAGTGACCACAGCAGCAGATCTCGCCGGGTCGCGCGCTGTAAAAACGAACTGCAGATCCGTGGCCAGCAACTCCGGCGAGTGGAGATCGGAGCCGCCCGGCCTCTGGCCGACGAACCAGCACACCACCATCCCAGGGAGCGCCCTTCCAGGTGTCCCCACCATAGTGGTGCCACCCAGGTCCCACACGGCCCCTTGGACTAGCACGTGGGCCCCACGGTCGTGAGTACGTGTGCCGCGGAAGCTACGCAAGAAGCCGCCCGTCAACCTGAACCCGCTACTCCCGGGTCCCGCTGTGTCGCCCTTTACCTCCCTGCGTGGAGTGGGCATTCATATTTGTTGTAATACTTGTGTAATAATTATTCCGGGAGTACGAGATCGACCGGGATCATCTTCCCCATGCCAGGCGCGTGGAGGTATCGTATTCGCCCCTTTACCCGGCACTTGCTTTATTCGTATATGCTTTATATGCCGCTGCTAGAGAGCATGTGTTAGGGCCGTTAGCTCGATATCTTTTTATATCACCGCTACTGCGAGAGAGAGCGAGACCCGTCCCGTGACCCGATCCGGGCACGAAATTGTGAGTTGGCCACCCTAGCTCTTGTCGGTTTCTCAACCGCGCACGTCCGACGCTTCCCTCGAAAAGGGATGATCATGAGCTTGTTTAGAGTCCGAGGGTGCATTCCCAATTGGAGTCGAGTCCGTGGTCCGTCCCGCATCAGTTTGATATCAGAGCGCCAGTTGAGTCTAGGGTAGTCATTAGTCTTTGCTTAACAAAAACAAAAAATGTCATTTACGTCTAGTCATCGTCTAAGTCGGTCTAGGTTGCATTTCATCCCAATAATCCGGTATATCAAATGGTGTTGTCCGAACGTTAGGCTACGCCTATCAGGAATGCCGCACACTTGTGCGAGTGACCTTCGGATCGATTAACTCCGCCACGTACCGAGTCTTGGTTAAGTCTAGGTGCATCACTTGTTTGCATTGGTCTGTGTCTCCTAGTCCTTGTGTCCTTTGCATGCCCACTCGGTGAGGTACCCAATATCATCGCCCTGCACCTATGGCCAACCCACGGGATATCATCTCGGGAGACCTTCAGTCCTTGCGTGAGGCGATCATGACCCTCGTAGACCGGATGGACTAAACCGAGGCAACCTTTAAGAGCTTCTCGGACCGCATAGATGGCCGTTCAATAATCATGACCCACGTACCTAGTCGCCAAAGTGCATACCATGAAGAGCACTAGCTTCCGCCCAAAGCACAAAGGAACGTTAATCACAGCTTATACTCACGTCCTCGAATGATTATTGAACCTTCATAGCACAACAGCCGCCAAACATGGCACATCGAACACGGTGCACAACGGCTCCCAAACATAAGATCTTGGTCCAAAGGCAAGCAACCGTTGAACAAAGCCAAATCAGGTTCAGAATTAACACAGTCCACACTTAAGCAGACACAGGATAAGGGCTTTACCAAGATAGCACTTCCAAGGCTTACCTCGAAAAGACGCCACCAAACAGGGTGAGAAGAATCAAGCTCGACTAATAATAGCTCACCAGGAAGGAAAATCCTTGGTTCGCCCGAGCATTCCTCCAAACAAGGCATCTAATCGACCACCACAACACAAGCTTAACACCTCAGGAGCTGAACAAATCTGAAACTGGGACAACCAAAGCAACATAGGGATGTGCACGGTCATCACGCCAATGATAAAGTCACCAGCCACCTGAACAAATTATAGAAACATCTCGAAGACCGCACCATCGATTCACACCTACCGGTGAAATCTGCCAAGTACAACATAACTGAGATAGACACCATGACAAAAGAAAAGCACTTCATTACATCCTGACGAGTGCGAAACCATCTCGCATAGTGCCAACACAGCACGCACAAGACCACACGCCAAAACAAAACGACAAATAATCGTAAAATCGTTGCCAGCTACCGACTGTACTGGACCTAAAAGACTCCGAATACTATAATATCTCGAATTCTCATGTACTTACACACAATCACAGCTCTGATACCACCTGTGACGACCCAGGCTCCGGATACCGGGTAAACCCGATAACACTTTGATCCTGCGAGGCCTCCCAAGAGCGGTAAAGCTCCGAAGTGATAAAAGGCATGTGTGGAGTACATTAAATTCCCATATAAAGCTGTAAGCAATTAATATTTCATTGATCATGTTTGCTAAAGTAGCAGAAATAAAATTACTTTTTTTTACTAATAATATAAATTAATAGAGTCCAGTCCAAATTAAGACAAGTACAATCTAACAGAAAATAAAACGTACACTGAAGTCAGGGGAAGCCCGACGCAGAGAACGCTAGCAACGCTGGCAACCACGAACTGACACACTGCATCACGAACCACCAGGAAGAAGAACGACCACACCTGAAAAGCATGGGCGAGCCTCATGTCACTAGCTCAGTAGGGGTCACACGGATCCCTAGTTGAAACAACACAGTAACACAAAACAGCAGTGCTAAACGGTAAAGCAGGAAGAAGAAGAGCAACAACAGTAACTATAACAATAAAGTTGTAAAAAGTAGGAGTAAGCAATAGGAAGAATAGCTAAAGAAGAAGTGAAGCTGTACTAACCAGAAACACGGCCGTCGACCAAACCACGGCTCTCTAAGCTACTCCAACGGCAATAGAAAGGTGAACCCCGATCTCACCAAGTCGGGGGTTACCGATCCATCGACCAAACAGCAGCTCCATAGTTGAAGCCTACCAAAACAGGCAAAAGGCCCTATAAAAGACCTACACAGTCAAAGGCATGAACATACACAACTAGATCATCATGTACGCTACACAAGACTGGACTTCGAGTAGAGCCGCACACGGGCTACTCAGAAACCAATGACGGAACACAAATCACGAGAGTTATGCGTCAAGTGATAGGAGCACCTCCTCACTAGAAGAACAGTCAGATGCGTCCACTGACGTCTTACACTGTGCCACAAGTATCTCCCACACATCGAGAACGGTGGTAACTGAGACACTCACAAAACCAAGTACGAGGAACAACAGTACCAAGTACAAGGAGCTACGGTACCACGGAACTAGGAACAACGGTATCACAGTAACGACTGACTAGTCAGGGTCACGCCCATCGGCGCTCGTCCAAACGCCCCTGACCACGTGTGCACACACAAGCTCAATTGTCACGCCCCAAGCTTTTAATATAGCAGAAGATAATCTCGGGAATCGTGAACAGCCGGCATGGTAAGTCTCTGGCAAGCAAGAATAATCAGAGCATAAGATAATCACACATAAGATGCAATTGCACAATAATTTAATCAACTTCTCCTTTCATTAATAATAAGAATGATAAAAATTCAAGTACATAGACGATTCCAATCTAGTTGACTCAATAAAGAGAAAATTACATGAACTCGATCTAGACATTATTGACTTCCTAAGTCTTCTCTCTCAATTTTATGAGACTTTCATTCGCTCTCGAACCCATCACTTGAAAAACTCGAATCCGAATCCGAACTACTTGCATCTCCTGAAAAGATTAAAAAGTAGGTAATGAGCGCACTTGTCCAGTAGGTATCTTCGCATCAACATGATTGGCAATATTAAAGTGATTAGCATTTTAGCTCTAAAGGATAAGGTAAAATAATGCCAATGCGGTAAACCATGTAAATAAACCAAAGTAACAAGACATGACCAAGTTAACATATGATTGAGCAAGCATGATCAAGCAAGAATGTAATTATGGCCTTTCATGAACAAGAATGTAACAAGAATGTACTAGCAAGTCAAGCAAGAATGTATTCTGCACATAGTAACAAGTACATCATGAATTTCTATGAATATTTTCACAAGTCGTGAATATTTCCGTGATTGCCGTTGACATTTCACTTATTTATAAAGAAAGTACTCCCAGCGCAATGCGACGCCAGTAGCATCATACCCCATGGTTTATAATAGTATGTTTCTGACAATCAGCCGAGGGGACTAGCATAGAGCCCTTGAACACAATCAGTGCTCGAACTGCATCTTCAAGTATAAATCAAGCTATTTCCACGAATGTAAATAATGTGGCCAAGAATGTACAATTTCAATGATAAACTCATGATAAAGTATCCAAAAATACGAACACTTCTATAAGGAACTAAGGAATTTCAATAATCACCTTAAATAACTAGGTTATGCCATGGAAATAAATCGGCAGCATAATGGTACTTTTCTTAACTTCCATAATTTAGTCAAATCATTTTGATTAAGGTGACATGTCCCAGAAATTCAATAGTCCTTCTAGGATCATATAGATATTAACCCTTGGTCAAACCTTGGGTTAACGGAACTCAAGAAACTTAGCGGTCTATAACTGGGCCGCTATATTGATATGGTGGTCTAGTATTGGGCCGCTAGAATGAGCTGAATCCAGAAAGAAATCGATTGGACTCAGATGACACGGCGGTCAGATACTGGACCGTTAATGGGCTTTAGCAGTCGAGTATTGAACCGTTACAGAATGAAAATCAGAAAACATCGGTAGTGCTTTCTAGACAATTGGGTTTTAATGGTACAACCAAGTCGGCATCCTAGTGGGAATCTCAGGCTCGCGGAGAATTATGGAGGCCTTGAAACAAGATTTCCTAGTCCATTGGAAGGAATATCCAAAGGAGAGGTTATCATGTTGAAGATTATGTTCCTATAAGTGCAAAGTGTGTAACTAATGGCCATATACTGGAATATACGCCATGAACTTATAGAAATGACTCTGAGATAGGAATAGAATGTGTATAGTGAGAAACCAACGTTCAATCTCATTCATACAAGCACTTAAACCATAATTTAATACAAGACTATAAGGTTTTTGGCAAGAAACTATCATACGTTTAAAATAATCCTAAGAACCATAAAGAACATGAAATCACTGTTCTGAATCAGTAAAATAAAACTCAGAGCAATTCATAACATTAAGACAGGTTAGAACATAGTTAAATGGATTGTTCTTGATTCTACCTCGATTGACAGAAAATAGAACAATGGCGGTCTACCATAGAACCATTATAGGAAGTTGGCGGTTTATTGTAAGGCCGCCAGAGATATAAAAATGGTATATTTCTGGTCTGCCAGAGATTTCATAAAAACTGAGTCTACGGTGTGTCTAGCGATTTATCGTTGGCTCGCTACACGAGGTTGGCGGTCGAACCATAGGCCGCTAGAGCACGACTGACAGTAAACTTAAATAAGAAGAACTATGTCTAAACACATCATGTCTAGAAATCAACATATTTACAAAACTACTACATGATAGAATGAGAAATAGGCTACAATATGCATGGGAATCATGTATCATGACAAGGAATTACTTTAGTTCGTTAGGGCAAAGAGATATGCATGTATGACATACTAAGTGCATAGGTCCTTTTGAAACATGAAATTCTCCACACATAAAGCATGGAATCGAGTAAAACCAGATGGCTTTTATCCCTGGAATGATATTTTAGCTGTTCATGAGATGACCTACCTTTGCTAAGGCTTCTAGTCTTAGAATTTTGGATTGAAAGTTAACCCTAATTCTGAACTTCCTATGATAAATCAGCAACTTCACGCTGCTTTAACTCCTTACTCTCCTAAGCTAAGGACATGAAATTTGGAGGGTAAGAAGTAGATATTAAATGGAACAAAAAGTTCTAACGACACTAATGCTAATTACCTCGTTTGGGTATCCTAATTCTTTGATCTTCACCGAACTTTTGCATAGTTTCCTGGGTCGCTATTATGGAACTAGCAACTTGATCTCCTAGCATGAAATTTTGGGAGATGTTAGTCCTAGATATTAAAAATAAAAGCTTCTAAAGAACCTACCTGAAATAACATCGTCTTGCCTGGATTTCACGCAAGCCACTGTAAGGGTCGCGCAGGTCAAAACTAGGTTCTATTTATAGGGTTTTACTATAGTTTGAGGATTAGATCGATCCTAGAGTCCTTTTTAAACCTTAGATTGATTTCTGAGAGTCTTTAAGATGTTTGCTAGTCCACCCATCTCGATCTCTAGGAGATAGCTCATCAAAGATTCAATCTTTTTGCTCTTTCTTCACTTCACAGAACTGACAGATTGTAGCGGTCGAATAATGGGCCGCTTTCTTGGATGTAGCGGTTTCACGATAGGCCGCCACAGATCTTGGGCGTCGAATTTAAAATGAGTTCAAACTCAAATTTTGGTTTATCCTTTTTATTATCTATTGAAGGTGTATTTATCCCTAAATTTCATGAATATGCTAATTAACCTTCTAGAACATGGGCCAAACTTCATGGGCTTGGTCCTTAAACCCTTTAGTCTTCAATTAATTAGGCTAGATTCATTGTTTATCATAATTGGGCCTAAATAATGCTTTATTTAACCCAATATTTATTTATTAATTAATTTAGACCTTTAATAATTCTAGAAAATTCCTAAATTCATAAAAAATAATTTATAAAAATTCTGGGGCATTACACCCTCCCCCACTTAACAGAATTTGGTCCCCAAATTCAATATATATCGATTTTTATGGAGATTGTACTTACAATTAAATAACTCTGGATATTTCTTGCGCGTAGCTTCCTCTGTTTCCCATGTTTCTCCTGACTTTGTCCACTGGATTTTGACCACCAGAATACTTTTATTCCGAAGTTGACGTACTTCTCATTCAATGATCCTAATTGGCTTTTGCTCATATGTCAAATCCTTCTTAATCTTCAGATTGTCGTAGGTGATGACATGGAAAGGATCATAAACATATTTCTTCATCATTGATACATGGAATACCTCATGAACTCCTGCTAGTTGTGGAGGCAAAGCCAGTCGATAAGCCACTTCACCGACCCTTTCTAGAATTTCGAATGGGCCAATAAATCTTGGAGTAAGCTTACTTTTAATGCAAAACCTTTGAATACCACGACCCGGAGAAATCTTAAGGTACACATGGTCTCCCACTTGGAACTCCAAGTCGCGCCTTCGATTATCAGCATATGATTTTTGTTAGTCTTGTGCCATCTGAAGCCTCTCCCGAATAAGCTTTATCTTTTCTGTAGTATCCCTGACCATGCCGGGGCCTAGAAATTGCCTTTCTCCTACTTCATTCCAGCATATCGGTGATCAGCAACTTCTTCCATATAAAGCTTCAAATGGTGTCATTTGTATACTAGAATGGTAGCTATTATTGTATGCAAATTCCACTAATGGTAAGTGAGCATGCCAACTACCTCCAAAATCAATAGCACAAGCCCTTAGCATATCTTCCACCACTTGATTCGTCCTTTCCATTTGACCATCTATTTGTGGATGGAATGTTGTGCTAAAGTTTAGTCGGGTCCCTAAAGAATGTTGAAGACCCTTCCAAAACTGTGATGTGAATCGAGGATCTCGATCAGATATGATAGTGAAAGGGACACCATGTAATTTGACGATTTCCCTCATGTATATTGCTGCTAGAATATCCATAGACCATCGACTTTTAATTGGCAGTATATGTGCAGACTTAGTCAATCAGTCTATGATTACCCATATTCCATCGTGTCCACCTCTTTTTTTAGGTAAACCCATAATGAAATCCATCCCTACACTTTCTCATTTCCATTCGGGAATATTCAAGGGGTGTAATTTACCTGCAGGTCTTAAATGCTCTGCCTTTATTTGTTGACAAGTGAGACAGCGGGACACGAAATCTGCTATTTCTCTTTTCATATTGGGCCACCAAAAGTTCCTTTTAAGATCCTGATACATTTTAGTACTACCAGGGTGAATGGTGTACTTGTAATTGTGAGCTTCTTCCAGGATCAATTTCTTAGTATCAACATAATATAGTATACAAATTCGGCCCTTAAATAGCAATCTTCCATTATTGGCAATAGAGAAATCCGGCCTTTACTCAATATTGGTTTTAATCTCCAGTAATACTGGGTCATCGTCCTGTAGGTTGACCAGATCTTCTATTAATGTAGGTTGAGTTCGAATACTGGCCATAAAAAAATCTTCTTCCTTCATGTCAATATCTAAGTTCAACTGAGCAAATTAAGGAATGAGATTAGTCATACTAATCATAAGACTTGATAGCTTTCCCATTGGTTTTCTGTTGAGTGCATCTACTATAGCATTAGCTTTGCCAGAATGATATTGAATAGCAAAATCAATGTCCTTTAGGTATTCCAACCATCTTCTTTGCCTCATATTCAGCTTCTTTTGGGAGAACAAATATTTCAAACTTTTGTGATCTGAATAAATCGTAAATTTTTCTCCATAAAGGTAGTGACGCCAAATTTTTAAGGCAAATATAACAACCGCCAATTCTAAATCATGCACAGGGTAATTTTCCTTGAAAACGCTTATATTGTCTTGAAGAATAGCAAATTATCTTCCCATTTTGCATAAGAACGCACCCTAGGCCAATGCCAGACGCATCCGTATAGACTTCAAATCCACCACCCTCAACGGGTAATGATAATATAGGGGCTGTCGTGAGATGTTCCTTAAGAGTTAGGAAACTCTTTTCACAGTCCTTCGACCATATAAAAGGATTTCCTTTTCTTGTAAGTCTCGTCAAAGGAACAACAATTTTATAAAAATCCTTGATAAATCCCTTGTAGTAGCCAGCTAGCCCTAGGAAACTTCTTGTCTCTGACACAGTCGTTTGCCGGCTCCAGTTCTTGACAGCTTCCACTTTAGAAGGATCCACCGCGATACCCTCCTTTGAAATCATATGGCCAAGAAATGAGACTTCCTTAAGCCAGAACTCACATTTACTAAGTTTGGCATAAAGTTTGTGTTCTCTTTGAGTCTACAAGGCTATTTTCAAATGTTCTTCATGTTCCTCCTTTGCCTTGGAGTAAATAAGAATGTCATCAATAAAGACGACTACAAACTGGTCCAGATAAGGCTGGAAAACTTAATTCATGAGTTGCATAAATGCTACTGGGGTATTAGTTAACCCGAACGGCATTACAACAAACTCATAATGACCATAACGATTTCGAAAAGTAGTTTTGTATATGTCTTCATCTTTAATTCTGAGCTGGTGATAACCTGACCTGAGGTCTATCTTGGAAAAATACTATGCTCCCGAAAGCTGATCAAAAAGTTCATCAATACGCGGCAACATATACTTGTTCTTAATTGTAAGTTGATTTAGTCACCGATAATCGATACATAGCCTGAGTGATCCATCCTTCTTTTTGACAAAAAGGATTGGCGCACCCCAAGAAGATGTGCTAGGTCGTATGAATCCCTTGTCTAATAATTCCTGAAGCTGCATCTTCAATTCCTTAAGTTCTATGGGGGACATCCTGTAGGGAGCTATAGAAACAGGTGCTGCTCCGGGAATGAGTTCAATGGAGAAGTTTACTTCCCTTTCGGGTGGTAAACTGGGTAAATATGATGGAAATATATCAAGAAACTCATTTACAATGGGGATGTTTGCTAAGATGATCTCGTTAGACTTGGTAACGATCACAGAAGTGAGAAAAGCTTCCCATCCTTGCGAAATAAGTTTGCAAGCGTGAATGGAAGAAATGATGATAGGTTGTTTCCTATACTTGATACCAAGGAAGGAAAATCTTGGAAGACCTGGTTTGCAAAAGGATATTATCCTATTCCGACAATTAATATCGGCATCATGCTCTACAAGCCAATCTACCCCTAGAATGGCATCATAGCCTTCCATGTCAAGGCATACGAGGTTTGCAGGTAGATTTTGGCCTTCCACCCTTACTTCACTATCGGGGTAATAGTTTGTGAGTCTGGTTCCAGGGCCTAAAGGTGTAGTAATAGCAAGATCCGAAGGTAAGGGAACTGATGAAATGGGCAATGTTTTTGTAAAAGCGGTGGATATGAAGGAATGAGAAGCACCGGTATCAAATAGCACAAATGCAGGACGTGAATAAATGTGAATAGTACCTTCCATAAGCCCATCATTTGGGGGCGCTTCATTATTTTATAGAACAGCATTGAGGCGAGCCTACCTCTTACGTCCACCACCAGACGATTGTTCCTTCATGAGAGGGCAGTCTGGCATGCGATGCTCATGGCTGCCACACCTTAAACAATCACTGAGATGCTTCCAGCATTCCTCAGACGAGTGGCTGAACTTTTCACAAAAGGTGCAAGCCGCTATGACTTGCTTATCCTCCTTCTTGACTTTCTTATTCTTCTGAGAGTTACTCCCGCTCCCGTTCCTCGACCTCTTCCTACTATCACGAGGTTTGTAGGGCTCCGTGATGCTAAATTTCCCCTTCTTACTACGCCGATCCGACCGTCAGCTTGACTCTTCGCTTTTGACCTTTAATTTTTTGACCTTTTCCAAGGTCCTTTCACAGAGATACGCCCGTTTGACCATCTCCGCATAAGTACAGATATTTTGGGTCCCGAGCTGCTGAATATAACCGGGTCTTAACCCGTCCATAAACCGATTAGCCTTCAATAGGTCGGTACTGACCAAATGAGTCGCATATGGCGCTAGCCTGGAATTGCAGTTCATACTTAGCAACTATCATCATTCCCTGACGTAACTAAGCGAACTCCATAGCCTTTCTCTCCTTAACATGTTCTGAAAAATACTTGGCACGGAATAAGGTAAGAAAGCCTTCCCACGTGTGTGGTGCATCAGCAGGAGGTATCGGAACCGACTTCCACCATGTACGTGCATCTTTGTTGAATTGAAAAGTGGCTAGGCACACTTTTTCTTGGTCAGTACACTGGATGACGTCAAATATACGGTTCATTTCATCGATCCAATTCTCGGCCTCATCTGGATTCGAAGAACCATAGAAACGTAGAGGATTTAAGCTTCAAAAATTATGATGCAAGTCCCCAGCTCTTGCTCCCGTGCCTGCTTGGGCTATTGTTTGCAGCGCCTGAGTGAGGCCCGTAACAGTCTGCTGCATACCATCCTAGTCTACGCGATGAGCCATTATAAGAATAAGGTACCTGAGAGAATAATAAATTGTTAATTCTCATGGAAATTTGAAAGGGTTAATCTAAAGCTTAAATTATTATCTTATCCTAGGCTCTACCCAATTCTCACATGGGTGGGGAATTTCCTCTTTAGTTCATAGGTAAGGGTCCTAAACTTGGACTTTTCCCATGACATGACTTTTCTCCCTAAGTCCTTGAACTTTGGCTCTGATACCAACTAAACTGTCACGCCCCGAGCTTTTAATACAGCAGAAGATAATCTCGGGAATCGTGAATAGTCGGCATGGTAAGTCTCTTGCAAGCAAGAATAATCAGAGCGCAAGACAATTACACATAAGATGCAATTGCACAATAATTTAATCAACTTCTCCTTTCATTAATAATAAGAATGATAAAAATCCAAGTACATAGACGATTCCAATCTAGTTGACTCAATAAAGAGAAAATTACATGAACTCGATCTAGACATTATTGACTTCCTAAGTCTTCTCTCTCAATTTTATGAGACTTTTATTCGCTCTCGGACCCATCACTTGAATAACTCGAATCCGAATCTGAACTACTTGCATCTCCTGAAAAGATTGAAAAGTAGGTAATGAGCACACTTGCCCAGTAGGTATCTTCGCATCAACATGATTGGCAATATTAAAGTGATTAGCATTTTAGCTCTAAAGGATAAGGTAAAATCGTGCGAATGCGGTAAATCATGTAAATAAACCAAAGTAACAAGACATGACCAAGTTAAGATATGATTGAGCAAGCATGATCAAGCAAGAATGTAATTATGGCCTTTCATGAACAATAATGTAGCAAGAATGTACTAGCAAGTCAAGCAAGAATGTATTCTTCACTTAGTAACAAGTACTTCGTGAATTTCTGTGGATATTTTCACAAGTCGTGAATATTTCCGTGATTGCCGTGGACATTTCACTTATTTATAAAGAAAGTACTCCTAGTACAATGCGACGCCAATAGCATCATACCCCATGATTTATAATAGTATGTTTCCGACAATCAGTCGAGGGGACTAGCATAGAGCCCTTGAACACAATCAGTGCTCGAACCGCATCTTCAAGTATAAATCAAGCTACTTCCACGCATGTAAATAATGTGGCCAAGACTGTACGATTTCAATGATAAACTCATGATAAAGTATCCAAAAATATGAACGCTTCTATAAGGAAATAAGAAATTTCAATAATGACCTTAAATAACTAGGTTATGCCATGGAAATAAATCGGCAACACAACGGTACTTTTCTTAACTTCCATAATTTAGTCAAATCATTTTGATTAAGGTGACATGTCCCAAAAATTCAATAGTCCTTCTAGGATCATATAGATATTAACTCTTGGTCAAACCTTGGGTTAACGGAACTCAGGAAACTTAGGGGTCTATAACTGGGCCACTATATTGATATGGCGGTCTAGTATTGGGCCGCTAGAATGAGATGAATCCAGAAATAAATCAATTCGACTCAGATGACATGGCGGTCAGATACTGGACCGTTAATGGGCTTTAGCGGTCAAGTATTGAACCGTTACAGAATCAAAATCAGAAAACATCGGTAGTGCTTTCTAGACAATTGGGTTTTAATGGTACAACCAACTCGGTGTCCTAGTGGGAATCCCAGGCTCGCGGAGCATTACGGAGGCCTTGAAACAAGATTTCTTAGTCCATTGGAAGGAATATCCAAAGGAGAGGTTATCATGTTCAAGATTATGTTCCTATAAGTGCAAAGTGTGTAACTAATGGCCATATACCGGAATATACGCCATGAACTTACAGAAATGACTCTAAGATAGGAATAAAATATGTATAGTGAGAAACCAACGTTCAATCTCATTCATACAAGCACTTAAACCATAATTTAATACAAGGCTATAAGGTTTTTGACAAGAAACTATCATATGTTTAAAATAATCCTAAGAACCATAAAGAACATGAAATCACTGTTCTGAATCAGTAAAATAAAACTCAGAGTAATTCATAACATTAAGACAGGTTAGAACATAGTTAACTAGGCTTACTTATAAGTTAAATGGACTATTCTTGATTCTACCTCGGTTGACAGAAAATAGAACAATGGCGGTCTACCATAGAACCATTATAGGAAGTCGGCGGTTTATCGTAAGGCCGCCAGTGATATAAAAACGGTCTATTTCGGGTCCACGAGAGATTTCATAAAAACTGAGTTTATAGAGTGTCTAGTGGTTTATCGTAGGCCCACTACACGAGGTTGGCAGTCGAACCTTAGGCCGCTAGAGCACGACTGACAGTAAACTTAAATAAGAAGAACTATGTCTAAACACATCATGTCTAGAAATCAACATATTTACAAAGCTACTACATGATAGAACGAGAAATAGGCTACAATATGCATGGGAATCATGTATCATGACAAGGAATTACTTTAGTTCGTTAGGGCTAAGAGATATGCATGTATGGCATACTAAGTGCATAGGTCCTTTTGAAACATGAAATTCTCCACACATAAAGTATGAAATCGAGTAAAACCAGAGGGCTTTTATCCCTGGAATGATATTTTAGCTGTTCATGAGATGACCTACCTCTGCTAAGGCTTCTAGTCTTGGAATTTCAGACTGGAAGTTAACCCTAATCCCGAACTTCGTTTGGTAAATCAGCAACTTCACGCTGCTCTAACTCCTTACTCTCCTGACCTAAGGACATGAAATTTGGAGGGTAAGAAGTAGATATTAAAGGGAACAAAAAGTTCTAAAGGCACTAATGCTAATTACCTCGTTTTGGTATCCTAATTCCTTGATCTTCGCCGGACTTTTGCACAGTTTCTTGGGTCGCTATTATGGAACTAGCAACTTTGCAAGCTTCTATCTCCTTGTGTACTTGATCTCCTAGCACGAAAATTTGGGAGATGTTAGTCCTATACATTAACAATAAAAGCTTCTAAATAACCTACCTGAAATAACATCGTCTTACCTTGGTTTCACGCGAGCAAATGTAAGGGTCACGTAGGTCAAAACTATGTTTTATTTATATGGTTTTACTAGGGTTTGAGGATTAGATCGATCCTAGAGTCCTTATTAAACCTTAGATCTATTTCTGAGAGTCCTTAAGATGTTTACTAGTCCACCCATCTCGATCTCTAGAAGATAGCTCATCAAAGATCCAATATTTTTGCTCTTTCTTCACTTAACGGAACTAACATATTGTAGCGGTCGAATAATGGGCTACTTTCTTGGATGTAGCGATTTCACGATAGACCGCCACAGATCCTGGGTGCCGAATTTAAAATGAGTTCAAACTCAAATTTTGGTTTATCCTTTTAATTATCTATTCAAGGTGTATTTATCTCTAAATTTCGTGAATAGACTAATTAACCTTCTAGAACATGGGCCACACTTCATGGGCTTGGTCCTTAAACCCTTTGGTCTTCAATTAATTAGGCTAGGTTCATTATTTATCATAATTGGGCCTAAATAATGATTTATTTAACCCAATATTTATTAATTAATTCATTTGGACCTTTACTAATTCCAAAAAATTCCTAAATTCATCAAAAATAATTTATAAAAATTCTGGGACATTACATCAATGCCTTGAGCCAGGCCTCTAGCTAGCTTCCCCCTAGTAAGACGCTACTGCAAGGCAAGGGAGTCCATGGAAACTAGCTTACAAACTGTATATCGGGAACTCGCCCCGCCACCACTCATAGGTGGGCCAACACACTGGAACGTGTCATCAGGCTACGACTAGTGCAGGTTCACAAGATACAAAGACTCTAAAGCAACAGTGCAGAAGTAAGGACAGGCTACCACGCACTGTCATACGTACTACGAAGCATAAGACACAAGGTCGCATTCCAGACTACCACCAGACTCAGGGCGGACAACTAGACCTGCAAACACAACGATCTTTGAGTCAGGAGACTTGTGGTCAAGATCGTCACACATAGCGGTAACAAGATGTCAATCAGTCTAATCCCTAAGTCACATCACGAGAAAACATCGATAAAGGAAATAACATAGGATCACCGGATCCACACCTCCGCATAATTCAAACCATGGAGACGTAAGGAATCACTAAGACCCTCAAAGCACATGGACACGTAAACCGAGGTAAGATAACACCTCACGGCATCCAAAATCATGTCTCGATCCATACCAGATCACCGAGACATTCACGAGTTACATGTCAACCACTGGATCACACTAGGTTGACCAGACACCAATAATGACTCTGAAACAATATAGAACACCAGTTGACATAATGGCACTCCTCGGCCACCCCACAACATGGTCATCGCCCTCATAAGACATCCAAGATATCTCCGAGACTACGGGCAAACCATAAAGTAAGGCCAAGATAAATGGAGGCCAAATATCTGGGAAAAAAAAGCTCTGGGAAGTAAACGGTCATATGCCAAGCCGCTAGGTAAGCCAAGCAGTCAGCGAATGAGCCGCTACCCTCACACAGAGAATACAGACACTAGGCACACCAGGCCAAAAGATGGTCTGTTGCAGTCCTACGATTTTGATGATGTCATACACTATAAGTCAATCATGATAGTCTATCTTAATACATTCTTCTTTTATACATTCTTCATATACTGCACTCTCTGGTTTTACTCTGATAGTCCGTGCATACTTAGTTCATTCTGTATTGAGTCCATGCATATGGTGCATTTTAACTAAATAGGGTCTGTGCATGGAGTCATCTAGTCGGTGCAACCTTCGGTGTTGCACGCGACTAAGTCATTACAATATATGTTTATGCATTAGCTAAGTCGGTGAAACCCTCGGTGAGGAACGCGACTAAGTCCGTGCATAGCTCAGTCCATGTCTTGCTTGCGTCTCATGCACACCTAGGGTCAGTGCAAGTTTGTGTTTCATATTTGCGTCTCATGCTACGTCTAATGCATGACAGGTTGGTGCAAGCGTTGGATCGCATGCGGTCGGTGCTATTTTATGGTCTTGCGTCTCATGCAGTTTGTGTCTGAGTTTTGTCTCATTCTGCGTCTCATGTGCATTTGTGTCTCAGTGCATGAATTGCGTCTTACACTGCGTCTCATTCTGCATCTCAGTGAATGTGCTGCGTCTCAGTCTGTGTCTCATGCTATGTCTAAGGGTACGCAAACGAAGTCGGTGCAATGTTTTATTTTAGCATGGTCGGTGCAAGTGTCTATCACGCATGATCAACATCTGTGCATATCTTGCAAAAACTCTATTCATGGCTTGAGCATACTTTGCGATACGATTTGTTCATGTGTCTAAGTCTTCAGCTTTAAGGTCAGTGCATGTCAATTAGAGTCTGTGCTTGTCGTGCAATATTTTACGCCAAGTCTGTGCATGATCTTGGTCAATGTAGTCCTCAGTAACATCTTCGCTTGCTTGGCAGGTCTGTCACTTGGTCGAGCATGTGTTCGGCGAACCTATAACTTGGGAGTCCTCTCCACGTGAAAAATTAAAGTACCAGGTCTAAGGCTCGTGATCTGAGGGAAGGAATGGAATAGAAGAATCTGCCACGTGGACAGCTTCAGTGCCTGAAATCTATTTCGTGGACACCTGAGGAGAGCATTCTTTCAAATCCTTTTGGCGGGAACCGTGGATTCCACACGCACATCTCTGAAGCCTATAAATAGAGGTTGTTCGCTCAAAAAGAAAGGATGATGGAAAAAGCATAAAAAGTGAGAGCCAAATACGTGAAGATTCAGAGACAGTAAGAGAGAAAAAGAAAGGGAGAGAGTGAGGAGATTATGAGCTCGTAAGGAAGAAAGAGTGAAGAGTTCAGTTCTAGGATCAGATCTTGAACTACTGTGCTCCTACATGAGCTACATGTTTTCATCAAGTTTTATTCACCAGTTCATTTTTCCCCATTATTATCTTCATCTTCTAGTTTCATTATTCGTCCGATACTCAGATTGAGTTTAGGATTCCTTCTGTGGACACAGGAGAAGGGAGAGTGTCTCTTCGGGTTGCCCTCTATGGATTCATAGGAAGAGAGACGTGAGTCTCTGGTTCCGAGTAGTGGTGTGCTACTCATGGGTTTCCCTCCGATTTGTAGGAAGGGAGGATCGATCCTCCGGTTTTGGTTCTGTGGGTTGCAGGATCAGTGTTGAGGCATTTGTTCCCTTGGGACAAGCTGTAAGGCAGCGTCTGTTAGCAGATTGAGTCTGCGTTTCCGGAATTGCTTAGTGCAAGGAAGCCTTACTTCTGTGGAGTAAGGGGTGGACGTCAATTGCAGATTGCAAGCGAACCACCTTAAAAATCTCTGTCTCATTTGTGTGGTTTGCTTGTCTGATCTCTTTTGTATGGTGTGTTTGGCTGATCTTTGACTGTGTCTAAAGCTCATAAGCTATTTGTTTATATTTCCGTTTCAACCTCTTCACGTTAAGCTTCTACTCATTGGTCTTCTCTGTGACTTGATTCAGGAGTCTCTCCTTCTACGACTGGGTTTTTGTAGCTTATAATACAAATTGCCTTAAATTGGGTGTGATCTATTCATCCCTCCCTTCTAGCTCACACTATACATTCTATCAATTGGTATCAGAGCAGGTTACCCATCATGTGGTCCAACAGATAGGGTAATTCTGGATCTAGTGGTCCTCGAAGCTTCATGGCTGAGGGATTGTCACGCCCCGAACCGATAGCAGCGGAACGTGTCGTTTGCTCGGAACGTGGCAGTTAAACAGTCGTGAATTATCAAGAGCAATCGCATAGGACTAAAATAATTTTGAACAACAATAGAAATTTTATTTCTAATATAAATCTCTTATAAGAACTTATTTTCCAACTTAGAGACTCCAACACAATGGAAAGAAAAGAAACGACATACTAACAGACTTAGACAAGATAACTGAATAAGAGACGATAAGCTAACTTAGCTACACAATACTATCTAGACTCAAGAAAGATAAAAGACTCGGGTTCACTAATTTCCGAAGCTCGCTTGCACACTTGTCCCGCCCGTGTGAGTCTCGGTCTCACTAGCCACCTGCTTACCTGAAAAGTGTTGGAATAAAACTGAGTGAGCGAACGCTCAGTAGGAATTATATCTCAAGAACTAGCAATGGGCTTAAGTAATTACAATTTTTCACATGTAAATGCAATATGGCTATGCATGTAGAAAGAACTGAGCAAGTAAAACTAATCAATAGAATAACACGTCGTATAAAACATCCAAGTGAGTCTTAAACAAGAGATATTCATGAGAGACTTTATATATTATTGGCTATTTCACACAAGTACTTTGCCCGTGTCGGGCCACGCTAGTAAAGTCACGCAAGTCGAGTCACGCACGCAAGAAAGAGAGAGTGTGGAATGCCAAAGATCAAGAGAAAGAGTACTTCGGTGCAATGCAAGACACCGTGATCAATCAACTCCCATGGGCACTAGTACTTTTGGGTGCTCCTCCCAGGACCAGATCGGGCCCTTATATGCACAGCATTAAAGATAGATCTAGACATCCACGATAGTTTATAGCCAATAAGGAGTTTCAAGAACAAGCTTTAATAGGATGATAAGATAAGATTTTTATGGAATTCAAGGGCAAGGCCCTTGAGTAAGGACATACTGGCGATAAAATCCACGCAAAGCACATAAACCATGACATGTCGATAAACTGGGTGGAATTGGTTCCCTAACTTGGGTACCATGACAAGTAAGTGCCCATATGTAGAGGGTCACTCTTTTTACTATAGAATTGAGGTCCACAAGAACATCATAATGATGTTTGGTATAGAATTGGGGTCCACAAGAACATCACAATAATGGCATGCTTTCCCCATTCATTTATATAATTCTCATATCATACACATACCATAACATGAGGGCCGGTATACCATGTTTCTATAGAGTGACATGGCAAAGATTGTGTAATGGGTTTTTATGGTACAACCAGCTCAGTCGGCCATGAGGGAATCCAAGGCTCGAGGAGTCTTACGGAAGTCTCTATGACTAACTCGCTAGTCCAAAGGAACGGAATGTCTAATGGAGAGCTTGTATGTCAATGAGAATTGAGGGTAGTGCGATAAAAACATCATGAAACATGGGACTATATTCACGGAGTGGAAATATAGTGCCGATATATATATATATATATATATATATATATATATATATATATATATATATATAGACAGTAATCAGTGTAAAACAGTAATACAGAAAATAGCGACTTAAGCTAAGTCATTAATTATTCAATTAACGCCTTACTCAGGGGCGTTTATTTACAAATTTGACGACTTATACATTAGTCGTCCCTTCAATATTTCTACTCTGCAGAAAATCAATATTCTGGAATTTTAACAAAAACGTGCCCTGGATAGGGGCGTTACTTTTCAATTAGCGCCCCGGTCTGGGGCGTCAATTCAATAAGAGACGACCTAGACAAGGTCGTGAATTCAAGAATTTACCAATTTTCAGATAATAAAATTTCAGGAAAAAGGGTACATGACCATGACAGGAAAAATAGCAGGATTTCACAGGTATACTCATGTAATATATTAGATTCATGGTTACATAGATATTAAATTTTAAACGTGGGTATTTATTAATTACATGTAAATGATGACTTCTTGGCAAGGCGTCAAAACAATAATTAGCGCCCTAGTGTGGGTCGCTTCTTTAAATTAGCGCCCTGGTCAAGGGCGTTTCTTTTTGAAATTACGTAGAAAACATTCGAAACCACAATAAAACTATATGCATGGATGAATATATGTTATTAATATGATTTCCTAAGTTACTCTGGGCTACAATCCTTGAGAAAACCTACTTGATTAAGATGTAGATGAAGGACTCGTGAAGATTCGTGAAGACAAACGATACTCTGTTTGTAACAGAGTCTTCTGATCACCAGAAGAGGAAGAAGAAGTGGATGAAGAACCTCACGTTCTTCACTTCGACAGAGAGTTACTGCAGACTTCCTATAGAAGAAATAATGAAGATCATTAATCATATAACCTAAGGTAAAAGAAAAAGAGGAAGAACATTACCGGTTCTTCATTGACGACAACAGCAACACAGAACGCCAAACAGCGGTCTGGGTCGAGTAGCAGGATATTTATAGGATTTTGGGGATCCTAATAGGGTTAGAGTTCTATTGAAAGTAATACTTCCATGATAGAGTCCTTACCATATTCCATCTTTGTCGTAGTTATCCAAAACTTGCTCTGGATAGACTCCTGGGTCGAACGAAACTCGAACTGAATTAACGTCTTAAGCGAGGGCGTTAATATAAATTGACGCCTTGTCAAGCGTCGTTTATTGTATAAAACGCGCCCAGGTGGAGGGCGTTTCCTTTCCTTTCCTTAATTTTATTTCCCGTCGTTTGAAATTTGACGCCGTAGGGTATATGCGTCCTTTCTAAATTAACGCCTTAGAGAGAGGCGTTTCCTTTTGAATTAGCGCCATGATAAAAGGTGTTATTTTTCTCTTGATTAATGATTTACTCATTTAGGCTCTTTGTCATCTATTTACTTATCTTTTATTTTAATTTGATTTATTTAAAAATCTTATTTGTATCAAGGTTGCTACATTGCATTAAATGCCTTACTTAAAAATAACTTGTTATTTACTAACCCTCATATACCCATTAATAATTTGTATGTATATAGGGATTTTATTCCTCATAATTTGTTTAACTTTTATTAGTCCTTGTCCTAGATATCAGAGGCAGGTTCGATCTGAGCAACCCTATAGGAATATCACTTGACCATTTATTTATTTGAATAAATTTTAATTTATTAAACATTATATACTTATAAGAGTATGTATATCATTATGTATATTTTTATTCCTATTCCAAAATTACCGGGCGTTACACCCTCCCCCACTTAAAAGAATTTGGTCCCCAAATTCACATCATCTTCCATTCCTAACAGAGAACTTATTATGAGCTTATACAGAAGAAATCTTAAGTATGGAAAAAGAGCTAGTTTATGATTTCGGGTGAGGGGTACCTTCCGCAACCTTCCCTTTGGCAAGTTTGGTTAAATCTTGAACTCCTCTTGGAGGCTTCTTGGTTAGAATAGGGCATTCTGCAATCTTATGATCTAAGCTCCCGCAACGCAGACACGCTCTCGAACTCCACCAACACTTCTTCGATTTGTGACCATATCTTCCACAAGATTCACACTTATCTTGCGAGTGATCTGCCGAAGCTTCCTTATTACACTTCTTACATTTATGGCATTTCTTACACCTTTGTGAAATATCACCCTCGTTTATCCTTTTCTTAGTAACGGTGAACGTTTCAGAGTCATCTGTTCGATCCTTCCCCTCAACTCTTTCTTTTTCTTCCACCATTTTCTCTAGCTCTTGAACTCTCTTGACAAGGTCCGCGTAAGCTTGGATATCCACTAAGATCATCTCATGAATAAAGCTTGGCTTAGATGCTTCCATTTTATCTAGGTTCCTGCAAAGATGAGTGGGGAGATAATTTATTGATGCAAGAATTAATGTCAATGAAATGTAAATACTTTATCTTTCTTTTATAAATTTAACCCCAAGTTCTACCCCATCTCTCACGGAATTCCTATAGGATGACCGGCAAGGATACTCAACCTATCACTTGGACTTAACAATCTAAGGATTTTGAAAACCGAAACTCTAATATGACTGACAAGGATACTTGACCTATTATTGAAACCTAATAACTTGAGGATGTGAAAGCTGAAGCTCTGATAGGACTGACAAGGATACTTGACCTATCATTCGAACCAAATATATGGAGGATATGAAAGCCGAAGCTCTGATACCACCTCTGTCACGCCCCGAACCGATAGCAGCGGAACGTGTCGTTTGCTCGGAACGTGGCAGTTAAACAGTCGTGAATCATCAAGAGCAATCGCATAGGACTAAAATAATTTTGAACAACAATAGAAATTTTATTTCTAATATAAATCTCTTATAAGAACTTGTTTTCCAACTTAGAGACTCCAACACAATGGAAAGAAAAGAAACGGCATACTAACAGACTTAGACAAGATAACTGAATAAGAGATGATAAGCTAACTTAGCTAGACAATACTATCTAGACTCAAGAAAGATAAAAGACTCGGGTTCACTAATTTCCGAAGCTCGCTTGCACACTTGTCCCGCCCGTGTGAGTCTCGGTCTCACTAGCCACCTGCTTACCTGAAAAGTGTTGGAATAAAACTGAGTGAGCGAACGCTCAGTAGGAATTATATCTCAAGAACTAGCAATGGGCTTAAGTAATTATAATTTTTCACATGTAAATGCAATATGGCTATGCATGTAGAAAGAACTGAGCAAGTAAAACTAATCAATAGAATAACACGTCGTATAAAACATCTAAGTGAGTCTTAAACAAGAGATATTCATGAGAGACTTTATAGATTATTGGCTCTTTCACGCAAGTACTTTGCCCGTGTCGGGCCACGCTAGTAAAGTCACGCAAGTCGAGTCACGCACGCAAGAAAGAGAGAGTGTGGAATGCCAAAGATCAAGAGAAAGAGTACTTCGGTGCAATGCAAGACACCGTGATCAATCAACTCCCATGGGCACTAGTACTTTTGGGTGCTCCTCCCAGGACCAGATCGGGCCCTTATATGCACAGCATTAAAGATAGATCTAGACATCCACGATAGTTTATAGCCAATAAGGAGTTTCAAGAACAAGCTTTAATAGGATGATAAGATAAGATTTTTATGGAATTCAAGGGCAAGGCCCTTGAGTAAGGACATACTGGCGATAAAATCCACGCAAAGCACATAAACCATGACATGTCGATAAACTGGGTGGAATTGGTTCCCTAACTTGGGTACCATGACAAGTAAGTGCCCATATGTAGAGGGTCACTCTTTTTACTATAGAATTGAGGTCCACAAGAACATCATAATGATGTTTGGTATAGAATTGGGGTCCACAAGAACATCACAATAATGGCATGCTTTCCCCATTCATTTATATAATTCTCATATCATACATATAGCATAACATGAGGGCCAGTATACCATATTTCTATAGAGTGACATGGCAAAGATTGTGTAATGGGTTTTTATGGTACAACCAGCTCAGTCGGCCTTAAGGGAATCCAAGGCTCGAGGAGTCTTACGGAGGTCTCTATGACTAACTTGCTAGTCCAAAGGAACGGAATGTCCAATGGAGAGCTTGTATGTCAAAGAGAATTGAGGGTAGTGCGATAAAAACATCATGAAACATGGGACTATATTCACGGAGTGGAAATAAAGTGCCGATATATATATATATATATATATATATATATATATATATATATATATATATATATATATATATATATATATATATATATATATATACAAAACCCTTCGGTTGACAGTAATCAGTGTAAAACAGTAATACAGAAAATAGCGACCTAAGCTAAGTCATTAATTATCCAATTAACGCCTTACTCAGGGGCGTTTATTTACAAATTTGACGACTTATACATTAGTCGTCCCTTCAATATTTCTATTCTGCAGAAAATCAATATTCTGGAATTTTAACAAAAACGCGCCCTAGACATGGGCGTTACTTTTCAATTAGCGCCCTGGTCTGGGGCGTCAGTTCAATAAGAGACGACCTAGACAAGGTCGTGAATTCAAGAATTTACCAATTTTCAGATAATAAAATTTCAGGAAAAAGGGTACATGATCATGACAGGAAAAATAGCAGGATTTCACAAGTATACTCATGTAATATATTAGATTCATGGTTACATAGATATTAAATTTTAAACGTTGGTATTTATTAATTACATGTAATTGACGACTTGTTGGCCGGGCGTCAAAACAATAATTAGCGCCCTAGTGTGGGTCGCTTCTTTAAATTAGCGCCCTGGTCAAGGGCGTTTCATTTTGAAATTACGTAAGAAACATTCGAAACCACAATAAAACTATATGCATGGATGAATATATGTTATTAATATGATTTCCTAAGTTACTTTGGGCTACAATCCTTGAGAAAACCTACTTGATTAAGATGTGGATGAAGGAATCGTGAAGATTCGTGAAGACAAACGATACTCTGTTTGTAACAGAGTCTTCTGATCACCAGAAGAGGAAGAAGAAGAGGATGAAGAACCTCACGTTCTTCACTTCGATAGAGAGTTACTGCAGACTTCCTACAGAAGAAATAATGAAGATCATTAACCATATAACCTAAGGTAAAAGAAAAAGAGGAAGAACATTACCGATTCTTCACTGACGACAACAGCAACACAGAACGCCAAACAGCGGTCGGGGTCGAGTAGCAGGATATTTATAGGATTTTGGGGATCCTAATAGGGTTAGAGTTCTATTGGAAGTAATACTTCCATGATAGAGTCCTTACCATATTCCATCTTTGTCGTAGTTATCCAGAACTTGCTCTGGATAGACTCCTGGGTCGAACGAAACTTGAACTGAATTAACGTCTTAAGCGAGGGCGTTAATATAAATTGACGCCTTGTCAAGCGTCGTTTATTGTATAAAACGCGCCCAGGTGGAGGGCGTTTCCTTTCCTTTCCTTAATTTTATTTCCCGTCATTTGAAATTTGACGCCCTAGGGTATAGGCGTCCTTTCTAAATTAACGCCTTAGAGAGAGGCGTTTCCTTTTGAATTAGCGCCTTGATAAAAGGCGTTATTTTCCTCTTGATTAATGATTTACTCATTTAGGCTTTTTGTCATCTATTTACTTATCTTTTATTTTAATTTGATTTATTTAAAAATCTTATTTGTATCAGGGTTGCTACATTGCATTAAATGTCTTACTTAAAAATAACTTGTTATTTACTAACCCTCATATACCCATTAATAATTTGTATGTATATAGGGATTTTATTCCTCATAATTTGTTTAACTTTTATTAGTCCTTGTCCTAGATATCAGAGGCAGGTTCGATCTGAGCAACCCTATAGGAATATCACTTGACCATTTATTTATTTGAATAAATTTTAATTTCTTAAACATTATATACTTATAAGAGTATGTATATCATTATGTATATTTTTATTCCTATTCCAAAATTACCGGGCGTTACACCCTCCCCCACTTAAAAGAATTTGGTCCCCAAATTCACATCATCTTCCATTCCTAACAGAGAACTTATTATGAGCTTATACAGAAGAAATCTTATGTATGGAAAAAGAGCTAGTTTATGATTTCGGGTGAGGGGTACCTTCCGCAACCTTCCCTTTGGCAAGTTTGGTTAAATCTTGAACTCCTCTTGGAGGCTTCTTGGTTAGAATAGGGCATTCTGCTATCTTATGATCTAAGCTCCCGCAACGCAGACACGCTCCCGAACTCCACCAACACTTCTTCGATTTGTGACCATATCTTCCACAAGATTTACACTTATCTTGCGAGTGATCTGCCGAAGCTTCCTTATTACACTTCTTACATTTATGGCATTTCTTACACCTTTGTGAAATATCACCCTCGTTTATCCTTTTCTTAGTAACGGTGAACCTTTCAGAGTCATCTGTTCGATCCTTCCCCTCAACTCTTTCTTTTTCTTCCACCATTTTCTCTAGCTCTTGAACTCTCTTGACAAGGTCCGCGTAAGCTTGGATATCCACTAAGATCATCTCATGAATAAAGCTTGGCTTAGATGCTTCCATTTTATCTAGGTTCCTGCAAAGATGAGTGGGGAGATAATTTATTGACGCAAGAATTAATGTCAATGAAATGTAAATACTTTATCTTTCTTTTATAAATTTAACCCCAAGTTCTACCCCATCTCTCACGGAATTCCTATAGGATGACCGGCAAGGATACTCAACCTATCACTTGGACTTAACAATCAAAGGATTTTGAAAACCGAAACTCTAATATGACTGACAAGGATACTTGACCTATTATTGAAACCTAATAACTTGAGGATGTGAAAGCTGAAGCTCTGATAGGACTGACAAGGATACTTGACCTATCATTCGAACCAAATATATGGAGGATATGAAAGCCGAAGCTCTGATACCACCTCTGTCACGCCCCGAACCGATAGCAGCGGAACGTGTCGTTTGCTCGGAACGTGGCAGTTAAACAGTCGTGAATGATCAAGAGCAATCGCATAGGACTAAAGTAATTTTGAACAACAATAGAAATTTTATTTCTAATATAAATCTCTTATAAGAACTTATTTTCCAACTTAGAGACTCCAACACAATGGAAAGAAAAGAAACGGCATACTAACAGACTTAGACAAGATAACTGAATAAGAGATGATAAGCTAACTTAGCTAGACAATACTATCTAGACTCAAGAAAGATAAAAGACTCGGGTTCACTAATTTCCGAAGCTCGCTTGCACACTTGTCCCGCCCGTGTGAGTCTCGGTCTCACTAGCCACCTGCTTACCTGAAAAGTGTTGGAATAAAACTGAGTGAGCGAACGCTCAGTAGGAATTATATCTCAAGAACTAGCAATGGGCTTAAGTAATTACAATTTTTCACATGTAAATGCAATATGGCTATGCATGTAGAAAGAACTGAGCAAGTAAAACTAATCAATAGAATAACACGTCGTATAAAACATCCAAGTGAGTCTTAAACAAGAGATATTCATGAGAGACTTTATAGATTATTGGCTATTTCACGCAAGTACTTTGCCCGTGTCGGGCCACGCTAGTAAAGTCACGCAAGTCGAGTCACGCACGCAAGAAAGAGAGAGTGTGGAATGCCAAAGATCAAGAGAAAGAGTACTTCGGTGCAATGCAAGACACCGTGATCAATCAACTCCCATGGGCACTAGTACTTTTGGGTGCTCCTCCCAGGACCAGATCGGGCCCTTATATGCACAGCATTAAAGATAGATCTAGACATCCACGATAGTTTATAGCCAATAAGGAGTTTCAAGAACAAGCTTTAATAGGATGATAAGATAAGATTTTTATGGAATTCAAGGGCAAGGCCCTTGAGTAAGGACATACTGGCGAAAAAATCCACGCAAAGCACATAAACCATGACATGTCGATAAACTGGGTGGAATTGGTTCCCTAACTTGGGTACCATGACAAGTAAGTGCCCATATGTAGAGGGTCACTCTTTTTACTATAGAATTGAGGTCCACAAGAACATCATAATGATGTTTGGTATAGAATTGGGGTCCACAAGAACATCACAATAATGGCATGCTTTCCCCATTCATTTATATAATTCTCATATCATACATATAGCATAACATGAGGGCCGGTATACCATGTTTCTATAGAGTGACATGGCAAAGATTGTGTAATGGGTTTTTATGGTACAACCAGCTCAGTCGGCCTTGAGGGAATCCAAGGCTCGAGGAGTCTTACGGAGGTCTCTATGACTAACTTGCTAGTCCAAAGGAACGGAATGTCCAATGGAGAGCTTGTATGTCAAAGAGAATTGAGGGTAGTGCGATAAAAACATCATGAAACATGGGACTATATTCACGGAGTGGAAATAAAGTGCCGATATAGATATATATATATATATATATATATATATATATATATATATATATATATACAAAACCCTTCGGTTGACAGTAATCAGTGTAAAACAGTAATACAGAAAATAGCGACCTAAGCTAAGTCATTAATTATCCAATTAACGCCTTACTCAGGGGCGTTTATTTACAAATTTGACGACTTATACATTAGTCGTCCCTTCAATATTTCTATTCTGCAGAAAATCAATATTCTGGAATTTTAACAAAAACGCGCCCTAGACATGGGCGTTACTTTTCAATTAGCGCCCTGGTCTGGGGCGTCAGTTCAATAAGAGACGACCTAGACAAGGTCGTGAATTCAAGAATTTACCAATTTTCAGATAATAAAATTTCAGGAAAAAGGGTACATGATCATGACAGGAAAAATAGCAGGATTTCACAAGTATACTCATGTAATATATTAGATTCATGGTTACATAGATATTAAATTTTAAACGTGGGTATTTATTAATTACATGTAATTGACGACTTGTTGGCCGGGCGTCAAAACAATAATTAGCGCCCTAGTGTGGGTCGCTTCTTTAAATTAGCGCCCTGGTCAAGGGCGTTTCATTTTGAAATTACGTAAGAAACATTCGAAACCACAATAAAACTATATGCATGGATGAATATATGTTATTAATATGATTTCCTAAGTTACTTTGGGCTACAATCCTTGAGAAAACCTACTTGATTAAGATGTGGATGAAGGAATCGTGAAGATTCGTGAAGACAAACGATACTCTGTTTGTAACAGAGTCTTCTGATCACCAGAAGAGGAAGAAGAAGAGGATGAAGAACCTCACGTTCTTCACTTCGATAGAGAGTTACTGCAGACTTCCTACAGAAGAAATAATGAAGATCATTAATCATATAACCTAAGGTAAAAGAAAAAGAGGAAGAACATTACCGGTTCTTCACTGACGACAACAGCAACACAGAACGCCAAACAGCGGTCTGGGTCGAGTAGCAGGATATTTATAGGATTTTGGGGATCCTAATAGGGTTAGAGTTCTATTGGAAGTAATACTTCCATGATAGAGTCCTTACCATATTCCATCTTTGTCGTAGTTATCCAGAACTTGCTCTGGATAGACTCCTGGGTCGAACGAAACTCGAACTGAATTAACGTCTTAAGCGAGGGCGTTAATATAAATTGACGCCTTGTCAAGCGTCGTTTATTGTATAAAACGCGCCCAGGTGGAGGGCGTTTCCTTTCCTTTCCTTAATTTTATTTCCCGTCGTTTGAAATTTGACGCCCTAGGGTATAGGCGTCCTTTCTAAATTAACGCCTTAGAGAGAGGCGTTTCCTTTTGAATTAGCGCCTTGATAAAAGGCGTTATTTTCCTCTTGATTAATGATTTACTCATTTAGGTTTTTTGTCATCTATTTACTTATCTTTTATTTTAATTTGATTTATTTAAAAATCTTATTTGTATCAGGGTTGCTACATTGCATTAAATGCCTTACTTAAAAATAACTTGTTATTTACTAACCCTCATATACCCATTAATAATTTGTATGTATATAGGGATTTTATTCCTCATAATTTGTTTAACTTTTATTAGTCCTTGTCCTAGATATCAGAGGCAGGTTCGATCTGAGCAACCCTATAGGAATATCACTTGACCATTTATTTATTTGAATAAATTTTAATTTATTAAACATTATATACTTATAAGAGTATGTATATCATTATGTATATTTTTATTCCTATTCCAAAATTACCGGGCGTTACAGGGATAGTCTATTACTCGCCCTCCTTTCTTTGATGGTAATAACTATTTTTACTGGAAAAATAGGATGGAGGTGTTTATGAGAGCACAGAGCCACAAGCTCTGGAGAGTGATCACCACAGGGCCGTATGATCTTCCACCAAATGAAGATGCGTGGATAGAGGATCACGTCAAGCTTTCAACCATTAACTGGTCGGCCCTGAACATCATTCAATGCGCGGTTCACCCCTGATGAATACGCCCGGATCTCAGCCTACAAAATAACCAAGAAGATGTGGGATGAATTGGAGCTAATCTACAAAGGTTCATCACAAGTGAAGGCCACTAAGGTAAACATGCTCACCTCTGAAGATTAATTATTCAAAATGAAATCTGAGGAGACTATCACAGAAATGCATGCCAGGTTGTCATTGATTACTAACAGTCTTACTGGGCTTGGGAAACAAGTTTCAAAAGGGGACATTGTAAGGAAAAATCTTAGGTCACTATCCCCCGCTTGGCATACTAAGGCCATAGTGATAGAGGAGTCTAGGGATCTGTCGAAAATGATAGTCACTGAACTGATAGGATCCTTAATGACTTACGAAATGAACTTCAAAAGAAGTAGCGAAGGAAGTGATAAGAAGAGCAAGAACATTGCTCTCAAGGTGTCCCATGGTAACAGTAGCAGCAACAGCGGCAGTAGCCATGGGGATTCTGACGGACTGTCAGACCTTGATCAAGAGGAGCAAGCTATGCTCACTCGTCAGTTTTGGAAGTTTCTGAGAACGAAGGGAAAAACTTTTAGAAGAAAAGGGTCGTATCATTCTGGTAAGAATTTTGATTCCAAGAATAATATAAATAGGAGCACTAAGAAGATTACCTGTTTTCATTGCAGGAGACCTGGACACATGAAAAGGGATTGCCCCGAACTCCAGAAGAAAGGCTCCAAGGTGCAAAAGAAGAAACTCAAGCTATGGTCTGCACGTGGAGTGACGAGGAGGAAGACCCCGAAGCAAACTCGTCAGAGGAAGAAGACCAAGGAATCTGTCTGATGGCTAATAGTGATGAAGAGGTAACAAATATATTTGAGAATTTTTCAATTAATGATTGGGAGGACGCCTATGCTGAGATTTTAGATAAGTTTAATGCGTTAAGTAAAGAGCATAGGGTCTTAAAGAGAAAACTTAATGCTACCATTGAAGAGCAAACTCAAACAAACAAGGAAAATGAGAACCTTAAGTCTGAAAACAACAACATTCAGAAACAACTTGATGACTTCAAGTTAAAACTTCAAGAAAGTCAAAATGAAAACAACTTAATCACTGAAAAATATGAAGTAGTTAGGAAGGTCAATTCTGAATTTCAGGAAAATTGTGACAAATTGTAGAAGGAATTGGAAGACAAACAAAGCACCTTAGAAATATTTGTTCAAGGAAAAGCAAATTTGGATGCCATGTTAGGTGCTAGAGTAAACTTCAATAAAGAGGGTTTAGGGTATAACCCAACAAACAAGAAATCCTTTCAGCTCAAGACTGTGACATTCTGTTCAGAAAAAGGGAAAGAAAAATTGGACACACCATCCAGTTCTAATAATATTCAAAATGTCCAGCAACTAAAGAAGAATCCAACAAACCTTCCTGGACAACAATCTAAACCAGGATTGAACTTTGCTAAGCGAGCTCCAATGCCTATTCACCCGAACAAGAATGCAAATAAGTCAAGGCATGTGAGTCAGAACAGAAACTCAAACTGCTATAACAAAATGGGCTAGTACAAAATAAACTGGGGAAGTCATGCTTATCCATAGAAATACTCCAATAAATTTGACTCCCCTAGACAATTTGGGTACAATATATACCCAAGGAATGAACAGTCCACCAACAAGAACAAACTCAATTTCAATAAGCCAAGTGGACAGAACTTTAATTATAGTTTCAACAAAACTGTTAATAAGGCGCAAGAGAAGAATAATTCGAAACAGTTTTTGATTCCTAAATGTTTGCTTAAAGAGTTGAACAATGTCTTTGGACCCAATCTATCTTGGGTTCCAAACCACTCTGCTTGATCTCTTACTTTGCAAGTTAGCCTAGCAGCTGAGAACAACAAGTGGTATTTAGATAGCGGCTGCTCCAGGCACATGACAGGCAACCGATCCAAATTCAGTAAGCTGGAAATGAAGGTAGGGGGTCTGGTCAAGTTCGGAGGAAAGAACAGAGGTATGATCATCGGAACAGGAATGGTTGGTAAGTCTACCTCAAACACTATTGAGAATGTTCTGCTTGTTGAAGGTCTTCAACACAACTTGATCAGTATTAGTCAGCTATGTGACAAGGGTCACAGAGATGTGTTTAATAACGACTCTTGCAAAATTTTGGAAATAAATTCTGATAGTGTGAAGTTTGTAGCAAATAGAGTCAATAATGTCTACATTGTGGACTTAGATGATAAATCTGAGTTAAATCTTTGTTTGTCTGTTCACCATTAAAATAATGCTTTTAATTGGCATAGACGGTTAGGTCATGCTAGCTTCTCTTCTTTGAATAAACTGGTAAAACATGACTTAGTTAGAGGTATGCCTAGGATTAAATTTAGCTCCATTTCAAAAACATGTGATGCCTGTGCCTTAGGCAAACAAACCCGCAAATCATTTAAGCTCAGGTCTGAGCCTTTGTCCTCCAAGCCAATGGAGCTTTTGCATATGGATCTCTTTAGCCCAACCAGGACTCAAAGTCTTAATGGGAAGAGATTCTGGTTTGTGATTATAGATGATTTCACCAGATATTCATGGGTATTTTTCTTAGCCAATAAGAGTGATGCCTTTCAGAAGTTTGAACATCTTTTTAATAAAGTCAAACAAGAAGGAACTCACAGTATTTCCATGATTCAACCAGACCATGGAGGAGAGTTTGAGAACTCTATTTTCTCTGAATTCTGTAATAAAGAAGGACTAACTCACAGATTTTCTGCTCCCAAGACCCCAGAGTAGAATGGCATAGTGGAGAGAAGAAACTGGACAATTATTGAGATGGCCAGAACCATGCTGATGGAGAGTCAGCTTCCCAGAAGATTTTGGGCAGAGACAGCTAATACCGCTTGTTACATCATCAACAGAGCCTTGGTAAGACCCATCCATAAGAAAAACCCCTATGAACTCCTAAAAGGTAAGAAGCCAAATATCTCATATTTCAAGATCTTTGGTTCAAAATGCTTCATCCACAACAATGATAAAAAGGACCTAGACAAATTTGATGCAAGGAGTACCCCATGAATTTTTCTAGGATACTCTGAAACAACTAGGGCATATAGGGTTTTCAACTGCACAGATCAAATTGTAGAAGAGTCACCTCATGTCATATTTGATGAAACAAACAATCTCACTAACTTAGATAATGATGACAGGTGCTCAAAAGAAGATGTAGAATTCTTAGAGGACAAAGAGAATGAAGAAGCTGAACCACCTGAAGTATCAAGTACCTCCAATCAAGTAAGTTCAGCTGAAGCAGGTGAGTCTTCAACATACCTAAAATTTTTGAGAGATCACCCAGTAGACAACATCATAGGCAACCTTGAAGATCCACTTAGGACAAGGTCTTATTTTAGAAATGTCCATAATGAAGACCTAGTTGCTTTTGTTTCACAGATTGAACCCAAATCAGTAGAAGAGGCTTTAAATGATGCGTCATGGGTTAATGCTATGTGTGAGGAGTTAGGTCAGTTTGAAAGAAATAATGTCTGGGAGCTAGTTTCGAGACCAGAAAATTCAAATGTCATAGGAACTAAATGGGTCTTTAAGAATAAAATGAATGAGGATGGAATTTTTTCAAGAAATAAAGCCAGGCTAGTAGCAAAGGGCTACTGTTAAGAATTCGGAGTTGATTTTGATGAATCCTATGCACCTGTTGCTAGCATGGAAGCAATAAGAATTCTATTAGCCTTTGCATGTTCTAAAAACATAAAACTTCAACATATAGATGTTAAAGTGCATTTTTAAATGGTGTTATCAAAGAAGAAGTTTTTGTACAACAACCCCCTGGATTTAAATTTTCTCCTCAACCTAACCAAGTTTTTAGGTTGAATAAAGCCCTATACGATCTAAAGCAGGCTCCTCGAGCCTAGTATGAGAGGCTGACAGAATTTCTGATCAGCAAGGGCTACCACAGAGGTAAGGTGGATCAAACTATGTTCACCAAAAGTTTGAATAAAGACCTCATCATAGTTCAGGTATATGTAGATGACATTGTCTTCGGTTCAACAAGTATTGAATTATACAATGAATTTTCTCATTTGATGTCTGCTGAGTTTGAGATGAGCCTGGTAGGTGAATTGAAGTATTTTCTTGGCTTGCAGGTACAACAGTTGGAGGATGGATGCTTCATTAACCAGACCAAATACACAATGGACATCCTCAAGAGGTTTGGCATGAACAATCTGAAGCACATCACAACACCAATGGGTACTAACACTTCATTGGATGCAGACGAATCAGGTAAAGAAGTTGATGCAAAGCTATACCGAGGTATGATTGGATCCTTGCTCTATTTGACTGCCTCGAGACCTGATATACAGTTCAGTGTAGGAATGTGTGCTAGGTACCAATCTAGACCCACTGAATTGCACTTAGCAGCTGTGAAAAGAATTTTCAGATATTTATCTACTACACACACCCTAGGTTTATGGTTTCCTGCATCTCACACTTTAGATCTTATTGCATATACGAATGAAGATTATGCCGAGTGTAAGCTAGATAGAAAAAGCACTAGTGGACATTGTGAATTTTTAGGTGGGTGTTTAGCCTCTTGGGGTTCCAAGAAGTAACACTCTGTGGCTCTCTCTACTGCAGAGGATGAGTACGTAGCTGTAGGGAGTTATGGTACACAAGTCATATGGATCAAACACCAACTTCAGGACTATCAAGTAGACCTGGGTTGCACACCTATGTATTGTGACAATACAAGTGCCATCAATCTAGCCAAGAATCTTGTTTTGCATTCTCGAACCAAACACAGAGAAATTGTTGGGACGCTAAAGGTGATCTAGAGGGGGGTGAATAGATCAGTCACCCGTTAAAAACTACTGCAGCAGATTCAAATGCGGAATGAAAAATTCTACTGAACAGATAGAGGGCACAAAGCAAATACTAGCCAGAACTGAAGAACCGTCCTAAGCAAACATCTACTGTGCAAAGAACAAGATAAAGAGGCAATGCAAACCATAAAGCAATCACACAGTAGATAGGAGTTTTTTTTTTAACTAAGGTTAATACTTGCAAGGTGGGAACGGGGGAGGGGGTTCATCCCTTCATTTCGGAAGAAGATGAACACACTACCCCGGCCGCCAGGCAAGCGTTTTCATAAATGAAAGCAGTAAAAGAAATGGGTACAAAAGGAGGGGACGGGGGACGCCCGAAGAGGGGCAAGAGGAGTACAAGGCCAAAGGCCCAAGAAAGGAAAAAAGCCCAAGAGGACCCAGGCGAGGGCAGAAACAAAGGCCCAATAACCCATAGAAGAAACATAGCCCCTACAAATAGGAATCTTCATCGAAGACCCCTTCAGAGTCGGATGAGAACACAGAACAGACACCGCGCTGACGAGCCAGAGAGCTAGGCCAATCAAGAGGATCAACCTCCAAACCGTCGGGATCGAGCACCTCCGTGTAGGAATAGTCGACCGGCGGCGGGGGCGCCATCGAAGAAGACTGGATCCGAAGAGAGCGATGGGGAGGGAGAGCAGCGTCCTAAAAAATGCACTGATGATCACACGAGGAGGACGTGGAGTTGGAACGCCGAGAAGCTCCGCCATCCATCCTCGAGGGCGGTCGAGAGCGGTCCTGGCAAGAGGTGCCCACAAAAGCCATATGAGCCGCCGTAAGGTCACGGAACCCCGAAGCAGGCTCAAGCCCGGGGACATGGAGAGCCTGGATGAGCTTAGGCAACTTGAGAGGCATGCCAAGATCCGAGGGGGGCACAGCACCCACGGGAAGCTCCGGGGCAGGAGGCGGAGCGGAGACAAAGAGCGGACCTGGCGGGGCCCGGTTGTTTTTCTTCTTAAGAGCTTGGGCGAAGGAGAGGCAAGGGGCGACCATCGGAGAAGAGGAGGAAGGTGAAAGATCTTGAACGGCAGCCGGCTGGGAAGAGGGTTGCGCCCCTAGCGACCAAGCAACAGCAACGGCATTAAGGCCAGCAGGAGGCAAGTAAGGGCCACCAAGGGGGTGAGCGTCCGGGCCAGGAGGCCGAGGGCCATCGAAGCAGAGGTGGGTAGGCAGGCCACCCGGGCAAGAGGAGGCGAGGTGGCCGGCAGGGGGCCACCCTTGGGTGAGGCTGGGCACGGAGGTGGAGCACCCTCCCCAACGATAGAAGCAGTAACGTCCGATAGAGGTAGCACCGTTGGCGGGGGCGCAGAAGAAAAGCCTGCATAAGGGGTGGCCGGGAGGCACTGTCCATCCAAGCACGAAGCAGAGGAGGATGCAGTGGCCACCGCAGTGCCAAGGCCGAGCTGAGGGGCCTGAAGAACGTCTGAGAGTAGCGTAGAAGTCGAGGCAGAAGGCTCCACGGTCCAAACAGAGGGGCGAGTGGAAGGGGCAGAGGAGGTGTCGACACCCTGGGAGGCAAGCCCACAGCGCAGGGTGGCAGGGTCGCCAGGAGTATTCGAGGAGGCATGGTGGAAGGCCAGACAGGGGCCCAAGGAAGCCTCCAGGCTGGACAGTTGTGGGGGTGGGAGCTCACCCAGAATGCTAGCAGGGGAGGCTGACCCCTCCTGTAGTGTAGCGCCCGTGGGAAGAATCACAGCGGCCTGGGTGACCGGTAGGACAGGATCCCCAGGTGATTGGGAAATCGGCAGGTGCATCTCCGGCTGAGAGCAGGCGGTCTCCGGGCAAGCAGAAGACGCAGGAGGGTCTGCGGGAGGCGACTGCTCGTTAACAGGGGCTGCAATATCCATGGGAGGAGTAGGGAGCTCCTGAGAGGTGTCGACACTTGAGGTACCACCTCCAGGGAGCGATTGGTAGCGTAAAAAAGAGGGGGTGTCGACCCCTTGGGCAGGGGGGTCGACACTTGAGGGTGCCACTGCAGCGTCACCAGAGCCACTGCCCAGAACAAGAGATGACGAGTGCTCCTGGACGGGAGGGGCATGAAGGTGTGCGGTGGCCGGTCCTAGCACCGGGAAGGAATCTAGGGCGGTCGGGGAAGCAACAACAGGGTTGGCGCTGCCAAGAGCACCAACGGGTCGCCACGAGGAACCACGAGGATGAACGGGGGCTGAGCCCTACCACTAGCAGTGGCACTCCCTGGCCCACCCGACGGCGAGGTAGACTTCTTCTTGCAGCCATCCGTAGGATGCCCCAAGAGCGAGCAATGGCAGCAAAACTGAGGTGGGTCGGGATAGACGACGGCCTGCCATGATCCTCCGCCGCCGATGCCAACCCAAACTCGAGGTGGAAGAGGCTTGAAGATGTCGAGCAGAACACACACTCGAGCGGCATGTCCACGGAGCAAGCAAGCGGTGTTCCGGTCCACTTGCAGAACCGGTCCAAGACTCCCGGCAATAGAGCGCAGCAAGGCGTCGTTGAAGAAGTGGACGGGGATGGCGGGAAGCTTGAGCTAGACAGGAACGACGGGGGAGTCAGCGTCTGGCAAGAAATCAATGGACCAAGCGAAGAACCAAAAGGGCCTCCCATGGATGAGCAGGGATTCCTTGAGGAGTACCTGCAAGAAATCCTCCCGATTCTGGAACTGTATGAGGAGGTGGCAGTTGTCCAAGGCGCAAATGAGAAAGTCTTCCCGGAATGAGAACCGTTGGGCCAGGTGGCGCCGGATGTCCTCAAACGGAGGACGGCCTCGCGGCGTTTTGGCAATGACAGCGTGCTAGAGAGGTTTGTAGGAGAGTTGAACTTCCTCGAACGAGAAGAAGGCCGCGGGTTCTCCACCGTCAGTGAGGGCGGGGGGGGGGGGGGTGGACCTCAAAGCCAAGAGGAGGTGGGGAGAAAGACTGGTAGAGGACTTGGGTGAAAAAGGGGGTAGGTGCGACCGAGGGGGAGAGGAGAGCGCTCGCTGGCAACGGGGCGACAGCCCAGGGAGACTTGGCTGGAGGTGCAACAGGGGTACGCCCCAAGGAGGGGGCTGACCGAGAAGCTTAGGGGGGGCTGTAGTGTTACCTGGAGCACCACTGAATGGGTTGATGGAGGGTGCCGACATGGTCACAGTGTATACGGAGGGAGTGGCGAGAAAGGGGCCAACGTCGTGCGCAAGAGGGCCAATAGGTGTGGCAGTGGGGGGGTGGGCGGCAGGCAAATGGCCCGGGAGGCCAGCAGGAGCAAGGGAGGGAGCCGACAGAGCAACGATGGACGATGATGGCAGGCCAGGGGCTGGAAGCGGAGGGCCGACGGGAGAACAGCAAGAAATAGGGGGGCCTTGGAGCGAAAATAGAGTACCGTTTTCGCCCAAGGTCCCATCAAGAGGAGGGAGGGTGGGCCCCAAAGGCTGGGCGTCAGACGGCTTGGACGGAGGAAAAGTCAGAGGAGAGGGACAGACAACGCCTGAGG
This sequence comes from Amorphophallus konjac, assembly GCA_022559845.1. Classification (NCBI taxonomy): domain Eukaryota; kingdom Viridiplantae; phylum Streptophyta; class Magnoliopsida; order Alismatales; family Araceae; genus Amorphophallus; species Amorphophallus konjac. The sequence continues at coordinate 121,453,250 of CM040127.1, read as the reverse complement.
ACTCGCCTACGCTTGCGTGCCCGGGTTGCCAATAACGTGTCGCTCGACGGATGGTTGATGCGCGGTGATGCCGACTGAAGCTGATGGATTTGGGACAAGCCCACCGGCCAAGGGCTGCGACGAAGGCGCAGACAACGCCGGAGACACACCGGCGGACGGTGAAGCAGTGGCATCCAAGAGCACGTCCGAGGAAGAAGGAGCCAGGGCCATAGACGCCATAGGCGAAGCTCGAGCTGGAGGGGGGAGGGGCCCAGCTAGAGGCAGGGGAGCGCCAGCTGAGATCGACGAAGGGGCTGGCGGAGGAAGAGGCACCATGGCTGAGCCGGATGCCATACCATCCGAAGGAGGGGGCCCATTAACCAAGCAACCAAAGCCATACGCAGTAGCAACCGGTGTCAGAGAAGCCGGGAGACCTCCAGAAGGAGGACCATCACCGGACGAAGAAGCACCAGAGCCACCCGAAGCGGGGCAGACGGAAGCCGATCGAAGAGGACCAAGAGAAAGGGCCGCTGCAGTAGGGCCACCGGTGGAGAGAACCACCGGCGGGACAGGACCAAGGGGGGAGGGGGGAGGCAAAGAGCCCCCCCCCCCACCGCCAGCCATCGCCGAAGAGTAGCAGCCACAGTCGGATCAAAACGCAGGAGGGAGGGAAGGCACGCGGGAGAGGAACGGGAGGAGGGGAACCAGGAGGAGAGAGAATGGCATGGAAAGAACAAAAATCATTGCCCAATTACCAGAGAGAGGAAATAGATAGGAGTTTTTAGGTGGTTCGGTCCTCCAGACCTACGTCCACCCCACACTCAACCAAGTGTGGCTTACTGCTGCGCAACACAGCTTGCGTCCACTGGGCAATACAGCTTAGCCTACAACCGCTGAGCCTCACAGCTTGCTGTCCGAGGTATCTTCCTCGCCTGAGTTTTTAGGTGGTTCGGTCCTCCAGACCTACGTCCACCCCACACTCAACCAAGTGTGGCTTACTGCTGCGCAACACAGCTTGCGTCCGCTGGGCAATACAGCTTAGCCTACAACCGCTGAGCCTCACAGCTTGCTGTCCGAGGTATCCACCTCGCCTGCTGAGCCTCACAGCTTGCTGTCCAGAGAAATCCTCCTCTGCAACGCTGGGGATTACAGCTTACCCGTCCAGTGGAGTCCACCACTGCAAACGCTGGCTAACAGCTTGAAGAAATGAGTTCGAAAATCAAAATAGAAACAAACGAAAAACAAAATGTATCCTTGCAGGGAATGAAGCTCAAACAAGTGAGCAAACTCAGATCTGGTTTTGAACCAAAGATCTGAGGAACAAATCTGTCTCAACTCTTCTCTCTCTCAACTATCTCTCTTTTCTCTTCCTCTCAACTCTCTTTCTTTTCTCTTCCTCTCAACTCTCTTTCTTTTCTCTTCTTCTGGATCGAACGGGCTCTCTGCTCTTCTGCTTTTCCTTCAAGTCTTCTGTATGTTCGATCAGTCTTCTTAGATGGAAGAAGATTGGTATATATAGCAGCTACTAGGGCATGTGTCCTCCACATTTTCCGCCCAGAGGCCTCAGTCCACGTGGCAGCATTTCAGGCTTGCTACGGTACATGTGTCACAATCTGGGCACCTCGTCCATCCTTGGATCACGTGCCTTTCATTAAGCTCTGCAAAGAGTCCCTGTCAATCAGTCGAATAGAATTATCCGTTTAAGGTTGAAGCCTTGTACAGACTTTATGAAGGCAACGCTAAAGCATGTACAGACTTCACGTATGCAAGACTATGGCATGTACAGACTTTGTGAATGCAAAGCTAAGGCAAAGCAACACACAATGTGCAGGCTTCGTGCAATGCATGAAGCAATGTATAGACTTAGAGTGAACGATGCACAAGTGCATGAAACACACAGACTGTATAGACTTATTATGGCCTTGTGCAAAGGCAATGTACAAACTTGATGCACGAACTGTGATGCAGTGTGCACAAGGTGAAGTATGCACAACAAGAATGAATGCACTGACATGTCGTTAACAATTGTATTGACTTCGTGTGCATGCGACAGTAATGTACAAACTTGCTGGTTTGTTATGCAGAATGCACTTAAACAAAGTATGCACAACGAATGAATGCATGGACATTCCTATTGAAGAATGTTCAGACTTTGCAGCAACGAATGTGCAGACTTTGTGTTTGTGCAGCTAGCCAATGTATAGACTTGGCGTTATGAAGCACACAGGCTGTACAGACTTGTGCTAATGCTGCAAGTGGACAATGTATAGACTTTGCATATGCACATGAGACGCTAAGTGTATAGACTATACTGACGATGTGTAGACTTAATTGCATGAAGCACATGATGCAATGTACAGACTTGCCAAATGCACATGAGACGCTGAGTGAGACGGATGATGTACAGACTTGCTATGATGCATGGACTAAGTCTAAGTCTGTATAGACTTATGTGTTATGCAACAGATAATGTATAGACTTGATCGCGTGCATGTGCCAAGAAGGTTGTACAGACCTTGCTAATTGATGCATGAACAGACGGGGATGTATAGACATAGTCTATGCAGCGATGTATAGACTTGCACAGTTCTAGCTAAGGGATGTATAGACTTAACCGATGTACAGAGTTTGCAAGAGACGCAACATGAGACGCTCAATGTACAGACTTGGTCTTACAATGCATAGACTTGAACGACGATGCATGAGACGATGCATTGTATAGACTTAGCGATGCAATGTTCACACTCACTTAGACACTGAGTGAGACGCTGGACAATGTACAGACTTTACTTTGTGCAAGCAACAGGACAATGTATGGACTTTGAAAGATGATGCATGCATTAGCCAACGATGTATAGACTTAAAGAAATGCATGCAGCAACCAATGTATGGACTTGCTAGTGCAAGGCAACCGCTGTACAGACTTTGTGTGCTTAACACTTAAGCCTGAATGCATGATATGTAGACTTGAGTGCATGTGTGCAAAACAGACTTTGTGTGTAATGTGCAGACTTGCTATGTGTCGTGTGTGCAGTATGCAAACGATGCACAGCCATAGCAGCAATGTACAGACATGTTAAATAATGCACACACATAGCAGCAATGTATAGACTTGTTAAGCAATGCACACACATAGCTGTAATGTACAGACTTGGAATGTAGCAATGTATAGACTTGTTAAGCAATGCACACACATAGCTGTAATGTACAGACTTGGAATGCAGCAATGTATAGACATGTTAAATAATGCACACACATAGCAGCTATGTACAGACTTGGAATGCAGCAATGTATAGACTTTATATGCATGAATGCACCATGTATAGACTTACCAAAGGAGTGATGCATACAGATGAACAAATGCATATAGTAGTGAACAAATGAACAAATGCAATGTATGCTAAACACAATGACTTGCTCACTGTGATACTCTCACTATGTTGCTATCATCAAAATAAAATAGCATATGCTTGTGCCTAAGGGGCACAACATTCTCCCCCTTTTTGATGATGACAACAAAGTGACAGTGAGTCACCAACCAAAATTTCTCCCCCTTTGACATAATCAAAAAGAAGGAAACACATGAGTGCAACATGTAGAATACATTGCAGATTTCCCTTAGAACAGCTCAAACTCCCCCTGAATGAATAACTCCCCCTTTGAGAAGGAATATGGATGGATGAAACAGATAATCAAAAGGTAGAGAAGGTAGGAGGGAAGGAACATGAATAAAGAAGGGGTCACTACACAACAGCTGAAGCATTGGTTCAGAAGGTGAGCATAATTATAAACAACTGTTAAAGCATAAGAATCAGCAATATACAGTTTTGAAAAAATTCAGGTTTATCAGTGATAAAGATAGAGTAAAGCAGCTGACCATTGAAAAAGAGTTATAGACTCCATTTATAGCAATGAATCTAAGGCACATGGTTTTAATAGAAAAGTTAGAAACAATACCCTTTGTGATTAAACATGAAAGTTCAAGAAGGCAACTTGAATATGTATTGAGAAAAATAATTTTCACTCAATGACTTTTGATTTCAAAGGGTTACAGCAGTTTGTTTTTCACTTTTTAATTTTTCAGAAACTGAGCTAAGTGAATAGACCAGTGGCATTTATGCTGTTGACATTAGGTGTACACCTTGATCAGAGGCAGGTACCCCCAGTTACTAGGCATAAACTACTAGATCTATTTCAGATCAGGACATACAAGGAACAATTTTCACCTTTGACATTAAGGGTAAACCTTGATCAGAGGCCAGTACCCCCAGTTACTTGGTGAAAACTCCCCCTATAGATTTGACCCTATGAACAGAGGTAGTCTGAAGTACTTCATGACTTATGAATTCTCCTGCTTCTTTGGAGGAGATCATAGTTTCTCAGTGCAATTCAGCCATTGCTCTGTCACTGTGTTCAACTCTTTACTTTTATGATCTTATTTACTGTTGCCCTGATTTCTTTTAGAGTGATTGTTTAAAAATCAGTACACACTCTTATTCACCTTTTCTAGAAATTTCCAGATTAATACATTCAGGCATAAAAAAAAACTGTTTCTATTCTAGCCATGAGACAGAGATTAAGAGCTATAAAAGTTTTCTTTTATCTCAAGTTCTGAAGTGCAGACACTTAACTCTTCAATTTATAAAGGTTAAACCTTTAGTTCCTTTCAATTTGCAAGAGTGATTCTTATAAATGAACAATTACAATAACCGCAGCTCAATGCACTAAACCAGAAGCAATGCTGTTGTTCAGTGAAGGTTAGGGAAATGATGGCAATTGTTAAGGAGTGATAGCAAAAAGGCATTATGGTCCAAGAGCATCTGATGTCAAAGAATATGAATGAATTGAGTGGGGACTATGAGGAGTAAAAAGGATTCAATGTACTGAACAGAACTCTCAGCTCCCCCTGACCCCAAGATGCAACAATATGCTATGCAATGCTTCCAACTAATTAAATGCAGACTATGCAACAATGATACATAAAGCAAGTATGCAATCATTTCAAGTTTATGCATCCAAGTCATGAACATTTTATCCTTTTTCAGATTTTTCAAATTTAATGATATGCAGTACACTGCTCTATATGGAGACTTGACCCTTGGTACTTGTCGTCTCAAGGACCATCTCACACATAGTAAGAACCTCCAGGCAGATTTCCCTGCCTTTTAGTAACTTACCATTTAATATACCAGGGTTATGCAAATGATATATGCAGTGCAAAGCAATCCTATATGCATTGAACAACTTCCTTAAAAGTCATGCAAATGATATATGTAGACTTAGACACATGCATCGACTGTATGCACTAAATGAATCATTCAAACTCGGCGCAAAGTGCATCTAGCATCTTATGTACACAGTGCAATATTTGGCAAGAGAAGAGCATCAAATATGTGCAGAATTAAATTCATTAGCTGAGTCTGGATTGCAGACTGATCAGCTAGACAAGAAGAAGACATCAGAAATCAAGCAAACAAATCAACAATTTCAGATGATGAAATTTAAACAAAGTGTTCAGAACTGACTTGAAAAGTAGGATCCTGGGGTTCTCATTTGAGTGCCCTGGTTTATTAACCCCTGTTTATTCCTTAACCTAAGGCACACCTGCAACAGCTGAATTATTTTGATCCTGCAGGAACCCAAGCAGCTTTGGGTCCTACGTTAACCCTGACAGGGGTTCTAAACAGTTTCTTAGCAGCATGATCATCAAATTCCATCAGACAACAATCAAATATAGAATGTCCAAATTTTCCACAATAATAACATGAAGCCATAGAATTAGCAGAAGCATGATTGTTTCTTTTATTTACATGAAAATTTTCTTTTCCATAATCAGCCAGCCAACAATTAGCAGCTTTATGGCCTAGCTTTCCACAATTAAAACATGACATGGTTGTCCTGACATGATTCATATCAAGCACATTCCATTTTATAGGGAAGTTAACAAACTTTGATTTAACAGTGTTTCCCTGAGTATGCCAATAGTGCTTGACTGTATGGCCATACTTTCCACATTCAAAGCACCTAACATGCTTGCTTCTAGATCCAGGATTATTCCTATAATTCCCTGACCAACACTCAACAGCCTTATGACCTGGCTTGTTGCAATTGAAACAAGTGATGTGCTAGTTAAACTTGAGTTTGTTTCTTTTGTGTCCATGATGATTTGCAGTGTATCTAGCATGCATCCTGTCATCAGATTTCATAGCATAGCACTCGTTCATTAAATGACCATACCTACCATAGTAATAGCATGAATCATCAGATTTTCTAGGGGCATGGTTTCTAATGGATGAATTCTTAGAGTGCATTATTTTACTTGCATGCTCATCATTTGCCAATATTCTGCAATCATCCATTACATGGCCTACCTTGCCACAGTAATGACATGAGACACTCTTATCAGATGCATACGAATTAGTAAATGAGTTATGAGCAGTATGCATTGATCCATCAGATACCACAGAGTTGTCAGATTTTAGGGCACAAGGAGAGACATTTTTGACCTTATTTTTCTTACCTGTCTTGTTCAATTGTGTACCCTTGTTCACAGCTTTTGTTTGTTTTTCATTTTTCTGAGCCTTGAATTGAAAAATTGAAGATGTAGATGTTTTAGGAGGCTCAGAGCAGCTTGCAATGTCAGAGCTGTGAACAAAGGTGGTGAACATGTTTTTCTAAACAAATTTTTCAACTTGAGAACTGCATCCTTCCTTTCCATTTGATTTAGTGACTTTATCACATGAAAGAGCATTCATTTTCTCTTTTCCCTTGACAAATTTAGGCATGGAGAGAACAAGTTCATTTACTTCAGACTGCAGAGAGGAGATTTTGAGTTCAGAATTTATCAAATCTTCTTCACATATGAGAATCTGTCTCTGCATAGCATCATTCAGGTTTTTAACCATTTCTAGTTCCTGTCTCAATTTTTCTTCCTTCTCAGATTAGATTTCTTTCTTAGCTGCATTCTCTTTCTCAAGAGTTAGCCATTTTTCAGATGCAACAGTGTTCAATCCCATGAGTTTCTTATTTTGTTCATTTAGCTCTTTTATTTTCTCATGCAAATTCTTTATTTCTTCATCACATTCTTCATTTCTAGACAACAGTTTCAATTTCTCAACCAGTTCCTTTTGTCTTTCTTCCACTTTAATTTTCTCAACAATCAAATTTTTATGATCCTCTTTGAACGAAGCAATTTGTTTGTTGAGCCGTTCATTTTCACTATAGAGTTCCTCATTGCGTTCACGCAGAGCTGAGCACATGTTACAGCTTGACTCTACAGAAGAAATATGCATTGCTTCCTTGTTGATTTTATTCAGACTAGCCTTGAGATCTTCATTATCATTTTGAACTTTAACAATTTCAGATTTTAGAGAACCATTTTGTTCCTTAAAGTTCTGAACATCTATTAAGCATGTCTCATAAGACTGTTTCAGTGTGGGACAAATATCACAGGTGACTTCAGATTTACATTGTTCAATCCTTTTCTTTAGCCTTTTGTTCTTAGATTTCAATTTCTTAGACACTTTTAACAAATCTTCATACATCACTACCAATTCATCAAAAGAGAGTCCATCTGATCCAGAGCTTACCTGAGATGAGGTCTCATCATCATCATTTCCCCTGTTGGTCATCAAGCATTGATCCTCTTGTTCGTTATGAGCAGAAATGATTCTGTCATATATCTCCTTTCCAGAAGTGCACCTGAGAGCAAAAGGATATATATCAGTATTAACTACAGCTCTCAAGATATTAAGAACTATGGTATTATCGCGGTTCTTAGAGCTGTCCTCACTAGACCACTTGGTCTGATCTTTAGGTAATCGGTGTGGGCCTTTAGATAGAAGACTCCATAAATTTGGATCAATTGAGTCTATGTAAACACATAGGCTGCCTAACCATGATGTCAAATTAGAACCATCAAAGACATGAAGTGGAGCCATCGAGATATGAAAAATGCACCGAAATCAGATGAGTAAAGCAAGGCACTAAATCAGTGAAGCAAACCACGAGCATAAGAAACCCACTCTAAAATGCACCACGAAAGATGCAGGATCTGCTGCGGATTGTTAGATCCTATGCATAGCAACCCGCTCTGATACCAATTGTTGGGACGCTAAAGGTGATCTAGAGGGGGGTGAATAGATCAGTCACCCATTAAAAACTACTACAGCAGATTCAAATGCGGAATGAAAACTTCTGCTGAACAGATAGAGGGCACAAAGCAAATACTAGCCAAAATTGAAGAACCATCCTAAGCAAACATCTACTGCGCAAAGAACAAGATAAAGAGGCAATGCAAACCATAAAGCAATCACACAGTAGACAGGAGTTTTTAGGTGGTTCGGTCCTCCAGACCTACGTCCACCCCACACTCCACCAAGTGTGGCTTACTGCTGCGCAACATAGCTTGCGTCCGTTGGGCAATACAGCTTAGCCTACAACTGCTGAGCCTCACAGCTTGCTGTCCGAGGTATCCACCTCGCCTGCTGAGCCTCACAGCTTGCTGTCCGAGGTATCCACCTCGCCTACTGAGCCTCACAACTTGCTGTCCAGAGAAATCCTCCTCTGCAATGCTGGGGATTACAGCTTACCCGTCCAGTGGAGTCCACCACTGCAAATGCTGGCTAACAGCTTGAAGAAATGAGTTCGAAAAAAAAAATAGAAACAAACGAAAAACAAAATGTATCCCTGCAGAGAATGAAGCTCAAACAAGTGAGCAAACTCAGATCTGATTTTGAACCAAAGATCTGAGGAACAAATCTCTCTCAACTCTCTCTCTTTTCTCTTCCTCTCAACTCTCTTTCTTTTCTCTTCCTCTCAACTCTCTTTCTTTTCTCTTCTTCTGGATCGAACGGGCTCTCTGCTCTTCTACTTTTCCTTCAAGTCTTTTGTATGTTCGATCAGTCTTCTTCAGATGGAAGAAGCTTGGTATATATAGCAGCAGCTAGGGCATGTGTCCTCCACATTTCCCGCACAGAGGCCTCAGTCCACGTGGCAGCATTTCAGGCTTGCTACTGTACATGTGTCATAATCTGGGCACCTCGTCCATCCTTGGATCACGTGCCTTTCATTAAGCTCTGCAAAGAGTCCCTGTCAGTCAGTCGAGTAGAATTATCAGTTTAAGGTTGAAGCCTTGTACAGACTTTATGAAGGGAACGCTAAAGCATGTACATACATCACATATGCAAGACTATGGCATGTACAGACTTTGTGAATGGAAAGCTAAGGCAAAGCAACACACAATGTGCAGGCTTCGTGCAATGCATGAAGCAATGTATAGACTTAGAGTGAACGATGCACAAGTGCATGAAACACACCGACTATATAGACTTAGTGTGGCTTTGTGCAAAGGCAATGTACAAACTTGATGCATGAACTGTGATGCAGTGTGCACAAGGTGAAGTATGCACAACAAGAATGAATGCACTGACATGCCGTTAACAATTGTATTGACTTCGTGTGCATGAGACAGCAATGTACAAACTTGCTGGTTTGTTATGCAGAATGCACTTAAACAAAGTATGCACAACAAATGAATGCATGGACATTCCTATTGAAGAATGTTCAGACTTTGTAGCAACGAATGTGCAGACTTTGTGTTTGTGCAGCTAGCCAATGTATCGACTTGGCGTTATGCAGCACACAGGCTGTACAGACTTGTGCTAATGCTGCAAGTGGACAATGTATAGACTTTTTTTTTTTGGAAAAACCGTACCTAGGGTTTGATGGGAGAGTGCACCCTTTACCAAGGGTAAAGAGAAAGCCACTCCACCAGTCGAACACTAGGGGGTAAATTTTATTGTTGATCAAAAGGAATTACATTTACATCAAACGAATACTGGGCATACCCAGCTTATCTAATCGAGCTGCTCCCTTTATAGGTGTAGGAAGCTCATCATAAGAAAAGAAAACATTACATTTGGAAATGCAAGCCAAGGAGGCTAAGGAATCAGCAACTGTATTTCCGTCTCTGTAGATATGATCAACTGCATCATTCTGCGTAAGTAAGCTCCAGATCTCTCTCACATAAGATAGAATGGACCATGGGCAGTGAATTTCCTTTTTGATAATACGAACTAGTGTGTTCGAGTCACATTCAATATGGACTGGCTTGACATCAACAGTTTGCAGGTATTTGATGCCATCAAGTAAGGCACGTGCATCTGCTATAAGACTATTTGACTTGCCATAGTAATGAGAAAATGCAAGGAGAGTACTGCCTCTGCTGTCTCTAATAATACCACCACCACCTGAGTCACCATTAATTTTGCAAGCACCATCAGTGTTGAGCTTAAGAGAAGGCCAGGGAGGGCAATTCCATTTTATGATTTTCATCTGAGAGCAACCGGTCGTCTGAACATTGATACCAAACTGGTCCAAGAGTTTCCTCTTGATGTTATCTGACTCCTTGAGATTTGCAGCAGCACAAGTATTTTTGATTTGAAAAATAATGTGGCTAAGGAGGTTTTGCTTGGAGATGACTTTGCCATCATATTTCGTAGCATTTCTTGCTTTCCAAATCTCCCAAAGACCATAGCCAATGACAGCAAGTTGGAATAGGCCGTAAGCAGATTTTTTGTGGAGATTACAAGCATTTTGAAAGATAAAAGATCTTACTGAATTGTTTTCCAAAAGCAGTCCAAGAGTTGTGAAATAAGACCAAACATGAGTTGCCAAATCACTGTGCAAGAAAATATGATTAAGACTTTCCTCATTTTGTGAACTACAGCAGTAGCATTTGGAGCACAGATGCACCCCCACTCGCTAAATATTTGTATCAGTAGGCAAAGCATTGTAAGCAATTTTCCAAATGTGAACAGATATTTTTGTGGGGAGCCAATTAGACCATATCCGGGTCCAAGGGATGGTATATTGGGTGGGCATTCTGTTAGAAATAATCTGATAGGTTGACGAGACCGTGCATTTACCAGATGAAGATAAGCTCCAGACCTGAACATCAGGTTCATGAGTCAGCTGAAAATTCTCTATGACCGATTTGATATCCTCTAGAACCAGTCTATCCAAAAGATCAGCATTTTCACTAGTAGGATGCAGAAAGAAGTCATTGACTGTGATGCTAGTATTTGGGATGACAGAAGTAGGGACAAAATCAGTCAATTTTTGGTTCCCAATCCAACTGTCCAACCAAAAGTAGGTGATGTTACCATCTCCAACTATAACCTTCTTATATTGTAGAATGAGATCTTTAGCCTTGATCCAACTTCTTCTTTCAAAGACATTCATAGTTTTGAAGTGAACCTCACTTAGGCGTTTCTGCCCGATGTGCTTTGCTCTGAAAAAAATTACCCACAGGGAATTTGAGTGCATTGCTTGCCACAACATCTTCACCCTTAAAGTAGTTTCCATATGTCTGAGGGACATAATGCCAAGGCTACCCTGGGAGATAGGTCTATAGATAGTCTGCCAGGCTCGCCAGTGCCTTTTGTTTCCATATCTTGAGGAACCCCAGAAGAAATTTGCGAAAGATTTGTCAAGAAGTGAGTGAGTACCTGAATGCAGTGGTGAAGATGATAGAGAGTAAATTGGGATGGAGGACAAACATGTTTGATCAGAATCAATTTTGCTCCTTGTGATAATAAATTTCATTTCCAGCATGCGATTCTTTTATGGATGGAACTAATTATACCAGCGAAGTAAACTTTTTTATTTCTGCCAAGCATCAAAGGAAAGCCAAGATACTTATGAGGGAAAGCATGGTGAGAGTAGCCAGTGTAGTTCTGAATCCGTTTGGCAACTGCCATATGGATCTTGGGGTGAATGAAAAACCCACTTTTGCTGACATTTATTGACTGCTCCGAGGCTCTTTCATAAATTTTTTGGACATTGATCAGATTCCTGACTGAATTGATGCTAGCTTTATTGAAAAGAAGGGTGTCATCAGCAAATAATAGATGTGAGATAGGAGGACATCTGCTGGGCCCAGAAAACCATTCAACACTGCCATTTGAATAGGCCCTTTTAGAGATCTACTTAAAGATTCCTCAGCAATGATAAATAGGGAAGGGGCAACTGGATCTCCTTGCCTTACACCTCTGGTTGACTTAAAAAAGCCTGCTAGATCCCCATTTAATAAAACTGAAAACCAACAGTTATTTACCATCTTCTCAATCAAATTGATGAATGACAAGCTAAAACCAAATTTGTGGAGAATAGCAAGTAGAAAATCCCATTCTAGTCTATCATAAGCCTTTGCCATGTCGAGATTGAACATTACATTCTTGCCCCTTGTTTTCCTTCCCAATTCATTTGTCAATTCTTGTGCTAAGGCAATGTTCTCTATGATATGCCTTCCTTTCACAAAAGCAGTCTGCTCTATGGAAATAAGCTTGGGTAGAATTGAGGCCAACCTTTTGTTAACAATGGAGGAGATGATTTTATAGAAAAAATTACATAAGCTAATTGGCCTAAAATCTGAAATTTCTGTTGAATTTGATTTCTTGGGGATGAGAGCAATCAAGGTTGAAGTCACACTTCTGGGCAGGGGAAGGTGAGTACTGAAAGCTTCTTTAACAGCACTGACAACCAGACCACCTATAATGGGCCAATCAGTTTGATAGAAAGAACCTGTAAAGCCATCTGGACCTGGAGCACTATCTGAAGATAAAGTGAAAATAGCTTCGTGAATTTCATCATCTGAGGGGATTGCACATAACATCTTGTTATCATCCTGATGAACTAGGCTAGGTATGCAGTTTAGAGAAGATTCTTCAATATAGTGATGTTGTGAGCTGAAGGCCTTTTGAAAGTGGGAGGCTGCTATATCTTTCCTTTCATCATGATCAGAGGTAAGAAGACCAGCTGAATTCCAAAGCTGAGTGATTCTGTGTTTATGTCTTTTGGCCATAGTGGAAGCATGAAAAAATTTAGTATTTCTATCCCCTTCTATAAGCCAACGAATTCCAGACTTTTATCTCCAGAAACATTCCTGTTGTAGGAGTCTTGTTGATTGGGTAGTCTTGGCTTTCTCCAGGATTGCATGATTTTCCTCCGTGGGATTTAAATCGACAATGTATAGACTTTGCATATGCACATGAGACGCAAAGTGTATAGACTATACTGACGATGTGCATACTTAATTGCATGAAGCACATGATGCAATGTACAAACTTGCCGAATGCACATGAGACGCTGAGTGAGACGGACGATGTACAGACTTGCTATGATGCATGGACTAAGTCTAAGTCTGTATAGACTTATGTGTTATGCAACAGACAATGTATAGACTTGATCGCGTGCATGTGCCAAGAAGGTTGTATAGACCTTGCTAATTGATGCATGAACAAATGGGGATGTATAGACATAGTCTATGCAGCGATGTATACACTTGCACAGTTCTAGCTAAGGGATGTATAGACTTAACCGATGTATAGACTTTGCAAGAGACGCAACATGAGACTCTCAATGTACAGACTTGGTCTTACAATGCGTAGACTTGAAAGACGATGCATGAGACGATGCATTGTATAGACTTAGCGATGCAATGTTCACACTCACTTAGACACTGAGTGAGACGCTGGACAATGTACAGACTTTACTTCGTGCAAGCTACAGGACAATGTATGGACTTTGAAAGACGATGCGTGCATTAGCCAACGATGTACAGACTTGAAGAAATGCATGCAGCAACCAATGTATAGACTTGCTAGTGCAAGGCAACCGCTGTACAGACTTCGTGTGCTTAACACTTAAGCCTGAATGCATGATGTGTAGACTTGAGTGCATGTGTGCAAAACAGACTTTGTGTGTAATGTGCAGACTTGCTATGTGTCGTGTGTGCAGTATGCAAACGATGCACAGCCATAGCAGCAATGTACAGACATGTTAAATAATGCACACACATAGCAGCAATGTATAGACTTGTTAAGCAATGCACACACATAGCTGCAATGTACAGACTCGGAATGCAGCAATGTATAGACATGTTAATAATGCACACACATAGCAGCAATGTACAGACTTGGAATGCAGCAATGTATAGACTTTATATGCATGAATGCACCATGTATAGACTTGCCAAAGGAGTGATGCATACAGATGAACAAATGCATATAGTAGTGAACAAATGAACAAATGCAATGTATGCTAAACACAATGACTGGCTCACTGTGATACTCTCACTGTGTTGCTATCATCAAAACAAAATAGCATATGCTTGTGCCTAAGGGGCACAACAGAAATTAGACATCATTTTATTAGAGATGAGATTTCCAAAGGAACTTTTGAATTAATCCATGTAGGCACTGCAAACCAAATAGCTGACATCTTCACTAAGCCACTGGATAATGACAAATTTACATCTTTGAGGAGAGAGTTAAGTATATTTAAATCTTAGATCCATGAATAAAATGCCTTCATGATTTTATTTTCAGCATTTACACTATTCTTTTGTTCATGAATAAAATGTTTTGCTTCCATGAATAACATGTCTTTCCTCTGTGTTCTTAACCACTCATCATGAGTATGTCTGCATATCATGTCATAATGTGAGGAGGAGTTCTATCTATATGCGAGCTGTTAAGCTGAGGGGTATGTGCAATTGCATATACTGCATGTGTCATAATTGAATAATAGTTCATTGAGTGAGGGGGAGTTGTCTCTGTGAAGAAGTGTTTGCTTTAAAAAAAAAAAATTCTTGCATTTTGTGAGGGGGAGCTGGTAAGTATGTGAAGGTTGACTGATTCAAAAGCATTTGGGAGATGTATGTTGATGTTGTTTGTCATGAAAGACTTAATTCAGCTCCCTCACAGCAAGTAGAATCCCATACTTGTCTTAAATCCTTATGTCTGTACAACTAAAGCTCAACTAGAATCTTTTATCTAGTAACTTAGCAGAGACTTGAATAAGGTGTTTGAAGTATATCTCCCTACATATTTCATGATCATGGAACAAGCTAAACTTCTATGTCATGAAATCTGCTAAAAACTTGAAACCTAGACTTCAAGGAACACGTTCTTCAAGAATCAGTGCTTCTGGTAGGTATTGCTTTCAAATATTTCATATCAAAAATATAAGGGGATAAAAAAAAATTGTATGCTAAGAGCAATGGTCTGATTATTGAGAAATTGGGTGTTTCATCAAAAAGAAATGAAAATTTTCCTAAGTCATGAGGTGTCAGATTATCTCTGTTAAGAAGTGCAAAATTTTTTTGATCATGACAGAGCAATGGTAATAAAGTGGGGAGTAACTGGGGAGTCTGGCTTCTGATGAAGGTGTCTCCTCATGTAAAAACCCACAATTACTAGCTCTGTTCTCTAAAAGAGAGGTAATACGGTTCTCACATTGAGTAACTGGGGAGTCTGGCCTCTGATCAAGGTGTCTCCTTAATGTCAAAGATGTGATCTACCAACTTACTTATTGGTCTCTATTCTGCTCGTTAAAGAAAAACATATTTCAGTCAAATCCCTGGTTCTTGCTACTAGTTTATGGACTGTTTGTCCTCAATACCTCAAGAACATTATCTAAGAATCAGTCTCTTGCAGTCTAACTAGTATAGTTTTGATCAGCTTCTTCTTGACATATCTGCTCACCCTTGTTTCCTCCTCATATCCTTTGTATGTAGATAAACTTCACTTCCCCTTCTATGTCATTCTTGATTACTTGATTTTAAGAATCTCTGCTTGTTTTAGTATCCTACTTAATTTTTTAAGATATGATCATGGGTCATTCTAACTATGTAAATATTGTATTTTTCTTTCACTAATCCCGCAGCTGCATATCACTTTCATCTCCCTTTGATGATGTCAAAGGGGGAGAGTTTCAGAGGGAGAGAGTTAGGGGGGAGAGTTAATTGATGGGAGATGGGAAGAGTGTTTTGTTTTGCCAAGAGTTAGTGTGTAATAAAGCATGCATGATTGTTCTTTGCTTGATCACTCAATTTACTCCATTTTGACTGCATTGACATAAATTGACTCATAGTGTTGCCATCATCAAAAAGGGGGAGACTGTTGCACACCTACGATTTTGATGATGTCATACACTATAAGTCAATCATGATAGTCTATCTTAATACATTCTTCTTTTATACATTCTTCATATACTGCACTCTCTCGTTTTACTCTGAAAGTCCGTGCATACTTAGTTCATTCTGTATTAAGTCCGTGCATATGCTGCATTTTAACAAAATAGGGTCTGTGCATGGAGTCATCTAGTCGGCGCAACCTTCGGTGCTGCACGTGACTAAGTCGTTGCAATGTCTGTTTATGCATTAGCTAAGTCGGTGCAACCCTCGTTGAGGCACGCGACTAAGTCCGTGCATAGCTCAGTCCATGTCTTGCTTGCGTCTCATGCACACCTAGGGTCAGTGCAAGTTTGTGTTTCATATTTACGTCTCATGCTACATCTAATGCATGATAGGTCGGTGCAAGCATTGGCTCGCATGCGGTCAGGGCTATTTTATGGTCTTGCGTCTCTTATTTCATCTCATGCAGTTTGTGTCTGAGTTTCGTCTCATTCTACGTCTCATGTGCAATTATGTCTTAGTGCATGTATTGCATCTTACACTGCGTCTCATTCTGCGTCTCGGTGCATGTGATGCGTCTCAGTCTGTGTCTCATGATATGTCTAAGGGTACGCAAACGAAGTCGGTGCAATGTTTTGTTTTAGCACGGTCGGTGCAAGTGTCTCTCACACATGATCAACATCTGTGCATATCTTGCAAAAACTCTATGCATGGCTTGAGCATACTTTGCGATACAATTTGTGCATATGTCTAAATCTTCAGCTTTAAGGTCAGTGCATGTCAATTAGAGTCTGTGCTTGTCGTGCAATATTTTACGCCAAGTCTGTGCATGATCTTGGTCAATGTAGTCCTCAATATCATCTTCGCTTGCTTGGCAGGTCTGTCACCTGGTCGAGCATGTGTTCGATGAACAAATAACTTGGGAGTCCTCTCCACGTGAAAAATTAAAGTACCAGGTTTAGGGCTCGTGATCCGAGGGAAGCAATGGAATAGAAGAATCTACCGCGTGGACAGCTTCAGTGCTTGAAATCTGTTTCGTGGACACCTGAGGAGAGCATTCTTTCAAATCCTTTTGGCGGGAACCGTGGATTCCTCACGCACATCTCTGAAGCATATAAATAGAGAATGTTCGCTTAAGAAGAAAGGATGATGGAAAAAGCAGAAAAAGTGAGAGCCAAATATGTGAAGATTCAGAGACAACAAGAGAGAAAAAGAAAGGGAGAGAGTGAGGAGATTATGAACTCGTGAGGAAGAAAGAGTGAAGAGTTCAGTTCTAGGATCAGATCCTGAACTGCTGTGCTCCTACGTGAGCTACATGTTTTCATCGAGTTTTATTCGCCAGTTCATTTTTGCCTTTTATTATCTTAATCTTCCAGTTTCATTGTTCGTCTGATACTCAGATTGAGTTCAGGATTCCTTCTGTGGACACAGGAGAAGGGAGAGTGTCTCTCCGGGTTGCCCTATGTGGATTCAGAGGAAGAGAGACGTGAGTCTCTGGTTCCGAGTAGTGGTGTGCTACTCGTGGGTTTCCCTCCGCTTTGGAGGAAGGGAGGATCGATCCTCCGATTTTGGTTCTGTAGGTTGCAGGATCAGTGTTGAGGGATTTGTTTCCTTGGGCCAAGCTGTAAGGCAGCGTCTGTTAGCAGATTGAGTCTGCGTTTCCTGAATTACTTAGTGCAAGGAAGCCTTACTTCTGTGGAGTAAGGGGTGGACGTAGATTGCAGATTGCAATCGAACCACCTTAAAAATCTCTGTCTCATTTGTGTGGTTTGCTTGTCTGATCTCTTTTGTATGGTGTGTTTGGCTGATTTCTGACTGTGTCTAAAGCCCATAAGTTGTTCGTTTATAGTTCCGTATCAACCTCTTCACGTTAAGCTTCTACTCATTGGTCTTCTCCGTGACTTGATTAAGGAGTCTCTCCTTCTACAACTGGGTTTTCGTAGCTTATAATTCAAATTACCTAAAATTGGGTGTGATCTATTTATCCCTCCCCCCTTCTAGCTCACACTCTACGTTCTATCATGGTCTACCAAAGGGCCGCCATCTGAGTGAAAACGGTCAGGAGGACGACTGCCACGCTCAGAAGACTCAAACGAATAAAACTTTGAAATCACAAGGGCATGCGGTCTATCGCAGGGTCACAAGGGAGACGGTAGCGGTCGTCCATATGACCGCTAGACCCGGTCAACCCCGAACCGACATAAACCAGTCAAACTTCCTAGCGGTCTCCCAAAGGACCGCCAAGGACACTAAACGGTCAAGGCTAGGACCGCTACCCCAACCGACTTGAAATCTATTGAACCGACATAAACAACGATTATCGGTCGTCTCTCACACCACCAATCCCAGCTTAGCGGTCTATCGCACGACCGCGTAGCCAAACCGACATACGCCCCCAGAATAGCAGTCTATCGTACAACCATAGATGGAGGTTAGCGGTCGTCCGCTAGACCGCTATCTCAAAGAAATGGTCTATTGCATGACCGTGAAGAACTGAACTGACATACTGTTCAAAAATTAGAAACGCTCACCCAAGGATCGCTAAAGCCCTAAAACCGGTCTCTAGTAAGACCGGTAAAGCGTTACGGTAGGAAAAATAGGGGATTTGTCGAATCCGGCCGTTCCACACCCCAATCGCGTTTAAACGACAGGGATACAACCCTCATCATCATACAAGCCTTCCACAGACCGGAAGGGGTCCAAACGACACCAAAAACACAAGAAATGGGCGATTCTACCGAATCGACCCAAAATGAGTCACATGGGTTCCCGGGCTCATACTGGTCCCAAATGACTACCAATCGCAACGAAACTAGCGGAAAGAGAATGATGACATGCCCGGGGTTCTAATGAAACCAATTTAACTGAAAATCATCGCCTGGAGAGGCGAACTTGGCTCACACCCCCTGATGCATGCATCACCCAAAATGAGGTAAAACCCACTCATTCTCGCACGATTCGGCTCCAAATCGTGAGGAAATGCTGAAGAAGAGTAGGGCGTCCATCTCCCTACCTCCACCGATGTTCTCGCGCACCGAAGTGACTAAACCACTCCGAAATCGATCACACGGACAACCCACACTGACTTTGAATCCACGAACGGGATCGCGCCAATGCCACACCTCGATCGTCAGGCCTGCACGTTTCACAGCAGCTCCACACCGTCGCCACCTCGTCCCCGGGCCTCCTCGATCTGCAGCCGGAGCAAAGAGGGTGAGAAGAGAGAGAACGATGAGGGAGAGAGTGAGAGATCGTGAGGGTGAGAGAGGAGAGAGAGAGGGTTAAAAAAGAAAAGGAAATTAGTAATTTCCTAATTTTTATGAAATTCGATTTTTAGCCAGAAAATGCACTAATTCAGAAAAATACGGAACAATAGTCTAAACGATCTTCGGAAGGAATACAACGCAGCTGTAGCATCCTCGAGTCGATGAACTCAACAATAAACTCATCACGGGGTTCCGTAACTTGTACGGGAGAAAAATCCACGTGGATCGTAAAACACAACTCAAGACCTAAAAAGGCGATCCGAAAGCTCTCCGATAAAGATCCGAAAGACTCAGGGTCTTACAGCATGTATCTCAACCAAAGTAACCATGATTTCAAATTTTTAGATTTCAAAAGATTTTATCTAGAGGTTACATGAACCAGTTGGTTGAAATTTATTAAAACTTGTAATTCAGATATTTTCAAGTCTTTCAAATTTAAATTCATGAATACATTAAACTTATACCAATCAAGATCAAATAGTTATTCTTAAACCTATATAATATGAGTTTCTTTGATGATTTTAGATTCATAAACGAGGTACAACGATTTAAGTAACTTCAAGATCAGTTCAATCAACAACTTTAGTCAACTTGCCAACGGCAGAAGTGATTACAGATTTGCAAAGAAGACAGTAAGAGGAGTTGAGTTTGCATAATATGTGATCAGAACAGAAACATGCAGATAACAGGAGTGATTCAGAAATTTCTGACTAGAGAAGAGGTGAAATGATTTTCAAGTAAGTGCATCAATAAGAATTTTTGATACTAAGATTCTTCAAGGTTCATAGCCAAGAACAAGATCAGACAAACCAGCTTCTCAGAAGTAGAGTGAAATGTATGACAAAGATAAGCTGGCAGTAGATGAGAAGACTGAATTAATTACAGATGGATACGTTGTACACTAATGAGTCACGAGGAGGTACGAGGGGGAGGTGGGACTTTAGAAGTTTGCTCACCCAAGAACAGTCCTCCTTCCAGGTAGGCATAACCTACCCTTCATGTGAAGTCTTTTGATGTACCGTCTTCTAACTCATGAATACACAAGGAATCCAGCAATTATTTCATACACATTAACAATAGTAACCAGAGTTTTAGAAATCTGATTTCAGATGAGAATCAGTGATCATTTGGTATTGTGAGTCACTATCATATAGACAATATGAATATATTGAAGGATAGGTGAATATGTGGCTCACTGGTACAACAAATGAGGCAAACTAATCAATTTAGTTAGACAGTGGGATTTTAGTCAAAGATACATTGAAGAAATGAAATGCTCCCCGTGCCTATATGCGATGTGAAAGCTCTTTTTGTGATTTTCTGAGATGAATGATATGCAATGTAATTAATTACATGTATGCATATGCAATGACTTTCCTTTAACTAAGTGCATTCCATGATCATATGTGGGATGCAAACATGCAAAGGCTAGATAGACTCCCCTTGACTTTATGCAACATGTGCAATAAAGGCTAAACATATGATTTTATGATTCATGCTCATGATCATTCAGACTGTCCTATATGTAATATGACCCATGGTACTAGGTATAGGACTTGGTCTAAAAGACCACCTTGTTGGGATCAGTGCTATGGATTCAGAGGGGGGGGGTGAATGAATCCCCTTATAAAACTCTTGCCCAATTAAAACTTCCTGATACAAACTGAAAACCAATGAGCAGTTGCGGAAATAACAGATTCACTAGGTCAACTAAGATGCTTACAGATGAACAGATTAGTGACTTAGGATCAATACCAAGGGACTCACAAAGCAGTTATCGAACAGATAGTGTGCATGAACTTAAACCTGATAAGGAATTAAACACATTCATGACTGTAGGTTGAAAATGAGTCTAGCATACATAGAGCAGTGATTAAGTAATCAAGGTGACTCTCACAGGACCAGTAACAGATGATTGATATGCAATCAAATTCCCTGCTAAATAGAAGATCCAAATCGGCCTATGCAAACATCTAGCGAAAACAGAAATGAACATTCAAACCACAGTGCACAAAGGGTTTTTGATGTGAAACGACCTCGGACTTAATGCAAGCAAGCACAATCGCATTCAAATGGGCCGAATTGGGCCACCGCTCTCTCGTCGCTCACCCAAGGCCGGGGTAACTTGGCAATGCCAAGGTGAAGATGTGGGGTTGGGCCCTTGCTGGTAGAGGGCCAGCAAGGCCAAGATTTGAATCCCAAAAGGTTGTGGAGCCCAATTCGATGGGGCCGACAAAGTGCCAAAGGCACCGGTTGCACTCTTCCCACGGTGATCACTCAAGACAACGGGGCTTGAGGATCGGGCTCTCACTCGCATAACCAGCGGAATTAAGAACTAATATTGAAAGACAAGCACTAAGTGGAGTGACGGTTTGAGCACTTACTCGACCGGTTTGAAGAAACCGGTCCCGGTCGGAGACGAGGGCGAGCGGGGAGGCGAGTGGATCCCCACACGCCGCGGCGGTGTCGCTAGACCTGCCCAAACAAAGTACACCACTACACCTCTCGCAGGAGGGGGAACTTGGGGTGGGGGTTAATGATATTACATCAATACTACCTCCACGCAGGGAGGGGCCTTCAGCTGGCCAAGCGGGGTGGGGAAACCAAAGCAAAGAACGAGGAACAAGGGTGGACGCCGAATCTGCATGCTGTCTACGAACCAGGACAGAGGGTCGGTGTTGCTGTCGTAGATCTTGGTCAGGAATTTTACTGAAGGCGACATCGGCGGAGAAATCTTCGTAACAAGAAGGGGAATGCCTCAGAATTTTTGTAATTTCTTCTGGAGTCGCTGCAGGTCGGGGCAGAAACTTGAACAGGGCCTCTGTTTCTCGGACTAGCAGGGGCAGGTCACCAACAGTAGGATACAGAGCCTGTCCTGGCCGCTCCCAAACTCCAAATTTGATGCCATCAGTTCCGTTAGAACCGTGGGTGAGTCCTCTTTGCAGCAAAAGAAACGGGGATGCCAGAAGAGAACGGAGACAATCTGTGGAGCCAGAAGAGTGAGGAGGTGTCGATGCAGACTGGGGAAGGCAGAGCCGCGCGACCGTGGAAGAAAATTGGTAACTTCTGTTCCCGGATGCTGAATGGGCTTCCGCTTCTTGATTCTGAAAGTAGACAAGCCGATGAAGAACTTTGAAGAAGGACTTGAGGACGGATTCCTTCGGGGCTGGTCGTGGCAGAGCTTCTAAGTCGGCTCAGGTCCTCAGCCAAGGTAGAACCGCGCAGCTGTGGGAGAATGGACCTCCTGGACGACTCGGAGATCGGAAGAAGACGAAACCACTTCGGTTGCGAAGGCGACTGGCAGACACTTCCGACGATGGCTCTTGGGTCTTCAAACTCATCCGGAGGAGGTCGTTGTGACTGCTGCAAGTTGCTGGTCTGCTATAGATCTTCAGTTGAGAGCTGTAGGTTGATGATGATGGTGGGGAATGGGGTATATGGGAGGGAAAATGGGGGTGGATGAGTGTGGGGAAAGCCCGGGCTGTGAGGGGGTCTAGGAGGGGGTGTTCTAAGGTGGGGGAAGGAAGAATGGGGTCTGGAAGGGGGTCTAACAGGTGGTGGGAGGAGGAGCTACGAATTTGGGAAGGTGGGTGAGAGGAGAAGGTGAGGGGGGGCACAAGTGAGTGGAGGGAAGGGTGGATTTCAAATTTGAAATGGCATTGGAAGTTGTGGGGTTGTGTGAGGAAGGGGTTGATTGTGTTGGAATGGGGAAAGTGGTGTTGGAACGGTGAGGGATCTCCTTGGGACTAGGGGGGTGGAGTAATGGAGGCCATGGGGAAGTGGAGGGCTTTAATGATGGTAGGTGGGGGTTGAGGTGGTTGGGAAGGGAGGAGAGAGAATAAAATTTGAAATTGGGTGATGAGGAGAGAGAAAGTGGAGTGAAAAGAGGGATTAAGAGAGGGAAGGGTGGGGAATCTCTCCCCTAGGGTTTCTCACCCAAAAAATGTTGGAATCACTCCACTAAACTAAGCTTTGGACTCTCAAATGGCAATTTTTTCATTGATTGATTCATTACCTCCAAATGAAGGAAATGGGGCCCTATATATAGGAAACCCATATTTTACAATAAGTCCCTTACAAAAGACTCAATAACAAATAACCGAAGGGGTAGGGGGGGCTCATGGGCCAAGCCCGAAGAATTGGGCCCAATAGCACATTACACAATCTAATGACACTCAAACTTAGGAAAATAAATGTAAGACCTAGGAACATGACTCAAATAAAAGGGAAAATACATCAAATGACTCAAATAAAATTACATAGGACTCAAAATTAAATGACTAAACCATGCCGGATGCAACCGGAGCGAGGAGATGAGCTGTGAACGTGGGCATGGGAGGTGATGTCCCCATCATACTCCCGGGGTGACGAGAACTCGACTCCGTCGAGTAAGTGTCCTTCCCTCCTTGGAGGGTGTAGAAGTGGTACTGCCCTCAAGTCTTCCGAACGAGACTGATCCATCCACCTGCCGAGATAGCGCTCGTATACCTTGCTCCGAGTGGTAGTGACTTGTTCATCCAATATTTGTTCAATTTGTTCACGCTGGGCTCTCTTAGCTGGTGGTCTCTCCTCACGGGTGGGTGCTCTCTCAAGGGAAGACGTTGGCTCAATCTCCTCACTAGGTACCACCGTGGGTCCCTTATATGACACTAGGTCGGCAACATTGAATGTGGGACTTATTCCATACTCCTCAGGGAGATCTAACTCGTAGGCATTTACACCAATGCGCCTCAAGACCTGGAAGGGACCAGCCCCATGTGGCCTCAGTTTAGAGTTGGCTCCCGGGGAGAGCCTCTCCGTCCTTACCATCACAAAGTCACCCTCATGGAATTCTTGGTGACGCCGATGAGAGTCGGCCCGCCTCTTATAAGCCTCATTCTTTTTGCTTATGTGCTTGCAAAGGCTTTCATGCAATTTTGTGAATGTTGACATTTTAGGGGTGATGGGTGGACCTGGGCAACCAAAAGTAAACCAATCATGCTTTGATGCCAAGAAGACTTTGATGGATTTTGGAGGGCCGGGGCAACCATATGTGGACTTATCATATAATGTTGTCACGTAGACTTTGGTAGGCCTAGTTGGGCCGGGGCACCCGTAGGTGAACCTATCATGCAAAGTGGTGATGAATGTAGGGGGACCTGGACATCCGCAGATGCTTTTGACATGCTTAAGACCCATGATGCATGAAGGTGGACCATGACATCCAAATATGGACCACTCATACTTTCTATTTGACATGTGGGTGATATGAATGAATGGACCCAATATAGTGTTCATGCCAAGGGGTATGGTAAGCCTAGACACATGCATGCTTTTCCCAAAGGTGACTTCCATGTGTATAGGTGTGGGACAACCTTTGAACTCTCATTGGAAAGGATCGAATGGATCTAAGAAGGTGGTCATCATGGGGTGGGGCACAACCTTATTACCTAGGGATATGTGGTCCAAGGTTATGGCTCCCAAGGAGTAACCCGGGTCTAAGATGGAGTGAATTGGGTCAAACATTGTGAGTTGGTTTAGGGAAAGGTGGGTGGTGGATAAAGTGTTTGGGTCATATGAGTCTCTTGACTCCCATTGGAATGGATCATATTGATCATAAAATGGGTTACCTAGGGGGAGGAACTCCATGTCCTCAAGATCCTCAAAAGGTGCTAAGTCATCATTCTCCATGATAGTTGGGCCAATGTTCTTGGCAAGTGGGTCAGCCATGAGTGGAGGGCTTGACTTTCTACCCGAGATAAGAAGCTCTAAATCGAGGAGAAGGTTGGGCTCATCGGGTGTATGTAGGAATAGAAGGAGGTCGCTAGTGTAGCAACCAATGGTGCAAACCGAGGTGATAGACCCTATGCATAGGTGTAGGAGGCTAAGGCTCCTAGGTTGTTCTACCATAGGGGTCAACATGCTAGTCATCTCTAATTGCCATGCTATGCCCTTGAGAAGGTCCTCTAAGGTCTCCACTTGATAGGATGCTTGGATTGTGGTGTGATAGGAGAAGAAGGGCACTAAGGGAAGGTCTTGTTCTATGGGAGGGAAAACATGGGCCCGGATCTCTCTAATTGGGCTCTCCTTTAGCCAACTAACAATGGGTTCTCCTAAGACGAGCTTAGTCCCAACTAGAGAGGGTGATGTAAGGTGAGGACCATCGTGTGATGTTTCTTTCTCAACTTGGACTTGGGTTTCCTCCAAGGTGGGGAGTGGGTTTGGAGTGTCCTCAACTATTGAATTGGGTATGAGTTCTTCTACCAAGGAGGTGAGAGGGTCTTTTGGGGTGATGAGGGTTGGTGTGTGGTGCTCCCGGGGTGGAGGGTAAAGGGAAACTTGGTTTGGGATTGGTAGTCTGGGGTTTGGGAGTGGAAGTATTGGAGGCTTAGGTTGGGATAGGATTGGGGTAGGGAGAGGAAGATGGGTGGGTTGAAGGGGTTTGGGTTGATTGGTTTTGGGAGGAGTGTCCCCTTTTGGGGGTGATGGAGAGGTAGTGGTGAGGGTTACCATGGGCCTAGGTGGAGAGTTGGTCATGGGGCCCAATTGGGTATGGGGACATATGGTTGTGGTGTGGACTACTTCTTCCAAAGCTAATGGAGTGGGAAGGTTCTTTGATGGTGGGGTGATGATGGCCGGAGGATGGTGCACCCGGGGTGGTGAACAAGGGCGGGATTCCCGCGGGGGGGGGGGGGGAGAATATAAGGTTATTGAATTTAAAGGTTCCCGAAAGGTGTGGCGGATGCACTAGGCAAGTCCGACGTGTTGGGTCGATGTCGGCATTCCTTTCATCTAACCATTTCTTACCTAGGATTATACATGGACCTGCCAATGTTCCCTTTTGACACCAAGCCCCATCCAAATACTTAGTCTTCCCGAACCACTTATGGAATTCAATAAAGACTTGGTCTCCATTGTGCACAGTTTGTCCGGTCCTACAAAGAGAGGTAATGATATCGGGGGACACCCAATTTTCAGATTCTAGGTCAATGAAATCAATTTCTACGGGCTCTCCATTGGGTAAACATGCATGGGATATGATTGGGAGAGGGGCCATGTGACCCAAGACTCAATGTTAACAATGATGGGTTGTCAATGCACGGTTCGGATAAGAATGCAAGCATGCCCTAGGACATGACTTGTAGAGACAAGTCAATGACTTGCTCTGATACCACTTGATGTGAAACGACCTCGGACTTAATGCAAGCAAGCACAATCGCATTCAAATGGGCCGAATTGGGCCACCGCTCTCTCGTCGCTCACCCAAGGCCGGGGTAACTTGGCAATGCCAAGGTGAAGATGTGGGGTTGGGCCCTTGCTGGTAGAGGGCCAGCAAGGCCAAGATTTGAATCCCAAAAGGTTGTGGAGTCCAATTCGATGGGGCCGACAAAGTGCCAAAGACACCGGTTGCACTCTTCCCACGGTGATCACTCAAGACAACGGGGCTTGAGGATCGGGCTCTCACTCGCATAACCAGCGGAATTAAGAACTAATATTGAAAGACAAGCACTAAGTGGAGTGAAGGTTTGAGCACTTACTCGACCGGTTTGAAGAAACCGGTCCCGGTCGGAGACGAGGGCGAGCGGGGAGGCGAGTGGATCCCCACACGCCGCGGCGGTGTCGCTTGACCTGCCCAAACAAAGTACACCACTACACCTCTCGCAGGAGGGGGAACTTGGGGTGGGGGTTAATGATATTACATCAATACTACCTCCACGCAGGGAGGGGCCTTCAGCCGGCCAAGCGGGGTGGGGAAACCAAAGCAAAGAACGAGGAACAAGGGTGGATGCCGAATCTGCCTGCTGTCTGCGAACCAGGATAGAGGGTCGGTGTTGCTATTGTAGATCTTGCTCAGGAATTTTGCTGAAGGCGACACTAGCGGAGAAATCTTCATAACATGAAGGGAAATGCCTCAGAATTTTTGTAATTTCTTCTGGAGTGGCTGCAGGTCACGGCAGAAACTTGAACAGGGCCTCTGTTTCTCGGACTAGCAGGGGCAGGTCACCAACAGTAGGATGCAGAGGCTGTCCTGGCCGTTCCCGAACTCCAAATTTGATGCCGTCAGTTCCGTTAGAACCGTGGGTGAGTTCTCTTTGCAGCAAAAGAAACAGCGATGCCAGAAGAGAATGGAGACGATCTGTGGAGCCAGAAGAGTGAGGAGGTGTCGATGCAGACTGGGGAAGGCAGAGCCGCGCGACCGTGGAAGAAAATTGGTAACTTCTGTTCCCGGATTCTGAATGGGCTTCCACTTCTTGATTCTGAAAGTAGACAGGCCGATGAAGAACTTTGAAGAAAGACTTGAGGACTGATTCCTTCGGGGCTGGTCGTGGCAGAGCTTCTAAGTCGGCTCAGGTCCTCAGCCAAGGTAGAACCGCGCAGCTGTGGGAGAATGGACCTCCTGGACGACTCGGAGATCGGAAGAAGACGAAACCACTTCGGTTGCGAAGGCGACTGGCAGACGCTTCCGACGATGGCTCTTGGGTCTTCAAACTCATCCGAAGGAGGTCGTGGTGGCCGCTGCAAGTTGCTGGTCTGCTATAGATCTTCAGTTGAGAGCTGTAGGTTGATGATGATGGGGGGGAATGGGGTATATGGGAGTAAAAATGGGGGTGGATGAGTGTGGGGAAAGCCCGGGCTGTGAGGGGGTCTAGGAGGGGGGTGTTCTAAGGTGGGGGAAGGGAGGAATGGGGTCTAAAAGGGGGTCTAACAGGTGGTGGGAGGAGGAGCTACGAATTTGGGAAGGTGGGTGAGAGGAGAAGGTGAGGGGGGGGCACAACTGAGTGGAGGGAAGGGTGGATTTCAAATTTGAAATGGCATTGGAAGTTGTGAGGTTGTGTGGGGAAGGGGTTGATTGTGTTGGAATGGGGAAAGTGGTGTTGGAATGGTGAGGGATCTCCTTGGGACTAGGGGGTGGAGTAATGGAGGCCATGGGGAAGTGGAGGGCTTTAATGATGGTAGGTGGGGGTTGAGGTGGTTGGGAAGGGAGGAGAGAGAAGAAAATTTGAAATTGGGTGATGAGGAGAGAGAAAGTGGAGTGAAAAAGAGGGATTAAGAGAGGGAAGGGTGGGGAATCTCTCCCTTAGGGTTTCTCACCCAAAAAATGTTGGAATCACTCCACTAAACTAAGCTTTGGACTCTCAAATGGCAATTTTTTCATTGATTGATTCATTACCTCCAAATGAAGGAAATGGGGCCCTATATATAGGAAACCCATATTTTACAATAAGTCCCTTACAAAAGACTCAATAACAAATAACCGAAGGGGTAGGGGGGCTCATGGGCCAAGCCCGAAGAATTGGGCCCAATAGGACATTACACAATCTAATGACACTCAAACTTAGGAAAATAAATGTAAGACCTAGGAACATGACTCAAATAAAAGGGAAAATAAATCAAATGACTCAAATAAAATTACATAGGACTCAAAATTAAATGACTAAACCATGCCGGATGCAACCGGGGCGAGGAGACGAGCTGTGAACGTGGGCATGGGAGGTGATGTCTCCATCAGTTTTTAGGTGGTTCGGTCCTCCAGACCTACGTCCACCCCTCACTCCAATCCGGAGTGAGGCTTCCACTAGCAAAAACTAGAACCGCAGACTCAGTCTACAAACAGGTGCTGCCTAATAGCTTGACCAGGGGAACAACCTCCCCCCTTCCTCCAGATCAGAGGGAAACCACTAGTGACTACCCGTCACTAGCAACCAGAGACCGAGGTCTCTCTTCCTCCACCCAGGAGGGAACCCACAAGCAACACCAGTCACTTGCAACCGGAGACACCAAGTCTCCCTTCCTATGAAACCCAGAGGGAACCTACAAGTGACACCCATCCACTTGCAACGGGAGATTAAAATCCCCCTTCTCCTGAACCAACAGGAGGAACCCCGACCTCTCTACAGAGTATCGGAAAAACAAAAAACAAGGAAGTGTAAAGTAAAAAAAAAAAAGAAACGAAAAATACAGCAATCAGAAAGCTGTAAAAGATGATAGCACAAATGTTGCTCTCAACGGAGCTGATTGGCCTGGATTTGATCCACGGTCCAACAGGAGCAGATATTCAAGCAACTTTCCCTTCTTCTCCTCTAACTCTCTATCTCTCTCCCTATCTCTCTTCTTCTCTGCTGCAGTTCTCTTCTTCTCTCGATCTCTGCTCTTGATGTGACACAACCTAGGACTCAACAAGCAAGCACAATTAAGCATTCAAAAATAGACCGATAATAGCAACCGCTCACCCGATGCTCACTAAGACCCGGGGGTAACTTGGCAATGCCAAGGGGAGGTTGTGTGGGCTAGGCCCTTGCTGGTAGAGGGCCAGCAAGGCCAAGGTTTGATTCCCCAAGGGTACGGCTGCCCAAATCAAGCGTCCGACGAAGTGCCAAAGGGCACGGGTTCCACTCTCTTCCCACGATGATCACTTATAGTAAATGAGCTTAAGGATCGGGCTCTCGTCACGGCCAGCGGAGTTTATGAACTAATATTGAAAGAACAAGCATGAATTAGAGCAAAGTTTTGGAGCACTCACTCGACCGGTTTGAAGAAACCGGTCCCGCTCGGAGACGAGGGCGAGCGGGGAAGTGTGGGTTCCCACACGCCGCGTCAGGGTAGCTTGACCTGCCCAAACAAGTTACACCACTACACCTCTCGCAGGAGGGGGATCTTGGGGTGGGGGTTAATGAGATTACAAACAATACTACCTCCACGCAGGGAGGGGCCTTCAGCCGGCCAAGCGGGGCGGGGAAATTAGACTAAAGAGGGATGACTAAGTAACGGCACCGAATCTGCTTGCTGTCTGCGAACAGAGACAGATACTCGGTGTTGCTGCTGTAGAACCCGCTCAGGAATTTTGCTGGTGGCTAGACCAGTGGGAAAATCTTCGTAGCTGAGAAGGGAATGCCTCAGAATTTCTTTAATTTCTTCTAGAGTCGCTGGTGGCCGGGATGGAGGTTTTAACAGAGCCTCAGATTCTCGAACCGGCAGCCGCAGACTTCTAATAGCAGATTGTAGAGAATGCCCCGGCAGCTTCCGACCTCGGAATCAAGCACCGTCAAAGTCTTTGGAATCGTGGATGAGTCCTCTTCGCAGTAAAACTGACGGAGAAGCCAACCGATGTCGGAGAAGACTAGGGGATGCAGAACAATGGTGATTGATCGGTGCAGACTGTGGGTAGCAGATCTGTGTAGCTGAGGGAGAAAAATGAGAACTCTGGATCACAAACGCCGAATGAAGCTCTGTTTCTTGATTCGGGAAGTAGACTGGGCGATGAATAATTTTGAAGAAGAACTCGTGGGCTGATTTCTCCGGAGTTCATCGTGGCAGAGCTTCTCATCTGGCTCAAGTTCTCAGCCGAGGCAGAACTGCGCAGTTGTGGGAGAATGGTCCTCCTGGACGGCTCGGAGATCGGAAGAAGATGAAACTACTTCTGTTGCGAAGCAGACTGGTAGACGCTTCCGACGATGGCTCTTGGGTCTTCAAACTTGTCCGGAGCAAGTCGTGGTGGCTGCTGCAAGTTTCTGGTTCATCTGCAACCTCTGGACAGTAAACTGTAACTTCGAAGTAGCTTCCAATGACCAAGAAAGAAGAAGGGGAAGGGGGTAGATGAGTGTGGGAGTGACCCCTGGTTGTAAGGGGGTCTTGGAGGGGGTGTTCTAAGGTGTGGGAGGTGGAGAATAAGGTCTGGAAGAGGATCCAACAGATGGTGGTAGTGGGGGCTACGAATTTGGGTAGGTGGGTGAGAGGGAAAGGGTATTTGAAAATGGGTTTAAGGGTGGGATTAATTTGTTTGTCTTGGGAATGGGGGGGGGGGTTGTGTTGGGGAAGGGAATGGGTGCTTGGGAAAGTGGGAAGGGTGCTTGGGAAAGTGGGAGGGGTAGTTGGGAGTTGGATGGTGAGGAGAGGATTGGTGGAGGGGGTCTTGGGAAGGGATGGAGTATTGATGAGGGTTGTGGGGAATGGGAAGAGGCTTAAATGGGGTAGGTGGGGAGTGGAGGTGGTTGGGAAGGGAGGAGAGAGAAGAAAATTAGAATTTGGGTGTTGAGGAGAGAGAAAGTGGAGTGAAAAAGAGAGATTAAGAGAGGGAAGGGTGGGGAATCTCTCCCCTAGGGTTTCTCACCCAAAAAATGGAATATCTCCACTAGATAAGAAGTGTAAACTCTCAAAATGGCAAGTTTTTCATTCATTGATTCATTAAGTTGAAATGAGGGGGAATGGGGTCCTATATATAGGAAACCCACATTTCTACAAAAGTCCCTGACAATTGACTCAATGACAAATAACCGAGGGGGTAGGGGAGAGCCCTTAGGCCAAGCCCAATGAATTGGGCCCAATAACTAACTAGACAACCTAATGACACTCAAACTTAGGGAAATGAATACAAGACCTAGGAACATGACTCAAATAAAAGGGAAAATACATCAAATGACTCAAAAAAAATTACATAGGACTCAAAATTAAATGACTTGACCATGCCGGATGCAACCGGGGCGAGGAGACGAGCTGTGAACGTGGGCATGGGAGGTGATGTCCCCATCATACTCCCGGGGTGCGGAGAACTCGACTCCGTCGAGTAAGTGTCGTTCCCTCCTTGGAGGGTGTAGAAGTGGTACTGCCCTCAAGTCTTCCGAACGAGACCGATCCATCCACCTGCCGAGATAGCGCTCGTATACCTTGCTCCTGGTGGTAGTGACCTGTTCATCCAATATTCGTTCAATGCGCTCACGCCTGGGCTCTCTTGGCTGGTGGACTCTCCTCACGAGTGGGTGCTCTCTCAACGGAGGGAATAGGCTCAATATCCTCACTAGGTACCACCGTGGGTCCCTTGTATGGCACTAGGTCGGCGACACTGAATGTGGGACTTACCCCATATTCCTCGGGGAGATCTAACTCATAGGCATTTGCACCAATGCGCCTCAGGACCTGGAAGGGACCAGCCCCACGTGGCCTCAATTTGGAGATGGCTCCCGGGGAGAGCCTCTCCGTCCTTACCATCACAAAGTCACCCTCATGGAATTCTTGGTGACGTCGATGAGAGTCGGCTCGCCTTTTATAAGTCACATTCTTCTTGCTAATGTGCTTGTGGGTCTCTTTATGCAATATTGTGAATGCAGACATTCTAGGGGTGATGGGTGGACCTGGGCAACCAAAAGTAGACCTATCGTGTAATGATGCAGTGTAGACTTTGGTTAGCCTAGGTGGGCCGGGGCACCCGTAGGTGGCCCTATCATGCAAATTGGTGATAAATATTGGGGGACCCGGACATCCGTAGATGGCTTTGACATGCTTAAGACCCATGATGAATGAAGGTGGACCATGACATCTGAATATGGACCACTCATACTTTCTACTTGACATGTGGGTGATATGAATGAATGGACCTAACATAGTGTTCATGCCAAGGGGTATGGTAAGCCTAGACACATGCATACTTTTCCCAAAGGTGACTTCCATGTGTATAGGTGTGGGACAACCTTTGAACTCCCATTGGAAATGATCGAATGGATCTAAGAAGGTGGTCATCATGGGGTGGGGTAATTCATCAATCCCTAGGTGTATGTTACCTAAGGTCAAGGTTCTCATCGTATAGCCTGGGTCATGGTTGAGGTGGGCTTGGCTCAACATGGTGGGTATGGGTAGGAATGGGTGGGTGGGTGGTGATGTCGGTGGGTCACATGGGGATCTAGGCTCCCATAGGAAATGGTCAAAGGGGTCATGGAAAGGGCTACTTAGAGGGAGGGACTCTATGTCTTCAAGGTTCCCAAATGGTGAGTCAACCTCTTCCAAGAAAATTGGGCCAAGGTCTCTAGTGAGTTGACCGTTTAAGGCATTTAGGATCTCAATGGGTGGGGGGTAGGTCGGAGTAGGTCGGTCGGTCTTTACTTCCAAGGGATCGGGTGTTTGGATCATAGGCTCCTCCTCCAAGGGGAGGAATGGGTCTTTTGGTGGTGGAGTGGAGATAGCCGGCTCATGGTACTCCCGGGGTGGTGAACATGGACGGGCTTGGGTTGGGCTTGATAGGGGAAGTACTTGGGTTGGAGTTGGGGTTGGGGGTGGAAGAGTGGTTGGTTGAGAAGGTCTGGATTGGGGTGCATAGATCTTTCTAAGATCATCCCTCATTTCAACCCAAGATTCAATGGGTGCTTCCCCTTTGGCTTCTCTCAAACCTACAATGCACTCCCATTCTTTCCTAGCTTGGCGCCAGAGCAAACTCTTGGCATAGTTGACTTGGACAGGCCCTGATAAGGTGAACCTCCCAAAGTGTCGGTCTATGGAATTTTCCCATTCTTGATATATGCTAGGGCGGGATCCATCAAACACAAAAGCTTCTAATGGGCCTAAGAGTGGTGAGTATGCCAAGTATGAGGTAGTCATGATGGTGGACAAGGGTGATGCACAAGTGAATAATGCAATGGCCCTAGGACTAGACTTAGTAGAGACAAGTCTAAAACTTGCTCTGATACCAATTGATGTGACACGACCTTGGACTTAAGCAAGCAAGCACATTCGCAATCTAAATGGGCCAATTTGGGCCGCCGCTCTCTCGTCGCTCACCCAAGCCCGGGGTAACTTGGCAATGCCAAGGTGAGGTTGAGGGGTTGGGCCCTTGCTAGTAGAGGGCCAGCAAGGCCAAGACTTGATTCCCAATGGATGTGGAAGCCCAAGACAATGGGGTCGACCAAGTGCCAAAGGCACCGGTTTATCTCTTTTCCCACAATGATCACTTATAGCAAATGAGCTTAAGGATCGGGCTCTCGTCACGGCCAGCGGAGTTTATGAACTAATATTGAAAGAACAAGCATGAATTAGAGCAAAGTTTTGGAGCACTCACTCGACCGGTTTGAAGAAACCGGAGCGTGGGTTTCCACACGCCGCGTCGGGGTAGCTTGACCTGCCCAAACAAGTTACACCACTACACCTCTCGCAGGAGGGGGATCTTGGGGTGGGGGTTAATGAGATTACAAACAATAATACCTCCACGCAGGGAGGGGCCTTCAGTCGGCCAAGCGGGGCGGGGAAATTAGACTAAAGAGGGATGACTAAGTAACGGCACCGAATCTGCTTACTGTCTGTGAACAGAGACAGATACTCGGTGTTGCTGCTGTAGAACCCGCTCAAGAATTTTTCTGGTGGCGAAACCAGTGAGAAAATCTTCGTAGCTGAGAAGGGAATGCCTCAGAATTTCTTTAATTTCTTCTAGAGTCGCTGGTGGCCGGGATGGATGTTTGAACAGAGCCTCAGATTCTTGGACCGGCAGCTGCAGACTTCTAATAGCATATTGCAGAGAATGCCCCGGCAGCTTCCGACCTCGGAATCAAGCGCCGTCAGTGTCGTTGGAATCGTGGACGAGTCCTCTTCGCAGCAAAACTGACGGAGAAGCCAACCGATGTCAGAGAAGACTAGGGGATTCAGAACAATGGTGACTGGTCGGTGCAGACTGTGGGTAGCAGATCTGCGTAGCTGAGGGAAAAAATTGATAACTCTGGATCAAAAATGCCGAATGAATCTATGTTTCTTGATTCGGGAAGTAGACTGGGCGATGAATAATTTTGAAGAAGAACTCGTGGGCTGAGTCCTCCGGGGTTCATCGTGGCAGAGCTTCTCATCTGGCTTAGGTTCTCAGCCAAGGCAGAACTGCACAGTTGTGGGAGAATGGACCTCCTGGAAGGCTCGGAGATTGGAAGAAGATGAAACTACTTCTGTTGCGAAGGAGACTGGTAGACGCTTCCGACGATGGCTCTTGGGTCTTCAAACTCGTCCGGAGCAAGTCGTGGTGGCCGCTGCAAATTTATGGTTCATCTGCAACCTCTGGACAGCAAACTGCAACTTCGAAGTAGCTTCCAATGACCAAGAAAGAAGAAGGGGAAGGGGGTAGATGAGTGTGGGAGTGACCCCTGGTTGTAAGGGGGTCTTGGAGGGGGTGTTCTAAGGTGTGGGAGGTGGAGAATAAGGTCTGGAAGAGGGTCCAACAGATGGTGGTAGTGGGGGCTGCGAATTTGGGAAGGTGGGTGAGAGGGAAAGGGTATTTGAAAATGGGTTTAAGGGTGGGGTTAATTTGTTTGTCTTGGGAATGGGGGGGTTGTGTTGGGGAAGGGAATGGGTGCTTGGGATAGTGGGAGGGGTAGTTGGGGGTTGGATGGTGAGGAGAGGATTGGTGGAGGGGGTCTTGGGAAGGGATGGAGTATTGATGAGGGTTGTGGGGAATGGGAAGAGGTTTAAATGGGGTAGGTGGGGAGTGGAGGTGGTTGGGAATGTTGTGCCCCTGTGGTTTTGATGATGGTTTTGGAAATTGATTGTTGATGTGAGTTAATCAAATGTTCAATCATCTTGTTGCTCAGTTTAGATTAACATATTTGATGTTCAGTCATGATACATGTTAAACTGATGCATAAAGCATTCATTGTTGTGGTTTTTCATCTGGTTTTGATGATTGGTGTTTGATGTGAGTCATCCTGCTGAAATGTTCATACAGGCTTTCATATGCTCAGTCAGTTTATTTCTTTACACTGTGAATCATTGTAATTGGAGTTTCAGACTGCTATCTGCTGCATAAAACTTTCATATGCAGTTACAGAGTCTATACATTGATTGGCAGTAAGTCTGCACTTTGAGCGTTTCATGGAAGTCCATACAGTGCATTGCATTGGCTAAGTGTATACACTGTCAGTCTCATTTAGAGTCAAAGTCCATACATTGAATTGTTACTCACATTGCCTTCAGGCCTCCAAGTCTATACGCTGGAGTCGTCTGCTGTGAGGACAGCAAGTCTGTACACTGACCTTCCTTCATGATAAACTACAAATCTACACATTCAACACTGGTCTTCCAAGTCTGTACAGCGTGAAGTCTATACTTTGGCACTGTAGCTCGCTCGTGCAAGTCTATACTTTGGACTGCTCTTCAAAGTCTGTACATCAGATTGTACATCATCTTCGTGCTGTTTCTGTACTTGAGTTTTCGTGGTGTTTCCCCTCACTAACACGAAAAGATCTCGTGTCGTATGAGCTTACAACACTTCGTGTTGATTTCCATGCGTGACAGGAAAGATTGTATGAGGTTAGATTTCGTGTCGTTTCCCTTGTCTTCATCGTCGTGTTATTTTAGTGTCTACGTCTCCGTGTTATTTTTATGTTTCTGTCTTCGTATTGGTCTTACGTAATCAAGTCGAGTCTGTTTGTGTTGTCCGCGTGTCGTTCTTAGTCCGTGTCGTTTACTCTTCTGTCTTAGTGTTGGTCTTTCATTTTTTTTTTTGACTTAGTGTCTTTCTCGCCTTGACGACACTTCGTGTCGATTCTTGTTTTTCTTACTCGTGTCGTTTTTCTTCTTTCCTCGTGCAGGACGTATCTGACCTCGTGTCATCTTCCCTATCGTCTTCGTGTTGTTTTTCACCTCGTGTCGTTTTTCACTTCGTGTTGTTTTCACTTCGTGTCGTTTTTTCCTTCTCAGGTCTTCGTGTCGTGTTTTCCACACCGCGTGTCGTTGTCGCTTTAGTAACCTCACCTCGTGTCGGTTACTATTGTCTCCATGTCTTCGTGTCATTTTTGTTCCACTGCGTGCAGAACATTGCAGCACCTCGTGTTGCTTTCTGTGCCACCACCTTGTGTCGTTCTCTGTGTAGTGTGTGGTTTTGTCACCACTATACTTCGTGTCGTTGTTCTTCACTTCGTGCTGTTCTTACCGTCTTCGTGTTGGTCTTTCTCACTAGACCTCGTGTCGTTCTTGCTTTGACCACACTTCGTGTTGCTTTACGTAGACCTTGTGTCTTACTTGTTTGCAAGCACTTCGTGTCGATTTCTGGTGTCAACCCGTGTTGTCCTCGTGTTGTTCTTCACCTCGTGTCGGTTACTACTTTCATCTTCTTCGTATAGTTCTCTTTGTAGTGTTATCTCTGTCATAATGTGTATCTCGTGTCGTTCCCTTCGCTGTGTCTGTTCTGTAACAGTGCATCTCGTGTCGTTCCTTCTTCACTTCGTGTTGTAGTCACCGTGTCTATCTCGCGTCTTTCCCAGTATAGTCCATACCTCATGCAGCTTTGTTCTTTGTGGCCATACAGCATGTTAATGGCTTTTAATATCATTACAGGTCCGAGGAACAACGTTCCACACACCTGAGCTGCACGTGATCCGAGACAAGAGGAATCAATCCTATAAAGACACGTGGCAGGAAGGCTCTGGATCAAACGTGGGAGGCACACGCGTTTTATGCCCTATCCACCTGCTGCTGCTGCTATATAATGCAGCCTTCGTCCACAGATGAAGATGATCGAAGAAGAAGCCGGTAGTGCAGAAAGGCCTTCGATCCAGAAAAAGGAAGAAAAGAAAGATAAGAAGAGAGCAGAGAAGAGAGTGAGAGATTAGGAGAGTAGAAGGAAGAGAGAGAGAGAGATAGAAGTGTGAGCCGAAGAGAATAGAAGAGCAGAGATTGAGAGAGTGAAAGAGAAGA
Organism: Amorphophallus konjac; assembly: GCA_022559845.1. Taxonomy (NCBI): domain Eukaryota; kingdom Viridiplantae; phylum Streptophyta; class Magnoliopsida; order Alismatales; family Araceae; genus Amorphophallus; species Amorphophallus konjac. The sequence continues at coordinate 121,415,615 of CM040127.1, read as the reverse complement.
AGAAGAAGAGAAGAGAAGAGGAAGAAGAACTTACCTGAAGATCTGTCTACTAGACCGTGGATCAAATCCAGGCTAGTCAGCTCCATGCGAGCCACATTGTGCATTTTATTTTCTTCAGCTTCCTGTTTTGCTGAAGTTACTTTCGTTTATTGTTTTTTCCTTTGCTTTCTGGCTTGCTGTATTTCCGATACTCTGTAGAGATGTCGGGGTTCCTCCTGTTAGTTCAGGAGAAGGGAGATTACTATCTCCGGTTGCGAGTAGCTGGGTGCTACCTGTGGGTTCCCTCTGGTTAGAGGAAGGGAGACTTGTCTCCGGTTCTGGGCTTGTGGATTCAAGTCTAGGGGTTCCCTCCGGGTCTGGAGGAAGAGAGACCGTGTGTCTCTAGTTTGCTAGTGACTAGTGTCACTAGTGGTTCCCTCCGGTTGGGAGGAAGAGGGGAGGCTGTTCTCCTAGTCAAGCTGTGTGGCAACACCTGTTGCAGACTGAGTCTGCTGTTTCTAGCGTGAGCTAGTGGAAGCCACACTCGGGTTGAGTGTGGGGTGGATGTAGGTCTGCTGGACCGAACCACCTAAAAATCTACTGTGCAGTGGTTTGTTTTGTGCTTCCGCTAGATGAATGCTTAGGGTCGATATGGTTTGATTTCTCTATCTGTTGTTGCTTCCGCTAGGTGAATGATTAGGTGTATTCCACCTATTTGAGTACTGGTTCAACAGAAAACTAGTGAGGTTCTTTCAGGTTGTCCATTGTTGTTTGATTAGCTTTCTAGTGAGCATTAGATTTTAATTGGGCGAAATTTTTTAAAGGACGTATTCATTCACCCCCCCCTCTGAATACATAGCACCGAACCCAACAATTGGTATCAGAGCAGTTCCCTAGCTCAACAGATCCAACGATCTGAAGGGGATCCTGCCATCGTGTGAAGTTTCTTATCTGTGTGTGTGTCTGTCCTGCTGCTTAGATCTCTCATCGAACAATTACTGTTCTAAAATTGTTTGTTTAAATGTCTTCTCTCGTGATATTTGATGGTTCAAATTACAGCAGTTGGTTGGGCGACATTGGCATTCACCTGAGTTCCATTAATCCTAAATTATGGAATCTCATATCAAAGGGCCCACACAAAGTGCCTCAGGATGAGGCCAGATGGTCTAGGAGGGACATGAGGAAGTTTAAAGAGAATACTGAGGTCTTTAATATTCTGAGAGACTCAGTAAATATTGACATGTTTCCTTGTATTGCAGGTTGCTCAACAGGAAAAGAAATCATGGCTCAAGTGAAAGCCATACATGAGGAAAAAGGTGGACCGTGCTTAGTCGGAAATGGAGGAGACTATAGTGACAGCCATAATCCAGAAGATGATAATGGCAAGGCAAGCTCAAATGATCAGGAAGAGGATAATGATGAGGAGGTAAACATCTTCGAAAACTTCTCTTTAGATGATTGGGAGAATGCATACGCTGAGTTGTTCGAGTTTCATGAACAATTAAGAAAACAATACAAGAAATTGAAAAATAAAAGTGATCGAAGTAGTTCTACTCCACAATGTGAAAACTATTCAAATATGCAGAAATCTCATGACGTCTATTTATCTGATTTCCATATGCATAAAAACCAGAACGAAAAATTGATGAAAAAACTTGAATGTGTTAGCTCTGAATTGGATATTGTGAAATCCGAAAATGAATGCCTTAAGAAACAATGTGAAAAACTTTAGGCTCAAACAAAATGCTCTGATAATTCTGCTTGCAATGAATGTGCATTCTTGAAGGAATTGATTGAAGATTTAGACTCTGATGATAATATACAGAAGAAACTAATCACTTCCTTGAAGAAAGAAAATGATTCACTACTTATTCAGAAGAAGGAAACCGATAAATTACAAGATAAGCTGATTGAAGAAAACCTTCATCTGAAGGAACAAAACAAAAAGCTAATGGTTCTTAATACTATTTTTTCTGAAAAATGGCTGACAGTTGAAAAAGGGAAATCTATTCTGAAAGAAAATGAAGTGAGTAATGAATTCACATTGACACTGGAAAATGAGACTCTGAAAAGTCTGAATGATGAATTGCAAAATCAACTTATGTTGTGTGAGGACCACATTGTGTCTTTGGAAAGAGAAATTGAAGATCTAAGAAACTCCCTGTCAAAATTTGTTAAGGGAAGAGACAATTTGAATAAGCTCCTTGGTGCGAATGTGAATTTTCAGAAGGAGGGACTGGGTTACAGTCCAGACATGAAGAAGGCTTTTGGAGAAAAATTGAAGACTGTTTTCGTTAAAAGTTCAGAATAAGAAAAGCCCTCTACCTCATTCTCACCTCAGTACAAAAATCAGAAAGAGAATGAAAAACAGAAAACAAATAGAAAGAACTCTTCTATGCATATTGATCACAGTCCTCACCCACACTCGCATACATCTAGAAAGAAAATGATCTGTCACTACTGTCACAAACACGGACATTTGATGCATGATTGTAATTTGATGGAAAAGGATGACCTAGTAGCTGCTCAAAACAATCAGGGTAGAAAGCATGTCCCGTGGGATAAGAAAATTGATTGTTATAACTGTGGAAAAATAGGACATGTTGCTGCACAATGCTGGTCAAGGTCGTTTAGAAGAAACTCCCTTCAATGTTCACATTGTAGAAAGCATGGCCACACAGTCAAAGACTGTTGGCATATCCAGGGTAGGAATGTCAATTTCAAATATGCTAAATTTCCTACAAAGAAAAATGATTTTGGAAGAAATAAAGTTGCATATAAAAGAAAGATTTCCACATGTTCTGAATGTGGTAAGCTAGGCCACAAAGCTGCCAACTGTTGGCTAGCTGATTATGGAAAGAAAAATTTTCATGATAATCAAAGAAATACTCATGCTCATCTACATAGGCATCATACTTCAGCTAATTCGGCGGTGTCATGTAGATATTGTGGAAGGCTTGGTCATTCCATGAATAATTGCTATCTGATGGAATTTGATGATTATCCTGCTAAGAAACCTTTTAGAACCCCTGCGAGGGCTAATTCAGGACCCAAGACTGCTTGGGTTCCTGCAGGATCAAAATAATTAATCTTTGCAGGTGTGTCTTGGAAATGAATAAAGGGGGCTAATCAACCAAGGCACTCAAGAATGAAAACCCCATGACTACATTTCAGGTTAGCTCTGAAAAACTCTGCTTAAATTCTGTCTTCTGAATTTGGGTGCTCTAAATGCCTGCATATCATGATTAATTCTTTTGTGCATCATCTAACTGAATCTAATTGAAAATCTGAAATGCACATGGAAATAATTGTAGTTTACCTCTGAATGCATTACATATCATTGCCATGATGAATGATATGCCAGACTTCTTGTATGTTGAATTGCATATCATGTACTCTGAAATTCCTGAAAATCTGAACTGAATGTGAATGCTGTTTGAAAACTATCTGTTGCATAATTCATTGAAAAACCTGAATTGCATATAGGACTGTTGAGTTTACCTTGTTATTCATGACCTCGATGGTATATCAAATGGTAAGCTTCCTAAAGGCAGGGAAATCTGTCCGGAGGTCCTTACTATGTGAGAGCTGGTCTTTTAGACCAAGTGCTCCGCCTAGTACCATGGGTCATGCTGCTTGATAGGGCAGTCTGAATGTGCATATACCATTTGGAATCATATGTTCAGTTTTCAGTACAAGCATTGCATGTTTTCAGGGGGAGTCACTTGTATATCTTTGCATAACAATTCAATGTTGAGTCTTTGCATGTCCCTGCATGCATATAGTGCATTGCATCTCCCTATTTTGGAAATGTCAAAAAGAGAGTTTGAATGCATATTGTGAGGGGAGTCATTGCAATTGCATAAAGGTTGTCAAATGCATACATGGGTAAGAACTCATTGCATATCCTCTCTTACTGATTTTGTTGACAAGCCTTGATCATAATTTGAAAACACTAAGCTTCAAAATCTCTCCTATCAATTGGTAACAATTGGTATCATTTGGCTTCAGAATTCTTTCAGTCTTTCATGAAGATTTCAATGGACTATCTCGATCATAAATCTGAAAAACTCTTGAACTAGAAATCTTCTATTATACATTCTTAAGAATGACTGAAATAACTCATGTGGCTCAAGCTTAATGTATTCATGGAGTTTAACTTTAAAATCTCTTAACATGTCTAAATCATGTTTAATAAATCTTAACCAAATGACTCATGCTATGTCTTGCAAAAACTTCTGAAACCTGCATTCTTGAATACAAGACTTTATTTGGTTAAGTACATGAGATTAATATTATTTTTGAAGCAAGTGAATGTTTCTGAATTGTCTAAACGGTAAAGTAATTGTCAGAGCAATGACCTTGGTCACTGAGAAACACATATCCAAAGGACTGTGTCATGAGGTGCCTTAGTTAACTCTACATAAATTTCATTGGAAATCAGGCAGAGCAATGGCATGCACACTGAGAAATATAACTCACTCATCAAGAAATGATTTGGAGTGTGTCATGATGTGTAAATGCTATCTCCGTTCATATATTGCATGACAGTTAGTCACACAAAGTGCTTAGGGATATTGGCCTCTGATCAAGGTATATCCTCTAGTTACAAGGTGTGCACTGAACTAGAGTGCTCGTAAAATTTGTAGCATGAAAAATTGTTGAACGAATTGAAATATCTGAATATTGATGCTAAAATCATATTGCTACAACCCTAGACAAAGTCACATGACTTCATAATTGCTTGATTTCAATACCGATGCATGTAATTCCGAAAGAAGTCAATAAATTTGATTGTGTAAGAGAAAAGGAGTCTTATCAAGATAAATATGAGGGCTTGGTTCATTTTTATTAAACCATGATTTTAGATATCAATACAGAATTTTATTGATAAACTCTACATACATCATGTTTAAACCATGCTGTTCAATAAAGTTCATTCATAAGCCCTTATAATGGAAGACTTTGAAATATTTTGATTTGGATTTATGAGAATGACATTTCCTTGAAAATCTGATTGAATTCCTTCTGTTTGAAGCTTATCTGAAATTCCTCTGCTCATGTCCTTGGCTCAATGACCTGAACTTCTCCTTGTTTGCCCCTGTGGTCTCCCTCTCACTTATCTCATAAGATTCCACTGATTGAGGGGGAGCTTCCATGTCATGCATCACTTAAATATCAATTGGCATCTATTCAGGGGGAGCATTCCTTGTCATATGTATCATGCTGCATAGAAGGAGAAGAATTGTGCTCTTGCATTCATATTTCCGGTATCTGAATCTACATTCATACCCCTTCCTATGATTTATTTTGTTTATATCAAGGGGGAGATTGTTTGCCAAAAAGGGAGAATCGTGTTCTTGAAAGGGGGAGAAATTGACTAAACTTTTATACATGCTATAATTTCTCAAATTATTTTTCTTTTTTGATGAAGTCAAAAGGGGAGAATAATTTGAGTCTTCAGAATGCCTCACATCATCAGAATGACTCAATATATTGAAAGTGTTGCCATCATCAAAAAGGGGGAGATTGTTGTGCCCCTGTGGTTTTGATGATGGTTTTGGAAATTGATTGTTGATGTGAGTTAATCAAATGTTCAATCATCTTGCTGCTCAGTTTAGATTAACATATTTGATGTTCAGTCATGATACATGTTAAACTGATGCATAAAGCATTCATTGCTGTGGTTTTTTATCTGGTTTTGATGATTGGTGTTTGATGTGAGTCATCCTGCTGAAATGTTCATACAGGCTTTCATATGCTCAGTCAGTTTATTTCTTTACACTGTGAATCATTGTAATTGGAGTTTCAGACTGCTATCTGCTACATAAAACTTTCATATGCAGTTACAGAGTCTATACATTGATTGGCAGTAAGTCTGCACTTTGAGCGTTTCATGGAAGTCCATACAGTGCATTGCATTGGCTAAGTGTATACACTGTCAGTCTCATTTAGAGTCAAAATCCATACATTGAATTGTTACTCACATTGCCTTCAGGCCTCCAAGTCTATACGCTGGAGTCGTCTGCTGTGAGGACAGCAAGTCTGTACACTGACCTTCCTTCATGATAAACTACAAATCTACACATTCAACACTGGTCTTCCAAGTCTGTACAACGTGAAGTCTATACTTTGGCACTGTAGCTCGCTCGTGCAAGTCTATACTTTGGACTGCTCTTCAAAGTCTGTACATCAGATTGTACATCATCTTCGTGTTGTTTCTGTACTTGAGTTTTCGTGGTGTTTCCCCTCACTAACACGAAAAGATCTCGTGTCGTATGAGCTTACAACACTTCATGTTGATTTCCATGCGTGACAGGAAAGATTGTATGAGGTTAGATTTCGTGTCGTTTCCCTTGTCTTCATCGTCGTGTTGTTTTAGTGTCTACGTCTCCGTGTTATTTTTATGTTTCTGTCTTCGTATTGGTCTTACGTAATCAAGTCGAGTCTGTTTGTGTTGTCCGCGTGTCGTTCTTAGTCCGTGTCGTTTACTCTTCTGTCTTAGTGTTGGTCTTTCATTTTTTTTTTTTGACTTAGTGTCTTTCTCGCCTTGACGACACTTCGTGTCGATTCTTGTTTTTCTTACCTCGTGTCGTTTTTCTTCTTTCCTCGTGCAGGACGTATCTGACCTCGTGTCATCTTCCCTATCGTCTTCGTGTTGTTTTTCACCTCGTGTCATTTTTCACTTCGTGTTGTTTTCACTTCGTGTCATTTTTTCCTTCTCAGGTCTTCGTGTCGTGTTTTCCACACCGCGTGTCGTTGTCGCTTTAGTAACCTCACCTCGTGTCGGTTACTGTTGTCTCCATGTCTTCGTGTCATTTTTGTTCCACTACGTGCAGAACATTGCAGCACCTCGTGTTGCTTTCTGTGCCACCACCTTGTGTCGTTCTCTGTGTAGTGTGTGGTTTTGTCACCACTATACTTCGTGTCGTTGTTCTTCACTTCGTGCTGTTCTTACCGTCTTCGTGTTGGTCTTTCTCACTAGACCTCGTGTCGTTCTTGCTTTGACCATACTTCGTGTTGCTTTACGTAAACCTTGTGTCTTACTTGTTTGCAAGCACTTCGTGTCGATTTCTGGTGTCAACCCGTGTTGTCCTCGTGTTGTTTTTCACCTCGTGTCGGTTACTGCTTTCATCTTCTTCGTATAGTTCTCTTTGTAGTGTTATCTCTGTCATAATGTGTATCTCGTGTCGTTCCCTTCGCTGTGTCTGTTCTGTAACAGTGCATCTCGTGTCGTTCCTTCTTCACTTCGTGTTGTAGTCACCGTGTCTATCTCGCGTCTTTCCCAGTATAGTCCATACCTCATGCAGCTTTGTTCTTTGTGGCCATACAGCATGTTAATGGCTTTTAATATCATTACAGGTCCGAGGAACAACGTTCCACACACCTGAGCTGCACGTGATCCGAGACAAGAGGAATCAATCCTATAAAGACACGTGACAGGAAGGCTTTGGATCAAACGTGGGAGGCACACGCGTTTTATGCCCTATCCACCTGCTGCTGCTGCTATATAATGCAGCCTTCGTCCACAGATGAAGATGATCGAAGAAGAAGCCGGTAGTGCAAAAAGGCCTTCGATCCAGAAAAAGGAAGAAAAGAAAGATAAGAAGAGAGCAGAGAAGAGAGTGAGAGATTAGGAGAGTAGAAGGAAGAGAGAGAGAGAGATAGAAGTGTGAGCCGAAGAGAATAGAAGAGCAGAGATTGAGAGAGTGAAAGAGAAGAAGAAGAAGAGAAGAGAAGAGGAAGAAGAACTTACCTGAAGATCTGTCTACTGGACCGTGGATCAAATCCAGGCCAGTCAGCTCCATGCGAGCCACATTGTGCATTTTGTTTTCTTCAGCTTCCTGTTTTGCTGAAGTTACTTTCGTTTATTGTTTTTTCCTTTGCTTTCTGGCTTGCTGTATTTCCGATACTCTGTAGAGAGGTCGGGGTTCCTCCTGTTAGTTCAGGAGAAGGGAGATTGCTATCTCCGGTTGCAAGTAGCTGGGTGCTACCTGTGGGTTCCCTCTGGTTAGAGGAAGGGAGACTTGTCTCAGGTTCTGGGCTTGTGGATTCAAGTCTAGGGGTTCCCTCTGGGTCTGGAGGAAGAGAGACCGTGTGTCTCTAGTTTGCTAGTGACTGGTGTCACTAGTGGTTCCCTCCGGTTGGGAGGAAGAGGGGAGGCTGTTCTCCTGGTCAAGCTGTGTGGCAGCACCTGTTGCAGACTGAGTCTGCTGTTTCTAGCGTGAGCTAGTGGAAGCCACACTCGGGTTGAGTGTGGGGTGGATGTAGGTCTGCTGGACCGAACCACCTAAAAATCTACTGTGCAGTGGTTTGTTTTGTGCTTCCACTAGATGAATGCTTAGGGTCGATATGGTTTGATTTCTCTATCTGTTGTTGCTTCCGCTAGGTGAATGATTAGGTGTATTCCACCTATTTGAGTACTGGTTCAACAGAAAACTAGTGAGGTTCTTTCAGGTTGTCCATTGTTGTTTGATTAGCTTTCTAGTGAGCATTAGATTTTAATTGGGCAAAATTTTTTAAAGGACGTATTCATTCACCCCCCCCTCTGAATACATAGCACCGAACCCAACAGGGAAGGGAGGAGAGAGAAGAAATTCGAATTTGGGTGTTGAGGAGAGAGAAAGTGGAGTGAAAAGGAGAGATTAAGAGAGGGAAGGGTGGGGAATCTCTCCCTTAGGGTTTCTCACCCAAAAAATTTAATCTCTCCACTAGATAAGAAGTGTAAACTCTCAAAATGGCAAGTTTTTCATTCATTGATTCATTAAGTTGAAATGGGGGGGAATGAGGTCCTATATATAGGAAACCCACATTTCTACAAAAGTCCCTGACAATTGACTCAATGACAAATAACCGAGGGGGTAGGGGAGAGCCCTTGGGCCAAGCCCAATGAATTGGGCCCAATAGCTAACTGGACAACCTAATGACACTCAAACTTAGTGAAATGAACACAAGACCTAGGAACATGACTCAAATAAAAGGGAAAATACATCAAATGACTCAAATAAAAATTACATAGGACTCAAAATTAAATGACTTGACCATGCCGAATGCAACCGGGGCGAGGAGACGAGCTGTGAACGTGGGCATGGGAGGTGATGTCCCCATCAGCTCTCAAAGGATCTATCTCTCTCTTTCTTCTTCTTCTTCTCTCTTTCTCCTTTTCTTCTGCGACTTCTTTCTTCTTCTTCCGCTAGCTATTTCTGCTTCTGTCTACTTCTTCGATCACTCTCTGCTCCTTTTATCTTCTTCTTCTCCTTCTTCACGAGCTCTCTGTCTCTCTTTCTTTCTCTTTCTCTTCTTCACTCTTTTTCTTCTTCTGGATCGTGCAGGCTCTAATTCACTCTCTGCTTCTGCCCCTTCTGCTTCGACCAGGTCATCTTCAGAGGAAGAGGCTTCATTATATAGCAGCAGCAGGAAGGTGGGCGTGTGTCCTCCTCAGTTCCCGCCCTAACACTTTGGCTGCGTGGCAGCATTTTAGCCTGTAGGATGACACGTGTCACGATCCTAGCTTCTTGGATCACGTGCCCTCATTTAGCTCCTAGAGTATAAGTCTTGTGAGGTTAAAATTATTTTCAGTTTGAATAAGCAAAGTATGTACATTGAGATTGAATACACAGACATGCCTTTACGAATGTACAGACTTTGTATCTAATGCGCAGAGACATGTACAGACTTTGCAATGCCTAGTGTTAAAGCATGACAGCACAATGCACAAGCTAAGTGTGTGCATGTGTGGACTCTGAGTGCATGACACAGGGCGATGTACAGACTTGCTGTAATGAACGATGCCCAAATGCATAGTGTATGGACTTAGCGTGAATGCGAGAAGACGATGTATAGACTTGAAGTTTACGTGCATGAGAAAGCAATGTACAGACTTGCTGTAATGAACAATGCCCAAATGCATAGTGTATGCAGCGATGTATAGACTTAGTATAACGATCCATGCACAAGACGATGTACAGACTTGGTCTTGCGACCACGGGCTGTACGTACTTTGAAAAATGATGCATAGACTTTGTGAGCATGCGAAGGACGTTGTACAGACTTTGAAGCATGTGAACACGGCGCTGTACAGACTTGAATGCTACATGCACAAAGACGCTAAGTGAGACGCTAAGTGAGACGAACACGGCGATGTGCAGACTTTGCGTATGCTGTGAACACACGATGTATAGACTTGTTCAATTATCAACTGGTGGATGTACAGACTTTGCATATGCACATGAGACGCTGAGTGAGACGCTAAGTGGTGCGGACACCTGAGCAGTTGAGCGGCGCGACACGCCGAGCCACCGGTACCGCACACGGAGCACGACTCGAGCCACCTCAGCATCCATCTGGCTCGGAGACAGCCTGGAGACTCCCCCATGAGTCCCGGCATTTATCATATTTAGTTAGACTTTATTTGTGTTTAATGTGTGTTTACTTCATTTTATTCGGTATGTAATTTTGATTGTAAGAGGGGCTTATTTGTAAAGATGGGACCCCTGGGCCCAACGGGGCCCCAGGCCCCCTCCCATTGATCCACCTCATCCCTAGGGCCCCATGTGGGGTCGGTCAACCATTCAAATGGTGGCTTCTAGAAGGGTGGGCCAAGTGGGGGACATTGGAATGAAAATGCCAACAATTCCAACCCACCCCCACCTACCATGTCCCCCCCTTGCCTCCCTAATCAATGAGCTGCCCCCCCCCATGTATTTTTAATTTTAATTTTTGTGGATGGTCACATGCAATCCCAGCCCTCCATCTCCCATCCCTAGATCCAACGGTTGAGGATTGATTAGACATGTAACCTATATATGCTTGTAATTTTCATTTTTGATGAATTAATGCCATTTGAACTTGGAAAATCCTTGGAGCAGCCCTTGGGAACCCCCCCTCTCCCTCTCTCCCTCTCCCCCTTGTAGCTGAGAAGGCTACCTTCTGGAGGTGTGACTCCTCCCTGTCGGTTCCGGTCATCATCGCCGCCGCCACGAGCCGCCATCGCACCGCCATCGAGTTCGCCGGAGTTCTATTTTCAGCCGACCACTGCTACTTCCACGAAATTCTGCAATCAGCCACGAGCTCAGATCGACTTGGGATTTTGAGGGGATGTTTCATAGGTGTTCCCCACATTCTACAAAAATTGGTGGGTCATGAATCTTCGATTTTAGAATTTCCCATTTTCGTTCAAGTTCCAAGTTCAGTTCTGCCAGTTTCAGATCTGATTTTCCACTTTTCCTAAGTTTCGCATCTTCGATCCACCTTTTGATTTTTTCTAGGGTTCCCAATTTTACTACGAGTTCTATCCATCAAGCCCTCATTCCAAAAATTTTCCTGATTTTTGACCAGCTCTCCACCTATTTTTAAAAATTCATTCTCAGAGCAAGCTACAGTGCTATCCACCTATTCCCAGATCCGACCACCCTCCAGTAAACAAATCCTATCGAATTACAGCCACCTCCAATCAGTCCACACAAAATATCCCGGTTTTACTTGTTCGAAATCCTACAACTTTCGTGAAGAACTCAGGAGCTGAATCGGCCATCTACATTGCAATCAATGGCAGTTCTCAGACAACTCACCTGCAGATATGAGGTTTCAGGTACTGTACAATAAGAGCTTGTAAATTCAGTAAAGTCTAGATCCGACCAGATCCAGCAGATCTCTCTGTGCCTAGATCAAAGGATTTTAAGAAAGCTTTCCAACGATAGCTCATGCGCCTCGATCCGATGTCGGGATTGATCGCATCAGCTATTCTCGCCGGAGCGCGCGCCGGAGGACAGAACCAGAAATCCGTGGGCAGCTAGTTCATGAATTGGGAATCGGGGCCGATCGACCCCCGATCGGTGTTTCTGGCCAACCGCCGTCCATGGAGGCGCGCCACCAGGGGTTCCCATCACAGCGGGTCCCACCCCCGCAGATCCGGAGGACAGCGCCGTCCGTGGGCCCCACGGACCCGTAGAATCCGCCCTTCGGAAAGCACAAAAACACGGAGTTCGGCACCGCCGGGCGACATCAAGATGCTGCCCGTCAACCCGATTTACATGATTCCCGGGCCCCACATGTGACCTTTTACCTCCCTGCGTGGAGTGGGTCAAATTATTGTATTGTTGTAATATTGTTAACCGGGAGTCCGTGAATTGGCCGGGGTTGTCTTCGCCACGCCGGGTGCGTGGAGGTAAATGTCTCAACTTCTCGGCATTCGCTTGCTAGTTTAGTATATGGTCTTTTACCGCTGCCAAGAGCGATAGGTACTAGCCCGTGAGTCCATGTCACCACTGTGAGTGTGAGAGTGACCCCTCTCGTGACTCGATCCGAGTCCGGAAGTGAGTCGACTACCCGTGAACTCTGTCGGTTCTTCAACCGCGCACGATCCGCGTTTCCCTCGCTTGGGACGACGAGTGAGCTTGCGTTTCTGTTAGCGACGTATAGCCCATAGGAGCTCTCCGTGTCGGGCCTAGTGTCTCTCCCATCATGTGTTGCTGGTCGTGTCCGCATCTAGAGTCCGAGGTTCATACCACGTAGAGTCGGTCCCCGTGTCCGTCTCGCATCAGTTTGGTATCAGAGCGAGTCGAGTCTAGGGTAGTCTTTGCATAAGTCTTGCATGCATCATGGTTTAAGTCAAGTCTAGGATCATTATTTTCAAAACAAAAAAAAGTGTTTTAAAACTTGCATTTTTCATCCCAATAACCCGGTATATCAAAAGACGTTGCCCGAACGTTAGGTTATGCCTATCGGGAAGGTGGCGGATTTTCGCGAGTGATCTTCGGATCGATTAGCTCCGCCTCGTACCGGATATTGGTTCGGTCTAAGTGCATCATCTAGTGAGTGTTGCATTAGTCGGTGTCTTCAGGGTCGTGTGTCAGTTGCATGCCCACCCGTCGAGGTACCCAATACTCGCCACCACCACCTATGGCGGATTCCCGAGCCCGTAGCTCCGATGAGCCTTCGACGGTCGAGATGTTCCGAGCCCTCATGGATCGTCTCGACACGCGTATGGATGGCCTCAGTACGCGTCTAGATGGAGTAGGGACGCGTCTAGAAGGGCGGATGAAAGCCCTCGAGGATCGGGCCGAAGCTTCGGACCAGTCCATCCAGGGTCTTGTTGGGAGAATAGCCGTCCTTGAGAGGGCCCCAGCGGCGGCGCAACCCGCGCCGTCCAATGGTCAGCAAGAGCCGGTTCAGCACCCTTCTGTACCAAGAGCTCAGGCAGAGAATGTTGGGGGACAACAGGTGCACGTGGTGGATGATTATGCATCTGACAATGATCAAGGGGGTTACGGTCGTCGGAATCATCGACGGAATCGCGATGACGAGGATGACGACCGCATTCTTAGGGGCATGCGTGCGGACCCTCCCACTTTTAGCGAGTCCTTGGACCCCAGGGTGTATTTAGATTGGGAGGCCGGCATGGACCGATATTTCGAGTGGTTTGAGATGACGGACCACCGAAGAGTCCGATACGCAAAGATGAAGCTGCAAGGGCAGGCCCAAACTTATTGGACCAATGTGGAGAGCCTGCTCAACGAGTGACGTCAACCCCAAATCGGTACTTGGGATGATATGAAATCCAAATTGAGGGAGAAATACCTTCCTGCCTCATATCGCCAGCGTCTCATAGACAAATGGCAAAGCATCTCCCAAGGGAACCGATCCGTGACCGAGTACACCGCCGAGTTCGATGAGTATTACTTGCGGTGCGGGGTCACGGAAGAGAGCACCATGACGATATCCCACTTTCGGAGAGGTCTGCGGCCCAATTATCAATATGAACTCTTTCGTCGCAACGCGACCACTTTGGAGCAGGCGTATCAGATTGCTCTCGAACTGGAGCAATTCGAGGCCGAGTTCGAGTCTCCCCATCAGTTGGGCTCTTTTCCCCTTCGTAGTGTCGAGCCCCGTGGCTCATCTAGCACGTATCCGAGGGCCCCCATGGCTCGACCTCAGGATCCCGCTCGCCCCGAGCCCTTTGCTCCTAGGCCTCGTCCTCCACCCCCGAGGGACCTTCCTCGTCCCCAGCATCTCACGGCTCCATCCACAGCCCGTCCACCGGCACCCGCACCTCCTGCACGTCCTTTGCTACCTACACCTCCTATCCGTCGGGAGGATAGGGGGAAAGGACCCATGATTGGGGAGCCTAGTGGATCACGGCAGCAGTGTTATCACTGCAATGGGTTTGGCCATTTCGCCAACCAGTGTCCCACCCGCCCATCTCTTATCATCGGGGACACACAGGCCGAGGATACCACCCCTACGGGCCTCGAGTTAGTCAGCCTTGAGGCAGATCAGGAGTTAGCTGACGAGTACTATGAGATGGGAGGTGAGGCCCAGGATGCCCAGCATTCAGACGATATCCACGTGGGGGTCGTCAGATGTATCCTCACCCAGCCGCAGGTCAGCGATGACTGGCGTCGGACTACTATCCTTCATGTATTCTGTAGGCTGGGAAAGCAAATTTGCAAGGTGGTCATCGATAGCGGGAGTTGTATCAATGCAATCTCCACGAGCGCTGTCACTCGTCTTGGTCTCACACCCGTAGACCATCCTTGCCCCTATCAGGTATCATGGGTGGATACCACTTCCATTTCGGTCAGGCTACGGTGCTTGGTCCCGCTGCAGCTCCACTCCTACTGTGACGAGAACTGGTGTGATGTTCTCCCCATGGAAGTGGGCAGTATCATTCTTGGTAGGCCGTGGTTATTCAATCGGGATGCCACCCTCCATGGCCGGTCGAACACTTGTACCTTCGACCACGCCGGCCAGCGGGTCACCCTCCACCCCGTTCGGCCCAGGAGCCCATCAGTCAGGGGTCCTACTGGCCCAAGTACCCCGGAGCTTTCCATCCCCGGGCCTAGTACCCCATCCCCAGCTCAGGCTATGACCGTTACCTCTGGCCCAGGAGAGCCCTCGACGAGGAGATTGATGATGATTAGCTCCCTGGAAATGGAGCAGGAGCTTAGTCAGGGCTGTCCGGTGTTCGCCATTACGGTCCGAGAGGTGGAGCGGGACTCCGAGGGTGAGCTTCCACCCGAGGTTGTTCCCATTCTGCAAGAGTATGCCGATGTCTTTCCCGATGAGCTTCCCGAGGGACTCCCACCTATGCGGGATATTCAGCATGCCATCGACCTTGTTCCGGGCTCTTCCTTGCCCAACCTTCCTCATTATCGCATGAGTCCCACGGAGCATGCCGAGCTTAAACGGCAGGTCGATGAGTTAGTGCAGAGAGGGTCTGTTCGGGACAGCATGAGTCCATGTGATGTACCCGCATTACTCGCCCCGAAGAAGGATGGCACGTGGAGAATGTGCATTGATAGTCGTGCCATCAACAAAATCACCGTGAAGTACATGTTCCCTATTCCCTGCCTGGATGACATGCTAGACATGATGGCAGGTGCCACTATCTTTTCAAGATTGATCTTAAAAGTGGCTACCATCAAGTGAGGATTAGGCCAGGTGATGAGTGGAAGACCGCCTTTAAGACCAAGGATGGTCTATATGAGTGGTTGGTCTTGCCTTTTGGGTTGACCAATGCCCCTAGCACTTTCATGCGGCTCATGACTCAGGTCCTTCGACCTTTCATTGGAGTCTTTGTAGTGGTGTATTTTGACGATATCCTTATCTATAGTCGCACCATAGGGGACCACTTAGACCACCTTCGGCAGGTCTGTCTACTTCTTCGGCGAGAGCAGTTGTTTGCAAACCCACAGAAGTGTGCCTTCATGACATCTCAGCTTACCTTCTTGGGTTTCATTGTGTCTAGTACTGGGGTCTCCACCGATCCGGAGAAGGTCCAGGCCATTGTTGAGTGGCCGGAACCCCGTACGGTTCATGATGTCCGCAGCTTTCATGGCCTTGCGATGTTATATCATCGCTTCATCCGCGGATTTAGCTCCGTCACCACCCCGATCACTGATTGTATCCGAAAGGGCACATTTGTATGGACGAAGGCCGCATCTGCCGCCTTCAAGGACATCAAGGAGCGCATGACCCAGACACCTATCCTTTGATTGCCTGATTTCACGAAGGTGTTTGAGGTCTCTTGTGATGCGTCGGGCGTGGGAATTGGAGGAGTTTTGAGTCAGGAGTCCCACCCGATCGCATATTTCAGCGAGAAGCTGAATGACGCGAAACTGCGATACTCCACATATGATAAGGAATTTTACACAGTTGTTCAGGCTCTTAGGCATTGGAGGCACTATCTTTTACATCAGGAGTTTGTCCTATACTCCGATCACGAGGCATTGAGGTACCTCCATTCCCAAAAGAAGCTTAACTCTCGTCACAGTCGTTGGGTCGAGTATCTCCAAAAGTTCACCTTTGTGCTTAAACATAAGGCTAGAGTGGAGAATAAGGTGGCTGATGTCTTGAGTCGGCGAGCATGTTTGCTTACCACCATGAGTGCCGAGATCATAGGGTTAGAGAAGATGAAGGAGGCCTATGTTGATTGTCCTGACTTCGGTCAGATTTTTACCACTCTCCAGGCCGGACCCTGGAGAGATCTTGATGATTATGTGCTTCAGGACGGTTACCTCTTTCGAGGTAGCAGGCTATGTGTTCCTCGAACTTCGGTTTGAGATTTTTTAGTGTGGGAGCTACATGCGGGAGGTCTAGCCGGCCACTTTGGTCAGAACAAGACTATCGAGGCGGTTGAGCATAGATTTTATTGGCCGAGCTTGAAGCGCGATGTCGCTAACATCGTGGCTCAGTGCCGTACATGTGCTACGGCCAAGATGAAGAAGCAAAGCTCGGGCCTTTATACCCCACTTCCCGTGCCTGATGCCCCGTGGCAGGATGTTAGCATGGACTTTGTTTTGGGATTGCCACGTACCTCCAGGAAGCATGATTCGGTCTATGTGGTGGTTGACCGTTTCTCGAAGATGGCCCTCTTTATCCCTTGCTCGAAGACTTCGGATGCTTCTAGGGTAGCCCGCCTATTCCTTACTCATGTGGTGTGCAAGTTCGGATTGCCTCGCACTATAGTGTCTGACCGTGATGTTAGATTCACTTCCTATTTTTGGAAGACACTATGGCATATGATGGGTATGCACCTCAAGTTTTCCACTGCATATCATCCCCAGACAGATGGTCAGACCGAGGTAGTCAATAGGAGTCTGGGAGATTTTTTGAGGTGTCTTGTTAGGGATCGCATTGGGGATTGGGATCTCATTCTACCCATGGCTGAGTTTGCATATAATGATTCGGTGAATAGGTCTACCGGCATGAGTCCATTTGAGATTGTCACAGGTCGTAGGCCTAGGAAACCCGTTGACCTTGTCCCCATGCCTATCCATGATAGAGTGTCGGAGTCGACCGAGTCGTTTGTTAGGCATGTTAGGAGTTTGCATGACGACATCCGTCGTCACATTGAGGCCAGCAATGCACGGTACAAAGAGTTAGCCGATGCCCACCGACACCACCGAGAGTTCCAAGAGGGCGAATATGTCATGATCAGGGTAAGACCTGAGCGGTTTCCCTCCGGAACCGTTAAGAAGTTGCAAGCTCGCGGAGCCGGTCCATTCAGAGTGTTGAAACGCGTTGGATCCAATGCGTACGTTGTGGACTTGCCCGAGGAATACGGTATAAGCTCTACTTTCAATGTATCGGATCTAGTTGCATACAGGGACCCAGTGGTGATCCCTAGTGAGCCTTTCGAGCCATGTCCTCCCCTTGAGAGTGATCCCACACCTAAGTGTCCACATCCAGCCCCCTTGTTACGGCAGCGTGAGCATATAGATCATATACTGGATGAGCAGGTGACAATTACCAGGAGTGGATCCTACCCGCGCTACCTAGTGCGATGGAGAGGACGGCCCGCTACTGAGGACACGTGGATCACACATGGAGAGTTGTAGCGGATTGATCCGGACCTTCTGGAGCGATACAGGAGCGAGGTAGACCCTTACTCGACAGGGTCGAGTTTCTCCCTCCCGGGGAGAATTGGTGCGGACACCCGAGCAGTTGAGCGGCGCGACACGCCGAGCCACCGGTACCGCACACGGAGCACGACTCGAGCCACCTCAGCATCCATCTGGCTCGGAGACAGCCTGGAGACTCCCCCATGAGTCTCGGCATTTATCATATTTAGTTAGACTTTATTTGTGTTTAATGTGTGTTTACTTCATTTTATTCGGTATGTAATTTTGATTGTAAGAGGGGCTTATTTGTAAAAATGGGACCCCTGGGCCCCACAAGACCCCAGGCCCCCTCCCATTGATCCACCTCATCTCTAGGGCCCCATGTGGGGTCAGTCAACCATTCAAATGGTGGCTTCTAGAAGGGTGGGCCAAGTGGGGGACATTGGAATGAAAATGCCAACAATTCCAACCCACCCCCACCTACCATGTCCCCCCCTTGCCTCCCTAATCAATGGGCTGCCCCCCCCCTTGTATTTTAAATTTTAATTTTTGTGGATGGTCACATGCAATCCCAGCCCTCCATCTCCCATCCCTAGATCCAACGGTTGAGGATTGATTAGACATGTAACCTATATATGCTTATAATTTTCATTTTTGATGAATTAATGCCATTTGAACTTGGAAAATCCTTGGAGTAGCCCTTGGGCACCCCCCCTCTCCCTCTCTCCCTCTCCCCCTTGTAGCTGAGAAGGCTACCTTCTGGAGGTGTGACTCCTCCCTATCGGTTCCGGTCATCATCGCCGCCGCCACGAGCCGCCATCGCACCGCCATCGAGTTCGTCGGAGTTCTATTTTCAACCGACCACTGCCACTTCCATGAAATTCTGCAATCAGCCACGAGCTCAGAACGACTTGGGATTTTGAGGGGATGTTTCATAGGTGTTCCCCACGTTCTAAAAAAATTGGTGGGTCATGAATCTTCGATTTGACAATTTCCCATTTTCGTTCAAGTTCCAAGTTCAGTTCTGCCAGTTTCAGATCTGATTTTCCACTTTTCCTGAGTTTCAAATCTTCGATCCACCTTTTGATTTTTGATAGGGTTCCCAATTTTACTGGGAGTTCTATCCATCAAGCCCTCCTTCCACGAATTTTCCTGATTTTTGACCAGCTCTCCACCTATTTTTCAAAATTCATTTTCAGAGCAAGCTACAGTGCTGTCCACCTATTCCCAGATCCGACCACCCTCCAGTAAACAAATCCTATCGAATTACAGCCACCTCCAATCAGTCCACACAAAATATCCCAGTTTTACTTGTTCGAAATCCTACAACTTTCGTGAAGAACTCAGGAGCTGAATCGGCCATCTACATTGCAATCAATGGCAGTTCTCAGACAACTCACCTGCAGATCTAAGGTTTCGGGTACTGTACAATAGGAGCTTGTAAATTCAGTAACGTCCAGATCCGACCAGATCCAGCAGATCTCTCTCGGCCTAGATCTAAGGATTTTAAGAGAGCTTTCCAACGATAGCTCATGCGCCTCGATCCGACGTTGGGATTGATCGCAGCAGCCATTCTCGCCGGAGCGCGCGCCGGGGGACAGAACCAGAAATCCGTGGGCAGCTAGTTCACGAATTGGGAATCGGGGCCGATCGACCCCCAATCGGTGTTTCCGGCCGACCGCCGTCCGTGGAGGCGCACCACCAGGGGTCCCCATCATAGAGGGTCCCACCCCCGTAGATCCGGAGGACAGCGCCGTCCGTGGGCCCCACGGACCCGTAGAATCCGCCGTTCGGAAAGCACGAAAACGCGGAGTTCGGCACCGCCGGGCGACATCAAGATGCTGCCCGTCAACCCAATTTGCGTGATTCCTGAGCCCCACATGTGACCTTTTACCTCCCTGCGTGGAGTGGGTCAAATTATTGTACTGTTGTAATATTGTTAACCGGGAGTCCGTGAATTGGCCGGGGTTGTCTTCGCCACGCCGGGTGCGTGGAGGTAAAGGTCTCAACTTCTCGGCATTCACTTGCTAGTTTAGTATATGGTCTTTTGCCGCTACCGAGAGAGATAGGTACTAGCCAGTGAGTCCATGTCACCGCTGTGAGTGTGAGAGTGACCCGTCCCGTGACTCAATCCGAGTCCGGAAGTGAGTCGACTACCCGTGAACTCTGCCAGTTCTTCAACCGCGCACGATCCGCGTTTCCCTCGCTTGGGACGACGAGTGAGCTTACGTTTCTGTTAGCGACGTATAGCCCATAGGAGCTCTCCGTGTCGGGCCTAGTGTCTCTCCCATCATGTGTTACTGGTCGTGTCCGCATCTAGAGTCCGAGGTTCATACCACGTAGAGTCGGTCCCCGTGTCCGTCCCGCATCACTAAGTGAGATTGACTTTAACAAGCAATGCATAGACTTTGATTTATGCACATGAGACGCTGAGTGAGACGGAGCAATGTATAGACTTAGCCGATGCAATGTTCATACGACCTTAGACGCTAAGTGAGACGATGGACGTTGTACAGACTTGAGAAACATATGCAATGTATAGACTTGTGTGTGTGGGCAGACAAGGCTGCACCGACTTCATGTCGTGTGGAGTGTAAACGATGTACATACTTTATACAAAAACTTATGCACTGAGAATGCTTATGTAGCGCCCAAGGAATGTGCAGACTTTGCAATATAGCATGAGACCTAATCATGCACTGACTTGATGCTCAGATCTGAGAGTAGACAGAGCATTACCTTATCTGACTGTGCACTGATCTTTCCTATCACTGGTTGACTTTTGACTTGATTGACTTCCTTTTCATGACCCGTAAGTCATTCTAAAAGGCTGTTCTGTCAGTTTATCAGAAACATCAAGATTATATCATCAAGGATGTAAACATAATGAGGCATGACCAAATACACAAGAAGAATGCAGTTCACCAAGGGTTGCACCGACAATGTGGCATGCAGCAACTGAAAAAGCATAACCCTTACAGATGTATATATATGAATGCTTTAAGATGAGACAAAATGACTGAACATCGCATGGTGACTCACAGTGATTGACTCACATCAAAACCAATCATCAAAACCATAGGGGCACAACAATCTCCCCCTTTTTGATGATGGCAACACTATGAGTCATTCTGATGGCTCAAACTATTCTCCCCCTTTGACTTCATCAAAAATAAAATAGTTTGAGATAGCAAAAGAAACCTGCATGCAATGATTGAATGAAAGTCTCCCCCTTTGGCAATAATCTTTCCCTTTGACTTAAAAAAAATTAGAACAACCATATGTATGACTCAAACCAATTTCTCCCCGTTGTTATTATCAAGATGAACCATGGGGAGGTATGAATGCAGAGATGCAGATGCAACAAGAAATGCAAGATCTCCCCCTAAATATATGAGTGCAAGCACATAATTCTCCCCCTTTAAGAATTATCTATGCAGCATGATTCATATGACAAGGAAGCTCCCCCTGAATAATTGGAGTCTTATGAGATAGATGAGAAGGAGACCACAGTGGCAATCAAGGATAAGTTCTGGTCATGATGAATCAAGGACAGTGAGCAAAAGAGTTTCAAATAAGCTCCAAACACAAGGAATTCAACAAGATTTTCAAGGAGATACCAATCTCATAAATCCACAACATAATTTTTCAAAGTCTTCCATTATAAGGGCTTATGAATGAACTTTATTGATCAGCATGGTTTAAATATGATGTATGCAAAGTTAGTCAATAAAATTCTGTATTTATATCTAAAATCACGGTTTAATAAAAATGAACCAAGCCCTCATATTTATATCTTGATTAACCTCCCTTTCTCTTACACAATCAAATTTATTGACTTCTTTTGGAATTACATTAACTAGTATTGAGATCAAGAAATAATGAAGTCATGTGATTTTGTCTAGGGTTATAGCAATTTGATTTTTGCATCAATATTCAAATATTACAGTTTGTTCAACAAATTTTCATGCTACAAATTTTACGAGCACTCTAGTTCAGTGCATACCTTGTAACTAGAGGATATACGTTGATCAGACGCCAATATCCCTAAGCACTTAGTGTGACTAACAGTCATGCTTTATATTAACAGAGTTAACAGTTACACCTCATGACATACCTCAACTCATTTCTTTGATGAGTGAGATGTATGTCTCAGTGTGCATGCTATTGCTCTGCCAGATTATCAATCATTCTTAAGCAGAGTTAACTATGGCACCTCATGACACAGTCCTTTGGACATGGTTTCTCAGTGACCAAAGTCATTGCTCTGACAACTATTTACCTTTTAGACATTTCAAAAATCTCATTTGCTCCAAATCAATACTAATTTCATGTACTTAACCAAATAAATCCATGTATTCAATAGTGTTGTGCCCCTGAAGTTTTGATGATATGTAGTTTTGATGATAGCAAACATTATGAGTCACAAGTCTATACATCCATGCATCATCACCCTCAGCATAGTCTGTACACTCGTTGCCGGCAAGTCTGTACATTACATGTGTCGCAGACATAGGAAGTCTATACATTGCATTTGACGCAGGCACAGGAAGTCTATACATTCGTATCTTTACCGACGTTGCACTCGCAAGTCTATACATTGGTATCTTTACCTACGTTGCACCTGCAAGTCTATACATTGGCTGCTGCATGCTCACACAATCATTAAGTCTATACATCGTGCACTCTCAAGTCTGTACAGCCTGTGAGGTCCGTCTCACTTAGCGTCTCATTTGGACATAAAGTCTATACATTGGACCGTCTCACTCATCATCTTTGTTGCACGCAGAATCTACACAACTCTTTGTCAGCAAGTCTGTACATCGTGTAGCATGCACGCGTTCAAGTCTGTACATCGCATAGCATGCACGCATGTCCAAAGCCTGTACATTATTCACTTGCAGCATTAGCACAAGTCTGTACAGCCTGTGTGCTTCATAATGCAAAGTCTATACAACGGCTAGCTGCACAAATTCCAAGTCTATACATTGGCTTGCTGCACAAATGCCAAGTCTATACATTGGCTAGCTGCACAAACACTAAGTCTACACATTGTTGCATGCAGAGTCTGTATATTCATTTGGCATGATAGTGCATCCATTTGAAATGTATATACCTTTCCATCTGCATTTGTGCACTCATTCGCTCTAAGTCTATACATTATTTCATGCATTGCACGAAGTCTGCACATTGTGTGTTGCTATGCTTATACATCATTTTAGTAAGTCTGCACAATGGTGCACGTTGAGTCTGCACATTCATTTGGCATGACAGTGCATCCATTTGTAATGTTCATACTTTGCTTGATGCATTCTACATTACACACTCAGTTTGTGCATTGTGCTCTCATGTTTCAACACTAGGCATTGCAAAGTCTATACATTGTTGTCGCATTGCAAAGTCTATACATTGATGTCACATTGCAAAGTCTATACATTGCAAAGTTTACACACTGCATTGCACACTACAAAGTCTGTACAAGGTTCTATAGTCTTAAACTGATAATTCTCTTCGACTGACTGACAGGTACTTATGCTCGAGGAGATTAAGAAGGGCACATGATCCAAGAAAGAGGAGGTGCCAGGATCGTGACACGTGTACATCAACGAGCCTGGATGCTGCCACGTGGTCCAAGCTTTTGGGCGGGAGATGTGGAAGACACACGCCCTATCTGCTGCTCTATGTATATGAAGCCTCTTCCTCAGAAGAAGTCTGATCGAAGAAGAAGAGCAGAGAGAGAACTTCAGCCTGCACGATCCATAGAGAAGAAAAGCAGAGAGCCACCGAGAGCAGAGAAGAAAAAGAGAGAGAAGAGAAGAGCAGAGAAGAGAAGAGAAGAGAAGAGAAGATTGAGAGAAAGGAGTTGAGAGAGCTTGTCTGAATGTTCCTCAGTCTCTTGGTTCAGATACCAAAGCTGAGTTTGCTCATTGCGAGCTATATTCTCTTTTGAGATTTCTTGTTTTCGTTTGATTCTATTTTGCTTTCCGGAACTCTTGTTTTCAAGCTGTGTGCCAGCGTTTGTAGTGGAGGATTCCACTAGACGGGTAAGCTGTAATCCCCAGCGTTGCAGAGAACATGGTTCTCTAGACAGTAAGCTGTGAGGCTCAGCGCAAGCTGTTAGGCAACGGATGGCTAAGCTGTATTGCCCAGCGAAAGCAAGCAGTGAGGCTCAGCGGTTGTAGGCTAAGCTGTATTACCCAGCGGACGCAAGCTGTGTTGCGCAGCAATAAGCCACACTTGGGTTGAGTGTGGGGTGGACGTAAGTCTGTTGATCGAACCACCTAAAATCTGGTGTGTCATGTGTTTGTGTGATTGCTTATGATCGGATGTGCGATTGCTTTTCGTGATTCTATTCTCAGATCGCTTTATTTCTGCTCAGTTCAAACACTCTAGCTAGTGATCTAGTAGATCAATTTAATTTCCACATTAGAGCCTTATTTTGGTTTTAAATTAGGCCATTGATCTATTCACCCCCATGTAGATCCACACTTCGTGGTGACAGAGTGCTTCCATGTAACACAATAGTTGGTATCAGAGCCTAACTCTTCTACAGGGACTTACAGCCCGAAGAGGAAGGTACAGATGGATGGTAGAGGAATGATCGCTGAAGGACACTCAACCACCAAGCCCCCTTACTTTGATGGATCGAATTATGCATACTAGAAGAATCGTATGCAAGTCTTCTTGAGGGCGAAGGACTACGAGATTTGGAAAGTGGTTTGTAAGGGACATTATGAGCTGTCCCCGAACGAGGATGTCTGGACCAAGGAAGAGATCCGAAGATCCACTCTGAACTGGAGCGCCATCAATGCAATTCAGTGTGCACTGCACCCCACAGAGTTCTCTCGCGTATCATCTTGCACATCAGCTAAAGAGATGTGGAATAACCTGGAGGACATCTACGAAGGGACCTCTCAGGTCAAAGAGACGAAGGCGAACCTCCTGGTGTCAGAGTATGAAGCCTTCAAGATGAATCCCAATGAAACCATCAAGGAGATGTATGCTCGACTGACAATCATCACAAACGGTCTCAGAGGTCTTGGGAAGACACAGACAGAATATGATATTGTAAGGAAAATTCTGTGTTCCCTGACTCATGTTTGGCACACTAAAGCTACTGTTATGGAAGAGTCGAGGGATCTGCACAACACCAGGGTAGATGGGTTAATTGGTTCGCTGATGGCTTATGAAATTAATCTGCCGAAGATAGAGGAAGCAGAGAAGAAGAAAAAGCCTATTGCACTGAAAGCTGGTGCCAGCAAATCTAGCCAATCCAGCTCTAGTGGATCATCATCCGAGGAGAGCCTGACTGGAGAAGAAATAGAACGTGATGAGATAGCAATGATCACCAGAGAATTCAGGCGGTTCCTCAGGAAAGAAGGAAGGCGATTCAGCCGAAGGAACCATGGTGGTGGCCGACGGGATACAAGGTACAAATATAATCCTGCAAAGAAAACTGAAACTAATGTATGTTACCAATGCAGGAAATCCGGTCATATGAAAGCTGATTGTCTAGAGAATCAGAAGCACAAGGACAAGTCCAAGAGAAAGAACACTAAAGGGAAAGCCATGGTAAGTACCTAGAGTGATGAGGACGAAGGTACCTTGAAGACAGAGAGGAAGACTCAGATGAGGTATCCTCTCGATTCGATAATTTCACTATTGCTGATTGGGTAGATGCCTATCATGAAATAGCTGATAAAGCAGATGATATCAGAAAGGAAAATAGGCATCTAAGAAGAAAAATAAATTCCATGCAAAATGACACAACTCTAACTGATAAAATTGCATGCCTTGAATCTGAGAATAATAAGCTGAAACTCACATGCTCTGAAATAGAAGAAATCAAGTATGAGTTAAAGGCTTCTAAAGAAGAAAATTAGAGGTTAGAAAAAGAAACTGATGAATGGAAATTGAAAATACAGAAATATGAGAGTGAGATGAAAATTGTGAGTGAAAAATATGAAGTTGTCTTAAGTGTGAACACCAAACTGAAGAAATCCATTGAAGATATTCAGAAAGATAATGAGGACAAGCTGAAAACGATTGAGAAAATGACCCAAGGTTCAGAGAACCTAAATGCTTTGTTAGGGTCAAATGTCAACTTCAGGAGAGAGGGTCTTAGATTTAATTCTGTTGGGTCCCGTAGTGCAAGAACACGGATCTAGAGGGGGGGGGTGAATAGATCATTTTACTAAAAACTATGTCCAATTAAAAACACAACTAGCACACAGCAGAATATACAAGATTGAGTAATTTAATCTAAATAGGTTTACACTAGATTCACTCAATCGCACCAAGCTCACACGATTACACAAACAGATAGGATAGAGAACAGACAATTATAATAATCAAACCACAAGACACGGGGATTTTTAAGGTGGTTCGGGACCACGACTGGCTCCCTACGTCCACCCCTCACCAAACCGGTGAGGCTTTACTACACGCTACAAAATGTAGCAACACGGGGACGAACCCCAACATACACACGCTGCTTTCGCAGCAAACCACACACACGAGGCCTTGCCTCAACCTGCTGCCACAGCAGCACACACGCACACACACACACACTACCGGGGAACACACCCCGGAACAAATTCCTTACACGGAGTCACAACTCCGTCCACACACACGTAGAACAATACCTACACAACCACATGGGAGTAAACACCTAACCACACACGGGGAACACACCCCAAGTTATGCCCAGCCACACACGCGGATATACTCCGCACAAAACGACACACATTAATCAACACACACACTCGGAGACCCCTTTCTCTGAACACCCACACAAACCATTATCTCAAGTGTTTATGAACCAAAAACACATATATGCTATGACCCTCCAAACAAATTATAGAGATGAAAACTAGACAGATGCATCAAGTATAAGGCTCCCCCTTCTTCAGCACAATCTGATTCTCCTTGTCTTGTTGACGGATGATTATAATCTTAACATCATCTTCTTCCTCTCCTCGAGTCGATCCTTTTTTCCTTCAAATCCTAGCTCCAATCAAACCTTCATACATCACAAAAGGATTAGCTTCATAAACCCTTCTCCTCTCAACCTTGTGGCCACACTCTTCCTTCTTCTTCTGCAAGAGAAAGGAAAGCATTAGTTCATCTTGTTGCTTAGGATGAAAAACATAGCACTAATAAGAAAACAATAACTAGATGAACAAAAGAACATTCATATATATGTTGCATCTCTTAGATAATCCATTCACAACCTTGAACAATCTCAAACAAAAGATACAGAAGTGAAAGATCAAGATAACTCCCTCATGAAATGCTTCTGCTGGATGAAGAACGAACTTGAAGCAAGTATGAAGTTTTGCAGCATGAACGGAGGTTGGATCTTGATTTCAGATGCAGCTTTTAGTTGTATATGATCTTGGGCTTTGATTCAAGCTTCTTCCTTTCGATTTCAGCTTCAGAGCAAGGTGGAAGAGGGCTTGGGAGCTACAACTCCGAACTTGCACACACAAGGGTTAGCAACCACACCTAAAAATCGGATCTCACCTCTCTCCTTAGGGTTTGTGACCCAAAGAGAAGTATATAAGTGTTTAAGATGGTCAAGAGACAGCCCTTGGACAAGATCCACAAGTTATGGAGTGATTTGTGGAAGTTGGACTCGGATTGGAAGACTTTTGGAGCAAGAAAACGGTGGTCAAAAACGGCGACTGGAGGTCGGAACTGAAGGGGTCGACCCTTGGGGTCGACCCTCGGGCGAACAGAAGCCAAACAGAACAATTTTTGTGTTCTGTTTTACAGGGGTCGACCCCAGGGGTCGACCCTCGGGCTTGCAGAAACCAAACAGAACTAACAACTAGTTCTGGGTTACAGGGGTCGACCCTTTCAGGCAGCTTTCACAAAATTAGTTCTGTTTTGAACAGAACCTGAGAGGGTCGACCCCAGGGGTCGACCCATTCTTGTTTGGGCCTGAAAAACCACTAAAAATACCATCAAATCAATGGGAAACAATTGATTAAATATTACCATAATCCCATGAAGATCCACCATGATTTTTCATCCTGAAAAAAACATGATAAAGTAAGATGTTAGATCAAGATCAAAATATATGGGTCATGCATTAACATATGAAGCTCGTTTTGAGGCCGAGACACAAATGACATAAAGTATAATCATGAAAGCACTTGCATGAGACACATAAATGCTTTGATAACATTTTCATCTTAAGATCCTAAAATGAGTTCCAAATTCAGTTCAGAGCAACACTTACCTCATTGTTTTATCTGAGTTCACATTTCTTATTGATTGGTTGAGTCATTCATACACATAGTCATGAAATTCTAAATATCATTAACCATAGCATGATAGTATAGATTTGGAATTCAAAGAGTAAGGAGCCAAGCCACATAAAATAATATTGAGTCACATTCAATTTGATCATCATCCAAACTCTCATCAATCCACACATCATTACCTTGGGGGCTAGCAATGGTATTTGCATCTCAATCAATCATTTAGCATTACCATGCATGATATGAGGCTCAATATGACATTTATCTAGGCATGTTTTCCACAATGCAATGTGCTAGCATCAAAGCACATATGAGCCTTATAGAGTCATCATTTCCACAACATCATTTCCACAACCATTTCCACACAAGGCCAAGCAACAAGGGCATCCACACAAGGCCAAGCAACAAAGACATTTTTTAATCATCAAAATCACATTCACAACAATCTCCCCCATTTTGATGATGACAAAATATTATGCTATAAGGCTCTCTCCCCCTTTGACATAATCAGAAATGGGGAGCAGGACGGGGAATCCAGAATGGCAAGAACCTATGTTGGAAATGGTGTATGGCATAACAATAATGAGCAAGTAAACAAGCACTCAAACACCCATAAGGTAGTGACTCATACGAGTCCTGATGACTTAAGCAGATAAGATCACATGCAAAGCTCCCCCTTTGACATGGACATATTAGATGATTGACCTGATTTTCAAATTTTTGATTTTTAGTTTTCTTGTGAAATGCATGAAACATGATGTATGAAAATGATGAGAGATGAAATGCATACAATGTAATCAAGCAGATATCTATAGATACATACACCATAACTCCTTCACAAGAAGTGATACCAATTGATTTACAGCGAGGGGATAGGTGTAGGAAAAGTGCAAGTGAGTCATTAAGTTCATAATGCTCATGATTACACCTAGAGGATTGTGCAGATGAATAGGAGAAGACGTACAGCAGGTCAAGTAATTAATTAAATTTTCAAAATACATATCAAATCAAATTACCATGTGTAAGTGAGTAACATGAGTATGAATTTTAGCCATATGGATAACCAGATTTTCAAGTAAACACAATAGTAACTGCACAGACTACATTTCAATGTAGAGAACAACGTATTGGAGGCTTCGCTCTGCCTCATCAAGTTATCATCAGTAATTTTCATACTGACAATCTGAATTTTTCTAAGAAGGATCAGGTTCAAATAATTCCTTTTTACACGAGGAGGCACATGGA
Source organism: Amorphophallus konjac (assembly GCA_022559845.1). Lineage (NCBI taxonomy): Eukaryota > Viridiplantae > Streptophyta > Magnoliopsida > Alismatales > Araceae > Amorphophallus > Amorphophallus konjac. The sequence goes on along the minus strand of CM040127.1, from coordinate 121,386,280 downwards.
GCTCATGCCAGAATCACTGGTTACTCAGAATACTGAACATTGTCACCTCATTTGAACAGAGATACTTTAGTCAACACTTTTCAGAAATGAACCACATCACGTCTCAGGTGACATGTGCCCAGTTTACTCAGTGAGACTTAGCATTGCTCTGTCTTTCATTTCAACCATTTATTTTGTATGTGGAGACATGCAACTTTTTCCTCAACTGTCTCTTATCATCCATACTGCAAGTTGAATTACTTTAGAGTGTTGAAATGAAAATCCTACATCCCTATGAATAACACTCAATTTCACATTAAAGTGCATGAAGTGTACGAATTTGATTTAACATGTATGGAGAAAATTTAACTTAGAGTAGGATAGTGTAGCTCCCCATATGTAAATGCAATGAGCATGAAATGCTCCCCCTGAGAGTTTGACATGAAGCACACTTGTTAAGACTCAAATGCAACATTATTTAACAATGGAGTGTTTGGTCTTAGAAGTTTCAAAGGAAGGGGTTGAATATCATATAATGACATGCAAGCATACAATGGAGATATGCATATGCAATGCAAAATGAAAAGATATGCAATTTCAGTTCTTGAATTGTTGGCCCCAAAGATATGAGACCAATTGTTAGAAGTATTAATTTTGGCATTTATGCAACATAAAATGTTCAAAATGATGCATTTCAAAATATGCACTATATGTATGCCAAAAATGCCAACTATGCAACAAGACACACGATGAGCTTCATCTTCCAAAAGCACTATGTGAATGATATGCAGAGAATGATATACAAATGTGCAATGTGATGTAAGATTTCAGATTTCACATGACACTCTATATGCACCTAATGCAACTAATGCATGACACGCATTACCAATTGTTAAAATGTGAGGACATAATTTTATTCTGAAAAGAGAATTCAGAAAATTCATTCAAAGCATCAAAATCATCACATGTCAACTTTTCTTAAAAACAGTTGTACTTTTATCCAGAAAGATGAGTGGCACATTGGTAAAGATCATGGAACATTGATCAACTTCAGTCCTCAAGATGTTCAGCCACAAACACAATATCATCATGCTGAGAGAATGGAAAAATATCATTTTCAAAATTTTCAGCATGCAAAACTCCCCCATAATCAATGCATGATTTCAGAAAATTCATTTAAGTTGGATGCCATATGCATAGATGATTCATGGTACCGGGCGGAGACATATTCTCACGCATGGTGATAGCTTTCAGACAGGCTTGACCTGCCCTTCCACATGTCACCATTTTATATACCATGTAATCATTGAAATGATGATCAGAAACAAATGTATTCTCATTTGACATCGGGGGTTTAGCAAAAGGCATTAAATGGCTACACTCTCATATATACTGCTCAGATGGTTCAATACTATTCAGCCAAGCATTCATTATCCACATTGTCAAGAATAACCAAGGGGTATCCAAACCTTCAAAATCACTGTCTGTCAAGTTATGGCATTAACATCAAGACCAAGGAACTTCAGCCAAACACTTTATTTTCTCACCTTTGTTTTGAGTTACCTTTAATAACATTTTCATATTCTTTACTTTATTCCCCTTGTTGTCTTCTACATCAATAAGCTCCTTTCTTTCTCTCCTGTAAGAAATAGAATGATATTAACCAGAAGAAATGGAAGTAGATCAATTCTGGCATTGAAGTCCTCTTGAGCTCCTTCCTTTCTCTCCATGATTCTAAGGGTTGATGGTCATTATCAAACCTGCACTGTAAAGAGCTCAATTCATGTCAATATTAAGCCAATGCATATGAAGAAACTAACTTCAAGGCTTTTCATCACATATGACTCTCTCTCTCTCTCAACCTGCAATATCAGAAACTCAATTTCATATCAATCTCAATTCAATACAAGTGAGAAGCCCAATTTTAGTGTTTTTCTTCCACAAGATAATCTCCTATGAGCTGCAAGTATGTATGATGAATTGCAACTATCAATACAAGTGATTCACTCAAGCTGTCATGAGTTCAAATTTAATTTTAGAAATTTCAGGTTTAGTCCAACATGTGTAAAGAGTCAAGTCTACACATATAAGGCACATGAAACACATAAGACTACCTCTACAATCAAATTAGTATCAATTTAAGGACAAACCCATGTTTACCAAGGCATCACACCCGAACTGGCCAAGTCGACTTAAAGCCTTCCTCTTGGCCTCAAGGTAATCCTGCAACAAAGTTCTCATTTGATAGTTTTGGGTACCCAAACCTTCTTGGGTCTCGGATGGTTAGTTGCACCTCTAGAGGGTGCCTTCCACAGTTTTTGGGCATGCGTATCATCAAAATGCATTAAGGAGTAATCATACATGGTATGCCCAAACTCACCACAATAATGACAACAACCAAGAGACTTCACAGAATTCTTATAAACATGATAATCAAATTTCTGTGATTTAACATGAATCTTATCATTAGAAGTATGGAAATTTCTTTTCTTCACAATAGGATGAGCATGAAATTTCTGTGGGTTGGCGAAAGTATAACTATTTTTGACTTTGAAATTCATTCTTTCATTTGCTTGCCAACACTGTGACACACGGTGTCCTAGCTTTCCACATTTAAAACAACCAACCCTTTTTCTTTTAGAAACAAGTTCATTTTTGCATGCTTTCAAATCATCCGATTTCATAATGAAACAATCATTCATCAAATGACCATGCTTACCACAATAATGACAATTGACATTTGTTGAGTTTGGAGCATGGTTTTTGTGACTTTAATAAGCATGAATCCTATTGCTCCTAGGTTGAGCATGAGCCTTGGGATTTGATTTCTCAACACAAGAAGCATTTGACATATTTGAGGAACATGAAGCATGCACAAAGGATGTTTGAGTCTTTAGCCCAAAGACTTTCTTTTTGGTGGGTTCATACCCAAGACCTTCTCTTTGAAAATTTACCTTGGTCCCCAAAATCTTGTTCAGATTTTCTTCGCCATTCATAAACTTAGACAAAGAAGCATTCAGATCAAGAATTTCCTTTTCAAGTGATGAAATATGCAATTCATAGGAAATGATCTCATTGTCACAGGAAATGACTTTTTCATTCAATTGGGCATTGATGGTTGTGTAGCTCTCTATCATTTGTTCAAGCACGTGCATCTTGTCAGATTCATCAACAATCACATATTTCCCTTTTTCAAGTTTTTCAAGATTTTGAAATCTACTTTCAAGCAGGGAGATCTGAATTAGCATCGCACTATTGTCCTTTCTAAGTTCTTCATTTTCATTTGCAAGTTTATCATTCATAATCAATTCATTGCAAATATCATGATCAATAGAGTTTGACTCCATTTTGTTTCTTAGATCTTTTTCAGTTTTCTCCAATTGATCAATTATGTTCTTGAGGGCAACATTTTCATTTCTCAAACATGCAATGGTTTCTTTGTGACATTCAACATCATGCTCTAAAAGTTCATTGAAGTTAACAAGCTCAGAACATTTATCACAAGAACCATTTTCATGGAACATGTTTTCAGATTTCTTTTTTAATTTTCTATTTTCTGACTTGATTTTCTTATATTGCTTTTCCAACTCATCATAAGCCTCAACAAGATCATCAAGAGTAAATTCTTCAGAATCTGAATTTACCTCTTCTGCATTTTCATCACTTTGTTGATCAGCATCATCGGCCATGAGACATTTTTGTCTTTCCTTTTCCTGAGCTTTGATCAACCGGTCCATAAGCTCCTTTGCCGTCCTACAAGAAGATACAAATGGATACTTGTTAGTATTTATGGAAGCTTTCAATAAACTCAAAGCGGTAACATTATCATGATGCATCATTTTATCCTGATTAGACCACTTGGTCTCATCTAGAGGTAATATGTGTGGACCATGACAAATCAATTTCCAGAGACAAAGATTAATAGAATTGATCACCACACATAGTTTACCTAGCCATGAATTAAAATTCAAACCAGTGAAGATTGGCAAACAGTTCATTGATATATGTTCAGTAGAAAATTTCATGATTGTGGAATGCACTGGGATCACTCTGTAGATCGCAAGATCTAGGGACAACAGAGCCTCGCTCTGATACCAATTGTTGGGTCCCGTAGTGCAAGAACACGGATCTAGAGGGGGGGTGAATAGATCCTTTTACTAAAAACTATGTCCAATTAAAAACACAACTAGCACACAGCGGAATATACAAGATTGAGTAATTTAATCTAAACAGGTTTACACTAGATTCACTCAATCTCACCGAGCTCACACGATTGCACAAACAGATAGGATAGAGAGCACACAATCACAATAACCAAACCACAAGACACGGGGATTTTTAAGGTGGTTCGGGACCACGACGGGCTCCCTACGTCCACCCCTCACCAAACCAGTGAGGCTTCACTACACGCTACAAAATGTAGCAACACGGGGACGAACCCCAACACACACACGCTGCTTTCGCAGCAAACCACACACATGAGGCCTTGCCTCAACCTGCTGCCACAGCAGCACACACACACACACACACACACACACACACACACACACACACACACACACACACACACACACTACTAGGGAACACACCCCGAACAAATTCCTTACACGGAGTCACAACTCCGTCCACACACACGTAGGACAATGCCTACACAACCACACGGTAGTAAACTCCTAACCACACACGGGGAACACACCCCAAGTTATGCCCAGCCACACACGCGGATATACTCCGCCCAAAACGACACACATTAATCAACACACACACTCGGAGACCCATTTCTCCGAACACCCATACAAACCATTATCTCAAGTGTTTATGAACCAAAAACACATATATGCTATGACCCTCCCAACAAATTATAGAGATAAAAACTAGATAGATGCATCAAGTATAAGGCTCCCCCTTCTTCAGCAAAATCTGATTCTCCTTGGCTTGTTGACGGATGATTATAATCTTGACACCATCTTCTTCCTCTCCTCGAGTCGATCCTTTTTTCCTTCAAATCCTAGCTCCAATCAAACCATCATACATCACAAAAGGATTAGCTTCATAAACCCTTCTACTCTCAACCTTGTGGCCACACTCTTCCTTCTTCTTCTGCAAGAGAAAGGAAAGCATTAGTTCATCTTGTTGCTTAGGATGAAAAACATAGCACTAATAAGAAAGCAATAACTAGATGAACAAAAGAGCATTGATATATATGTTGCATCTCTTAGATAATCCATTCACAACCTTGAACAATCTCAAATAAAAGATACAGAAGTGAAAGATCAAGATAACTCCCTCATGAAATGCTTCTACAGGATGAAGAACGAACTTGAAGCAAGTATGAAGTTTTGCAGCACGAACGGAGGTTGGATCTTGATTTCAGATGCAGCTTTCAGTTGTATATGATCTTGGACTTTGATTCAAGCTTCTTCCTTTCGATTTCAGCTTCAGAGCAAGGTGGAAGAGGGCTTGGGAGCTACAACTCCGAACATGCACACACAAGGGTTAACAACCACACCCAAAAATCAGATCTCACCTCTCTCCTTAGGGTTTGTGACCCAAAGAGAAGTATATAAGTGTTTGAGATGGTCAAGAGACAGCCCTTGGACAAGATCCACAAGTTATGGAGTGATTTGTGGAAGTTGGACTCGGATTGGAAGACTTTTGGAGCAAGAAAACGGTAGTCAAAAATGATGGCTGGATGTCGGAACTGAAGGGGTCGACCCTTAGAATCGACCCTCAGGCAAACAGAAGCCAAACAGAACAATTTTTGTGTTCTGTTTTACAGGGGTCGACCCTTGGGCTTCCAGAAACCAAAAAGAACTAACAACTAGTTCTGGGTTACAGGGGTCGACCCCAGGGGTCGACCCTTTCTGGCAGCTTTCACAAAAATGGTTCTGTTTTGAACAGAACCTGAGAGGGTCAACCCCATGGGTCGACCCATTCTTGTTTGGGCCTGAAAAACCACTAAAAACACCATCAAATCAATGGGAAACAATTGATTAAATATTACCATAATCCCATGAAGATCCACCATGATTTTTCATCCTGAAAAAAACTTGATAAAGCAAGATGTTAGATCAAGATCAAAATATATGGTTCATGCATTAACATATGAAGCTCGTTTTGAGGCTGAGACCCAAATGACATGAAGTATAATCATGAAAGCACTTGCATGAGACACATAAATGCTTTGATAACATTTTCGTCTTAAGATCCTCATATGAGTTCCAAATTCAGTTCATAGCAACACTTACCTCATTGTTTTATCTGAGTTCACATTTCTTGTTGATTGGTTGAGTCATTCATACACATAGTCATGTAATTTCAAATATCATTCACCATAGCATGATAGCATAGATTTAGAATTCAAAGAGTAAGGAGCCAAGCCACATAAAATAATATTGAGTCACATTCAATTTGATCATCATCCAAACTCTCATCAATCCACACATCATTACCTTAGGGGCTAGCAATGGTATTTACATCTCAATCAATCATTTAGCATTACCATGCATGATATCAATCATTTAGCATTACCATGCATGATATGAGGCTCAATATGACATTTATCCAAGCATGTTTTCCACAATGCAATGTGCTAGCATCAAAGCACATATGAGCCTTATAGAGTCATATTTCCACAACATCATTTCCACAACCATTTCCACACAAGGCCAAGCAACAAGGGCATCCACACATGGCCAAGCAACAAAGACATTTTGTAATCATCAAAATCACATTCACAACAAATTCCAGTGCAACTAAAAGTTTTGCAATGAAGACTATATCATTTGTTGCACAGAAAGACAAAAGACCTCTCATAAACATGAATTCATATAATTCTGTAAATAAAACTGTGAACCTGAAGAAGCCCAGTGCTGAGGAGAAGGGCAAACAAAAGATTGGTGAGCATAGCAGAGCTGGTACATCCAAGCCAAATCCTAATGCTCAGTCTCAGGTTAGGGGTCAGCCTACACATGCATATAAACCCCATGGTAAGGCCACTAAGTCTCACAGACCTTGCACCAGAAATTGGGTTGGTGGGTATGGCAATTGGACACCTAGGAACATGCATTTCTTCAGCCAGCCCAGAAACTACTATGGCCACAATTTTGTGAATGCACCCTGGCCAAGGCACTGGCACAGAAGCAACAAATCTGTCAATAATTATGCGGGTGCCAACAAGAAGAAAAACAAAAAAAGAAGAGGAATAACAACAAAAAGAAATATGTAAAATCCAATGAACAAAATTCTTTTAAACAAATGTGGATTCATAAAAGTTTGCTTTCATGTTTTACCAGTATTTCATCTGCTCTGGAGCCCAACCAGACTTGGGTTCCAAAATTCTCTACCTAATTGTGTGTGCAGGTATGCCTGGCAGCCAAGAACAACCTATGGTACCTGGATAGTGGCTGCTCCTGGCATATGACAGGAGATAAGGCCAAGTTCTACATGCTGACAGAGAAACATGGAGGCCTTGTCACCTTTGGTAGCAACACAAAAGATAGAATTGTCGGGTCAGGTAAGGTAGGTAAGTGTACTACCTGTTGCATTGAAGATGTCATGCTGGTTGAAGGTTTAGCATATAATTTACTTAGCATCAGCCAGTTATGTGATAAAGGGTATAAAGTTCTTTTTGACTCTCAATGCTGTAAAGTGTTTGAACCTGATTCTGACTTTGTTAAGTTTTCTGGTAAAAGAATTAATAATACATACATGATAGATTTAGATGACATATCACATTCTAACCTATGCCTCACTGCTATCAAAGAAGATTTAGCCTTCTTGTGGCATCGTAGGTTAGGCCATGCTAGTTACACAGTATTGCATAAATTGAATAAGCACAGCATGGTTAGAGGACTTCTTGAAGTCTCTTTTAAGAAAGAAATAAACTCTGTGATGCATGTACTCAGTCCAAGTTAACTAGAAAGTCATTCAAATCTAGAATAAAAAATCTGTCCCATAAACCCTATAAGCTGATACACATGGACCTTTTTGGGCCAACCAGGTCTGTCAGCTTATCAGGGAGGAAGTATGGGTTTTTTCTGGTAGATGACTTCTCTAGGTACACTTGGGTATACTTCCTGTCACAGAAAAGTGATGCATTCACAGAATTTCAGGAGTTCTGTCTTAAGATAAACTAGAAAATTGAAAACATTTTAACTGATCATGGTGGTGAGTTTGAAAACTCACAGTTTGAGGATTTCTGCAGGACAAATGGTATTTATCACAAGTTCTCCTCACCAAGGACACCCGAGCAGAATGGAGTTGTGGAGAGGAGAAACAGAACCCTGGTGGAGATGAGTCGCACACTCTTGGTTGAAGGTGGTCTGCCAAGGAAGTTCTGGGCTGAAGCTGTAAATAGTGCCTGTTATGTAATCAACAGAGCTATGGTAAGACCTTCTACCCAGAAAACACCTTATGAGATCATAAAGGGTAAGAAACCTTCAATTGCTCATTTCAAGGTTTTTGGTTGCAAATGCTTTATTCATATAAATGATAAAAGAGACCTTGATAAATTTGAACCTAAAGGTGAACCAGGAATTTTTCTTGGTTACTCTGAAAACACCCGAGCATATAGAGTGTATAATCAAAATTCTAAATCTGTTGAAGAATCTCCACATATTGTCTTTGATGAATCTTTGGTAAAGACTAATATTGGTCAATGTAGGAATGAAGACAATGGTGATATTCTGAAAGAAGGGAACCATGCAGACAAATCCGAAGATGAGGAAGAAAATGAAGAGCTTAATGGAGAAGAGCCTACAGGTCAGGGGGAGGTAAGTGAAAATCATGATGATCCAATTGTCAACATTAGATATCTAAAAGATCATCATGTAGATAATGTGATTGGCAATTTGCATGACCCTCCTAGGACTAGAGGCTATTTAAGAATTCAAAATGAATTGAATGCATATGCTTTTGTTTCACATGTAGAACCCAAGTCCATTGACTGTGCTCTCAAGGATGTGCATTGGATTAATGCCATGCATGAGGAGCTCAATCAATTTGACAGGAATAAGGTGTGGCACTTGGTCCCACCTCCTGATCATGAGACAGTCATAGGGACTAAATGGGTCATCAGAAATAAAACTGATGAATTAGGGAATGTGGTTAAGAATAAGGCCAGACTTGTAGCTCAGGGGTATAACCAGGAATTTGGAATAGATTTTAAAGAATCTTTTACCCCTGTAGCCATGTTAGAAGCAATCAGAATTTTATTGGCTTATGCATGTTCCCTAGGAATAAATCTCCAGCAGATGGATGTAAAATCTGCTTTTCTGAATGGGGAAATTAGTGAGGATGTCTATGTGAGGCAGCCTCCTGGCTTTGAATGTTTAGACTTCCCCAATCATGTGTATAAACTTAGTAAAGCTCTCTATGGTCTTAAGCAAGCTCCTAGAGCTTGGTATGACAGGTTGAGCAAATTTCTCAGATAAGAACTTCACAAGAGGAACAGTTGATCAAACTTTATTCACTAAGGTAAGTCATCCAGATATACTTATTATTCAAATTTATGTGGATGACATAGTTTTTGGGTCAACTAACCCCAAACTGTGTGAGGAGTTTTCTCAAATTATGACTAATGAATTTGAAATGAGCTCAATGGGCGAGCCAAATTATTTCTTGGAGTACATGTTACACAGTCAAAGGATGGAACCTTCATCACTCAGTCCAAGTATATAAGGGATTTACTGAAGAAATACAAGATGGGCAACCTTAAAGAAATAGCTACTCCAATGAGTACCTCGACTAGCTTAGATAAAGATCCTCAAGGTAAACCAGTGGACCAAAAGCTATATAGAGGTATGATCGGATCCTTTTTATATCTTACAGCATCTAGGCCTGATATTCAGTTTGCAGTGTGTCTATGTTCTAGATTTCAAGCTAGTCCTAAAGAGTCACACCTTAAGTCTGTGAAAAGGATTTTTAGGTATCTACTAGGCACCCAAGAGCTTTGTCTACGGTATCCTACCAAGTGTGAGTTAGAACTCCTAGCCTACACTGATGCAGACTATGCTGGGTGTCGAGTAGAGAGAAAAAGCACTAGTGGCTACTGTCAATTCCTTGGTGGCTGTCTAGTATCTTGGGCATCTAAGAAGCAACACACTGTAGCTTTGTCCACAGCTGAGGCTGAATATGTCGCAGCTGGTAACTATGCAGCCCAAGTACTTTGGATCAAGCACCAACTGGCTGATTATCAAATAAAATTGGAATGTATTCCAATTTTGTGTGATAATACTAGTGCTATATGTTTAGCTAAAAATCATGTTCATCATTCTAGGACTAAGCATATTGAGATCAAACACCATTTTCTTAGAGATGCTGTCAATAAAAAGGAAATTGAATTGAATTTCATTGAAATAGAAAAATAAATTACTGATATCTTTACTAAGCCACTAGGGAATGAAAGGTTCAAATTTCTCAGAAGAGAACTTGGCTTGTGTAAATTTCAGCATGATGAATAAACTCTCAGGTGGTTTGAATAAACTCTGTGGTTGTTGAATGTTGCACCAGACCATACATGCATAACATTCATATCTTTCATGACATATCAATTGGCATCACACTCATGATCCTCATTGCATATCATTCAGCCATGACTATGTCTAAGCTCACTCTCCTCTAATTCTTACCATTCATTTGCAAAACCACATGCATATAGACGGGGGGAGTGTTGTATGAATGAGTTGAGTCTGACAATATGGCAATCTGTTAGTCGGTTCCAATTCTTAAGCAATAGAAAATAGACTTCTTCCTTTAGAAGAATTTTAATTGCTTAAAGACTGACTTAATGGTTTAAATTTTATTAACTTTAGAGTTTAAAGATTGTAATCAGTAAATAAGAATGCTGATAATTGATAAAGCTCTCAACCCTTATTTCATTACATGTCAGACAAAGTCAGCTGTATCTGAAATCTAAAAACTCACCTGAAATCCTGTTAGAGACGGCTAAGTATGTGTATTGTCCTTAAACAAGTCATTCTGAAACAAATAAAGGACAGCTAAGAAAATGTTGAAAATCTTGAAAAACATTTGAAAAATAATGTTGGAAGAGCAATGACTGGTAAAGCACTGAGAAACTGAGTGATCCATCAAAGAAATGGACAATACTTAAGTCATGAGGTGTATCAGTTATCTCTGTATAAATGATCAAAACAGTAGGGTGGTTTCACTGAGTCCCTGGGGGTAACTAGCGTCTGATAAACGTGTACCCTCACACAAAAAGGTGTAAATCAGTTCTATTGAATTTGATCATAGGCAGAATGGTTCATTATGTTGAGTATCTAGGGGTACTGGCATCTGATAAACGTGTACCCTTACACAAAAAGACAAATGGTACCTGAATGCCCTAAATAAAATAAAATTAAAAATGTTGTTCCTTCAAAAGAAAATTCAGGTATGCCAAATTGTTTAATTGCAATACATGACCTAGTATCTCTTAACAATTTTTTACTAAGTCTAAGAAAGTAAGATACTTTGAAACTGAATCTCGCATGCTCAAATGTGATTCTGGTTTATTGCTTTTATCATGCACAGCAAACTTATCCAATGAATGTAGTGCATGAACTCTAAATTTTATAATTTTTAAACCAGAACTCTATGTGAAAGCAGTTTCTAAATTTATATGACTGAAGACTCTGTGCTTTAGAATGCTTATTCCTGAACTACTTGTTCAGAATGCCAGTCAGATGATTTGTCTTGTTCCTTCCCTTGTAATTTCTTTCCCTCCTCTTTGTTGATGGCAAAGGGGGAGAATATATTGTCTGTTTGTTGAATTCTAGGGGGAATGTATACATTGTAAAGGCAAAGGGGGAGATCTTGTTAGAACTTGCATTGGTTATTTCATCTCTTAGCATGCATTCAGAGTCAGTGTAACCCATAGTGTTGCCATCATCAAAAATGGGGAGATTGTTGTGCCCCTGAAGTTTTGATGATCTGTAGTTTTGATGATAGAAAACATTATGAGTCACAAGTCTATACATCCATGCATCATCACACTCAGCATAGTCTGTACACTCGTTGCCAGCAAGTCTGTACATTGCATGTGTCGCAGACATAGCAAGTCTGTACATTGCATTTGACGCAGGCACAGGAAGTCTATACATTCGTATCTTTATCGACGTTGCACTCGTAAGTCTATACATTGGTATCTTTACCTACGTTACACCTGCAAGTCTATACATTGGCTGCTGCATGCTCATACAATCATTAAGTCTATACATCGTGTACTCACAAGTCTGTACAGCCTATGAGGTCCATCTCACTTAGCGTCTCATTTGGACATAAAGTCTATACATTGGACCGTCTCACTTTGCGTCTCACTCATCGTCTTTGTTGCACACAGAATCTACACAACTCTTTGTCAGCAAGTCTATACATCGTGTAGCATGCACGCGTTCAAGTCTGTACATCGCATAGCATGCACGCATGTCCAAAGCCTGTACATTGTTCACTTGCAGCATTAGCACAAGTCTGTACAGCCTGTGTGCTTCATAATGCAAAGTCTATACAACGGCTAGCTGTACAAACGCCAAGTCTATACATTGGCTTGCTGCACAAACGCCAAGTCTATACATTGGCTAGCTGCACAAACACTAAGTCTACACATTGTTGCATGCAGAGTCTGTATATTCATTTGGCATGACAGTGCATCCATTTGTAATGTATATACCTTGCCATCTGCATTTGTGCACTCATTCGCTCTAAGTCTATACATTGTTTCATGCATTGCACGAAGTCTGCACATTGTGTGTTGCTATGCTTATACATCATTTTAGTAAGTCTGCACAATGGTGCACGTTGAGTCTGCACATTCATTTGGCATGACAGTGCATCCATTTGTAATGTTCATACTTTGCTTGATGCATTCTGCATTACACACTCAGTTTGTGCATTGTGCTCTCATGTTTCAACACTAGGCATTGCAAAGTCTATACATTGCTGTCTCATTGCAAAGTCTATACATTGATGTCGCATTACAAAGTCTATACATTGGAAAGTCTACACACTGCATTACACACTACAAAGTCTGTACAAGGTTCTATAGTCTTAAACTGATAATTCTCTTCGACTGACTAACAGGTACTTATGCTCGAGGAGATTAAGAAGGGCACATGATCCAAGAAAGAGGAGGTGCCCGGATCGTGACACGTGTACAACAACGAGCCTGGATGCTGCCACATGGTCCAAGCTTTTGGGCGGGAGATGTGGAAGACACACGCCCTATCTGCTGCTCTATATATATGAAGCCTCTTCCTCAGAAGTAGTATCATCGAAGAAGAAGAGCAGAGAGTGAACTTCAGCCTGCATGATCCACAGAGAAGAAAAGCAGAGAGCCACCGAGAGCAGAGAAGAAAAAGAGAGAGAAGAGAAGAGTAGAGAAGAGAAGAGAAGAGAAGATTGAGAGAAAAGAGTTGAGAGAGCTTGTCTGAATGTTCCTCAGTCTCTTGGTTCAGATACCAGAGCTGAGTTTGCTCATTGTGAGCTATATTCTCTTTTGAGATTTCTTGTTTTCGTTTGATTCTATTTTGCTTTCTGGAACTCTTGTTTTCAAGCTGTGTGCCAGCATTTGCAGTGGAGGATTCCACTGGACGGGTAAGCTGTAATCCCCAGCATTACAGAGAACGTGGTTCTCTGGACAGCAAGCTGTGAGGCTCAGCGCAAGTTCTTAGGCAGTAGATGGCTAAGCTGTATTGCCCAGCGGACGCAAGCTGTGTTGTGCAGCAGTAAGCCACACTTGGGTTGAGTGTGGGGTGGACATAGGTCTGTTGACCGAACCACCTAAAACTTGGTGTGTCATGTGTTTGTGTGATTGCTTATGATCTAATGTGCGATTGCTTTTCGTGATTCTATTCTCAGATCGCTTTATTTCTGCTCAGTTCAAACACTCTAGCTAGTGATCTAGTAGATCAATTTAATTTCCGCATTAGAGCCTTATTTTGGTTTTAAATTAGGCCATTGATCTATTCACCCCCCTCTAGATCCACACTTCATGGTGACAGAGTGCTTCCATCTGACACAACACATATTGCAGATTTCAGAAGTTTTTACAAGACACAACATGAAACAGTTGGTTAAAGTTTATTAAAAACATGATTCAGATATTTTTAAGAGATTTAAAGACAAACTCAATGGATACATTAAACTTAAACCAACTAAGTTATTTCAGACATTCATAAAATCGTATAATAGAAGATTCCTAGTTCAAGTGTTTTCAGATTTATGATCGAGACATGTCCCATTGAAATCTTCATGAATGGCTGATAGAAGAGATCCAGCAAGAATAAGTGATTTTGAAGCCCAATATTTTCAGATATGATCAAGGTTTATCAATAGACTCAATAAAAAGAATATGCACCCCAAGTAAGATATCAGGAGGTCAGGCATGCTTCAGGATCTTCAAGGTTAATATGCAATGAATTCTGACAAAAGTATATGCATTTGACAACCTGCTTGCAAAGCATTGACTCCCCCTGACAATATGCATTCAATCTATCTTTTTGTCATTTCCAATGTAATGAAATGTAATGCAATTAACTACATGTATGAAAAGACATGCAAAGACTCAACAGACTCCCCCGGAATACATGCAATGTTTGCAATGAGGGCTGAACATATGACTATGTGACTCATGCTCATACAGACTGTCCTAACAAGCGATATGACCCATGATACCAAATGATAGGACCATCTCACACATAGTAAGAATCTCCAGACAGATTTCACCTGCCTTTTAGTAGCTTACCATTTAATATATCATAGTGGTCATGTATGTCAATGCAATACCAACAATCCTAAGTGCATCAGATTTTCAATGACTGTATGTCAAATGCAAATCATGTGAAATTCCGGTGTTTTTAGAGAATTCTTAATCAGGCAATGTTTATCAAATGAGTTGAGTGCAAAACATAAATTTCGGATGAGGAGAGTTTGGAGAATTCAAATTTTGACAATGTAGATGATGAATGAATGTGCAAAAATAGATTTAACATGCTATGAAGTAATCAAAGATAGAAAATTTTGAATGACATGTGTTTAACATGACATACATGGTAAATGTAGAACTGGAGTTTTCATTCTTGAATGCCTTGGTTTATTATCACTTTTATTTATCAACTTCCAAGGCATACCTGCAACAGACACATCATCTTGATGCAACAGGTACCCAAGAGGTCTTGGGTCCTGAATTAACAGTGACACCTTTGGCAGGTGTTCTAAGCAAATTTTTAGCTTGATGATCATCAAATTTTATCAGAGAATAACCATCCATTAAATGTCCAGATTTACCATAATGATAGCAAGATGCAGCAGATTTCAGATTTGATTTATGCACATTCTTATTAGCATGAATTCTATGTGCATATGCATGAAAATTTTTATTAACAGAATGAAAATTCTGTTTACCAAAACCAGTCTTCCTTTGGTATCCTGCCAGCCAACAGGTTGCAGCCCTGTGACCTGGCTTTCCACATTCAAAATATAGAGAAGAACTCATTCTGTTAAAATTCTCATAAAATGCATGTCTTTTTGCAGGGATTTTAGCAGGTTTGGAGTTAAGTGTTCTCCTCTTAGCATGCCAACAATTTGCAACAATGTGGCCCAATTTGCCACAATGAAAGCAATGGAATTTTCTTTTAGGAGTTGCAAGATATTTAGCATGGAGTTGTTTGTCATGCATTCCTACAGCAGCTAGATCATCTAATTTCATTTGTCTACACTCATGCATGAGATGACCTCTCTCATGACAATAGAAGCAATGAATTCTTTTCATTTGAACAAAAGAGGGTTTCTTAACATGAGAATTTCTAACATGTACTTTATCAACATTCAGATCATCCTTTTTCAGCACAAGACAATTATCCATGAACTGACCATGCTTGCCACAGTAATGACAAGAATCATTATTGGATTTCTTTAAAGCATGGCTTTTATCAATTAAGTTCTTGGCATGCAGATTGTTCCTTTTATTTTTCAGTGGTTTTTGTTTTTCAGTTGTAGTAGACTGTTTTGGGGATTGTCTTGAGATTCCAGCTACTTTATAGTTTTGAATAAAATCGGTGTACAGTTGGTTCCTCTTGACCTGCTTATTTTCAGAGATGTTGCCAGTCCCCTTTCTTTGACCACTTACATTATCTTCCAGAGGCATTTTCATTTTTCCTTTATCCTTCACAGATTTAGACATGGAATTGTTCAATTCAGTTACCTCAGGTTGCAGAGAATAAATTTTGAGTTCTGAATTAGTCAAGTCTTCCTCACATGAGATATTTTTTCTCTGCATGGCATCGTTTTAATTTTTAACAATTTCTAGTTCCTGTTTCAGTTTCAATTCATTCTCAAATTGAATTTCCTTATCAGCAGATTTTTCTTTCTCGACAGCCAGAAGCCTCTCTGATATAACAACATTTAAGACCATGAGTTTCTTGTTTTGTTCTTTTAGACCTTTATTCTCCTCAATCATTTGTTCATTCTGAACTATTTCATCAATTAGGATTTGATCATTTCCTAATGAATTCAGCTCATTCTCTAGTTCAAAAATCTTAACAGTAATTCATTATTTTTGTTTTTCAGCACAAAAATTTGTTCTTTATGCTTGCCAAGTTCAGCTTGATTTTCTTGTTGAAGCCTTTTAGCCTTTTCATTTTCAAGCTTCAGTTGATTCATTTCTGAGCCTGTATTTTCAGCTTCTTCCAATTGCTTCTTATAGTTCTGAATATCAATCAGATAAGCATCATGAGATTGTTTCAATTTTGAGCAATTTTCACATGATAAATCAGAACAATTTTGATCAATCTTTTTCTTTAATCTTTTATTTTTAGATTTTATTTTTCTATACTTTTCATACAATTCATCATACATTTCCTTTAAATCATCAAAGGTCATTTCGTCAGAATCAGATTCAGAATTTACCTGATCTTCTTCTTCATTGCTTGAGGTACTTCCTCTTGCCGTAAGACATTTCTGATTCTCATGAAATGTGATCACTAAATCCCAGATTTCCTTCGCAGTCCTACATGTAAGAATAGAGGAAATGACATTAACGTCTACAGCATTCTTCAGAATGCCTCGAACTCTTATATTCTCTCTGTTCAATTGTTTATCCTTCTGGGACCATTTACTCTTCTCTCGAGGCAAAACATGTGGACCATATTCAATGAGATTCCACAGTTTTGGATCTATAGAGTTTATAAAACCACATAGACTACGTGACCATTTCTTGAAGTTAGAACCATCAAAAACTACAGGTGATGTCATTATAAAGCAATGGAATAGACTCAGATCAATTAGCAAGAAAGCAATATCAGAAGAATGCACCGCACTGGAACTGTAAAGTACGAAATCAAATCAGCAGGATCCTCTGTAGATCGTTGGATCTGGAAGTCAGAGACCGCTCTGATACCAATTGTTGGGATCAGTGCAACGGATTCAGAGAGGGGGGTGAATAAATCCCCTTATAAAACTCTTGCCCAATTAAAACTTCCTGATACAAACTGAAAACCAATGAGCAGTTGCGGAAATAACAAATTCACTAGGTCAACTAAGATGCTTACAGATGAACAGATTAGTGACTTAGGATCAATACCAAGGGACTCACAAAGCAGTTATCGAACAGACAGTGTGCATGAACTTAAACATGATAAGGAATCAAACACGTTCATGATTGTAGGTTGAAATCGAGTCTAGCATACATAGAGCAGTGATTAAGTAATCAAGGTGACTCTCACGGGACCAGTAACAGATGATTGATATGCAATCAAATTCCCTGCTAAATAGAAGATCCAAATCGGCCTATGCAAACATCTAGCGAGAACAGAAATGAACATTCAAACCACAGTGCACAAAGGGTTTTTAGGGGGTTCGGTCCTCTAGACCTACGTCCACCCCTCACTCCAAACCGGAGTGAGGCTTCCACTAACAAAAGCTAGAACCGCAGACTCAGTCTGCAAATAGGTGATGCCTAACAGCTTGACCAAGGGAACAACCTCCCCTCTTCCTCCAGACCAGAGGGAAACCACTAGTGACTACCCGTCACTAGCAACCAGAGACCGAGGTCTCTCTTCCTCCACCCAGGAGGGAACCCACAAGCGAGACCAGTCACTTGCAACCGGAGACACCAAGTCTCCCCTCCTCTGAAACCTAGAGGGA
Source organism: Amorphophallus konjac (assembly GCA_022559845.1). NCBI lineage: Eukaryota > Viridiplantae > Streptophyta > Magnoliopsida > Alismatales > Araceae > Amorphophallus > Amorphophallus konjac. Next base: position 121,368,160 of record CM040127.1, on the reverse strand, counting down.
ACCCACAAGTGACACCCAGCCACTTGCAACCGGAGATTAAGATCTCCCTTCTCCTGAACCAACAGGAGGAACCCCGACCTCTCTACAGAGTATCGGAAAAACAAAAAACAAGGAAGTTAAAGTAAAAAAAAAAGAAACGAAAAATACAGCAATCAGAAAGCTGTAAAAGATGATAGCAAAAATGTTGCTCTCAACGGAGCTGACTGGCCTGGATTTGATCCACGGTCCAGCAGGAGCAGATCTTCAAGCAACTTTCCCTTCTTCTCCTCTAACTCTCTATCTCTCTTCTTCTCTGTTGCACTTCTCTTCTTCTCTCGATCTCTGCTCTCAAAGGATCTCTCTCTCTTTCTTCTTCTTCTTCTCTCTTTCCCCTTTTCTTCTGCGACTTCTTTCTTCTTCTTTCGCTAGCTATTTCTGCTTCTGTCTACTTCTTCGATCACTCTCTGCTCCTTTATCGTCTTCTTCTCCTTCTTCACGAGCTCTCTGTCTCTCTTTCTTTCTCTTTCTCTTCTTCACTCTTTTTCTTCTTCTGGATCGTGCATGCTCTAATTCACTCTCTGCTTCTGCCCCTTCTGCTTCGATCAGGTCATCTTCGGAGGAAGAGGCTTCATTATATAGTAGCAACAGGAAGGTGGGCATGTGTCCTCCTCAGTTCCCGCCCTAACACCTTGGCTGCGTGGCAGTATTTCAGCCTGCAGGATGACACGTGTCACGATCCTAGCTTCTTGGATCACGTGCCCTCATTTAGCTCCTCGAGTATAAGTCCTGTCAGGTTAAAATTATTTTCAGTTTGAATAAGCAAAGTATGTACATTGAGATTGAATACACAGACGTGCCTTTACGAATGTACAGACTTTGTATCTAATGCGCAGAGCCATGTACAGACTTTGCAATGCCTAGTGTTAAGGCATGACAGCACAATGCACAAGCTAAGTGTGTGCATGTGTGGACTTTGAGTGCATGACACAGGGCGATGTACAGACTTGCTGTAATGAACGATGCCCAAATGCATAGTGTATGGACTTAGCGTGAATGCGAGAAGATGATGTACAGACTTGATGTTTACGTGCATGAGAAAGTAATGTACAGACTTGCTGTAATGAACAATGCCCAAATGCATAGTGTATGCAGCGATGTATAGACTTAGTATAACGATGCATGCACAAGACGATGTATAGACTTGGTCTTGCGACCACGGGCTGTACAAACTTTGAAAAATGATGCATAGACTTTGTGAGCATGCGAAGGACGTTGTACAGACTTTGAAGCATGTGAACACGGCGCTGTACAGACTTGAATGCTCCATGCACAAAGACGCTAAGTGAGACGCTAAGTGAGATGAACACGGCGATGTGCAGACTTTGCGTATGCTGTGAACACACGATGTATAGACTTGTTCATTTCTCAACTGGTGGATGTACAGACTTTGCATATGCACATGAGATGCTGAGTGAGACGCTAAGTGAGATTGACTTTAACAAGCAATGCATAGACTTTGATTTATGCACATGAGACGCTGAGTGAGACGGAGCAATGTATAGACTTAGCTGATGCAATGTTCACACGACCTTAGATGCTAAGTGAGACGATGGACGTTGTACATACTTGAGAAATATATGCAATGTATAGACTTGTGTGTGTGGGCAGACAAGGCTGCACCGACTTCATGTCGTGTGGAGTGTAAACGATGTACATACTTTATACAAAAACTTATGCACTGAGAATGCTTATGCAGCGCCCAAGGAATGTACAGACTTTGCAATATAGCATGAGACCTAATCATGCACTGACTTGATGCTCAGATCTGAGAGTAGACAGAGCATTACCTGATCTGACTGTGCATTGATCTTACCTGTCACTGGTTGACTTTTGACTTGATTGACTTCCTTTTCATGACCCGTAAGTCATCCTAAAAGGTTGTTCTGTCAGTTTATCATAAACATCAAGATTGTATCATCAAGGATGTAAATATAATGAGGCATGACCAAATACACAAGAAGGATGTAGTTCACCAAGGGTTGCACCGACAATGTGGCATGCAGCAACTGAAAAAGCATAACCCTTACAGATGTATATATATGAATGCTTTAAGATGAGAAAAAATGACTGAACATCGCATGGTGACTCACAGTGATTGACTCACATCAAAACCAATCATCAAAACCACAGGGGCACAACACACCTCACACATACTAAGAACCTCTAGACAAATTTCATCTACCCTTTAGTAGCTTACCATTTGATATACCGTAATGGTCAAGCATGACAATGCAGTGCTGAAGCAGTTCTATATGCATTAGATTTTCAATGATTGTATGTCAAACACATGTGTATGCAGACAATTGACATATCCAATTCACATATATGCACACATATGCAGACTATGCTCATGAGTTTCTAACCTTCTCTATGTGCATGATCAAGTGACAGGACATTAATGCATCCAGATTAGAAATGAACTCAACATGTCTTCAATGAATATGTGCACACATAGCTCAATATATGAAGATCCTCAGATTGTGCAGTGCAAATGACAATGTTGTTAAGAACATGTATGCAGAAGAATTTATTTAACAACTTAAGCATGAAGTGCATTAAACGAGATTTCTAAAGAATTCAAATAAACAAGCCTGAAGAATGCAAGAATGTTACCTGAAAAGTACAGAAATGGGGTTTTCATACTAGGGTGCCTTGGTTTATTTACCCCTCTTTATACCTTAGCCCCAAGGCACGCCTGCAAAATAGCAAACTATTTTACACCAACAGGTACCCAAGAAGTCTTGGGTCTTGCAGAGTCAGCGGCACCTTTGACTGGTACTCTCAACATTTTCTTGGCTAGAGAATTAGAAAATCTCATTAGAAAATAGTTAGACATAGAATGTCCTAACTGTCCACAATAATGACATGAACTAATAGGTTTTGTGTACTTTTTGTGCATGAAAGGATTAGCATTGAATTTCTAGTTATAATTAAACCTGTGTTCATGATTCCTATGAAATACTTTGCTTTCTTTAGCTCCCCAAGAGTCCTTGACTGTATGGCCATCCTTCCCACAATTGTAGCACTCAATGTGCTTACCTTTAGGACCAAGAATAAAAACATCATTCTGTGCAGGGAAGTTGGCAAATTTAGAATTAAATTTTCTACCCTGAGCATGCCAGCATTCAATTACCCTATGGCCTGGCTTTCCACAATTGAAACATGCAGGATATTTTCCATTTACAACAAATTTATTCCTACCAACAACATTATGGTTTGTAGGGAAATTAGCAGATTTGAAATGAACATCTCTCCCCTGGTTGTGCCAACAATGTGCAGGAAGATGTCCTAATTTGCCACATCAAAAATAATGAGTTCTCTTTTACTTAAATACATGATTTCTATCATGAGAATTACTGGCATGTTTTGCACTTGCATTCAGATCAGCTTTCTTCATTGCAAAATAATTATCCATGCAATGACCATACAAGCCACAATAATGACATGACATGATTTTCTTATGTTCATGTGTGTGCATGGATGAATTTTGAACACCATGTAGTGAAGTGGCAGGAACCTTCTTGTTCTTTTGCTTTTCAATTGGTTTTAAAGATTTCTGAGCCGAAAACTAAAACACAGGTGGGTTCTGAGAACTATAAGACATAGATCTAGAAACAAAGGATGTTTGAATCTTATTTTCAAAACTCTTTTTATTTACAGGGTTATAGCCCAACCCCTCCTTCTGAAAGTTGACCTTCGTTCCCAACAATTTGTTCAGATTATCTTGCCCACTAACAACTTTAGACAAAGAAGTTTTCAAATCTTGAATCTCATTTTCTAGAGATGTAATGTGAGTTTCATAACTCACAATCTCTTGTTCACTACAATTAATAGCTGTATTTAAAACTTTGTTAGTTGTTTTGTATTCTTCGATCTCCTTTTTAAGCTCATCAACTTTTTCAAATTCGTCTGTACATACGATTTTCCCTTTTTCCAATGCGAGAAGCCTTTCAGATATAGTAGAGTTCAACTATTTTAGCTTCTCATTTTCTTCCTTAAGTTTATCATTTTGAATTAACTCATTTATTAGAACCTAATCCTCTGAGTTAATTTCATGCTTTCTTCTAGTTTCAAATTCCTTCAGATCTCTTTGCTATTTTTCAGCATTTTTCTGTAACTCCATGTTTACAGACTTGATAGCATCAAATTTTTCAGCAAGCAGATTCTTCTCTTGTTTGAGTTTCTCAAATTTTTCTTCATTTTCTTTAACAGATTTCCTGAGAAATTCATTTTTAGATTTTAGCTTGTTTAGATCTGTGTTAACATGTTCAAGATCCTTCAGCAATTTTTCATTCTGAACATGATTGCTAATGAGAATCTGATCATCATTAGTTGAGCTAAGTTTTTCTTCAAGTTCAGAAATCTCATTTGTAAGTTCTTGATTTTCATTCTTTAACAATCCAATTTGTTTCTTAAGCACTTGGATATCAGATAAACAAGCATCATGCGTTTGTTTCAATTTTAAACAGTTTTCACATGAAGAATTAGAACTATTCAAGCTAATAGTCTTTTTCAATTTTTTGTGTTGTTTTCTTAACATCTCATGTGACTCCAATAAATCAACACATGCATCCAGCCAGTCATCTAGGGTGAATTTTTCAAAGGGGTTTACTTGATCATCGTCCTCTTCTTCATTTTGGCTGCTACTTTGATTACTATCTTTAGCCATCATACATCGGTCTTCACTTCCACAGCAAGCAGTCTTCAGTTTGTTCAGGATGTCCTTGGCTGACCTGCAATCATGAAAACAAGAATGGAAGGCCTTGTTAGTAGTTGCTTTCATTAAATCCAAAACCTTTTGATTTTCAACATACTTCGATTTATGACTGTCAGTCCATTTGGACTTCTTCTTTGGTACTCTGTGAGGACCTTGTGAAATTAACTTCCATAGATCAGGATCAATCAGTTTAACATAGCTATGTATACTACTAAATCATGAATTAAAATTCAACCCATTGAAAACAGGTGGATGAGCCATGGAAATTAGTTCAAAAGTAATTCAAGCAGTAGACTGAGCACAAATAGAGATGCACCAAACTAATGCTTTTGCACAGCAAAGCACCAAATCAACACAGTAGACACCGAACACAAAATGTAGGACCCTCTACAGATCATTTGATCTGAAATTCAGAGACCGACTCTGATACCACTTGTTGTAATATATGGGTTCAAGGCTGAGTTTCAGAGGGGGGGGGTGAATGAATCCCATTTAAAAATTTACTTTTATTTAAAACTATCTCAGAAGGATTCGTGCTGAAATAACACTAGGAGGCTCAACAAAGCAGATAGTCTATTGAAGTTCACACTCGAACACTTCACAAGCATCAAATACTAAAAGGAAAACTAAGTGAAGCAGAAGGCAAGTATTAAGATCTACTACAGTGAAACCCACTACCACTATCTTAAATACTCAAATCAAAAATGCCTTTGCAGAATGAGCAGTATGATCAAGAATGCAACGAGCTAGACACCAAATGTGTTTGCCCTGTGAATGAGGTAGAAGATAAGGAACGAACGCACAAAGCAAACCACGACACAAAAGATTTTTAGGTGGTTCGACTATACACCAGTCTGCCTACGTCCACCACTCACTCAAGCCGAGTGAGGACTCCCTTGCAAACCGCAAGAAGTAGACTCATTCTGCAAACAAACGCTGCCTAACAGCTTGCCCTGAGGGAGATAAATCCCTCAACACCGATCTTGCACCCCACAGCATCTGAACCCTGACCTTGCAGCCCGCAAGATCAGAACCGGAGGACCAATCGCCCCTTCCTCCAAACCAGAGGGAACCCACTAGCAACTTCCCGTTACTCGCAACCGGAGACTATGTCTCCCTTCTCCTGAATCCACAGGAGGAACTCAACCTCTATCCAGGGGATCAGAAGAACATAGAAGCAAATGGAAAAGATCAAACAAAAAGACAAAAAGGAAAACAATTAGAATGTAGCTCAAATGAGCAAGATGGCTCTGGATTTGATCCATGAGACCAATCTTGAAATAGATCTTCAAATAACGCACTGGCTACACACTCTTCGTTCTTCTCATGGCCTTCTTCTCTGAACCCTCGCTACCTCTATCTTTTTTCTTATCTTCCCTTTCTTATGCTCGCATATTGGCTCTCTCTGAACTGCTCTCTCTTGAACATGATCTTCGCTCAGCAGGGACTCTTGTAGCTTTCTGCAGTCTTCGTCACCCCTCATCGAAGGATGAGGCGGTCTTTATATAGAACAGGGCCTCCGTATTGATGAGGTAGAGAAAACCTACTGAAACCCCATTGGTCCACGTGGCAGGGACGGGAATGTTCCTCTGTCATAGAACCTTGGATCACGTGCCCATCATTCGATGCCTAGGTCCATGCGCCAACATTCCGCCATTTCTGGGAACACGTGCATGTTCTTAGTTCGACCTCACGTGATGCTTTAATCCTATTAAATGGAAGAAGGATGTTTCATCAAACACTTTATGAACATGAATCATAAGGGATGCAGATAATTTATAGTGTATCGTGCAGACATGCACAAACCTTAATGCACAACTAACATTTACCTTAGTATATGACAAAGCCTGCTAACACCGACCTTATGCACAAGACCTTGCATACTAACACTGACCATATGCACGAGACAGCATGCTAACACCGACCTTAGATGCACGACCCTGCATACTAGCACCGACCTTGGATGCAAGGTTCTGCATACTAACACCGACTTTATGCGCATGAAACATGAACTAGCACCAACTTTATGCGCATGAAACATGAACTAGCACCGACCCTTTATGTAATACACACTGTGCTAGCGTCGACCTTACCTTATGAAACTTGATGCTAACATCGACTTTATAAATGCACTTACCATATGCAGGCACAATGCAGACGTGCAATGAGCTTGGTCTTGTACAAATGGGATGTGCACCGACTATATGAGGAATATGTTGGGCAAGTGTATAACATGTATAACTCTATTGTTTTGATGATGTCTGACTATGTATGTTGGGCTTGCGTATAACATTCCTTTGTTTCGATGATGTCTGACTATAATTCATTAATATAGTTTGACATATATTTGATAGAGATAAACACTCATGCATTTCAGGTCAAGCCCACACAGGCAACAAAGTGTGTCTGCAAAGATAGAAAGAAATCAAGTAAGGCACAGAGATTGAGGCATTAGGCTGCACAAGAATCAAGGCAAAATCATGGTTTCACAGAAATCCATGCAGTCAAGGCCAATGCAACTGCTGGAGATGATACACACACTGAAGTATCATAAGAGAAGTGTCAACTCCTTCAATAGATGTGTCGACACTGTAGCCATTACTAAGCAGACCAAGAAGAACCAAGGTCGATGCTAGTAGGCCAAGGAAAGCGACTAAGGTCTGTGCATGTCTTTATTGCGGTACAACCAGTGCAACACCAAGTCGGTGCAACTTCTAGCTAGCACGCTCTATGGTCTGTGCACGTTTGCCTCAAGGTCCGTGCACATCTACAGCAGGGTCAGTACACACTCAAGGCAGTGACAGATAAGGTCAATGCACATTTGATATGAAGTCGGTGCTCATTTTTCCCTCATGCCTTATAAGGACTACACACATGCTGCAAATGAAGTCCGTGCACATCTACCATAAGGTCGGTGCACATTTGGCTCGTATACAACAAGGTCAGTGCACATTTGGCTCGTATACAACAAGGTCAGTGCACATTCTTCCTTCAACACCAGAAGGTCCGTGCACATATGAAGACAAGGTCTGAGCAAGATGATGAAGGTCGGTGCAATGGTTGCTTCAACATATCAGGCATGTGCATGTTTACCTTATGGTAAGGCAAAGTCAGTGCAAGTTGCTCAAGGTCCAAACATCAAGGTCTGAGTATACTCCAATCAAGGTCTGTGCATACTATTCCTAAGTGCCTTCTATTCAAACAAAGGTCAAAGGAATGTGTCGACCTGCCCCTCCCTTGCCACTCCTGAAGGCGTAACATTAGATGTCTCACTAAGTAGTGTCGACACTTACCTCGAAGGAGGTCGACACCCTTGTACTTCCAGAAAGTGCTCTATTGGATATCCTACTAAGATGTGTCGACTCTTTTCATGCAGAAGGTCGACACCCTTGTTCTTCCAGGAAGTGCTCTATTGGCTATTCTAATAAGATGTGTCGACTCTTTTCATACAGGAGGTCGACACCCTTGTTCTTCCAGAAATCCTCAAGCCAATAAACTGTCAGATCAGTGGGCCATCCAGATAGAGAAAAAGGAATTGTAAATCATTAAAATTAAGGATTTTGGGGTCTGGACCACGTCCCGAGGTCTGACCTTTGCTCTACCATCTTATCACTCATTTGTCTACCTTTTGGAGATGGTTTTGTGAGAAATCCAACTGGAAGAGCCACTTCTATCTGCCATGATATAAGTCTTCACTATCTGCTACTGAAATAGGACACTCCACAGTCTGCCACCGTCTTACTATCGACCAATGGGCTGTCCAACCAGCCATTGTCGCAGAAGAGTACATTTGAGTAAAATGAGAAGACTACATATCTGAGGGAGAGTTATTGCAAATATCTGATGCTGTCTAAAGGGAGATCTGGTCCGCTCCTTCACACTGTCTGCCATCGTACCTATCCTTGTACTTAAAGCTGCGACCAGCCAATAGGGAGATCACAGCAAACAGCGCATTAACTGTTATGGGATATGGTCACCTTCCTCCTATTGATTACCACCATCACACTTGGCATTCGCTCTAGAAGATGCTCTAGCTCTCACCTTCTGGCGCACGCTTCAAGGAAGCTTTGGATGGAATACTTCATGGATCCAATGGTCCAAAGGAAGACCTCTTGGTGTGCAATATTCCCAGGCTTTTCAACTGGTCTTCTTATTTATGCCAAGCTTCCTCAACTCAAGAAGCTGCTGCTGCTGCCATCCACAAAGTGCCATGCCCTAGACCAATCTATGAAGAATATTCCTAAGTACCGTGAGAGCAGCCCCAGCACCTATTGGACTTAGTCCAGTGCTGTGAGAAAAGAAGAAGAAGAGGAGGAGAGAGCAGTCTTGAGAGAGAAGAAAAATCTTACAGTCTACCGGTTCTTGAAGAAAAGGATCCTTGGATCCAATCTTGTAGCTGCACTCACCAGTTCTGATGTCTTGATCCATTCCTTCAACTGGTGTCTACATATTCTCTATTGATTCTCCACTGCACTTGTAGTATTCAGTCTCTATTTGTTACGGTTCGTCTATCACCAATACATCTAGCTTCTCTAATCCCATGTTTAGGGATCGGGTTCCCTCTGTGGTTTCAGAGTAAGAGAGGATCAGATCCTCTGGATGGTTCAAGCTGTTAGTCAGCAGAAAGCAAGCTATGCTACTCAGCTATGTAAGCAAGCTGTGCTGCTCAACGGATCAAGCTATGTGTCAGCCGGAAAGTCTCACCGAGTTTTGTGAGGGGTGGATGTAGGTTGTGGGCTAACAACCGAACCACCTTAAAATCCTTGTGTTGTGGGTTGTATACATTGTGAGCTTGTTCCATATCTTCTATCCCTATTTCACAGGTTTGTATGCTCCTAATCTTGGCTATCTCATTTGCACACACAAGCACTCTTATTTGCTCCTTCTGTTTTATTTGTGCTTTAATTGGCCTTAGCACTTTGACTACATCATTTCGGCGGCTTGCTGCAACCTTGCATACAGGCGTCAAGGTTAAAGTCTTGCTAAGAGATTCCCTTGCTTAGACTCGCATACACCTTGGTTGATCACCATTATATTCACACACATATGCACTCTGAGTGATCAACATAGCATACACATACTCATGCTTGTTGCAAGCCATCTCATTTTCTAGTGTTGTGCTTCATGATCCCTGCACTCCAAGGCTTATACCTCTCAAAGATCACAAATGTGTTTAAAGAAGTGTCGACCTCTCTTCAGTAAAGAGTCGACCTGTGTTGCCCTGATCTGTTAGAGGTGTTGACCACACTACCCTGAAGAGCAGTCCCCAGCTCATCTCATAGCAGGATCCTACTGAAGAAGTGTCGACCTGCCCGCTGGGAGTGCCGACCTGTCTGAACTGGGCATTGGGTTTATCATTATTACTTGTTCCATTCCTATCTATTCCGTTGCACTGTGTGCTTATGTGATTCCTTTACCTTATAGGAGTGGTCTATGTTTTTAGGAGTCAAGATTTAAATAGGCCAAAGTTATTAATAGGGTCTATTAAACCCCCCTTCTAGATCCGATTGCACTCTGTGGGACCTAACAATTGGTATCAGAGCTAAGCTCTGCTATTCCCAGATCCTACGATCTTCAGGGAAAGATTCCAGTGCATTTTGAGAAAATGGCTTCATCTGCTACACATGCTTCAAAGGTTTCTCCAACTATTTTTGATGGTTCCGATTTTTCAATATGGCTAAGAGGAATGTACGTCTATGTCAAACTCACAGATCCACAATTGTGGAACCTTATATACATTGGTCCAAATGAGCTGCCATCAGATTCAAATGTATGGTCAGCTGAACATAAGACCAAACATGACAATAACCATGCTGCACTCAATTTAATCAAAGCTGCGGTTGATGACAGATTACTTGATCTTATGTCTACCTGGAGCACAGCTAAGCAAGTTCTGGAGGTGTTGATGAACATCCATGAGAAAGAAGATCAAGAGCATCAATGCCTTATGGCTGACCGATCAGAGAAGTCAAGCAATCCATCCTCATCTCAGGTAAGCTCTGAGTCTGAAGACTTTACATTTGAAGAGCTTATGGGTGCATATGATCAGTTGATCGAGCAGTACAAAAAGATGAAATCTGAAAACAAAAGATTGAAAAAGGATTTGAAGAAAAATAGTCAAGGTAAGAGTCGTGCTGGTGAAAATTGTTCCAACCTTGAAGAGCTCAACAATACTCTTACTTTTGACTTGGATCTAAACAAACAAACCATCGTGTGTCTAAACGAAGAAATCAGAATCTTTCAAAAAGAAATCATAAGGTTGAAAGAGACTGTTCGAAAACATAAAATCCAACCAATCCGTCAGAATGAAAGTCCTTTCTGTAACAATTGTTCAGCTTTTGAAGAGCCAAATGACACTCTCACCTCTGACTTGGATGTGAATAAGCAAACCATTACATGCCTAATAGATGAAAATGGAATCCTTCAAGCTGAAATCACTAGGTTGGAAGAAATCATAAGATAACTTCAAAACCAACCTAAATCAATGTAGCGCCCCAGAAGTTATATAATAAATCCTGAGTTATTTAAAGAATTTATTAGGAATTTATAAGGGCTAAATAAGATTAATAAAAGGATTGTTGAATTTATAAGACATTATAAGGCCTAATTGTGTTAAATAATTAACATAGTCTAATTAAATAAGATCTAAAAGGTTTAAGGACCAAGCCCATTAAGTTTGGCCCATATTCTAGAAGGTTATTTAGCCTATTTACGCATTTTAAGGATAACAACTAATTTTTATGGATAATAATATGGATATTTAACAGAAGAGTTTGATTTATGTTGAATTCTGTGCACGTTGGATGTAACGGTCTATCGTGCGACCGCCACAGTCATGTAACGCACCAGTCTTGATGCGTTACACTCTGTCAGTTCCGTGAATGGAAAAAAGAGTAAAAAGATTGAAACTTTGGGATCCTATCTACAGGAAATCGACTTGGGAGAACTTATAACATTACTAAGGACTCTTAGGGATTAGGTTCTGGCAAATTAAGGACTCTAGAATCGATCTAATCTTCAAACCCTAGTCAAAACCCTATAAATAGGACCTAGTTCTGAACTGAGCGACCCTTACTTTTGGCTCGTGAAGAATCAAGATAAGGAGTCATAATTTCGGGTAAGTTCTTTAGAAGATTTTGTTTAGTATACATTAGACTAATAGTTCTCCAAATTTCATGTTAGGAGATCAAGGAACCAAGGAGATTGAAGCTTCCAAAGTTACTGGTTCGACCATAATTACCCAGGAAACTGAATGCAAGACCACTGAAGATCAAGAGATTAGGACATCTAAACGAGATAATTAAAGCTCAATCCTTTAGAACTTTTTGATCACCTTACTTTCATCTTATTACCCTCAAAAATTCACATCTTTAGGACAAGAGGTTGGAGAAATAGAGCAGCAGGAAGTTGCTGGAAAATCGTTGGAAAAGGAGAGCTAGGGCTTGATTTTCAGACTCAAATTAGAAGCTTAAAGCCTAGTTAAAAGGTAGGTTATCTCATGATTGGTAAAAACATCTTGTTAGGGATAAAAGCTCTCTGGTTTTGATTGATTTCATACATCATAGATCATGAATTTCATGTTTTAGTAGGTCATGCATACATGAATACCCTTAACCCTAACTAAGTTGAAAAGGAACTCTCTTGTCAAATTCACTGAAAGTCTATGCATACTAGTAGCTTAGCCTTCATTCTATCATGTGAAAGTTTATATATGATTTCCAGACATGATGTAAGTTGAGACCTTAGATGTTTATATCTTTTCTTTTGTGCCCCTGTGATTTTGATGATAGCAAACACTATGAGTTATCTGATCATTCGTGACATGTTTTTCAACTCTATGATTTTGATGCTAGCATATCATGAACATCTGATTGACTGTCTTGCTATGGGCATATATCATGTCAGTTCTACAGCTTTGCATATCATGAATCTATGGCTTTGCATATCATGAATCTGTGTCTGAATTATATTTCTGCTTTGGGCATATGAATGTGCTATCTTGCATTAGCAGACATTCAGTTCATACAACATTGCATTCTGTCATATGTCAGTTCATACAGCATTGCATTCTGTCATTTATCAAGTCTATACACTGCTTGATTCAATGACTGTACAGCCTTCGCAAGAGCAAGTCTGTACATCGTTCTCTCCATCAAGTCTATACATCAGACAGAATAGTCTAGACAGAAGTGGGTCAACCCCCCCTTCCAGATGGGTCGACCCCCCAGATTCGCAAGTATATACATTGTCACCTGCATGCATTACCTCAAGTCTCTACAGCCTGCCTTCATGGTATTGCAAGTCTATACATTGTGCATGGTTCAAAACAAGTCTACACATTGGCTGTCGCATGTCACTCATTCAGAGTCTATACATCACTCAGCATTGCCTGTTGAATTGTTCATCAAGTCTAGACATTGTGCATTCCTTCATATCAAGTCTAGACATTGCATGCCATACGTCTACACAGTGGTCTTCATTCATGTGCATCAAGTCTGTACATTGCCCTTGCATAAGGTCACTCAAAGTCGATACATTGTTCACAACATTGGCCAAGTCTACACATCGCCTCCTTGCTTCAAGTCTGCACATTGGCCAAGTCTGTACATTGCCACATTGTTCATGCATTGCTTAGCCCAAGTCTATACATCGGCCATGTAGCTTGCTTAGCTGAAGTCTGTACATCCACCGATGAACCTTCCAAGTCTATACATTGTCCTGTAGCTAGCAAGCCATTCACCAAGTCTATACATTCCTTTTCATCTTTACCTACGTTCTGAACTGAGCAAGTCTATACACTCCTTATCTTTTCCTACGTTCAGTTCAGCAAGTCTGAACATTGGGCTTTCTCTTAAAGTCTATACATCGCTGCATTGGCCAAGTCCATACATTGCCTCGCTCACATCTTCCAAGTCTGTACATTGGACTTCAGGCTTTCCAAGTCTGTACATTGGCCTTCAGGCTTTCCAAGTCTGTACATTGGCCTTCAAGCTTTCTAAATCTGTACAGCCCAAGTCTATACATCCACCGTCTCATGCAGCGTCTCTAAGGTAAAGTCCATACATCGCATGCATTGCACACTGCAAGTCTGTACAGCCCAAGTCTGTACAACCGACCATCTCATTCAGCGTCTCACACTGTGCAAGTCTATACATTACTTTTGGGCATCAAAGTCTATACATTGGCAGTTGAACTGTGCAAGTCTATACATTACCTTTGGGCATCAAAGTCTACACATCGCTTGCATCGTTAAGTCTATACATTGTCGCTTGCATCATGAAGTCTATACATTGACTGCCTGCCATGCACACAGCAAGTCCATACAATGCATCAAGTCTATACAACAAAGTCTGTACAGTGTCTCATATTGGCATGTCTGTACAACCATCTGTAATGCTCATAGTCTACATACGTGAAGTCTGTACATGCTTTAGCGTCACATTCACTGAGTCTATACACGCTTCAGTCTTGCATACACGAAGTCTGTACACGCCATAGCATTGCATGCACGAAGTCTATACATGCCATAGCTTTGCATTTACAAAGTGTGTACACGCCACAGTCCTGCATACATGAAGTCTAAACATTGCATCACTTGTACATGCATTGCCTTCACGCAGAGTCTACGCATTCCCCCACAGCCTGCACATCATGTCTATACATTGTCTGGCAGCCTGCACAGCATGTCTATACAGCGTCCAGCAGCCTGCACGCAAAGTCTATACATTGCATCCAGCAGCCTGCATGCCTAGTCTGTACACACTTCAGTGCACATCTGCATCTCCTTCAAGACAAAGTCTATACACTCATTTCCAAGGCTTCAAGTCTATACACTCGTTTCCAAGGCTTCAACTTTATACACTCGTTATCACCCTTCAAGTCTATACACTCAAGCTGCATCATGCTTGTACACACTTTGTTAACAGCCTGAACCAAGTCTGTACATCCATCTGATATCTTCTTATGACTGCTTGACAGGTACATCCTTCAAGAAGCTGATAAGTGGCACGTGATCCGAGGTTGGCACCTGGCACGTGATCCGAGGACAACGCCCTAATTGGTGCTGCTATAAATATGAAGTCTCCTCCATCTGGTGAAGACTGATCAAGATCGAAAAAGGAGAGAGTGAACGTGCAGAAGTGATCAAGAGAGCAAGAGAGTGATCGAGATAGAAGGAAAGAGCTGCAGAGAGGCAGTGAGCAGAAGAAGAAAGAAGAAGAGTGAGCCAGAGAGCAGAAGAGAGATCGAGAGAGCCTGCGAAAGAGAAGAAAAAGAAGAGTGAGAAGAAGAGAGAGCTAGAGTAGAAGAAGCTTCAACTGAAGATCAGTTTCTACTGGACCGTGGATCAAATCCAGGCCAGCCAGCTCCTGCGAGAGCCACATTTTGATTTTATATTTCCAACTT
Organism: Amorphophallus konjac; assembly: GCA_022559845.1. Taxonomy (NCBI): domain Eukaryota; kingdom Viridiplantae; phylum Streptophyta; class Magnoliopsida; order Alismatales; family Araceae; genus Amorphophallus; species Amorphophallus konjac. The sequence continues at coordinate 121,353,000 of CM040127.1, read as the reverse complement.
TTAGTTGCTGTATTTTCTTTTATTGTTTTTTCTTTTCAAACTGAACATTGTTCTTCCGATTCTCTGGTTGGAGATCGGGTTCCTCCTGTGGACTCAAGAGAAGGGAGACTGTGTCTCCGGTCTGCAAGTGACTGAGTGTCACTTGTGGTTCCCTCTGGTTTCAGAGGAAGGGAGTCCTTGACTCCGGTTGCAGGTAGTGGTTGCTACCTTTGTGTTCCCTCCGGGTCTGGAGGAAGAGAGACCTAGTCTCTGGTCGCAAGTGGCTGGGAGTCACTTGTGGTTCCCTCTGGCTTCCAGAGGAAGGGAGACTTGGGTCTCCGGTTGCTAGTGACTGTGTGTCACTAGTGGGTTCCCTCCGATCTGGAGGAAGAGGGGAGGTTGTTCCCCTGGTCAAGCTGTGTGGCAGCAACTTGTTTGTAGACTGAGTCTGCTTTCTAGCTGATTGCTAGTGGAAGCCTCACTCCGGTTGGGAGTGAGGGGTGGACGTAGGTCTGTGGACCGAACCACATAAAAAATCCCTTGTGCAGCGGTTTGTTTGATTGCTTGCTTCCGCTAGATGCATACTAGGACCGTGATCTGATTGATTATTCATGTCCTAGAGTTTAATTGGGTTTGCATCTTTTATGTTTGAGCAATTATCCACTGATCTAGTGCTTATCATTTCATACGAACTTTAATTTGGTCAAAACTCTTTAGAAGATCCATTCACCCCCCCTCTAGATCTGTGTTTATCTATCGCACCTAACTATCAATTGGTATCAGAGCGGGTCTCTGACTTTCCAGATCCAACGATCTGTAGAGGATCCTGCTGGCTTTCGGTGCATTTCTGTCTTCTGCATACAGTTTTGAAATTGCTTCATTGATTTGCCTTCATGGCTTCTCCACCAGTTTTCAATGGGTCTAATTTTAACTCATGGGTTAGCAGTCTACATAACTATGTGAATTTGATGGATCCGGATCTGTGGAAGTTAATCTCACATGGTCCTCACAGATTGCCAAAGAAAGAGTCCAAATGGACAAACAGTCACATATCAAGAAATGGGTAGAATCAGAAAGTTTTAAAATTAATGAAAGAAGCTACTGACAAGGCCCTACATTCCTTTTTCCATGACTACAGGTCCGGTAAGGACATTCTGAATAAGCTGAAGCTAGCTCAGAGGAGAAATGAGGACAGCTGCCTGATGGCTGACAAGAGCAACCATGGCAGTGATCAAGATGAATCCGAAGATGCTGAAGAGGTAACCAATCCTTTCTCTAGTTACACTTTAGACGACTGGGAAGATGTCTATGCCAATCTGTTAGAATCCTATGAAAGACTAAAGAAGAAGAATAAAAAATTGATAAAGAAGCTAAAGAAACATGAGGATGCTAAATCTCGAGGTGAAAGCCCTAAAATTCTGAAAATTGAAAATGACATATTTAGAAGACAGTTAACAGATTTTGATTCTATTAGTTAAGATTTAGATCATTTGAAATCTGAAAAATAAACTCTTATGAAACAAATTGATTTACACAAAAAGGAGAATCAAGAGCTTGGTTGCGAAATTGTTGAACTAAAGGAGAGGCATAGTTTAATTGATGATGATCAGGTTCATCACAATAATGTTGTTCAGAATGAAAAATTAGTGAGACATTTAGAGTGTGTCAACTCTAAATTGGAAAACCTGAAATCTGAAAATGAAATACTCAAAAACCAGCTCAAAGAATCTGAACACAAATCAAATAATCTTGAAAAAGTAAATAGTTTGATTTCTGAGAAACTGGAGGCTGAGAGAGTAATAAACTTAGATCTTCAGAAAAATTTTAACAAACTTCAATCTAAAAAATAACAAGAAATGTTTTATGAATGTCAGTTTTCATCAGATGATTGGGTGCTTGATGATGAACTCACAGAACAAAACAATAAGTTGAAAGAGGAAATCAACAAACTGAAACATCTAAACACCCAGCTGACAGATAGGTTATTGACAATGGAAAAAGGCAAGTGTGTGAGCATGGATAATTCTGATAGGTTGGTGAATGCTGAACAAGAAATTGAGAGTCTAAAAACCATCAACCTAATGTTGAGTGGAAATGTCAATTGTTGTGAATAGAAGGTAACTAATTATGAGCTCACTATCACATCCCTTCAACAAGAAATTGATGATCTTAACATGTCTCTATCTGAAGCTGATAATGAAACAAAGTTAAAACATGAAGTAGAAAAACTCAAAAGTCTGAATGATGCCTTGCATCAACAAGTCATTTCCTGTGAAACAGATCTGTCTAAATATGAAGCTAATGTTGGTGTCTTAAACTCTGAGATTCATGATTTAAAAAATTCTCTATCAAAATTTGTCAAAGGAAAGGACAATCTGAATAAGCTTCTTGGAAATAATGTTAGCTTTCAGAGAGAGGGACTGGATTACAGTCCGACAAACAAAAGGAGTAATGGGAATAAAACGTCTACTGTTTTTGTCAAAGCTTCTAATCAGAACACAACCTCTGCTCCTTCTGTGTTTCAATTCACTGCACAAAAGTCCACTGTCAATTCCAAATCTGCAGAACAAATTCAAAAACTGAAAAAGAATGAAAATTCACAGAAAAAGGATAAAGACACTCCTGTTGCTATAAAGAAGGCTGCACACAATTCACATGATCTCTCACACACTCATATTAAAAAGGGGTCATGTTATTATTGTGGGAAAAGAGGTCACATAATGGAAGATTACAGATTGATGTTAAAGGATGAGCATGCTAGTGGAACATTACATTCTAGAAAATTTTCTGATAGAAACCATGCTACTCGGAAGCCTGATGCTTCATGTTATTATTGTGGTAAGTATGGTCATCTCATGAATGCATGCTTTATCATGAAAGAAGACAATAAACTGCATGCCAGGTCTTCCTTGAATATTCATGGTCCTTATGGAACTAAACGCAAGTCTAGTCAGCACATTGTGTGCTCTAACTGCAATAAGCCTGGGCACAAGGCTGCTGAGTGCTGGTTTGGTTCCACTTGGGGTAAAAATGGTTTTCATAGAAGAAATTCTTTTGCATGCTCTCACTGTGGGAAGAATGGCCATACAGTCAAGAACTGTTGGCATGTTAGAAGAACTCGTTAACCCCTATGTTGTCAAATTCCCTGCAAAACCATTTGCAAGATTCTCATGCTATAACTGTGGGAAGCCAGGCCATAGATCTGCTGAATGTTGGCTGGTTAGGAATAAGAAACAAACTGTTCATGCATACAACAGAAAATCTTATGATCATGTTTATAAACCTCATACTATTATTACTATGCATCATAAGAACCAGAAACTAGTCACATCATGTAGATATTGTGGAAAGTACGGTCACTCTATGGAAAATTGTTATTTGATGAATCATGATGACCATGTTGCTAAGAAATTGTTTAGAACACCTGTCAGGGCTAACGCAGGACCCAAAGCTGCTTGGGTCCCTGCAGGATCAAAATGATCAAAAACTTTGCAGGTGTGCCTTGGGGGCTGAAGAACAAAGAGGGGTTAATAAACCAAGGCACTCAAAAAGGAAAACCCCGGGATTCTACTCTTCAGGTCAGTTCTGAACAATCTGTTTAAATTCCATCATCTGAAAATTGACTGTTTGAGATGGTTAAGCATCTTGTTAATTTGATCTATGCTTAGTTGGAATTTTCTGAAATGGAATTGCTCAATCATGTTCATGGTAGCTCACTTATGTCTGAAGTGCATGGATTATATTTGAATGTCAAATTTGAAATCATGTGATGTACTTTCACTGCACATCATGCACTTAGTCAGGGGGAGCTCAATCATTCTTAATTAACCATATTGCTGCTCATGCTTTATTGTATATATGTAGCATCTAGTCAGGGGGAGCTTTCCTGTTCCATCTCTTCATCTCTTGAACTCTCACTGTCTAGCTATCTGATCCATTCTTGGCAAATGAGCGGTTCACTTGAATTCTCTGCTGTCTACACTTATGTAGCTGTTCTGTCTGAACTCCAGACTCAGCTATTGATTTCAAAACTGCACTGTTCTAATGATTCACTCCTTGTCTCATCATGATTGCTCTTTCCTAATCTCTCAATAAAAATGCTTTGTTGACTCCACTGATTTACTGGCAATGTCATTGATTCATCTGAATGAGGAAAGATTTTAGTCAGTGCACCCTAGACATAAATCAGACATATTTTGAAAAGAAGAAACTTCTGCTATACTGGCTTAAGAATGCTTTGATGAATCAAATTGATCTAAGACTAGTGTATTTAATAGGTTTTGATGTAAAAGACTTGAAAATATCTGAATCATCATGCTTAATAGATCTTAACAAATTGTCTCATGAACTTCATGCAAAACCTTCTGAAATCTGAAATTCTAAAAGATATGGTTTTCTTTGGTTAAGATACATATAGAAGGTATTGTTCTTAAACATTTCAGTGTACTGAGCATTGTTTGAAAAATCTGAAAACACTTAAAAATTTAATGCAAGAGCAATGACTTTGGTCACAGAGAAACTGGGTTCTCTATCAAAGAAATGGAGTAAACCCAAGTCATGAAGTGCCATAGTTACCTCTCCTTTCAAAAATATGTGAAAATCTGGCAGAGCAATGGCATGGATGTGTTGAGTAACTAGGGATTCTGGCCTCTGATCAAGGTGTCTCCTCATGTAAAAAGATACTCCATTGCTAACTATGTTCTCCTTAAGAGGCAATATGGTTGTCACACTGAGTAACTGGGTCACTTCACCTGAGATGTGTTGTGCCTCACGTAAAAAGGTGTTGACTGAACCAAACTTGCTCAGGAAAAAATGAGTGCTGATCAATAGAAAATTCTGAAATCTAAAGACATGTTCAAACATAAATATTTCTGTTTAATCTCAATACTATCTTGTGTAACTTCCATAGGAGTCATTGAATTTAAATGAGTAAGATGGAAGGAGGTTAAACATGAATATCAGATGAGTTGTTGGTTCATTTCTATTAAAAGGTGTTTCAGATATGAGTATTGAATTTTTTTTGATAAACTTTGAATACATCACTCTTAAATCATGATGGTAAGTTTTAAACTCATTCATAATCTATTATAATTGAAGAATCTGAAATTCGTTTACAAAGATTTATGAATTGGTGTGCTAATGAAAATTTGTCTTCCTCAATTCATTCATTGTGCTTACAGATTGTGGTAATCCTTGAGTGCCTATGTGCTTTTGATGATAGATGTTTCACCTCTTGTCATACCTCAACACTATTCTGGCTTTAAGGGGGAGATTAACATCTGCATCATAGACTTGATTTGTGCATGATTTTATCTGGCTGGTATAGGAGAGCATGCATCTAAAACATTGTCTTGATTTGAGCTTCATTGTTTAACTACCTCTGTGTCTTTCATGTCTAAATGACTGAGTCAAAGGGGGAGTATTTTTCTTTATTCATATCATGTATGCTTGTATCTCTCATCTCAAACTATTTTTCTTTTTGATGAAGTCAAAGGGGGAGAATAGTTTGACATGAGTCAGTGTGACTCATAGTGTTGCCATCATCAAAAAGGGGGAGATTGTTGTGCCCCTGTGATTTTGATGATAGCAAACACTATGAGTTATCTGATCATCTGTGACATGTTTTTAAACTCTATGATTTTGGTAATATCATATAATGAACATCTGATTGAATGTCTTGCTATGGGCATATATCATGTTAGTTCTACAGCTTTGCATATCATGAATCTGTGGCTTTGCATATCATGAATCTGTGTCTGAATTATATTTCTACTTTGGGCATATGAATGTGCTATCTTGCATTAGCAGACATTCAGTTCATACAGTATTGCATTATGTCATATGTCATACAGCATTGCATTCTGTCATTAGTCAGTTCATACAGCATTGCATTCTGTCATTTATCAAGTCTATACACTGCTTGATTCAATGTCCGTACAGCCTTCGCAAGAGCAAGTCTGTACATCATTCTCTCCATCAAGTCTATACATCAGACAGAATAGTCTAGACAGAAGTGGGTCGACCCCCCCTTCCAGATGGGTCGACACCCCAGATTCGCAAGTATATACATTGTCACCTGCATGCATTACCTCAAGTCTCTACAGCCTGCCTTCATGGTATTGCAAGTCTATACATTGTGCATGGTTCAAAACAAGTCTGCACATTGTCTGTCGCATGTCACTCATTCAGAGTCTATACATCAGTCAGCATTGCCTGTTGCATTGTTCATCAAGTCTAGACATTGTGCATTCCTTCATATCAAGTCTAGACATTGCATGCCATAAGTCTACACAGTGGTCTTCATTCATGTGCATCAAGTCTGTACATTGCCCTTGCATAAGGTCACTCAAAGTCGATACATTGTTCACAGCATTGGCCAAGTCTACACATCGCCTCCTTGCTTCAAGTCTGCACATTGGCCAAGTCTGTACATCGCCGCATTATTCATGCATTGCTTAGCCCAAGTCTATACATCGGCCCTGTAGCTTGCTTTGCTGAAGTCTGTACATCCACCGCTGAACCTTCCAAGCCTATACATTGTCCTGTAGCTAGCAAGCAATTCACCAAGTCTATACATTCCTTCCCATCTTTACCTACGTTCTGAACTGAGCAACTCTATACACTCCTTATCTTTTCCTACGTTCAGTTCAGCAAGTCTGAACATTGGGCTTTCTCTTAAAGTCTATACATCGCTGCATTGGCCAAGTCCATACATTGTCTCGCTCACATCTTCCATGTCTATACATTGGACTTCAGGCTTTCCAAGTCTGTACATTGGCCTTCAGGCTTTCCAAGTCTGTACAGTGGCCTTCAAGCTTTCCAAGTCTGTACAGCCCAAGTCTGTACATCCACCGTCTCATGCAGCATCTCTAAGGTAAAGTCCATACATCGCATGCATTGCACGCTGCAAGTTTGTACAGCCCAAGTCTGTACAACCGACCGTCTCATTCAGCGTCTCACACTGTGCAAGTCTATACATTGCTTTTGGGCATCAAAGTCTATACATTGGCAGCTGAACTGTGCAAGTCTATACATTGCCTTTGGGCATCAAAGTCTACACATCGCTTGCATCGTTAAGTCTATACATTGTCGCTTGCATCATGAAGTCTATACATTGACTGTCTGCCCTGCACACACCAAGTCCATACAATGCATCAAGTCTATACAACAAAGTCTGTACAATGTCTCATATTGGCATGTCTGCACAACCATCTGTAATGCTCATAGTCTGCATACGTGAAGTCTGTACATGCTTCAGCGTCACATTCACTAAGTCTGTACACGCTTCAATCTTGCATACACGAAGTCTGTACATGCCATAGCATTGCATGCACGAAGTCTATACATGCCATAGCTTTGCATTTACAAAGTGTGTACACGCCACAGTCCTGCATATATACATGAAGTCTAAACATTGCATCACTTGTACATGCATTACCTTCACGCAGAGTCTACGCATTCCCCCACAGCCTGCACAACATGTCTATACATTGTCTGGCAGCCTGCACAGCATATCTATACAGCGTCCAGCAGCCTGCACGCAAAGTCTATACATTGCGTCCAGCAGCCTGCATGCCTACTCTGTACACACTTCAGTGCACATCTGCATCTCCTTCAAGATGAAGTCTATACACGCGTTTCCAAGGCTTCAAGTCTATACACTCGTTTCCAAGGCTTCAACTCTATACACTCGTTATCACCCTTCAAGTCTATACACTCAAGCTGCATCATGCCTATACGCACTTTGTTAACAGCCCGAACCAAGTCTGTACATCCATCTGATATCTTCTTATGACTGCTTGATAGGTACATCCTTCGAGAAGCTGATAAGTGGCACGTGATCTGAGGTTGGCACATGGCACGTGATCCGAGGACAACGCCCTAATTGGTGCTGCTATAAATATGAAGTCTCCTCCATCTGGTGAAGACTGATCAAGATCGAAAAAGGAGAGAGTGAACATGCAGAAGTGATCAAGAGAGCAAGAGAGTGATCGAGATAGAAGGAAAGAGCTGCAGAGAGGCAGAGAGGCAGTGAGCAGAAGAAGAAGAAAGAAGAAAGAAGAAGAGTGAGCCAGAGAGCAGAAGAGAGATCGAGAGAGCCTGCGAAAGAGAAGAAAAAGAAGAGTGAGAAGAAGAGAGAGCTAGAGTAAAAGAAGCTTCAACTGAAGATCAGTTTCTGCTGGACCGTGGATCAAATCCATGCTAGCCAGCTCCTGCGAGAGTAACATTTTGATTTTATATTTCCAACTTTTAGTTGCTGTATTTTCTTTTATTATTTTTTCTTTTCAAACTGAACATTGTTCTTCCGATTCTCTGGTTGGAGATCGGGTTCCTCTTGTGGACTCAAGAGAAGGGAGACTGTGTCTCCGGTCTGCAAGTGACTGAGTGTCACTTGTGGTTCCCTCTGGTTTCAGAGGAAGGGAGTCCTTGACTCCGGTTGCAGGTAGTGGTTGCTACCTGTGTGTTCCCTCCGGGTCTGGAGGAAGAGAGACCTAGTCTCTAGTCGCAAGTGGCTGGGAGTCACTTGTGGTTCCCTCTGGCTTCCAGAGGAAGGGAGACTTGGGTCTCCGGTTGCTAGTGACTATGTGTCACTAGTGGGTTCCCTCCGGTCTGGAGGAAGAGGGGAGGTTGTTCCCCTGGTCAAGCTGTGTGGCAGCAACTTGTTTGCAGACTGAGTCTGCTTTCTAGCTGATTGCTAGTGGAAGCCTCACTCCGGTTGGGAGTGAGGGGTGGACGTAGGTCTGTGGACCGAACCACCTAAAAAATCCCTTGTGCAGTGGTTTGTTTGATTGCTTGCTTCCGCTAGATGCATACTGGGACCATGATCTGATTGATTATTCATGTCCTAGAGTTTAATTGGGTTTGCATCTTTTATGTTTGAGCAATTATCCACTGATCTAGTGCTTATCATTTCATAAGAACTTTAATTTGGTCAAAACTCTTTAGAAGATCCATTCACCCCCCCTCTGGATCTGTGTTTATCTATCGCACCTAACTATCATTTTCTGCCAGCAGATGATCTGACGCATCAAGGTAAGACCGTCACAATGATATAACGGCCTTACGATAAGCCGTCACACCTTCTGTGGTGTTTGAAGTTCTCTGTTGTCTCTGACGCACCATAGATGGAGCGTTACATTACTGTAACGGCCTCACGATAAATCGTCACAGTCCCTGTGACGCACCCATTCTAGACCATCTGGGTAATTGTAAATAGAATGGGAAACTAATTAATTTAACTTATAAATAAGCCTAGTTATCTAAGTTTTGACCTAATTTCATGTCTTTAAGATTACTTACTGATTCATGATAGAAATTGCATAATTTAGGTATCTTAAGTTATTTTAAGTTATGTTAATTTCGTGTGCCAAAATTCTTTTGTATCTAAATCATGATTTTCCAAAGATGTATTGACGGAGTTTTATCATGGTTTCACATCGTTACACATTCTTTCTCTATCTATAGTCATTTTCTTTAATTACATGGCGCATATTCCGGTATGTTGTCCATTAGTTTACACTTTGCACTATAGGAACATTATTCTTGGACATGAGGACCTCTCTATTGGATATTCCTTCCAATGGACTAGGAAATCTTGTTTCAAGGCCTCCGTAATTCTCTGCGAGCCTGGGATTCCCACTAGGATGCCGAGTTGGTTGTACCATTAATGCCCATTTAGTAGATTACACTATCGATGTTTCTGGTTCTGACAATGTAACGGATCTATACTGGACCGTCAGGAGCATCTAACGGCCCAACATACGACCGTCACATTTCACTGAGTCTATTTTACTGTTTCTGGATTCAGACTAATGTAACGGCCCAACACTGGAGTGTCACGTTATGAAACGGCCCAGTACAAGACCGTCACAAAGCTTAAGTATGTTAACCCAAGGTTTGACCCAAGGGTTGATTTTCCAAGGTTCTAGATGGCTTAATAATGGACTATGACTTATCATATTGATCAAGAAACTTAATATAATGAATGAAAGTTATGAAATGGATCATTATGCTGCCGATTTATTTACATAAGCATAACCTTGTTTAAGTCATTCTTGACTCTTACATTCATAAAATTGAAGCGTTCATTCATTGAATAGTGTTATCGTGAACTTATTACATTCTTGGCCATACTTTATTGTTATATGCGTGGAAATAGCTTGATTTATACTTGAAGATGCGATCGAGCACTGATTGTGTTCAAGGGCTCTATGTTAGTCCCCTCAGCTGATTGTCGGAAATATACTATTATAAACCATGGGGTATTATGCTACTGACGTCACATTACACTGGGAGTACTTTCTTTATAAATAAGTGAAAATCCACGATACAGCATAATTGATACTTGTGCATGACTTTCTTGATATTCCATACAAATTCACAAAGTACTTGCTCATAAGTAAAAGATATTGGAGTGATGATTAGGTGGCATGCTAGTACATTCTCGATACATTCTTGTTTATGAAAAGGCCAATAACATGTTCTTATAACATTCTTGCTAGTTCATTCTTGCTCTCATTGCATCTTAACGATCGTCTTTGTTACTTTGGTTTAATCGCGTGATTGATCGCATTTGTATGATTTTACCTTATTTCTCTAGAATAAAAATGTTAATTACTTTAATCATGCCTTCATGTTGATGTGAAGATACCTACTGGGCAAGTGTGCTCATTACCTATTACCATTCTTTTTCAGGAAATGAAAGTGATTCGAATTCGGATTCGGGTTATAAAAGTAGCGGGTCCGAGAGCGAATGAAAGTCATATCAAGTTGAGAGTGAAGACGTAGGGAGTCTACATTGTTTAGATTGAGTCTATGTAATTTTTTTATTTTTGAGTCTGATAGATTGAAAGAAAGTGATTGTATTTGAATATTGATTATCAATGAAATAAGTTGGAGTTTTGATTAAAGTATTATGCAATTGCATTTATGTATGATTGTCTTGCGCTCTGATTATTCTTGCTTGCAAGAGGCTTACCATGCCGGCTGTTCACGTTTCTCAAGCGAGTCTTCCGCTATCATAAAGGCTCGGGGCGTGACAGTTAAGTTGGTATCAGAGCCTAAGTCTCAGGACTTAGGGAGAAGAGTCATGTCATAAGATAAGTCCAAGGTTTAAGGACCCCTACCTATGAACTACGGAATAAATTTTCACACCCATGTGAGAATTGGGTAGAACCCGGGATGAGATAGTTAATTAGTTTTAAGATTGATTTTCCTTCCAGTTTCACGAGATATAACAAGTTGTTATTTTCCCTTCAGGTGCCTTATTTTTACCATGGCTCATCGCTTAGATTGGAATTGATGTAACATAAAAATACGAGGTCCTGTGCTTGCCTCCTTTTATCTCAAAATATTACCCATCATTTTTTTAATCTCTTTTCTTTTTCTGAAAATTCATTACCCTCCCTTTCTTTTCAAAGTTTCGATACTCACTTCTTTCTATTTTCTATTTTTTTTTTATCTGGCACAAACTCCTTGTTTAACTATGGAATGGCCCACCGATAATTCTTGCCTTGCACATCTTGAAACTTGATCTCATCAGTTCGAACAACATATCCAGCATCCTCTTTTTACAATAGTGCTCGCCAAGCTTGGTCGCGGGAGAGCCTAGGCCATTGGCATGCTCGATGAGAGGAGCAGGATGCCGCTGGCAACGATCCGCTCTCCTTCGACGTGGCTGCAGGCGGCCGCGGGCATGCTCGTGATGCCGTCGTGCTTGGAGGGGTGCCGCCGTGCTCGGCTAGCTCGGAGGAGGGTTGTGGACGATGCTCGCCTCCGAGGTTGCAGTGCTGGCCCAGCTTGGAGAGGACGGTGCAATAGCAGCTAGCCAGTTGTTCCTCGTACCTGGACGAAGCCGTAGGGGAGGGGTTGTTAAGAGCAAGCACTATGCTCGGACCCCATGCTGGAATGGCCCACGTGCTCTGGGTGCAGTCGGGCGGCCCTCGTACTCGCCCGTCGGGAAACGCGAGGTGGAGCAGTGGCTACGTGTGTGCCTGCATGGGCAGTCCTCCTCAAGCTCTTTGGCCTCCAAGGTAGCAGGGAGTGATGGCTTGTGGCGATAGGAAGGGAATCGGCAGGGGGGTCTGCTCGGAGGGGAAGATGGGAGTGGTCTGTGGGGGATGAGACGGTGGTGCGAAGGTGCAGGGGGCAGCTGCTCAGGGGTGGGATAACAAAGGGGTTACGGTGCCCCTGTTACAAACAGAGGACCGGCCGCATGATTGGAGAGAGTAAGGGGGAGGGAGAAAGGGACTTGGGGGTGGGTTTACGTGAGTGGGGCTTGTGAGGAGACGCATGGGAGAGGGGGGGGGTTGCCACGATGGTTGTGTAGCAGAGAAAGGGAGGGGGAGGTGAGAAGAAGGGGGTTTGGATGGCCGCAAGGGGAGAGAGGGGAGGGAGACGGGGGCACCGACGGTGCCCCTATTCCAAACAGGGGGCCGCCGCGGGGTGGTTTGAGGCTGCGAGGGAGAGGGGGGAGAGAGGGCTAGTGAGAGAAAGAGAGTGAGAGACAAAGAAGGGGGGCTTGTTACCACGACGTGTCCATGGCCGTATGGGGGGGGGGGGAATATGCGGAGGGCTCCTCCTACTACCGAGTTGAGTGAGGGGTGGAGGAGGTGTGGGTGCCGTGTTCTCCGCGCTTGTGGGTGCCGCCACCTTGTTTAGAGAGGGAGGCCATGCTCGTGCTTGGACGCGGGGTTGCATGGCCAGATGCCATGCTCAACCGGGCGCTGCTGTGCTCGAGAAGGGAGGATGAGGCGCTCGCCCACGCTTGCTGGGGTGCTTCGGCCCTGAGTGTGCATACAGGGAAGGAGCAGAAACTGCCCGCTGAGAGGGCTCCGTGCGACGGCAGTGAGTGGCTTGCTTGCTTGTGGTCCACGGTGTGACGTGCTCGTGGCATCAGAATGCAGGGGCAGTCGCAACGGCAATGTTGGCAAGGTTTCATGGCGATGGAGTGTTGGGTTCAACGACGGGGAGGGTGCATGAGCTGTGTACGGGAAGGAGATGCAGGTGGTGGGAAGGCAGAAACTGACGGACAGCTGGGTGGCTGCAGGGAGGGGTCGGTGGTGATTTTGGGACAATGGGCTGCTTGCGTGTGGTGATAGGGGTGGGGGTGTGCGCATGGCCGGTGAAGTAGGCTGGGATCGTAGCAGAGGATGGGAGCGAAGGAGCGACCAGGAGCGTGGGCTTCTCACCCATGGGGAAGGGGGGGTTAGCAGTGGGAGGTGTGAGGAGAAGGATGGAGGGGAGAACGGTGGTGGACGGTGGATAGGGAAGGGCATCTCACCCTGGGCTTCTCACCCACAGGGTGGGGCATCGCACCCCATCTCCTTCTCGGAGAACACAAATAAGCCAGGCTTCACACCTTTCGAAAGATGGTTGGTTTCCAAAAATTCTAAACAACTTCATTGTCTTAAACAAAGATTACATGACCTTTTATAGGCTCCACAAAGAAGACCAAAAGATAACTCACCTAACACCTACTTCCTACCACTCATAACTTTCTTGGGAAGACACTCTCTTGGGAAGACTAAAAGACACAAAATAAAAAAAAAGACTCTTACATAATTTTTTGTGGACATAATTACTACAAACATAAAACATGACCCATTAAGCCCATACATGTGGCCCAATTAAAAAAAAACATCTATTTGATCATTTTGTTGAAGCCGCTTGTCAATCCCTTCAAATTCAACCGCGAACTTTGAATCTTGAATCGACGATTCCATCAGGAATGGTATGCAACAAACTGTTGCTGGCCTTACACAGGCATTACAAACCATGGCGCAAGCTGGCGCAGGAGCCAGGGCTGGTGATTTGCATCGCAACTTTTGGAGCTTAAACCCTCTGCGTTTCTATGGTTCTTCTAATCCGGACGAAGCGGAGAACTGGATAGATGAAATGAATCGTATCTTTGATGTTATCCAATGCACCGATCAAGAGAAGGTGCGTCTCGCAACCTTTCAACTCAACAAAGATGCCCGTACATGGTGGAAGTCGATTCCGACACCTCCGGCCGATGCACCTCATACATGGGATGGTTTTCTTACCCTCTTCCGTGCCAAGTACTTTTCTGAGCACGTAAAGGAACAAAAGGCTATGGAGTTTGCCGCTCTATGGCAAGGAATGATGACGGTTGCCGAATATGAACTGCAATTCTCAAGACTTGCACTTTACGCATCTTATCAGCACCGATTTATTGAAGGCCAATCGGTTCATGGACGGATTACGTCCCGGTTTCATTCAATAGCTCGGGACCCAAAACATCTGTACTTATGCGGAAATGGTTCAACGAGCGTATTTGTGTGAAAGGACCTTAGAGAAGGTCGAGAAATTAAAAGGGAAAGGAGAAGAGTCTAGCCGACGCTCAGATCAGTGTTATAAGAAAGATAAGTTCAGCATCACGGAGCCCTACAAAAGCCGTGATAGTAAGAGAAGATCCAGGAGTGGGAATAGTGGAAGTTCCCATAAGCAAAAGAAAGTCAAGGAAGAGCAAGTTGCTACAGCTTTCACATTTTGCGAAAAAATCGGCCATTCGGTTGAGGAGTGTTGGAAGCGCCTAGGCGCATGTTTACGTTGTGGAAGCAGGGAGCATCGCATGCCAGATTGCCCACTTATGAAAGACCAATCCTCAGGTGGAGGATGTAGGAGGTAGGCTCGCCTCAATGCCATCTTAGAAGAAGAGGAAGCGCCCAAGGATGGTGGGCTTATGGAAGGTATTCTTCAAATTTGTTCTCGTCCTGTATTTGTGATGTTTGACACTGGTGCCTCTCATTCTTTTATCTCCACTACTTTTGCAAAAGCATTATCAATTGCATCAATTCCCTTACCTTTAAATCACGCTATTACCACACCCTTAGGTTTTGGAACAAAGTTTACCAACTATTATCCTAATAGCGAAGTTATAGTAGAAGGTCATAATCTCCATGCAAACTTAGTATGCCTTGACATGAAAGGTTATGATGCCATTTTAGGGGTAGATTGGCTTGTAGATCATGATGCTTATATCAATTGCCGAAATAGGATTATATCCTTTCGAAAACCTGGTCTTCCAAGATTTTCCTTCCTTGGCATCAAATACAAGAAACATCCCACTATCATATCTACTCTTCACGCTTGCAAACTTATCTCGCAAGGATGTGAAGCTTTTCTTGCTTCTGTCATTATTACCGAATCCAAGGAGATTATCTTAGCGGACATTCTTATTGTAAATGAGTTGTTAGACGTGTTTCCATCCGAATTGCCCAGTTTATCGCCCGAGAGGGAAGTGAACTTCACTATTGAACTCATTCTAGGAGCAGCACCTGTTTCTATAGCCCCTTACAGGATGTCCCCGGCGGAACTTAAGGAACTGAAAAGGCAGTTGCAGGAACTACTGGATAAGGGTTTTATCAGACCTAGCACATCCCCTTGGGGTGCACTGGTTCTATTTGTCAAAAAGAAGGATGGTTCTCTCAGGCTATGCATCGATTATCGGTGACTAAATAAACTTACAATTAAAAACAAGTATCCATTGCCGCGTATTGATGAGCTCTTCGATCAGCTTTCGGGAGCAGAGTATTTCTCTAAGATTGACCTCAGATCAGGTTATCATCAGCTTAGAATTAAAGACGAAGACATTTATAAATCAACTTTTCGAAGTCGTTATGGCCACTATGAATTCGTGATAATGCCATTTGGGTTAACTAATGTCCCGGCAGCATTCATGCAACTTATGAACAGTGTCTTCCAGCCATATCTGGACCAGTTTATCGTCGTCTTCATTGATGATATCTTGATATATTCCCAGACAAAGGAGGAACGTGAAGAATATTTGAAAATAGCTTTGCAAACACTTAGAGAACATAAACTCTATGCTAAGTTAAACAAGTGCGAATTCTGGCTCAAGGAAGTTTCATTCCTAGGCCACATTATTTTAAAAGAAGGTATCACTGTAGATCCTTCTAAGGTAGAAGCTATCAAGAATTGGAGCCGGCCAACGACCATATCGGAAGTACGAAGTTTTCTTGGTATAGCTGGTTATTATAGAAGATTCATTAGGGATTTCTCAATGATTGCAGTTCTTTTAACTAGACTCACAAGAAAAGAAAATCCCTTTGTCTGGTCAGAGGAATGTGAAAAGAGTTTCCAAACTCTTAAAAATCATCTTACTACAGCTCCTATTCTAACACTATCGATGGAAGGTGGTGGATTCGAAATATATACGGATGCATCTGGCATTGGCTTAGGATGCGTTCTCACACAAAATGGTAAAGTAATATGTTATTCTCCAAGACAATTGAAGCGTCACGAGGAAAAGTATCATGTGCATGATTTAGAATTAGCAGCTGTCATTTTTGCCTTAAAAATTTGGCGTCATTATCTCTATGGAGAAAAGTTTACAGTCTACTCGGACCACAAAAGCTTGAAGTATTTATTTTTTCAAAAAGAGCTAAATATGAGGCAGAGGAGGTGGTTAGAATATCTCAAAGACTTTGATTTTACTATTTAATATCATCCTGGAAAGGCTAATGTTGTAGCTGATGCACTCAGTAGAAAACCAATGGGTATGCTATCAGGTCTCATGATTAGTATGACTAACCTTATTCCTCAATTTGCTCAGTTGAACTTAGATATTGACACGAAGGAAGAAGATTGTTTCATGGCTAATATCCGAGCTCAACCTACATTAATAGAGGATCTACTTAAGCTGCAAAATGATGATCCTATATTATTGGAGATCAAGGCCAATGTTGAACAAAGGCCATACTTTTCTATTAAGGATGGAAGATTGCTATTTAAAAACCGAGTATGTGTACTGGATCATGAGGATACGAAAGAATTGATTCTAGAAGAAGCACATAAATTCAGGTATACCATTCACCCAGGTAGTACAAAAATGTATCAGGATCTCAAAAGAAATTTCTGGTGGCCCAACATGAAGAGGGAAATAGCTGATTTCGTGTCTCACTGTCTCACTTGCCAACAAGTAAAGGCAGAGCATTTTAGACCCGCAGGTAAATTGCATCTCTTGAATATTCCCGAATGGAAGTGGGAGAGTATAAGGATGGATTTCATTTTGGGATTACCTAAGACAAGAGGTGGACACGATGGTATATGGGTAATCATAGACCGATTAACTAAATCTGCACATTTCATACCAATCAAAAGTCTATGGTCTGTGGATATCCTGGCAGCATTATACATAAGAGAAATTGTTAAATTACATGGTGTCCCAGTCACTATTGTATCTGATAGAGATCCTTGATTCACATCACAATTTTGGAAGGGTCTTCAACAGTCATTAGGGACTAGATTGAATTTCAGCACAACCTTTCATCCACAAATTGATGGTCAGACAAAAAGAATGAATCGGGTAGTAGAAGATATGCTCAGGGCTTGTGCTATTGATTTTGGAGGTACTTGGCATGATCACTTGCCTCTAGTAGAATTTGCATATAACAACAGTTATCAGGCCAGCATACAAATGGCACCTTTTGAAGCTCTATATGGAAAAAGGTGTCGATCACCAATATGTTAAAATGAAATAGGGGAAAGACAATTCCTAGGCCCCGGTATTATCAGAGATTCTACAGAGAAGATCAAGCTTATTCAAGAGAGAATAAAGATGGCACAAGATAGGCAGAAATCTTATACTGATAATTGAAGACGCGACTTGGAATTTCAAGTAGGAAACCATATGTATCTCAAGGTTTCTCCAGGCCATGGTATTCGAAGATTTGGCATTAAAGGAAATCTAACTCCAAGGTTCATTGGTCCATTTGAAATTCTCGAGAGGGTTGGTGAAGTGGCCTACAAACTGGCTTTACCTCCACAATTAGTAGGAGTTCATGACGTATTTCACGTCTCTATACTGAAGAAGTATGTATATGATCATGACCATATTATCACTTATGACAATCTGGAGATTCAAAAGGATATGACGTACGAGAAAACGTCAATAAAGATTCTGGAACGGGAAGTGCGTCAACTAAGGAATAAAGTTATTCCTATGGTCAAGATACAATTGAAGAAAACATGGCCATATGAAGCAACATGGGAAATCGAAGCAGCCATGCGGAAAAGATTTCCAGAATTATTCACCTGTAAGTACACACTCCATAATGCATGTATTGAATTTGGGGGCCAAATTCTTCTAAGTGGGGGAGGGTGTAGCGCCCCAGAAGTTATATAATAAATCCTGAGTTATTTATAGAATTTATTAGGAATTTATAAGGGCTAAATAAGATTAATAAAAAAATTATTTAATTTATAAGACATTATATGGCCTAATTGTGTTAAATAATTAACTTAGTTTAATTAAATAAGATCCAAAAGGTTTAAGGACCAAGCCCATTAGGTTTGGCCCATATTCTAGAAGGTTATTTAGCCTATTTACGTATTTTAACGATAAAAATTAATTTTTATGGATAATAATATGGATAATTAACAGAAGAGTTTGATTTATGTTGAATTCTGTGCACGTTGGATGTAGCAGTCTATCGTGCGACCGCCACAGTCATGTAACGCACCAGTCTTGATACATTACACTCTGTCAGTTCCGTGAATGGAAAAACGAGCAAAAAGATTAAAACTTTGGGATCCTATCTACAAGAGATCGACTTAGGAGAACTTATAACATTACTAAGAACTCTTAGGGATTAGGTTCTGGCAAATTAAGGACTCTAGAATCGATCTAATCTTCAAACCCTAGTCAAAACCCTATAAATAGGACCTAGTTCTGAACTGAGCGACCCTTACTTTTGGCTCGTGAAGAATCAAGGTAAGGAGTCATAATTTCGGGTAAGTTCTTTAGAAGATTTTGTTTAGTATACATTAGACTAATAGTTCTCCAAATTTCATGTTAGGAGATCAAGCAACGAAGGAGATTGAAGCTTCCAAAGTTACTGGTTCGACCATAATTACCCAGGAAACTGAACGCAAGACCACTGAAGATCAAGAGAATAGGACATCTAAACGAGGTAATTAAAGCTCAACCCTTTAGAACTTTTTGATCACTTTACTTTTATCTTCTTACCCTCAAAATTTCACATCTTTAGGACAAGAGGTTGGAGAAATAGAGCAGCAGGAAGTTGCTGGAAAACCGATTTAAAAGGAGAGCTAGGGCTCGATTTTCAGACTCAAATTAAAAACTTAAAGCCTAGTTAAGAGGTAGGTTATCTCATGATTGGCAAAAACATATTGTTAGGGATAAAAGCCCATTGTTTTTTGATTAATTTCATAGATCATAGATCATGAATTTCATGTTTTAGTAGGTCATGCATACATGAATACCCTTAACCCTAACTAAGTTGAAAAGGAACTCTCTTGTCAAATTCACTGAAAGTCTATGCATACTAGTAGCTTAGCCTCCATTCTATCATGTGGAAGTTTATATATGATTTCCAGACATGATGTAAGTTGAGACCTTAGATTTTTATATCTTTTCTGCCAGCAGACGATCTGACGTATCATGGTAAGACCGTCATAATGATATAACGGCCTTACGATAAGCCGTCACACCTTCTGTGGTGTTTGAAGTTCTATGTTGTCTCTGACGCACCATAGATGGAGCGTTACATTACTGTAACGGCCTCACGATAAACCGTCACAGTCACTGTGACGCACCCATTCTAGACCATCAGGGTAACTGTAGACAGAATGGGAAACTAGTTAAATTAAGTTATAAATAAGCCTAGTTATCTATGTTTTGACCTGATTTCATGTCTTTAAAATTATTTACTAATTCATGATAGAAATTACATAATTTAGGTATCTTAAGTTATTTTAAGTTATGTTAATTTCGTGTGCCAAAATTCTATAGTTTTGTTGCTAAATCATGATTTTCCAAAGATGTATTGACGGATTTTTATCATGGTTTCACATCGTTACACATTCTTTCTCTATCTATAGAGTCATTTTCTTTAAGTACATGGCGCATATTCCGGTATGTTGTCTATTAGTTTACACTTTGCACTATATGAACATTATTCTTGGACATGAGGACCTCTCTAATGGATATTTCTTCCAATGGACTAGAAAATCTTGTTTCAAGGCCTCCGTAATTCTCTGCGAGCCTGGGACTTCCACTAGGACGCCGAGTTGGTTGTACCATTAAAGCCCATTTAGTAGATTACACTATCGATGTTTCTGGTTCTGGCAATGTAACGGATCTATACTGGACCGTCAGGAGCATCTAACGGCCCAATATACGACCGTCACATTTCACTGTGTCTATTTTACTGTTTCTGGATTCAGACTAATGTAACGGCCTAACACTGGAGCGTCACGTTATGTAACGGCCCAGTACAAGACCGTCACAAAGCTTAAGTATGTTAACCCAAGGTTTGACCCAAGGGTTGATTTTCCAAGGTTCTAGATGGCTTAATAATGGTCTAGGACTTATCATATTGATCAAGAAACTTAATATAATGAATGAAAGTTATGAAATGGATTGTTATGCTGCCGATTTATTTCCATAAGCATAACCATGTTTAAGTCATTCTTGACTCTCGCATTCTTAAAATTGAAGCGTTCATTCATTGAATAGTGTTATTGTGAACTTATTACACTCTTGGCCATACTTTATTGTTACATGCGTGGAAATAGCTTGATTTATACTTGAAGATGCGATCGAGCACTGATTATGTTCAAGGGCTCTATGCTAGTCCCCTCGGCTGATTGCCGGAAACATACTATTATAAACCATGGGGTATGATGCTACTGGCGTCACATTTCGTTGGGAGTACTTTCTCTATAAATAAGTGAAAATCCACGATACAGCATGATTGATACTTGTACATGACTTTCTTGATATTCCATAGAAATTCACAAAGTACTTGCTCATAAGCAAAAGATACTGGACTGATGATTATGTGGCCTGCTAGTACATTCTCGATACATTCTTGTTCATGAAAAGGCCAATAATATGTTCCTATAACATTCTTGCTAGTTCATTCTTGCTCTCATTGCATCTTAACGATCATCTTTGTTACTTTGGTTTAATCGCGTGATTGATCGCATTTGCATGATTTTAACTTATTTCTCTAGAGCAAAAATGTTAATTACTTTAATCATGCCTTCATGTTGATGCGAAGATACCTACTGGGCAAGTGTGCTCATTACCTATTACCATTCTTTTTCAGGAAATGAAAGTGATTCGAATTCAGATTCGGGTTATACGTACAAGTAGCGGGTCCGAGAGCGAATGAAAGTCATATCAAGTTGAGAGTGAAGATGTAGGGAGTCTACATTGTTTAGATTGAGTCTATGTAATTTTTCTATTTTTGAGTCTGATAGATTGAAAGAAAGTGATTGTATTTGAATATTGATTATCAATGAAATAAGTTGGAGTTTTGATTAAAGTATTGTGTAATTGCATTTATGTGTGATTGTCTTGCGCTCTGATTATTCTTGATTATAAGAGGCTTACCATGCCAGATGTTCACATTTCTCAAGCGAGTCTTCCACTATCATAAAGGCTCGGGGCGTGACAATCAATCTCTAATGAACAAACCATGTCGGACAAGCTAATCCTTGATACAAGGTTGATTGAAGAAATAAGAATGGTAAAAGAACAAAACGATATGTTACTTGAAAAATTGTCCATTTATGAGAAGGGCAAGGGTATTGCCCATGACAGTTCTGAAAAATTGAATGAACTTTAAATGGAGATTTAAAATTACAAGGGGGTTAATGCTATGCTCAATGAGCAATTGGCTGTGTATGAGGAGGACCTCGCTGAAACGGAGCTGCATGTCTCCTCATTGGAGAATGAAATCAAAGATATAAATGACTCTCTATATAAGTGTATGCAGGATAAAGAAAGCATGAACAGACTCTTGGAAACAAGCGTAAGTCATCATGAGGGAGATTTGGGTTACAAACCCAAAAACCAACGATTCTTCAGAAGCAAGGCCTACATCACTTCTGTCAAGGGTAAGAATGAAGCCAGCACTTCTTACCACCTGCCAATATCGCATGCTGCTCAGAAAAATCAAAAATGCATTGGTAAGCAGAAAGAGAAGGCTCTCAAGCAAAAATAGAAACCTAAGTCTGCTAGTCTTGACATGCACAACAGGAAAAGCCATGAGGACTACCATGCCTCTCATAAAGTGAATGTTTATTACTTTCATTGTGGCATGCTTGGTCACACTGTACATGACTGTCTCACCTTGAAAAATGATGAACTAAGAGCAAGAAAGAATTCAAGAAATACTGTTGAAATCAACGGTAAAAGACAGGTCAACTCTGGCATAGGAAGTATGCAACAGAACTCTGCACTGAACCGCATGGGGAATCAGAAGAGTCGACACTTCCATTTAGACAGGTCGACACTCTTCATGGTCTTCAACAGAAATCACCTTCCTTGCTGCTACCACTGTTGAAAGATTGGACACACAGTCCAAGACTGCTGGCGACTGTGGTGCGGACACCAGAGCGATCGAGAAGCACGAACCGGCGAGCTGTCGGTACCGTACGCGAAGCACCACTCGAGCAACATCGGCTTCCATCTGGCTCGGAGACAGTCTGGAGACGCCCCTTGAGTCTTAGTATTTACCATATTTACTGGGATTTTTTTTGTGTGTAATGTGTGTTTAGTTGGCTTTATTCGGATTGTAATTCAGATTGTAAAAGGGGTTTATTTGTAATTTGGGACCACCTAGGTCTCGCGGCCCCCCATCCCTTCTCCCATTGATCCACCTCAGCTCTTGGGCCCATGTGGGATCAGTCAACCCTCCAAGGTGGGCTTCTAGAAGAGTTGGACCAAGGGGGGGGGACAAGAGATTAAAAAACTCCAAGAAGGAGGCATGACGGTCAAGGGGGCGCCCCCCATTTACCATATTATATTAGGATTTGTTGTTTTATTTTATTTGTTCCAAACCACATGTGAGAAATAAATTGAGGACTCCCTCTTTTACCCCCCACCAATCCTAGATCTAGGGATAGAACTAGTCTTTTTGTATTTTCTATAAGAACCTTATATTTTCATTTTGAGTAGAATTAATGCAAAGAAAATCAGAATTTTCTCCAAAGGAGCAAGGGCCACCCACTATCTCTCTTTTCTTTCCCACGTCTACAGCTGGGAAGGCTGTGAATCAGAGGTGTGAAGCCTCATCTATCTGGTGTGAAGATCGTCGTCGTCGCCGCCGCCGCCGCCATCGTGCCGCCGTCGCACCACCGCCATCGTCGTCGAAGTTCTGTCCACCAAGGATAGCCCCCTCTTCCCGGACTTTCTGGTCTCAACCACGAGCTCTGTTGGGTTCCAAACTTTCAGGGTGAGTTCTAGAGGTTCAACCCACATCCCAGAAAAACTGGTGGAAATTCTAGCTTTTATTTTCCATTTTTCCATTTTCGTGCTCCCCCTCCTTCCAGATCTACCAGTTCCCTATCCTGAGTCACAGCAACCCTGTGTCTCCCCATTTCGACCATCTTCCCCTTATTTTTTTGAATCTCCAATTTAATTGGAGGTTTTGTCCATCACCACCATCACCCACGAATTTTCTTGGGATTTCTGGAGTCCTCTACCTATTTTTAAAAATCATGGTCAGATCCCAAATTCAGTTCTATCTCTACTGTCCAGATCCGACCATCCGGTGCTAGAAAATACTTTTCCCAGTCAAAATCTGCACAAAATCTTTGACAAAAATTATCCCCATCTTTCTCTCTCTCCCCTCTACAACTTTTGTGAAGAGCTCAACATCTAATTCAGAGGTCTACATCGCGGTCAACGCTAGTTCTCAGTCAGATCTCAGTCTGCCTGACCAGATCTGAGACTGAGCACAGCCCTATTCAAAAATCTTCCATCAAAATTACGGCCCCGATGAAATTCTAGGAACAACATAGGGTCGAAGGATTTCGAGTCAGCGTTCCAACGGCACTATTTCGCATCGATCCGACGTCGGTACTGATCGCAGCAACAGATCTCGCCGGGTCGCGCGCGGTAAAATAGAAGCATCAGATCTGTGGGTAGTAATTGCAATACTTGGAGATCGGAGCCGATCGACCACCGCCCGATGTTCCAGTCCGGCCACCGTCTAGGGTATTGCCCCTCTAGGTGTCCCATCCACAACGGGACCCACCTCGCCAGGTCCGGAGGACTGAGCAGCACGTGAGCCCCGCGAACCCGCAGATTGCGAGGACTGAGCAGCATAAAAATGCGGGTTTCGGCACCGACAGAGCGACATCAAGATGCTGCCCATCAACCCAATTCCCGTTACTCCTGGGCCCCACATGTGACCTGTTACCTCCCTACATGGAGTGGGTCGAAACTTTGTACCGCTATAATTTTTGTTAACCGGGAGTACAGATTTAGCCGGGGTTGTCTTCCCCACGCCAGGAGCGTGGAGGTAACGGTCTTACTTCTTAGCGTTACATTTGCTAGTTTAGTATATGTTCATATGCCGATGTTTGAGTGCATTAGGAACCTAGCCCGGGAGTTCATGTCACCGTTGTGAGCGAGAGAGTGACCCGTCCCGTGGCTCGGTCCGAGCACGGAAGTGAGTCGACCACCCTTGACTCTGCCAATTTCTCAACCGCGCGGATCCACGCTTTCCCTCGATTGGGACGACGAGTGAGCTTCCATTTCCATTAGTGACGTATAGCCTATAGGAGCCCTTAGTGTCGGGCCAAAGTGTCTCCATTATTCGCATGTTGCTGGTCGCGTCTACATTTAGAGTCCGAGGTCTGCATCACTTAGAGTCGGTCCCCCTGTCCGTCCCGTATCAGTTTGGTATCAGAGCGAGTCGAGTCTAGGGTAGTCATGGCATAAGTCTTGCACGGTCTAAGTCGAGTCTAAGATCATCATTATTTTTCAAAAAAAAAGTGCTTTAAAATTGCATTTCATCCCGATAACCTGGTATATTAAAAGGTGTCGCCCGAACGTTAGGTTACGCCTATCGGGAAGGTCGCACACTCGCGTCGAGGAGATCTTCGGGTCGACCCTCCGCTACGTACCGGATATTGGCTAAGTCTAGGTGCATCATCTTTGCATTAGTCTGTGTCTCCTAGTCCGTGTGTCTTTGCATGCCCACCCGTCGAGGCACCCAATACTCGCCACCACCACCTATGGCGGATTCCCGAGCCCGTAGTTCCGATGAGCCCTCGACGGTCGAGATGTTCCGAGCCCTCATGGATCGTCTCGATACGCGTATGGATGGGCTTAGTACGCGTCTAGATGGCGTAGGAACGCATCTAGGAGGGAGAATGGAAGCCCTAGAGGATCGGGCTGAAGCATCGGACCAGTCCATCGATGGTCTTGTAGGGAAGATTGTTATCCTTGAGAGGGCCCCAGTGGCGGCGCAACCCGCGCCGACGAATGGCCAACAAGAGCCGGTTCAGCAACCTGTGGCTCTAGGGGCTCAAGGGGCAAATGATAGGAGGCAACAAGTGCCCGTGGTGGATGATTATGCATCCGATAATGAGCAAGGGGGTTATGGTCGTGATCGTCAAAACCAACGATGGAATCGTGATGATGACAACAACCGCGTTCTTAGGCGCGTGCGTGCGGACCCTCCCTTATTTGACGGGTCTCTGGACCCGAAGGTCTATTTAGATTGGGAGACCGGCATGGACCGGTACTTCGAGTGGTTTGAGATGACGGACCACCGAAGAGTTCGGTACGCGAAGATGAAGTTGCATGGGCAGGCCCAAACTTATTGGATAAATGTGGAGAGCCTAGTAATCCAGCGACATCAACCCCCGATCGGTACTTGGGATGACATGAAAATCAAGTTGAGGCAGAAATACCTTCCTGCCACATACCGCCAGCGTCTCATAGACAAATGGCAAAGTCTCACCAAAGGGAGCCGATTCGTGACTGAGTACACCGCCGAGTTTGATGAGTATTATTTGCGGTGTGGAGTTACGGAAGAGAGCACCATGACCATCTCGCACTTTCGAAGAGGTCTGCGGCCGAACTACCAATATGAATTTTTCAGTTGTAATGTGACCACTTTGGAATAGGCATATCAGGTTGCTCTCGAATTGGAGCAATTCGAGGCCGAGTTTGAGCCCACCCATCGGTTGGGCCCCTATCCCATTCGTAGTGTCGAGCCTCGTGGCTCTTCAGGCACGTATCCAAGGGCCCCCATGACTCGACCTCAGTAGCCCACTCATCCCTAGCCATTCACTCCTAGGCCTCACCCTCCACCTCTGAGGGATATCCCTCCTCGTCCCCAACCCACGGCACCCACGGCCCGTCCACCGACACCCGCACCCGTTGCTCATCCTTTGTTGCCTACACCTCCTATCTGTCGAAGGATAAGGGGAAATGACCTTTGATTGGGGAGCCTAGTGGATCACGGCAGCAGTGTTATCGCTGCAATGGGTTTGGCCATTTCGCCAACAAGTGTCCCACTCGCCAGTCTCTTGTGATTGGGGACAAACTGATGGGGACATCACCTCCCATGCCCACGTTCACAGCTCGTCTCCTCACCCCGGTTGCATCCGGCATGGTTTAGTCATTTAATTTTGAGTCCTATGTAATTTTATTTGAGTCATTTGATGTATTTTCCTTTTTATTTGAGTCATGTTCCTAGGTCTTGCATTTATTTTCCTAAGTTTGAGTGTCATTAGATTGTGTAATGTGCTATTGGGCCCAATTCTTCGGGCTTGGCCCATGAGCCCCCCCTACCCCTTCTGTTATTTGTTATTGAGTCTTTTGTAAGGGACTTATTGTAAAATGTGGGTTTCCTATATATAGGGCCCCATTTCCTTCATTTGGAGGTAATGAATCAATCAATGAAAAAATTACCATTTGAGAGTCCAAAGCTTAGTTTAGTGGAGTGATTCCAACATTTTTTGGGTGAGAAACCCTAGGGGAGAGATTCCCCACCCTTCCCTCTCTTAATCCCTCTTTTTCACTCCACTTTCTCTCTCCTCATCTCCCAATTTCGAATTTTCTTCTCTCTCCTCCCTTCCCAACCACCTCAACCCCCACCTACCATCATTAAAGCCCTCCACTTCCCCATGGCCTCCATTACTCCACCCCCCTAGTCCCAAGGAGATCCCTCACCATTCCAACACCACTTTCCCCATTCCAACACAATCAACTTCTTCCCCACACAACCCCACAACTTCCAATGCCATTTCAAATTTGAAATCCACCCTTCCCTCCACTCACTTGTGCCCCCCCTCACCTTCTCCTCTCACCCACCTTCCCAAATTCATAGCTCCTCCTCCCACCACCTGTTAGACCCCCTTCCAGACCCCATTCTTCCCTTCCCCCACCTTAGAACACCCCCTCCTAGACCCCCTCACAGCCTGGGCTTTCCCCACACTCATCCACCCCCATTTCCCCTCCCATATACCCCATTCCCCCCCATCATCATCAACCTACAGCTCTCAACTGAAGATCTACAGCAGACCAGCAACTTGCAGCGGCCACCACGACCTCCTCCGGACGAGTTTGAAGACCCAAGAGCCATCGTCGGAAGTGTCTGCCAGTCGCCTTCGCAACCGAAGTGGTTTCGTCTTCTTCTGATCTCCGAGTCGTCCAGGAGGTCCATTCTCCCACAGCTGCGCGGTTCTGCCTTGGCTGAGGACCTGAGCCGACTTAGAAGCTCTGCCACGACCAGCCCCTAAGGAATCAGTCCTCAAGTCCTTCTTCAAAGTTCTTCATCGGCCTATCTACTTTCAGAATCAAGAAGCAGAAGCCCATTCAGCATCCGGGAACAGAATTTACCAATTTTCTTCCACGATCGCGTGGCTCTGCCTTCCCCAGTCTGCATCGACACCGCCTCACTCTTCTGGCTCCACAAATCATCTCCGTTCTCTTCTGGCATCCCTGTTTCTTTTTCTGCAAAGAGGACTCACCCACGGTTCTAACGGCGCTGACGGCATCAAATTTGGAGTTCAGGAGCGGCCAGGACAGCCTCTGCATCCTACTGTTGGTGACCTACCCCTGCTAGTCCAAGAAACAGAGGCCCTGTTCAAATTTCTGCCCCGACCTGCAGCGACTCCAGAAGAAATTACAAACATTCTGAGGCATTCCCCTTCCTGTTACGAAGATTTCGCCACTGGTGTCGCCTTCAGTAAAATTCCTGAGCAAGATCTACAACAGCAACACCGACCCTCTGTCCTGGTTCGCAGACAGCAGGCAGATTCGGCGTCCACCCTTGTTCCTCGTTCTTTACTTTGGTTTCCCCACCCCGCTTGGCCGGCTGAAGGCCCCTCCCTGCGTGGAGGTAGTATTGATGTAATATCATTAACCCCCACCCCAAGTTCCCCCCTCCTGCGAGAGGTGTAGTGGTGTACTTTATTTGGGCAGGTCAAGCGACACCGTCGCGGCGTGTGGAGATCCACTCGCCTCCCCGCTCGCCCTCGTCTCCGACCGAGACCGGTTTCTTCAAACCGGTCTAGTAAGTGCTCAAACCTTCACTCCGCTTAGTGCTTGTCTTTCAATATTAGTTCTTAATTCCGCTGGTTATGCGAGTGAGAGCCCAATCCTCAAGCCCCATTGTCTTGAGTGATCACCGTGGGAAGAGTGCAACCGGTGCCTTTGGCACTTCGTCGGCCCCGTTGAATTGGGCTTCCAAATCCATTGAGAATCAAATCTTGGCATTGCTTGCCCTCTACCAGCAAGGGCCCAACCCCTCAACCTCACCTTGGCATTGCCAAGTTACCCCGGGCTTGGGTGAGCGACGATAGAGCGGTGGCCCAATTCGGCCCATTTGAATGCGATTGTGCTTGCTTGCATTAAGTCCGAGGTCGTTTCACATCAAGTGGTATCATAGCAAGTCATTGACTTGTCTCTACAAGTCAAGTCCTAGGGCATGCTTGTATTCTTATCCGAACCGTGCATTGTCAACCTATCATTGTTAACATTGAGTCTTGGGTCACATGGCCCCTCTCCCAATCATATCACATGCATGCTTACCTAATGGAGAGCCCGTAGAAATTGATTTCATTGACCTAGAATCTAAAAATTGGGTGTCCCCCGATATCATTACCTCTCTTTGTAGGACCGGACAAATTGTGCACAAGCGAGACCAAGTCTTTATTGAATTCCATAAATGGTTCGGGAAGACAAAGTATTTGGATGGGGCTTGGTGTCAAAAGGGAACATTGGCGGGTCCATGTATAATCCTAGGAAAGAAATGGTTAGATGAAAGGAATGCCGACATCGACCCAACACGTCGGACTTGCCTAGTGCATCCGCCACACCTTTCGGGAACCTTTAAATTCAACAACCTTATATTCTCCCACCCGCGGGAATCCCGCCCTTGTTCACCACCCCGGGTGCACCATACATCAAAGAACCTTCCCGCTCCATTAGCTTTGGAAGAAGTAGTCCACACCACAACCATAGGTCCCCATACCCAATTGGGCCCCATGACCAACTCTCCACCTAGGCCCATGGTAACCCTCACCACTACCTCTCCATCACCCCCAAAAGGGGACACTCCTCCCAAAACCAATCAACTCAAACCCCTTCAACCCACCCATCTTCCTCTCCCTACCCCAATCCTATCCCAACCTAAGCCTCCAATACTTCCACTCCCAAACCCCACACTACCAATCCCAAACCAAGTTTCCCTTTACCCTCCACCCCGGGAGCACCACACACCAACCCTCATCACCCCAAAAGACCCTCTCACCTCCTTGGTAGAAGAACTCATACCCAATTCAATAGTTGAGGACACTCCAAACCCACTCCCCACCTTGGAGGAAACCCAAGTCCAAGTTGAGAAAGAAACATCACACGATGGTCCTCACCTTACATCACCCTCTCTAGTTGGGACCAAGCTCATCTTAGGATAACCCATTGTTAGTTGGCTAAAGGAGAGCCCAATTAGAGAGATCCGGGCCAATGTTTTCCCTCCCATAGAACAAGACCTTCCCTTAGTGCCCTTCTTCTCTATCACACCACAATCCAAGCATCCTATCAAGTGGAGACCTTAGAGGACCTTCTCAAGGGCATAGCATGGCAATTAGAGATGACTAGCATGTTGACCCCTATGGTAGAACAACCTAGGAGCCTTAGCCTCCTACACCTATGCATAGGGTCTATCACCTCGGTTTGCACCATTGGTTGCTACACTAGCGACCTCCTTCTATTCCTACCTACACCCGATGAGCCCAACCTTCTCCTCGATTTAGAGCTTCTTATCTCGGGTAGAAAGTCAAGCCCTCCACTCATGGCTGACCCACTTGCCAAGAACATTGGCCCAACTATCATGGAGAAGGATGACTTAGCACCTTTTGAGGATCTTGAGGACATGGAGTTCCTCCCCCTAGGTAACCCATTTTATGATCAATACGATCCTTTCCAATGGGAGTTCAAAGGTTGTCCCACACCTATACACATGGAAGTCACCTTTGGGAAAAGCATGCATGTGTCTAGGCTTACCATACACCTTGGCATGAACACTATGTTGGGTCCATTCATTCATATCACCCACATGTCAAGAAGAAAGTATGAGTGGTCCACATTCGGATGTCATGGTCCTCCTTCATTCATCATGGATCTTAAGCATGTCAAAAGCATCTACGGATGTCCGGGTCCCCCCACATTCATCACCACTTTGCATGATAGGTTCACCTACGGGTGCCTCGGCCCACCTAGACCTACCAAAGTCTAGGTGACAACATTGCATGATAAGTCCACATATGGTTGTCCCGGCCCTCCAAAATCCATCAAAGTCTTCTTCGCATCAAAGCATGATTGGTCTACTTTTGGTTGCCCAGGTCCACCCATCACCCCTAGAATGTCAACATTCACAAAATTGCATGAAAGCCTTTGCAAGCACATAAGCAAAAAGAATGAGGCTTATAAGAGGCGGGCCGACTCTCATCGGCGTCACCAAGAATTCCATGAGGGCGACTTTGTGATGGTAAGGACGGAGAGGCTCTCCCCGGGAGCCAACTCTAAACTGAGGCCACGTGGGGCTGGTCCCTTCCAGGTCTTGAGACGCATTGGTGTAAATGCCTACGAGTTAGATCTCCCTGAGGAGTATGGAATAAGTCTCACATTCAATGTTGCCGACCTAGTGTCATATAACGGACCCACGGTGGTACCTAGTGAGGAGATTGAGCCTACGTCTTCCCTTGAGAGAGCACCCACCCGTGAGGAGAGACCACCAGCCAAGAGAGCCGAGCGTGAACAAATTGAACAAATATTGGATGAACAAGTCACTACCACTCGGAGCAAGGTATACGAGCGCTATCTCGGCAGGTGGATGGATCAGTCTCGTTCGGAAGACTTGAGGGCAGTACCACTTCTACACCCTCCAAAGAGGGAAGGACACTTACTCGACGGAGTCGAGTTCTCCGCACCCCGGGAGTATGATGGGGACATCACCTCCCATGCCCACGTTCACAGCTCATCTCCTCGCCCCGGTTGCATCCGGCATGGTTTAGTCATTTAATTTTGAGTCCTATGTAATTTTATTTGAGTCATCTGATGTATTTTCCTTTTTATTTGAGTCATGTTCCTAGGTCTTGCATTTATTTTCCTAAGTTTGAGTGTCATTAGATTGTGTAATGTGCTATTGGGCCCAATTCTTCGGGCTTGGCCCATGAGCCCCCCCTACCCCTTCGGTTATTTGTTATTGAGTCTTTTGTAAGGGACTTATTGTAAAATGTGGGTTTCCTATATATAGGGCCCCATTTCCTTCATTTGGAGGTAATGAATCAATCAATGAAAAAATTACCATTTGAGAGTCCAAAGCTTAGTTTAGTGGAGTGATTCCAACATTTTTTGGGTGAGAAACCCTAGGGGAGAGATTCCCCACCCTTCCCTCTCTTAATCCCTCTTTTTCACTCCACTTTCTCTCTCCTCATCTCCCAATTTCGAATTTTCTTCTCTCTCCTCCCTTCCCAACCACCTCAACCCCCACCTACCATCATTAAAGCCCTCCACTTCCCCATGGCCTTTATTACTCCACCCCCTAGTCCCAAGGAGATCCCTCACCATTCCAACACCACTTTCCCCATTCCAACACAATCAACCCCTTCCCCACACAACCCCACAACTTCCAATGCCATTTCAAATTTGAAATCCACCCTTCCCTCCACTCACTTGTGCCCCCCCTCACCTTCTCCTCTCACCCACCTTCCCAAATTCGTAGCTCCTCCTCCCACCACCTGTTAGACCCCCTTCCAGACCCCATTCTTCCCTTCCCCCACCTTAGAACACCCCCTCCTAGACCCCCTCACAGCCTGGGCTTTCCCCACACTCATCCACCCCCATTTCCCCTCCCATATACCCCATTCCCCCCCATCATCATCAACCTACAGCTCTCAACTGAAGATCTACAACAGACCAGCAACTTGCAGCAGCCACCACGACCTCCTCCGGACGAGTTTGAAGACCCAAGAGCCATCGTCGGAAGCGTCTACCAGTCGCCTTCGCAACCGAAGTGGTTTCGTCTTCTTCTGATCTCCGAGTCGTCCAGGAGGTCCATTCTCCCACAGCTGCGCGGTTCTGCCTTGGCTGAGGACCTGAGCCGACTTAGAAGCTCTGCCATGACCAGCCTCTAAGGAATCAGTCCTCAAGTCCTTCTTCAAAGTTCTTCATCGGCCTGTCTACTTTCAGAATCAAGAAGCAGAAGCCCATTCAGCATCCGGGAACAGAAGTTACCAATTTTCTTCCACGGTCGCGTGGCTCTACCTTCCCCAGTCTGCATCAACACCTCCTCACTCTTCTGGCTCCACAGATCGTCTCCGTTCTCTTCTGGCATCCCTGTTTCTTTTTCTGCAAAGAGGACTCACCCACGGTTCTAACGGCACTGACGGCATCAAATTTGGAGTTCAGGAGCGGCCAGGACATCCTCTGCATCCTACTGTTGGTGACCTGCCCCTGCTAGTCCAAGAAATAGAGGCCCTGTTCAAGTTTCTGCCCCAACCTGCAGCGACTCCAGAGAAATTACAAACATTCTGAGGCATTCCCCTTCCTGTTACGAAGATTTCGCCACTGGTGTCACCTTCAGTAAAATTCTTGAGCAAGATCTACAACAGTAACACCGACCCTCTGTCCTGGTTCGCAGACAGCAGGCAGATTCGGCGTCCACCCTTGTTCCTCGTTCTTTACTTTGGTTTCCCCACCCCGCTTGGCCGGCTGAAGGCCCCTCCCTGCGTGGAGGTAGTATTAATGTAATATCATTAACCCTCACCCCAAGTTCCCCCCTCCTGCGAGAGGTGTAGTGGTGTACTTTGTTTGGGCAGGTCAAGCGACACCGCCGCGGCGTGTGGAGATCCACTCGCCTCCCCGCTCGCCCTCGTCTCCGACCGGGACCGGTTTCTTCAAACCGGTCGAGTAAGTGCTCAAACCTTCACTCCACTTAGTGCTTGTCTTTCAATATTAGTTCTTAATTCCGCTGGTTATGCGAGTGAGAGCCCAATCCTCAAGCCCCGTTGTCTTGAGTGATCACCGTGGGAAGAGTGCAACCGGTGCCTTTGGCACTTCGTCGGCCCCGTTGAATTGGGCTTCCAAATCCATTGGGAATCAAATCTTGACATTGCTGGCCCTCTACCAGCAAGGGCCCAACCCCTCAACCTCACCTTGGCATTGCCAAGTTACCCCGGGCTTGGGTGAGCGACGATAGAGCGGTGGCCCAATTCGGCCCATTTGAATGCGATTGTGCTTGCTTGCATTAAGTCTGAGGTCGTTTCACATCACAAACAAGTCGGGGACGCCTCCTCTTCAGATCTTGTGTTTGTCAGCTATGAAGCAGGTCTGGAGCTAGCTGACGAGTTCTATGAGATTGAAGGTGATGGCCAGGATGCCCAGCATTTAGACGATACCCACTTGGGGGTCGTCAGGTGTATTCTCACCCAGCTATAGGCCAGTGATGACTGGCGTCGAACCACTATCTTTCATACATAATGTAGGCTAGGCGGGCAAGTGTGTAAAGTGATTATCGATAGTGGGAGTTGTATCAATGCAATCTCCACGGGCGCTATCTCATGTCTTGGTCTTACTCTCGTGGACCATCCTTTCCCCTATCGAGTATCATGGGTAGATTCCACCACCATTCCGATCAGGCTGCGGTGTTTTGTCCCACTGCAGTTCCATGCCTACCGTGACGAGATATGGTGTGATGTCCTCCCCATGGAGCTGGGCAGTATTATTCTTGCTAGGCTGTGGTTATTTGATCGGAATGTCACACTCCATGGCCGGTCAAACACCTGTACCTTCGACCGTGGTGGCCAGTGGATTACCCTCCATCCCTCTCAGCCCAAAAAGCCTTCGGTTCGGGGTCATACGGGTCCTAGTACTCTAGAGCCTTCCGTCCCGGGACCTAGTACCCCATCCCCAGCTAGGGCCATGACCGTTACATCAAGCACATGCGAACCCTCTTCTTGGAGGTTGATGATGATTAGCTCCCGAGAAATGGTGTGGGAGGCTAGTAGGGGCAGCCTTGTGTTTGCTATTACGGTCCGAGAGGTGGAGCCAAAGTTCGAGGGTGAACTCCCACCCGATGTCATTCCTATTCTGCAGGAGTTCGCTGATATTTTTCCCGAGGAGCTTCCCCAGGGACTCCCACCCATGTGGGATATTCAGCATGCTATTGACCTGATCCCGGGCTCCTCATTGCCTAATCTTCCTCACTATTGCATGAGTCCCACGGAACATGCCGAGCTAAAGCGGCAGGTCAATGAGTTGATGCAGAGAGGGTATGTTTGGGACAGCATGAGTCCGTGTGTTGTTCCCGCATTACTCACCCCAAAGAAGGATGGCACATGGAGAATGTGCGTTGATAGTCATGCCATCAACAAAATCACCGTGAAGTACAGGTTCCCTATTCCCCGCCTAGATGATATGCTAGACATGATGGCCGGTGCCACTATCTTCTCAAAGATCGATCTTAAGAGTAGCTACCACCAGGTGAGGATTAGACCAGGTGATGAGTGGAAGACCGCATTTAAGACCAAGGATGGTCTATATGAGTGGTTGGTTATGCCCTTTGGCTTGACCAATGCCCCTAGCACCTTCATGCGACTCATGATTCAAGTCCTTCGACCATTCATTGGAGTCTTTGTGGTTGTGTATTTTGATGATATCCTTATATATAGTCGCACTAAAGGGGACCACTTGGATCATCTACGACAGGTCTGTTTGCTTTTGAGGCGAGAGCAGTTGTTTGCAAACCCATAGAAATGTGCCTTCATGACACCTCAGCTTACCTTCTTGGGTTTTATTGTGTCTAGTACTAAGGTCTCCGCTGATCCGGAGAAGGTCCGGGCCATTGTTGAGTGGCCGGAACCCTGTACGGTCCATGATGTCTGCAGCTTCCATGGCCTCGCGACATTCTATCGTCGTTTCATCCGCAGATTTAGCTCCGTCACTACCCCGATCGTGGATTGTATTCGGAAGGGCACGTTTGTATGGATGAAGGCCGCCGCTGCTGCCTTCAACGACATCAAGGAGCGCATGACCCAGACACCGATCCTTCGATTGCTAGATTTCTCGAAGGTGTTTGAGATTTTTCGTGATGCGTCGGGTGTAGGGATTGGAGGAGTGTTAAGTCAGGAGGCCCACCCGGTCGCATACTTCAGTGTGAAGCTGAATGACATGAAACTATGATACTCCACTTATGATAAAGAATTTTATGCAGTTGTTCAGGCTATTAGGCATTGGAGGCACTATCTTTTACATCAGGAGTTTATCTTGTACTCCGATCATGAGGCTTTGAGGTTTCTCCATTCCCAAAAGAAGGTTAACGCGCATCACAATAGATGGGTTGAGTATCTTCAGCAGTATACATTTGTGTATAAACATAAGACTGGAGTGGAGAACAAGGTGGCTGATGCCTTGAGTCGGCGTGCATGTCGGCTGACTACCATGAGTGCCGAGGTCATAGGGTTAGAGAAGATGAGAGAGGCCTATGTTGACTGTCCTGACTTCGGTCAGATTTATACCACTCTCCAGAACGGACCCTCAAGAGACCTTGATGATTATGTGCTTCAGGAGTATTACCTCTTTCGAGGAGGCAGACTTTGTGTTCCCCGAACATCGGTTCGAGACTTCTTAGTATGGGAACTACATGCGGGAGGTCTAGCCGGCCACGTTGATCATAACAAGACTATAGAGGCTGTTGAGCACAGATTTTATTGGTCGAGCTTGAAGCGTGATGTTGCTCATATTGTGGCCCAGTGTCGTACATGTACTTCGGCCAAAATGAAGAAGCAAAGCTCGGGCCTTTATACACCTCTTCCCATGCCTGATGTCCCGTGGCATGATGTTAGCATGGATTTTGTTTTGTGATTGTCACGTACCTCTACGAAGCACGATTCGGTCTATGTGGTAGTTGACCGGTTCTCGAAGATGCCCTTTTTCATTCCCTGCTCGAAGACTTCGGATGCTTCGAGGGTAGCCCACCTTTTCCTTACTCATGTGGTGTGTAAGTTCGGGTTGCCTCGTACCATAGTGTCTGACCGTGATGTTATGTTCACCAGTTATTTTTGGAAGACACTGTGACATATGTTGGGTACGCACCTCAAGTTTTCGACTGCATATCATCCCCAGACAGATGGTCACACCTAGGTGGTCAATAGGAGTCTGGGTAATCTTTTGAGGTGTCTTGTTAGGGACCGTGTCGGTGATTGGGATCTCATATTACCACTGGCATAATTTACATATAATGATTCAGTTAATAGGTCTATAGGTATGAGTCCATTCGAGATTGTCACAGGTCGTAGGCCTAAGAAGCCAGTGGATCTTGTCCCCATGCCCATTCATGCACGAGTGTCGGAGTCTGACGAGTCATTTGCTAGGCATGTTAAGAGTCTGCATGACAACATCCGTCGTCACATTGAGACCGACAATGCATGGTATAAGGAGCTAGCCGATGCCCATAGACACTATAGTGAGTTCTAAGAGGGTGATTATGTCATGATCAGGGTAAGACCAGAACATTTTCCCTCTGGAACCATAAACAAATTGCAAGCTTGAGGAGCCGGTCCATTTAGAGTGTTGAAACAGGTTGGATCCAATACGTATGTTGTAGACCTGCCCGAGGAATATGGTATAAGTTCTACTTTTAATGTGTCGGATCTAGTTGCATATAGGGACCTAGCAGTGATCCCTAGTGAGCCTTTCGAGCCATCTCATCCCCTTGAGAGTGATCCCACACCTGAGTGTCCACCACCAGCCTCATTTCACGGCAGCGAGAGCATATAGATCATATACTGGATGAGCAGGTGACAGTTACCAGGAGTGGATCCTACCTGCGCTACCTAGTGTGTTGGAGAGGGTGACCCGCCACCGAGGATACTTAGATCACCCGTGGAGAGTTACAGAGGCTAGATCCGGACCTACTGGAGCGCTACCAGAGCGATGCTAACCCTTACTCGACAGGGTCGAGTTTTCCCCATCCGGGGAGAATTGGTGCGGACACCAGAGCGATCGAGAAGCAAGAACCGGTGAGCCGTCGGTACTGTACACGGAGCACCACTCGAGCTACATCGACTTCCATCTGGCTCGGAGATAGTCTGGAGACTCCCCCTTGAGTCTAGTATTTATCATATTTACTGGGATTTTATTTCTGTGTAATGTGTTTTTAGTTGGCTTTATTCGGATTGTAATTCGGATTGTAAAAGGGGTTTATTTATAATTTGGGACCACCTGGGTCCCACAGACCCCCCATCCCTTCTCCCATTGATCCACCTTAGCTCTTGGGCCCATGTGGGGTCAGTCAACCCTCCAAGGTGGGCTTCTAGAAGAGTTGGACCAAGGGGGGGATAAGAGATTAAAAAAGTCCAAGAAGGAGGCATGAAGGTCAAGGGGGCGCCCCCCATTTACCATTTTATATTAGGATTTGTAGTTTTATTTTATTTGTTACAAACCACATAGGAGAAATAAATTATGGACTCCCTCTTTTACCCCCCACCAATCCTAGATCTAGGGATAGAACTAGTCTTTTTGTATTTTCTATAAGAACCTTGTATTTTCATTTTGAGTAGACTTGATGCAAAGAAAATCTGAATTTTCTCCAAAGGAGCAAGGGCTGCCCCCTATCTCTCTCCTCTTTCTCCCTTCTGCAGCTAGGAAGGCTGTGAATAAGAGGTGTGAAGCCTCATCTATCTGGTGTGAAGATCTTCGTCGCCGCCGTCACCGCCATCGTGCCGCCATCGCACCACCGCCATCGTCGTCGAAGTTCTGTACACCTAGGATAGCCCCCTCTTCTCAGAATGTCTGCTCTCAACCACTAGCTCTGTTGGGTTCCAAACTTTCAGGGTGAGTTCTAGAGGTTCAACCCATGTCCCATAAAAATTGCTGAAATTCTAGCCTTTATTTTCCATTTTTCCATTTTCATGCTCACCCTCCTTTCAGATCTGCCAGTTCCCTATCCTGAGTCACATCAACCCTGTGTCTCCACATTTCGACCACCTTCCACTTATTTGTTTGAATCCTGAATTTAATTGGAGGTTCTGTCCATCACCACCATCACCCACGAATTGTCTTGGGATTTCTGGAGTCCTCTACCTATTTTTAAAAATCATGGTCAGATCCCAAATTCAGTTCTGTCTCTGCTATCCAGATCTGACCACCCAGTGCTAGAAAATACTTTTCCCTGTCTAAATCTCCACTAAATTTTTTAAAAAAATTATCCCCATCTTTCTCTCTCTCCCCTCTACAACTTTTGTGAAGTACTCAACATCTAATTCGGAGGTCTACATCACAGTCAACGCTGGTTCTCAGTCAAATCTCAGTCTGCCTGACCAGATACGAGACTGAGCACAGCCCTATTCAAAAATGTTCCATCAGAATTACGGCCCCGACAAAATTCCAGAAATCATAGAGGGTCGAAGGATTTCGAGTCAGCATTCCAACGACGCTGGTTTCGGGCCGATCCAACGTCGGTGCTGATCGCAGCAACAGATCTCGCCAGGTCGCGCGCGGTATAACTGAAGCATCAGATCCGTGGGTAGCAACTCCAATACTTGGAGATCGGAGCCGATCGACCACAGCCCGGTGTTCCAGTCCAGCCGCCGTCTAGGGGATTGCCCCTCCAAGTGTCCCATCCACAACGGGACCCACCCCTCAAGGTCTGGAGGACTAAGTAGCACGTGGGCCCCATGAACCCGCAGATCGCGCCGTCCGGGCAGCACGAAAATGGGGGTTTCGACACCGACGGAGAGACATCAAGATGCTGCCCGTCGACCCAATTCCTGTTACTCCTAGGCCCCACATGTGACCTGTTACCTCCCTGCGTGGAGTGGGTCGAAACTTTTTACTGCTATAATATTTGTTAACCGGGAGTACGGATTTGGCCGAGGTTGTCTTCCCCACGACAGGATCATGGAGGTAACGGTCTTACTTCTTGGCATTACATTTACTAGTTTAGTATATGGTCATATGCCGCTGTTTGAGTGCGTTAGGAACCTAGCCCGTGAGTTTATGTCACCGCTGTGAGCGAGAGAGTAACCCGTCCCGTGGCTCAGTCCGAGCACGGAAGTGAGTCGACCACCCTTGACTCTACCGGTTTCTCCACCGCGTGGATCCACGCTTTCCCTCACTTCGGACGACGAGTGAGCTTACATTTCTGTTAGCGACGTATAGCCCATAGGAACTCTTAGTGTCGGGTCAAAGTGTCTCCATTGTTCGTATGTTGCTGGTCGCGTCTACATTTAGAGTCTGAGGTCTGCATCTCTTAGAGTCGGTCTCCCTGTCCGTCCCGCATCAGACTGAGAGGTAGGAGCTACTCTCATAATCAACATAACATTATACATGCTCACTCGCAATGGAACAATGCACATGTGCATAAAAAAATGGTAAACACCCTGTGCGTTGCTTCTATTGTGGTGAATATGGACATACATCCAATTATTGTCCCTGGATGAGAGTGGGTGGCCAGAAGGCAGCAAAGAAAAGAAGATCAATTGTTAGAACTGCTGCTAACCAACAAGGACCGAAGCAAGCTTGGGTACCTAAAAATTTCAAATGATAATTTTGAATGTAGGGTGCCTTGGAGCTGAACAATGGATGGTCAAAAGAATAAATGCTCAAGGCACATGTATGTAAATAATTTTTATGTGTTCAACCTTTGCATGATAGGCTTGCATCATAGTCATTGCATATGGATGTGTTGTGGTTCTTGAGCATCAACTTGAAATTTCATGCCACATCATGCATTTCATGATCAAGGGACCCAACTCTGCATGACCTCCTGGTATATAAAATGTTAAGCTGGGAGAAGGATAAATCACTTCTATCTGGAAACCCACATCATGCGTAAGGTGGTCTAAAGACTTCAGTTCTCCGCCAGGTACCAAAGGTCAACCCATCATTAGAACAGTCTAGATGTTCATATGAATAATTCATCAAATTCCCTGCATTGATTCCATTGCATGTGATGCACTCAGTATTCAGACACTCTATGCACAGAGTCAGGGGGAGTTCTTGCATTTCATGGTTTAACAACTTGCATGTCTATTTAAAATGCATTTCAGAAAATCCATGATTACATCATATTGTGGTCTCATACATTCAATGTTAAAAAGGACCCAAAAATGTCATCATTTTTCATGCATCATGTGCTCACTTAAACATAGGTTGCATACTCCATGCACATGCTCAGGGGGAGTTTTATTCTTCTTGAAAATCCGTCAAAACTCTATCCTATAGTCAAACAGGTCGACCACACAACACTGACAGGTCGACCTCTCAGTTCAGCCTGGCTGAAAAATGCCTCCTACCTGAGCTCAGGTGTCGACACCATCTGGTGCAAGTGTCGACACTTCCTTGCATATGCTGTATATATCTCATTCATACCAATCTGAGCTCAATCCATAACCTTAGGGGGAGTGTTCATCATCTATTCTCACTTTCCACTCATACAACACTCACTTTTTATACCAAGCCACTGCACCATATTGCTAAAATCCTTTAGTGGTTCAACTTGAGATTCAAATGTCCTGAACTTCTCGAAGGATTCTCTATCTGTTATTAAGATTATTTATCAGAGTAAATCTTCAAGAAGAATCTTCTTTTATAGAGATTTGTGACTGCCTCGAATATGAATAATTTTGGTTTAACGTTAATGATTTCTTGTGTCTTGAATACTAAACGTCTTGAAAATATTTGTGTTCGGGCTTAATAGACTTAAACCAGATTCTCATGTTGTTGACTAGTTATGTCTTTTAAAATCTGAAAGTTTATTTTAAGTACAAAGGCTTTTATGATTGAGAAACTTCTGTCTAAGTATTGTTTTTAAACAATCTAATTTTGTGGGATTCCTAATGGTAAAAATTATCAGAGCAATGACTTTGGCTCACTGAGAAATATGTCTTCTCATAAATGAATTGAGATGAGACATGTCATGAAGTGCTCTTGTTAACTCTGCTATGTTATAAGGTATATCATGAAGCAGAGCAATGGTAAAGTTGCTGAGAA
Source organism: Amorphophallus konjac (assembly GCA_022559845.1). Lineage (NCBI taxonomy): Eukaryota > Viridiplantae > Streptophyta > Magnoliopsida > Alismatales > Araceae > Amorphophallus > Amorphophallus konjac. The sequence goes on along the minus strand of CM040127.1, from coordinate 121,311,707 downwards.
ACATGTCCCCTCATCAAGAATATATGGTACAATATGTCATGAGATGACAATGCTATCTCTGTTCTATTTGAAGCATGACAGTCAATCTTACCGATTACCTAGGGATACTTGCGTCTAAACAACGTGGGTCCTTACGGATATGAGGCATGCACTAAACTTAAATGTTCGTAAAAACTTCTCATGTACTCAATGAATATTATGGTTGAGATTGCAAAAGCTAAATGCACATCTATTGAAATTCTAAAATTATATTTAGTCTTCATGCTTGTTTAATTTCAATACTTTTTAAGAGTTTCTCTCAAAGGAGCCAATGGAATTGAATGAGTAAGAGATAAGAGGAGGTTAATCTGACTTTGATATGAATTTTTGGTTCATCTCTATCAAACTTGAATACAAATGTTTTCATGTGATTCTACTGAGTAGGCCAGGATTCATTAACATTAAACCAATCTAAGTGTAAGGGCTAGTTCATTCGTGTTCTATAACTAAAAATTCTAAAAATTCCATAACTCTGATGTATGAACTTGGTCTCAGGTTAAAGAACCTTCATCTTCTATAAAGATAAGATGTCTTTCTATATCCCTTGATCTTTGCCCTCTCTAGACAAATGGTATCAATGGTCTTTGATGACTTCTAACATTAGAAATCATTACATTCCTATCAATTAATGTCAGAGCATGCCATCCCTTCTTGAAATATCATATCTTGATGCTCCTTGGTGTTTGCTTTGCATGAAACATATTTGCATTAGTCATTGCTAGCATTGTTGCATGTGTATAACTTTGTAATCATCCCTTGGACATAACAAATGGAATCATCATCCATGGGCATCTGGCAGAAGTGCAAGCATCATTGGCATTATGGTTACAATTCAACTGGTTTCAATTTTTCATGTAATTTGATGGATTGCATTCTTCAACTTTGTACACACATATCTTGCATTCTGCATTCCCATGCATTGCATAGAAAACCCAAAAAGTCTGAAAAATAGAAAACCACTAAAAATCATGAAAAAATCTGAAATCAAAAATGTGCTCTTTGGTTGCTATATTGCATCATACTGTTGCAACCATGCCTGTAAAACCCTGGATCTTTATTGGGTCTTTCGGATCTTCTTCGGAGAGTTTCGGATCGCTTTTGTGGGTCTTGAGTTAAATTTTACGATCCAGTTGAGTTTTTCTCTCGTACAAGTTACGGAACCCTGTGGAGAGTTTATTTCTCAGTTCATCGACTTGATGACGTTACGGCAGCGATGTACTCGTTGAGAGGATCGTTTCAACTATTTTTTCTTATTTTTCTGAATTAGGGGATTTTTGGCACAAAAATTAGAATTTCAGAAATTAGGAAAATTTCCTAATTTCCTTTCTATTTATTCCACTTCACCCTCTCTCCTCCCTCATTTCTCACTTCTCTTTCTCTCTCTCGTTCTCTCTCCTCTCTGGGTCTCTAAGCACGGGGTTTACACCGTTGCGGAGCTGGCCGAGGTGAGGACGCGATGGAGTGATCGGGATGCGGAATGGGGCGACGGTTTGAGCGTGGCAAGGCGCGATCACTCGGTGGATTCCGAGATGGAGCGGTTCGTTGATTTGGCATTTTTGGCACGGTTTAGTCTCTTCGGGGCACGGTTTCTTCGGTGGAGGTAGGGAAATGGATCACCTACTTCACCTCTATGTTTCCCTACAGTTTTGCGTTGTTCGGTGAGCATACGAGTGGGTTTCCTTCAAGTTGAGGGAAAATAATGCTTTTGGGGTGTTCACAGGGTTCGCCGAAAAATGGTGACAGTTTTTAGATCAGTTGGTATCAATTGAACCCTTGGAATGTCAGCATTCCAGATCCGCTGATTTCGTGTTGATTGGTTGTCATTTGGGGCCGGTACGAGCCCGGGAACCCCGGTGACTCAATTAGGGTCAATTCGGTGGAATTGCCCATTTTAAGCCGTTTTTGTGTCGTTTTGACCCCTTCTAGAGTGTGGAAGGCCGGTATTATAATTATAGTTGTTTCCCCCTTCGATTGGAATCGAACGGGACGTGGAAATGGGCTTTAAGGCTCGGATCTGTCGGTTTTCCGTCGTGACCGGTCGACCCGACCGGATGGGCCGGTCGACCGGCAGTCGCCCGCGGGGGCAAGTTGGCCTGGCCGATGATCTGGTCGATCGGACCACCTGGGCCGGTCGACTGACCCTATCTGGTCGACTGACCCCAGGGTTCAGGTCGACCGGAACTTCAGTGTTTCGCTCATTTTGAGTCTTGGTCGGTCCGGTTGAGACCCAATGACCGACCTATGACCTCGCGAGTGTCCCGGACACCCTGTGGATTCCGTGTCCATGTTTCTGGGGTGTCGGGAGGTGTCATGTTACTTCGATTAGCATGCCCATAGGGATGTGTGTCTCAGGCTTTGTGTTACGCTTGATCGAGTCATCATGTATCGGTGTGAGTGCGGTGGGGTTCCCCCGCATGTGTGTGGCCTCCCTCGAGTTCCCGTTTGAGGGGATGGTCTCAACGGCTTGTGGTCTACCTTGGTATTCATGTTACTGTGGTTTTAGACCTTGTCAAGATTTAAGTCGGTTGGCCTTGGCGGCCAAACCTTCATGCGTTTCTCCGCTGTAGTGCGCCTTTCTTAGGCCGCTACATGTCGTTTATGTTAGGTCAGTATTTTAGGGCTGTTAGTGTGGCGGTTGTCTCTTGGACCGCCTAGTCCGTGTGGCGGGTCTATATTAGACCGCTTTGGTGGTTTGTTCGAATAGGTCGGTTCAGGGTTGACTGAGTTTAGCGGCCTAATCCTTGATCGCTACAGTCATCTAGCAGCACATTCTATGACTGCCAGTGTCTGTGCCTCTATGTATGTACACAGTGTCGCTTTCTAAAGTTTTGGTTTCCAATTGTCTTGGCTCGACCTTGTGGTTTATCTATCATCCCGTGGATGTCTCTTGATGTCCTATGAGAGCTATGACCACGATATAATGTAGCCAGGCATGCCTTGGTTTCTGTACTGCTGTAGAGTTGTTGTCAGGTTCGGTCAACCCGGTGAGACCCAATGGTTGACAAGTAACCTTGTGTGTGTCTCGACTATTCTGAATAGCTCAAGACAGTGGTTCTGGATGCCTTGAGGTACTATCCTACCTCGATCTATGTGTCTAGGTGTGCTTTGAGGGTCTTAGTGATCTCCCAGGTCTCCATGTGTCGTTTTATATGGATGTGTCATTTTTGTGACTTAGGATTAGACCGATTGGCGGCTTATTCTGCTTGGTACGATGATCTTGACTCCGAGTTGTGAGACTCAAGGATCGTTACGTGAGTAGGTCTAGTTGCCCTGTCGTGAGTCTATTGGTAGTCATTGTGCTACCCTGGTGCATCGTAGTACATGCGACAATGCTTCCTTGCCTGTCAGTACTACATCGCTTGTGTTTCAGAGTTTGTGTCTAGTGAGCCTCCACTAGTCGTAGCCTGGCGACACGTACAATGTGTTGACCAACCCGTGAGTGGTGACGTGGCAGTTCCTGAGATACGGTTTGTAGGCTAGTTTCCGTGGGCTCCCTTGACTTGCAGTAGCGTCCTGCTGGGGGAGAAAACTAGCTAGAGGCCTGGCTCAAGGCATTGAGCTTGTGTGTGCACACGTGATCAGGGGCGGTTGGACGAGCGCCGACGGGCGTGACCCTGACTAGTCACTCGCGATTGTGGTTCATGTTCTGGTTACAGTGTCTTAGTCTCTACCGTGTGCTTGGCAGCGTTAGGCGAGACACTTTAGGCACAGCATAAGACGTTAGTGGATGTAGCTGGCTATTCTTCTAGTGAGGAGGTGCTTCCGTCACGTGACATGTGACTCTCATGTTTTTCGCTTGTCGTGACCCTTCCGGGTTACCCTCTTCATGGCCTTACCCGAGGTCAGTCTTGTGTCATGTACACGATGTTCCAGTCGTGTATGTGGTCGTATCTAGAAGAGTTTGTACGACAATCGAGTCGTGTGTGCTTTAGGTCTATCTTGTTTGTCTAGGTCTTTACTAGGCTTTTGTCTGCTTTAGTAGGCCCTGAGTTTGTCGACGGATCGGTGATGCCTAACTTTGTGAGAATAAGGTTCGCCGTTCTGTTGCTGCTCGGAGTAGTGTGGGGAGCCGAAGTCCTTTCGGCAGCTGTGTTTTCATTCAGGTACAACTTCTTTTCCCTTTTCTTTTAGCTGCTCTACTCCTTCCGTTTTCATTTTTCTTTTACAGCATTCTAGTTGTAGTTTGGCTTTCCTGCTTTACTACTCATGCTATTTACCTACTGTTGTTTTAGTTGTTGTTCCGTGTTACTGCGTTATTTTTCAGTGGGGATTCGCGTGACCCCTACTGGGCTAGTGACATGAGGCTCACCCCTGCTTTTTAGGTGTGACGCTCTTCTTCCTTCACAGTTCCTAGTGTGGTGCGTTCGAAGTGGCCAGCGGTACCTGCGTCAGCCTTCCCCCGACCGTAGTGTACGCTATTAGACTATACTTGCCTTTAATTTCTTGGATTGGACTCTGGTATAATTATAAATTGAAACTATTAATTAAAAAGTAATTTTATTTTTGCTACTTTAGCAAACCGATCTAATGAAATTTAATTGCTTACTGTTATATCTACGACTTCAATGTACTACACGACATTCCTTTTTCCCTTCGGAGCTTTACAGCTATTGGGAGGCTTCATGGGTTCCAAGCGGTATCGGGTTTACTCAGTAGTCCTATCGGGTATATCCGGTATCTGGGATCTGGGTCGTCACAGTTGGTATCAGAGCGTTATTGTGTGAAGTACATGGGAATCCAAGATATACAGTATCCAGAGTCCTTAAAGTCCAGTACAATCTTCAGCTAGCTTAGGTTTGTGCGATTCTTGTCGTTTTGTTTTTCGCGTGTGGTCTTGTGCGTGCTGTATTAGCACTGTGCGAGATGGTTTTCGCTCTCATCAAAATGTGACGGGATGCTCCTTTTCATCATGGTGTTCGTCTCGATCGTGCTGTACTTGGCAGAGTTCGCCGGTAGGTGTGAATCTACAGTGCATTGTCCGAGATTTGTCCGCGGCTTGTTCAGGTGGCTGGTGACTTTTGGCGTTGGTGTGATGACCGTACATGTTCTTACATTGTTTTGATCATCCCAACTTGAGTATGTTCAGCTCCTGATGCGTTTCACTTTTGTTGAAATGGTCGATTAGATTCCTCGATTAAGAAGATGCTCGGGCGAGCCTATGATTTTCCTTCCGAGTAAGCTTTTGTTGGTCGAGCTTGATGCTTCTCATCCTGTTTGCTGGAGTCTTTTCGAGGTAAGCCTTAGAAGTGCTGTCTTGGTGAGACCTTTGTCCTGCGTCTACTTAAGTGTGGACAGTATTTGTTCTGAGCCTAATCTGCTCTTTGTTCTACGGTTGCTTGGCTTTGGACCTAATCCTTGTGTTAAGGGCTGTTGTGCACTGTGTTTGTCGTGCCGTGTCTAGCGGCCGATGTGTTGTGAAGGCTCATTTATTCTTTCAGGACGTAATGGTAAGCTGAGATTATATTTTCTTTTTGCTTTGTGCTGAAGCTCCTACTCTCCTTCATTTGCACTTAGGCGACGTGTGATCGATTGTTAGCAGGATCAGTACTTGTGGCGTAATACATTACGATTTTCATGAATTGCGATGGCACCGTGTGTGTGCTGAGATGTGGATACCGAGATATTTCTGATGCCTGTGTGCGTTGTTTGAGTGCGCAGCGGAAGCGTGTGGGCTGATAACCCATAGGTCGAGGATCATTACTGCAAGATTCTGACCGATCGTGAGAATTATTTTTCTCGATGTGACTTCGTCTGGGCTCCGTGTGCCTTGATGTGGTCTCTTGTCATGTCATTGCTGGAGTTATTCTGGTGTTGGCACTGGCATTTGTGAGTATTGGGGAATCTGTCGGCATTCGTGCTGATTGCGTACCCTCTGCTCCTCTCTATTCTTTTCTTGGGCATTGTGCTCTCGGATTGTGATCATGGTCCTTGAGATGCGTTTCCGGAGATCATTGTTGAAGAGGGGCAATCTCGCGCTACTCTTGAGCGGGGAGGAAGATGACCACATACCCTTGAAGTATAAACTGCAAGAAGGGAAACCAGTCAGAGGTGCCAAGGGATATATCCCTGGGAAAGACCCTCCGATGCTTAAGTCAGCACAGGTAGTAGAGCACTGGTGCGAAGAGAAGAGTTGGGAGGAAAATGGGAGCGCGAGATCCCTCTCCACCAAAAGGTGAAGTGGTTCCTGCTCAGGGTTGCTGGCTCTTGCCTTGGTTAGGCTTACCTTCTCATAGTAGGGCATGTTCTGTTTAAATAATGGCTTGTTGTGCCAATTGGTCCATGTGAGCAGAGGAGTTCCAGGGAGGGTTACGTCCTTCATGCGGGCTCCTTACGGCACGCCGACTCTTGGTCTCCCTTGTCCCCTTGAGCTTCCTGCCATTAAGGGATTCGCTAATCAATAAGCTTCCATCAGCGAGCCCGAGCAAGTGGCACTTGTTCAGGAGTGGTCTCCCAAGCGATAAGTGCTGGGTCGGGATAAGGAATAGGGGGCTCCAAGGGAGCTTTCCTGATCGACTGATGCTCGGACTTCCCAACCCGAAGGCCTCCTAGGAAGCGCTTGTACCTAGTGAATTTTTGGGCTTCATAATAAGTGGGCCCGGGGGCTGCCACTTTGAGGAGTTGAGCCTTGTTCGGTCCGGTTTAGACCTTGTTTGGCCTCTCCGTATGGGCGGTGAGATTTCCCCTCTCCACTTATCCCCCTCCTACTCCCGAGCCAAGTTTAGGCTCAGACGAATAGCAATTGGGCTGGACTGTTGGTGGCACTGATTGGGTAAAGATATCTCTCTGATAGGGGCCACGTGACACAGCTCACCTTGAAAATATGCCCGTTAGGATGAATAAGACAAGGCCCCTCCTCGGGAGATCGAACACCGCACCGCCTCCCATCAGGGTTTTTAGGCATTGCGGGCTTTGCGTCCCTTTATCTCTGGTTTTAGGGTTTTGCCTCTCTTCGTAGTTATATTTGAGGGAGGCTCCCGCGCTATGAGAGCAGTTTCGGAAGAGAGAAGAATCGTTGTAGCCGTCAGAGCTAGAAGGGCTTCCTGAGGCGGTGATTCGTAAGCCCCCTTTCTTCTCCGAAGTTCTCTGTCTCATGGCGGACCATCATCCTGTGGCTAAGGGGCGGTAGAGAGTGGTGAGGACACGCGCCGCCTTTCTCGACGGAGCACGCGGAGCACGCCGGCATCTCTTTGGCTCGGCGACTACGGCATGGTTTAGAGGACCTTCTTTTACATGATGGCCATACCAGGCCTTGGTTTAGTCCCTGCGTGGACATGTTTATTCTTTATTGTGGACCTTTGTAGGCCAATTGGGGCCAATTAGACCTTTATTGGGTGTGCTAGGCTCATTGGTTGGGCAATAGGACTAGTGGGCCACTTCTTGGTCCAACCTTTTGGCCCATTAGGGTTTTGGGCGCCCCCTCTCATCTCCTCCAAGAGGAGGAGGAGGCAGCCGCCCCCCTACCTTTTTTTTAGGAAGTAGATTGCGCACCCCCCTTTTTTTCCCTTCCCATTCGATCCCCTCCCCCCCTTTGGCCGCCCCCCTTTCCCCCCTTGCTAGGGTTGAAACCCTAGCATTCCCCCCCCCTCCATATATAAGGTCTTATGTACTTTCTTTAGGAATTAATGAATGAAATATTTTGATTGAGCAGCCATTTGCGCAGCCACCCCTTGGAGAGGGCGACCCTCTCTTCCTCCTCTGCTCCTGCGACGGGAGCAACCCCGGGGTGCGACTCCCCATCCCCTCGGTGCGACGCCGAGGTTCTTCCTCCCTTCTACTTCGTCTCCGGTTCGAGTTCGCGTGTTCCAGATTCGGCCCCGAGTTGCAGCGGCGTCCCCATCCGGTGTGGGTCGAATCCGAGCCCCTCCTTTTTTTGGTGGATACTTCTACGAGTCGGCAGCGCGTGGGCTTTGGTTTTGCCTCGATCCGAGGTCGGCACCACCCGTGGCGAGTTTTCTCGTGAGCTAGCGCAGGAGCCTCCCTCTCTGCGCGCCCAGATCCACCCTCCTTCTTGCGAAAATCCCACAGGACGGACAACTCCGAGTTTGGAGCTTATTTCTTCAGGGTTTGTACCTCTCGTCGTCCTCTTTCCAACGCCGCCAATCTCGTCTCGTTCCGACGTCCGAGCTGTTCGTGGCGTCCGTTCCCGTAAGGTCGCGCGGGTCTGCCCAGTCCACCCGGTGCCAGGACAACCGGCGATTTCCAAAGTTCACAGCGTCCAACCACGACCAGATCTGATCGAGCTCTTTGGTCCGGACCTGCTGCTCTGCGTCCCCGACGTCCTCCCACAAGCGGGGCCTCGTTCGCCTACCGGAACATCGAGTTACCATTTTCCCCGCTCGACAGTGCAGTTCTGGGAGCAGATTCCTTGTCCCCACTTGCAGGTGCGGCCACGGCTTCCACAGATGGAATCTGAGCACGCCTTTTGGCCGAGGCTTCCTCCTGCGACCTAACTACGCGCCCTCGCTGACGGCGCCCCAATTGGACTCCGGATCCATTCGTGGGAACGTTTACCACCGAGTCGCGCGTTGCTGCGATTCTGCCGATCGTCATCCGAACCCTCCTCATGGCCAACCCTTCACCGAGTGCCGCCCGTCAGCCCGTGTATCGGCCGCCCCGAATGGAATTGTTGTAGCCTGTTATCTCCCTGCGAGGAGTGGGCACCATTGCTGGCTTGTACCTATTCTTTCATTGTGTGTATCGGGGTTGTCGGTCTCGGCCGGGGTTCCTTCCCCACGCCTAGGCGTGGAGGTACGTGCGACGCTCCCCCCCTTGGCATTTTGCTTTACTAGTATGTGATCTTATATGCCGCGTGAGAGTGTAGGGATCCTAGCTAGCATTCAACACCGCGAGATCGTGAGTGAGAGTATCCCATTCCGTGGCCCTAGTCGAGCACCGAGCTCGGACTAGACTCCTATAGTTGCGCGTCGGCTCCTTTGCCGCTTTGATCCACTCGCTTCCCTCATAGGGACGACCGTGGACTTGGGTTTCTTGTTGAGAGACGCCTCTCTTCGGAGGAATAGTACGGAGGTCGATCACTCGGCTTGCCTTGTCACGTGTGAGTGCTGGCCGCACTTGGTCTTCATCATAGGTTTAGTCCATTTGTCAGTTCCGTCCCGCATCAAATTTGGTATCAGAGCTTAGGGAACCAGTTTGTTCTAGCAAATTGGGGTCTTAGGTCATTTGAGTCTTTAGGTTGTCTAGGGTGCAAATTAGAGCATTAGATCTGTCTAAGTTGCATGTAAGTCATTAGGTCTGTTTTAGGTGCATTTGAGTCCGTATTCTTCCCCAGTTTCCTTCACCATTTTGAGTTGTGTCTAGTCCCATCCCTTAGTTGTCCTACATGTCCCTTCCATTGTCCTAGGGCGTGCATGTGTATTTAGAGTCCTCAGGTGCTTCATCATGGCTACTCCTTACATCCTCCACAAGGGTCCGACCGACCCTCTATTCCTGGACATCATTGTAGATGGGGACCTTCGCTTTGATGGATCGAGCCCTAGAGCCTATCTAAAGTGGGAGGCTACCATGGGAAAATACTTTGAGAAGAATTGGATATATGGTTCCGAGAGAGTCAACATTGCCAGGGGTCAACTTTCACCTCAAGCTAGGGAAGTGTGGGATCACATAGTAGGTCTTAGGGCAGGTTGGAGGCAAGAGCCCATACACTCATGGGAGGAGATGAAGGTAGAATTTAGGAGGATCTACTCTCCCCAACGCTTCGCCTCCTACTCAGAGACCCATAGCCTGAGGAGCACTACCACTCCTCCTATCTCCCTCGATCAGTCTAAGGCCACTCTAAGGGCTCAACCTCCGCAACGCCCATCACCTCTTACCCCCAACCGAGCACATCATAGTTGGAGGAGCAAGGTGCCACCTGTCTGTGAGTCTAAGCCCGAGACTAAATCTCATGATTACCAGCAAGTCTCCCCGAATGCCCCTAACTTGAGAGATCTCCCCTTCGCAGAACTCCTGCAACTCGTTAGGGAGAAACTAGAAAGGATGGGCACTCCTATGGGATCATCGATTTCCCCTAGCCCACAGTCCGCTCCGCCTCCGTGCTCATGCCTGCCACCACCCCAGCGATCCACTCCGCCTTTTGTTCCAGTGATTTACGAGGCTGAACAAGAATTGATTGAGGAGTATCTAACGGGGGTCGAGGAGTTAGGGAGTGACCCCATGGAGCACCCAGTCGTGCCTGAACCTTTGGAAGTTAAGGCCGACACTCTCGGCCTGAGACCCTCGACTGAGAGCCAGGGGCCCCTCCACATCATAGAGGACTCAGTTTCCACTCCCGAGAGAGAGGCTTCACCCTTAGACCCTCATATAGAGACATTCTTACCTTCCGAGGGTGAACTGGTCATTGGTGAGTCTTTAGCTAGCTGGCTAAGGGAGGGTCCACTTCTAGATGTCTCCATTCCTTGCTATACACCCATGGGACCAGCCCTCCCAATAATACCCCTTAACTCCTTTCACACCACTTTTCGGTCCTTCTGCTTTCTTGAAAATGTGAAGGACTTCCTTAGGAGTTTAGATTATCAATGGGAGTTGACTTATATGTTGACCTTAGGGTCTGACCAACCCTATAGTCATAGCTTTACACTCCCTGCTTTGGGGTCTATTACCTAGGTCTACACCATAGGACATATCACATCCGAGGTCCTTTTATTATTTCCCATACCCGTGGAGGTTGATTTTGTCCCCGCTTATGGTTTCACGGTCCCGAGGGAGGAACCTTGCCTTCCTTGCCTTCCTCATGAGCCTCTTGCCCCATACATGAGAGTGCCTGAAGGTGATTATCTGCACTTGGGCGAATGTCGCACATGGGCAAGTATAGTGAAGGGACCTGTCGGGAGGGGTCATCATTTCTTTGACCCTTTCGATCCCCTCCCTAGTGAGCCTCTCGACCCATATTCTTTTCCCCACCTTGTCGAGGAGGTCCACTATCATACACCACCTAGGCCTTCTAGTCAACACCTCACCTTACCGGCATCCAGATGCCCGAGCTTAGGAGGCCAGGGACACATGTCTCTTCCCCATGTTTCTTCATGTCCACCATCATATAGGGGTTTGTCTCATATAGGGAATGTCATGAGTGAGTTTGGGCAATTTAGTCCCCATGAGTCTACCACATTCCGTAGGACACCCATGCATGATAGATACAACTTTGGTTGTCCTGGTCCTCCCCGTGTTGTCCAGTCATGTAGGCGTCATAGACATGCTGGGTCTATGTTTGGATGCCCTGGGCCACCCATGCATTCATATCGGTATGAGTCCACGCCACTAGTTTGGAGTCTACATCATCATCACCCCCTCGAGGCCAGCAACGCACGTTATAAGGATCTAGCTGATGCGCATCGACGCACCCGTGAGTTCCAAGTGGGAGAGTACGTCATGATCAGGGTTAGACCTGAACGGTTCCCTTCGGGGGCCGTGAAGAAACTCCAGGACCGCGGTGCAGGACCCTTCCGAGTTCTGAAGCGAATAGGGTCGAATGCGTATGAGATTGAGCTGCCAGACGACTATGGGATCAGTTCGACGTTCAATGTCTCTGATCTGGTGGCATATCGGGATCCCGCGGTGATTCCCAGTGAGCTTTTTGGGCCTACCCCTCCTGTTGAGAGCATTACACCTTCTGAGCGTCCACCTCCTCCAGCCCCATTACAGACACGCGAGCATATAGATTGCATACTGGATGAGCAGGTGACCACGACCAGGAGCGGAGCCTACCAGCGCTTCCTAGTGCGCTGGAGAGGGCGCCCTGCGACAGACGACACCTGGATCACACGTGGAGAGCTGGAGCTAATCGACCCGGACCTGCTGGAGCGTTATTGGAGCGATCGTGACTCTTACTCGACGGGGTCGAGTTCTTCCCACCCGGGGAGAATTGGTGAGGACACACGCCGCCTTTCTCGACGGAGCACGCGGAGCACGCCGGCATCTCTTTGGCTCGGCGACTACGGCATGGTTTAGAGGACCTTCTTTTACATGATGGCCATACCAGGCCTTGGTTTAGTCCCTGCGTGGACATGTTTATTCTTTATTGTGGACCTTTGTAGGCCAATTGGGGCCAATTAGACCTTTATTGGGTGTGCTAGGCTCATTGGTTGGGCAATAGGACTAGTGGGCCACTTCTTGGTCCAACCTTTTGGCCCATTAGGGTTTTGGGCGCCCCCTCTCATCTCCTCCAAGAGGAGGAGGAGGCAGCCGCCCCCCTACCTTTTTTTTAGGAAGTAGATTGCGCACCCCCCTTTTTTTCCCTTCCCATTCGATCCCCTCCCCCCCTTTGGCCGCCCCCCTTTCCCCCCTTGCTAGGGTTGAAACCCTAGCATTCCCCCCCCTCCATATATAAGGTCTTATGTACTTTCTTTAGGAATTAATGAATGAAATATTTTGATTGAGCAGCCATTTGCGCAGCCACCCCTTGGAGAGGGCGACCCTCTCTTCCTCCTCTGCTCCTGCGACGGGAGCAACCCCGGGGTGCGACTCCCCATCCCCTCGGTGCGACGCCGAGGTTCTTCCTCCCTTCTACTTCGTCTCCGGTTCGAGTTCGCGTGTTCCAGATTCGGCCCCGAGTTGCAGCGGCGTCCCCATCCGGTGTGGGTCGAATCCGAGCCCCTCCTTTTTTTGGTGGATACTTCTACGAGTCGGCAGCGCGTGGGCTTTGGTTTCGCCTCGATCCGAGGTCGGCACCACCCGTGGCGAGTTTTCTCGTGAGCTAGCGCAGGAGCCTCCCTCTCTGCGCGCCCAGATCCACCCTCCTTCTTGCGAAAATCCCACAGGACGGACAACTCCGAGTTTGGAGCTTATTTCTTCAGGGTTTGTACCTCTCGTCGTCCTCTTTCCAACGACGCCAATCTCGTCTCGTTCCGACGTCCGAGCTGTTCGTGGCGTCCGTTCCCGTAAGGTCGCGCGGGTCTGCCCAGTCCACCCGGTGCCAGGACAACCGGCGATTTCCAAAGTTCACAGCGTCCAACCACGACCAGATCTGATCGAGCTCTTTGGTCCGGACCTGCTGCTCTGCGTCCCTGACGTCCTCCCACAAGCGGGGCCTCGTTCGCCTACCGGAACAGCGAGTTACCATTTTCCCCGCTCGACAGTGCAGTTCTGGGAGCAGATTCCTTGTCCCCACTTGCAGGTGCGGCCACGGCTTCCACGGATGGAATCTGAGCACGCCTTTTGGCCGAGGCTTCCTCCTGCGACCTAACTACGCGCCCTCGCTGACGGCGCCCCAATTGGACTCCGGATCCATTCGTGGGAACGTTTACCACCGAGTCGCGCGTTGCTGCGATTCTGCCGATCGTCATCCGAACCCTCCTCATGGCCAACCCTTCACCGAGTGCCGCCCGTCAGCCCGTGTATCGGCCGCCCCGAATGGAATTGTTGTAGCCTGTTATCTCCCTGTGAGGAGTGGGCACCATTGCTGGCTTGTACCTATTCTTTCATTGTGTGTATCGGGGTTGTCGGTCTCGGCCGGGGTTCCTTCCCCACGCCTAGGCGTGGAGGTACGTGCGACGCTCCCCCCCTTGGCATTTTGCTTTACTAGTATGTGATCTTATATGCCGCGTGAGAGTGTAGGGATCCTAGCTAGCATTCAACACCGCGAGATCGTGAGTGAGAGTATCCCATTCCGTGGCCCTAGTCGAGCACCGAGCTCGGACTAGACTCCTATAGTTGCGCGTCGGCTCCTTTGCCGCTTTGATCCACTCGCTTCCCTCATAGGGACGACCGTGGACTTGGGTTTCTTGTTGAGAGACGCCTCTCTTCGGAGGAATAGTACGGAGGTCGATCACTCGGCTTGCCTTGTCACATGTGAGTGCTGGCCGCACTTGGTCTTCATCATAGGTTTAGTCCATTTGTCAGTTCCGTCCCGCATCAGAGAGAACGGGCTCCAAGGGTCTTCTTGACACCGCCGGAGCCGCTCTGCAATGAGCTGGGGGACTGGAGAGTCGTTACGGGCTACCTTTGCGATTCCAGTTCCTGGCATCAGAGCCACATGAGTCTAGCATGTCCACTCGTTATGGCCTCTTTTGCTCCTTTCTTCTGGCCTGGAAATGTGGCTTTCGTCTGCCGCTTCATCTCTTTATCGTCGAGTTGCTTCAGTTCTACCGGCTGGCTCCTGTCCAGTTGGTCTCCAACTCTTATACCTTCATTTTCTCCTTTATTTTCCTTTGCGGCCAGTGTGGGGTGCGCGCCACGCTGGATCTTTTCCATTACTTATTTGAGTTGAAGGAGCATCCTTATTCGGGGAGAGGCTTCTTCTATATTCAAGCGAAGTGGGGGAGAAGCAGCGTGTCCCTCTCTGCGAAGGACTCTTCTCACAAAGGGTGGACGACCCAATATTTCTGGGTGGGCCCATGGCAGTCGGTGTAGTCTGGAATTTCTCGATGGCGCCCAATTTTCATCCAAACATTCCTTCGAGGCAGACCGTGTTTTCTCCGGAGGTGGGAGGTGAGGCCGCCGTTGTGTAGCAGAATCGCCAAGAGACTACTGATTTGGTGACTTCTTCCAACATTGAGGGCTACCTCGCTCGAGTGCTGTCGCCGACAGGTAAGGAGTTCGGGAGCTTGGTCCTCCTTCTTATGGAGTGAGAATCTTCCTTCTCTTAATCAACTTTTCTGTGGTTCAAGCACGAGGTGAGCGGTTGAGGGGGAGGCACCGTCGGCCGAATTGGAGATCATCGATTTGGATGAGGCGCCGGCTCCTAACGATCTTCAAGCTTCAGAGGGCTCGTCCAGCGCCCAGGATAAGGGCAAACGGGTGGCCTGGGATGACGTTTTCGAGCGCCGGGGGTTCAAGCGTAAGGATCCCGTGGCCAAGTTGTTGCGATCTTCAATGCAGGCTCAGTCTGTCGAGAAGAAACGGGCGAGGAAGGAGGAGGTCGTTTGTCCATCCGGAGGAGATTCCCTGTCGGCTCTCCCCTCTACTGAACAAGAGGGGGCCGATGAAGGAGGGATCACTGCTGATGCTGAGGCGCCGAGCATCGCGGAGGGGCCGCCAAACGAGGGGGTCTGGTTTGAGCCGGTCGAGGCTGGAGGGTCGCAGGAGGAGGCGACTCGATCTCAGTCGACCGAAGCTGGGGAGGTATGCGGTGGGGCCGCCCATGCCGAGCCAACCGGCGGGGCCCCCGGGACGGGATTGCCTGAGGGAGATGCCCTGATCCCGGCCGCTCCAGTGAGAGATTCCCCTCCCTCTACAAGCACCTTCAGTGTCCGGGCTCCACTATACTGGGCGTGCCATTCCTTACCTTCTCGAGACTTGCGGGAAAAAGTCCGGAAGGGTCCCCCCTCTTCGCTGTTTGAGCAGATTATGGAGGGAGGGCTGATTTTGGTCCTGCTGGGGGCTCAAGCTGTGGACGCGTACGCTCGAGTGGAGTCCGAGAGGGAGACTCTCTCGTGGACCCGCGATGCGCTTGATCGGAAGGTCTAGCGTCTGACTCTCCATCTTGGGGACCTTCATCGGGAGATGGCCCCACTCCGAGCGCTGGCGCAGTTGAATCAAGTGGAGGCTCGGTCGTTGGCGGAGCAGCTTGCCTAGGCTCGTCGCATGGTCGACCAGAAGAGTGAGCTATTGGAGTCGGAGCGCAGAAACCAGGTCGAGCGCGATGAGCAATGGAGGGCCGAGCGAGAGGGGCTAAAGGACCGAGTTCGGGCGATCGAGGGTTCGCAGACCGAGGCCGAGCAAAGGCTATCCGAGGCTGAGAGAAGGGTGTCCGAGTCCGAGCAGCGGCTAGCCAAGCTTGAGAGGAAGGCGGAGCTAGCTGGGAAGGAAGCGCTTGAGCAACATAAGTGCTCAAAGGCTTACCAGGTAGCTTTATAGCAGGTGGCCTTTCCTTATTACGAGTCAGGCTTTCGACGGGGACTTCGGATGGGCTTCTCCCAAGGCTACGATCGGGCCGTCCTAGAGGCAGAGGTCAAGTCGTCTACGCTCATTTTTCCATCCGGTCAGCGATATGGCTCGGATTGGGGCTCCACTGACTCTTCCCACTACACGTCGAGTGAAGAGGTGAGTTCGGCCCCGTCTGAGCGACTGCCAATTCCAGTATCCTCGGGAGGGCACGCGGCCGAGACAGTTCCCACATAGGTGGGGTCAGTGTCTGGGCCGGCCGTCACCGAGAACACTGGGGGCAGATCGCCTGGTGCTGAAGAAGCCTTATCTGCCGAGCTTGGAGATGGGCCCGAGGCTTAATGTAATAGCTCTTTTTCTTTTTTTCTTTCTCTTTCATATGTAGCCGAGTAAGACTTTTTCGGAAACTATAATAGCGGCAGTATTGAATGTTAAATTGACTGTTTCTTATCGCTTTTGGTGTGATTTGACTACCGTATCCGCAGTCGTTTGAAGGAGGCACCAATTTTCTACAGATCTTGAGCGCGTCGATCTATCAAATAACTAACATGGCACTGGCACCTTTCCATTTTTCCATACTGCCCTTAATGACTTGCCGCTTCACGCGTCCCGCTGGGGGAATATCAGGAAATGAGGTAACTAACCCAGGGAAAGCCTTGGTAGCGTGTTTTGTAAGGGGAGAGTCATTTAAGGCTATCAGCTCCCCCTTCAGCCTATAAAAGGTCCGAGGGGCGTCTCCTTTTCCTTTCATCGCTTAAGGCCGTTCCTGGCAGTTTTTCCCTTTCGTGAAGCGTTGTGCTATTAGTCTTGGCGAGGCATGGAAGGTGCTTCAGAAGATGATGATGCAGATGCCAGTGGGAGTGAAGCTCCTGTTGCTTCAGTCTGGAAGAGGGTTCGTCAGTCGGAGGCCACTCTGGAAGAGGGCTCGTCATGTCGGAGCATGTCGCACTCCTATCCCTGACCCGCCGACTGTGGATTATAAAATTAGAACGCCCCCAAATTAAATGATTTGCATAAAAGATGACTTGACAAGATATAGAACTACAATTGATGATAAAAGGGGGGTTACATGTAATAATCAAAATCCGTGATCGCCACTGAGGCCAACAACATGCCAAATAATATAAAGATCAAGATAGGGCATGTTACATACCTCAGAAATTCAAGATGGCCAACCGTAGGCCTGGAGATTAACGCGTTGTATCGTCCCAGCGCGTTCTTCAGAGCGTGCCAGGAACCTATAGCGCGATATCAGACAGGAAGCGGGGTTATTTGGATTCGTTCCTTCCTTGCTCCAAGGCCGGCCAAGGTGCAAGGGCTCCACGTATTAGTCTTCTAGTGCCTGCAAACAATCATAAACAACAAATAAAAGGCCCATTAGAATGAGATTTTAGTAGAATCTACCCCTATTCTTAATCAAAAGCATGCAAACGGGGGGCTCGATTACCTGGGGGTTTGGTGGTTTTTAAACCCCTATGGAAGGGCCAAAAGATAGGTGTGGTGTGCGTGTATGCATGTGTTTCATAAAAGGGTGTTTAAAACTGGGATGCAATGCTATGCAAGAATAAAAATCAGTGCTTTGGGGAAAGAGAGAGTAGAAAGAGGAAGAACACGAGAATAATCCATAAATACTCCCTTGGATGTGTGAGGAGCGAGGATTTGTTGATTTTGCACGAAAAGCTTCCTCCTACTCATCAATATCTCGAGTTGCATCCATCTGAAACGACGGCCAAAGGGTGCAATTTATAGGAAAAAGATCGAGAAGCAACCCTAGGTCGGAGTTCAATTCAATCCAAAGGTTTGGCGGCTCAAATTGAGGTAATCTTGCCGATTAATGAGGGGGAAAGACTCCTATAAGGGTTTGGAACCTTCCTTTGGAAGGAATATTATTGGAAACTTACCAAATAAGGACTCTGAGATGAAAGAGGGGAGTCCGGGTCGGACTGGGTTTCTGACTGAGAACGCGCTACAAGCGTATAGCGCGTTCATGAAGAACGCGCTATGACGATATAGCACGATAATTAAAGGCCCATCAAATGATTTAGAAAAAGGAGAAAAATCCTTTGGGCAGTCACTTAATCAAATGTTGAGTGAGAATAACATCCAAAATGGATGCTATAATGATCAGATGTCAAGAAAATAACAACTATTCAAATGATAACTTCAATTAGATCCACAACGCGCTATGAACAAGAAAGCGATAAGAGCGGATAGCGCGGGGATGCCAAACTCGAGACGAGATCCAAGGTATGGAATTGAAATGTTGGGCCAAGAATAGAGAGACATCCCAGAAAATCAACCAACTAAGGATCAATTGGGACATTAACTAGGAGAACAAAGAAAATGCCCAATTTATCGGCCAAAATTGGGTGTCTACAGATGCCCCTCCTTGATATCCGCTTTGCAGGGGAGCGAGACGGAGGTAAAACGGAGGGAAAACGGATATGACACAGAGTGGTAGGGACGGGGACATGAAGTGGAAATTCAGTGGAGCGGACTGATAAGTGGATATCAAGGAAAAAGAGACACCCATCACAACCGACAAATGATAGGAATAATCCAAAAAACTCTGTGCTAACCACAAGATCGAGCTAGCATCAGTGACCCCTGCCTAGAACGATAGGCGCGGAACAAAGAAAAGGGAGCTGATCAACCTCTTGCACAAAAGAGGCATCCGCAGTGCGTAGCAACTATGAATTTCACTCAGTTAGTGGAATGGATGCGAGCCCAGCGGATCCATCGACACCATCGTGCGGTTCACAGCTAATGAGTGGATCAAAAGAAGGAGGATAAGTTGAATTGGATTGAAAGGGGATAAGCAAATTCTAGTCAAGGGTCACATCGACCAGCGAGATCCAGTGTCCAACTAGGAGTAATCTTTCAAATTCAGAATGGAATTGAATTTCTTTGTTCAAGAACATAAGCATTATTGACCCTTAATTAGGAAGAAGAGTTGGGCATTTATGAATGCAAAAGGCATGATGCGTGCAGGGCTAAAATAAAAGAAATCATTAAAAAAAATGCCAAGAAAAAATAAAATATAAGATACTCAAGGATAATATTATTAAATCAAACAGACTTGGGTCAAGAGTTATCTGCAACCACGACGTGCGAGATGAAGTCCATCGTCCCCAAATTTGTCTGATCTAACGGCCTATCCGACGATTAACTGCATGTTTCTAGATCATCACTGTTTTTGGTAGAGGGGAACTCAAATCCCGAAACATACGGAGAACCAGCCGGTCCTTGAGATAATATAATAATGTAAGTATCATATAGTAATGCAATAAAAGGAATGGATAAAGAAATACTTACCTGATGGTGTATCATCATCTTTCTTTTGCTTTCCTGCGAATTCAATGTTAAGCAAATTCAAGCAATTCAGGCACGCATAAGCAAAAGAACACAAGTTTCTCATTCACTCTCAACATATATTCTCATGGCATTTCCTTTTCTCTCCCTCCCCCCTTCTATTTTCATTTCTCTTTTTACTTTGGTTATCGCGCTATATATCCATAGCGCGTTAATGTCGCGCTATGAACGTATAGCGTCTTAATCACACGCAGGTTTTCAAAAACTGCCCCCCCCCTTTTCTCTTATTCAAACCCATACTTCCCTCTCTCGACTCCCTCTCTCGCCCTCTCACCAACCCGAACCCTCATTGCCCTAATCCAATGGAAGGGGATCCTCCTCGACGCTCCAAACGGCGCACCACCCGTGGCCGTCAACGATCTTGCGTGGAGGAGCAACGAACGCCCCCTCCCATGGAAGAGAATGCCGATTCGGAGGCGACCGTCTCGGCCCGGCTTGAAGGGGACGAAATGGAGATCCCCCCGAACGATGCCGAAGAGGTTGAAGGCGCCCCGGCGGCAGAGGAAACAGCGGCGGAGCCCATTGGTGGCGCGGCAGCCCGAAAACGTCGATTGGTAAGAAAACCGCCCTAATCTTTCTTTCTTTTGATTTTTCTTGTTTTTCTTTTCAAATGAGATGAAGACGGAAGGGGAGATGCCCCTTTAGACCGATGTGTAGGGCAGAAAGCCCATGGAAAAGTTCTGGGGAATGAGGGGTCGCCCCCTACCTGCGGAAGATGAACGCGCTATATCTTCATAGCGCGTTCTTGAAGAACGCGCTATGACGATATAGCGCGATAAAGAACAGAATGCCAGTTTTCCTTATTTTCTGGTTTTTTTGTTTTGTTTGATGATCACAAATTGATGTTTCTTATTTTTATGTTGTGCAGGGTGTGCAGGGTGCAGTTCGTGCCCGGATTTCATGGACATTGGTTCGGGCCGTCTACTCCGCACTACCGGAGTTTCAACGGGCCCGCCTCCGCCAAATGGGCTTCGGGGAGTTCCTGGAGATAGAGGTGCTGAGAGTTGACGTGGGGTTGATAAGAGCTCTGAAAGCCAGATGGGACGCAGGGTGCAAGGCCTTCCTCTTCCCCTGGGGTCATATGATCCCGACTCTAGAGGATGTCACCCGTATCACCGGGCTGCGGGTGCATGGATCGGCAGTGACGGGCTGCACTTACCCCGACTACCGGGAGATGGCGCGTAGACTGCTAGGCTTGGAGCTGGAGGGGACTGGCCGGACCTCACTAGTGTCGAGGATTGCTTTGCAGGAGAGTCTCGGCTTGTTCCACACGCAGAGGGAGGTGGGAGAGACTTTGACGGCTCATGAGAGGAGATTAGAGGCTGGAGCCAGAGAGAGCTTCGCGACCGAGGCTGGCGCACAGGCTGACATGGAGCTGAGGAGGTTTCTTATTCTGATGATCGGCAAGCTACTTCTAGCGACTCAAGGTGATGCAGTGAGCTGCCGATTTCTACCCCTACTGGAGGATCTGGACAGAGTTGGACGGTATGCTTGGGGTGCGGTACTCCTAGCCCATTTGTTTGACAGCTTCGGCATTTCTTCACTCCAGTCTTCACTCGGGGGGTTTTACCCTCTACTTCAGGTATCTCTCTAAACCTTAAACTCCCATGATTAAATTATGCACTTGCCTCTTATATTGATCACATGAGCTTCATTTCAGATTTGGAGTTATTTGTATCTTCTTACCCTCAGGCGTGCTTGGGAGGATCAAGGAGATCTACTGCCCCTGGCCAGACGTTGGACCCCGACACGAGACAGCCGATCTCTGAAGGACCAGGTCACCCATATTCAGGAGACGTTAGATATGATGCCCCATACAGAGGTAAAATTGATTTTTGAAATTGAATTATATTATTTGAATGAGATCCAGGGCAATGCTAAATTGAACTATGCAGGTGGTCTGGACTCCCTATCAAAGGGACGCCGAGGTGATGCCCTGGGTGGAGGCGGCCATCCCATACTTCGGGAGAGAGATCTGGTTGCATGCCCTCAACCTGGTCAAGCCACTATACCATAGGTTGATCATGAGGACACTAGGACTCCATCAGGCGGTGGTAGAGTTCCCGACCCAGGCGACGGACCCACGACCTGGACGACGCTTCCGAGGCTTCCAGAAGAGGCGTGGCCGAGTAGTCCCTGCGGGAGCGGATTCAGATGATGCCTACCTCCAGGCGTACTCTCAGGCATACGGCAGCCGAGTTTATCAGAGCGCTCGTGGATAGGTATGCCTTTAAATTCATTTGTTCTTGATTATTCAATATGTGACCAATATGTGTTTATTGCAGTTCGACATAGAGGGGAGACTGGCCATGGTACAGGGACTCCTCGATTCCACGATCCGGCAGCGTGAGGACCTCCAGCATACCGTCGATGAGCTGGTAAGCACTTGTAACTTAGAATGATTTGGATTTGAAATTCAATTAATAGTAATGCTTTCTCTTTTTAGCGCGAGGAGTTGGAGGCAGTCCGATCCTCGCATGGTGCTTCATCTTCCACTCAGCCTGTTTGCGACCACACCGACCTGGAGAGCCAGCTTGCTAGTGCAGTTGCTCGGGCGGAGGCAGCTGAGGCCTCCCTACAGGAGAGAGTAAGCAATCTGTTCTTTTAATATTAGTCTTGAAAATTTTTATTATCAGTTATTGACCAAGATTTCGGATGCAGGAGCAGGAGCTGCGGACAGCGGAAGCAGAGCTGAGGCGCCGCGATGCGGAGGAGCTTCCCCGAGATGTGGCAGAGTTACGCCTCCTACTCGGGGTGGAGAGGAGTGAGCGACAGAGAGAGAGGGAGGATCGAGACAGAGAGAGAGAGAGTGGAGCGGGAGCAAGAGAGGGTGGAGCTACGTACCAGATTAGGAATCGCCGAGCAGCGGGCGAAGGATGCGGAGGATCGCTATCGGCGAGGGCGTGAGCGGGCTCAGCGTGAGGGATACTCCCGAGCCTATTCGAGCACTGATTATTTAGTTACCTCCTCTGAGCATCAGAGGAGGGAAGATGCTGAGAGGGAAGCACGTGGTGACAGGGGTTCAGCTTCTCGGGGATCGATGGCTCTTCCTAGGTCTTCCCGGGGAGGACAGGAGGAGGCTGAGAGCTCGCGTAGAGGGGGAGATCAGGAGGATCGAGGGGAGAGCTAGAGAGGTTGTTTTATCCATTCTCATTTTGTACTATTTTGACATACATAGTGGAATGAGACAGTCTTTGATACTTGTTGCACTTCTTGTGATTGTTCTTTTGATTTTGCGCGCCTCTGTAAAAGGATATCTCCGCAATAATGCCATCAGTAATATAATGCAATTTTTTTTGGAATTTTCAAAAATATGCAAATTTTTATGAGTTTTCAAAAAAGAATATTTGAATTTTTATGTTGATTTTGAAAAAAAATGAAAGTTTTGGAAATGCTCAAAAATTTTGGCAAATATTTTTTGGAATTTGGCAATATTCAAATTTTTTTTTTGGAATTTCGGCAATATTCAATTTTTTTTGGAATTTGGCTTAGACATTACTAATGCAGCATCAACGGATGTTTAAATCACTGGCTAAGGGTCCTGGTTCCTTCCCCTTTTGCTCAAAACTGCCCCAAGCCGGGCGTGCATTTAAAGGTGGCGCCCCATGACCAGCTACCTTTGGTTAACGGTGCTCCTACCAAGGCCATACCTGAGAAACATTCGGTCTTAGAGGGAGAAGAGAAGAATAATTGAGGATAAGCTTTATGCAGGATGGGAGATGTCGCGACTCGAATTCCTTCCAAGGTATTTCCCCTCAAAGAGGTAATCTGTTGTGCCGGGGCTTTGTGCCTTTAATTTTTAGACCCTTGACATGCATACGACCAGGGTTTTCCCTGCGGGGACTTTACCTCTCTTGACATGCCATAATTCATACTTTTGCATTTATTGAAATTTTGACTTGATTTTTCATAATAGCCCTTTTGGATAGATGTATCATGAAATTTGATTTTAGTTTGGGTCAAGACTGCCCCTATTTGAGACTTCTCTCGTATTGGGGATTACCGAAGTTGGTCATCTTATCTGTCAGCCTCTTGCCCCTGCATTCGACCGAGTAAAGAAGAGAAAAGACTTTCAGATATACTCATGGCATGGCCAAAGTAGCAACGGTGTTTTATCAAAGGAGCCGGCTAAGGACGCCGTGAAGTGTGTGTGATGCCCAGCTAAGGGTTGCTCTTAACAAGCGGGGAGAGAACGTTGAATTCCCAGCGCGGGGTTTTTATTAACCAAAGGTGCTGCAGAAGCAAGCCTAATTTGGAATAATTTAATTAAACAAAAGCCTAAGATAAAACACCTCTTTTAATCTTTGTTAAGAAGCACTTCATTTTGAAAATCACGCGTGAAGCAATAAGGTAATGATATCATAAATGCGTACTTACGCCAATATGTTACCTTGCAACCTTTGTAGAAGCAGCTGTCAGAGGCGAGGTTGATCATCGTGAGATAGTCCTCTTTTAGCGAATAAAAGGATTGGAAGCAAAGGATTTGGAAGTGGCTTAACAAGAAGGAGTGGTGCTCAGACCAGACTCAGACGAATAAGGAGAAAAGGAAGAGAGGCGAGGGCTAGAACTCCCTCACTAAGGTGCAGAGACCCTGATCGCAAGGCACGGTTTACAGAAGAAGCGGAAAATTAAGAAGAGGAGTGAGGACTAAAGCCTCGGAAGCAGTGGGAGAAAGGGCAGATGCCCAAGGCAGTGGATGCGGAAGAAGTTAGGTCGGACCCAGGATCAGGAGGAATTAGAAGAAGAAATTGATAGATGGAAAGAGACGGATCCGGAGGGTCCGGAGGCCGAGGATGAGAATCATGATAGGAGGAAGAATCCGGAGGCTCTGGAGGGATAAGATATCGAGGGACGCGGGGCCCTGGGAAGAAATAGGGAAAAAGATGATGAAAAAGGAAGAAGAGGACAAAGGACGTGATATCCTGGAGGAGTAGGAAGATGAAACGGAGGAAAGATGGAGGGTCCGGAGGTTTCAGAGGAAGAAGATGCCGAGGGACGCGATGCCCAGAGAAGAGTGGATGAAAAGGGTCAGGAGGGTCCGGAGGTTCCGGAGGGAAATATCGAGGGACGCGGTGCCCTCGGAATGGAAAAAGACGATAGAAAAGGAAGAAAAGAATGAAGGACATGATGTCCCGGAGAAGCAGAGGATGAATTGGAGGAAAGATGGAAGGTCCAGAAGTTCCGGGGGTAGAAAATGGAAAGGGGCGTCATGCCCAAGGGATTGAGAGAGGGGTGAAGGATCTGGAGGTTCCGGGGGAAGAAGATAGAAAAGGGCGCGATGCCCTGGGAGAAAGTCCGGAGGTTCCGGAGGAAGAAGACGGAAAGGGGCACGATGCCCAGGGAGAATCAGTAAGAAGCCCAGAAGATCTGGACTTAAGGGTGTGCGGGGGCGCGATGCCCAAAGAGCGAGATCCGGAGGTTCCGGAGGAATGAGATGGGAAGGGACGCGATGCCCTGAGGGAAGATTGGAGGGGGCACAATGCCCGGTGAGCGTAAGGGGACCTGGAGATCCCGAAGATAGAGGCGGAAGACATAGGAAACGTGGGGGATCCGGAGGTTCCGGAAGGCGGGGAAGATACGGGTTTGGAAACCCGGGAAAGAAGAAGTGCATGTGGATGCAATAGAATGGATGCGATGAATGCATGGATGCAACAGAATGCATGAGATGCAAAGAATACGAAGAACATGAAGGGCGAGAGGATGAGATCCCCCTCCTTACCCTTGGAGTGGCCCATGAAGAAAATGTGATAGACAAGAATGTGGATGACATTGAATAGAAGGTGGATGAAATAGTGGAAGGCCCCTTAGCACCAAGATAACCACCCCTCCATGGCAGTGAAAGTGTATAGCCAATCGGCCCAATGGATAAAGCAAGAGCCCATGATGAAGCTTCAACAATGAATGACCACTCCCTTGGAGAGTGAAAAACAATAGTGTGAGAGAGTTGGAAAGTTGGGATAGGAAGCATCATGTTGCCCAGGGGTTGTGGCGTATAGAGAGTGTTAAACAAAATGGTCATTCGCCCCTTGTATGGAAGAATGGGTTCAAGATTTGAAAGTTGGAACAAGGGGTGCCCTGCCCGGCCCTTGGGCACAAACTTACACGGCATCAAGGTTTGACATTCTTTTTTAGTGAGCAGTGGCGGGGACTTGGCCTCTTCGACCATGCTTGGCACAACAACCCGGATTGGTATCCGGCAAATAAACTCTTGCATCTTGAACATCATGGCCGTGGCCAAATCTTTCTTGCCCGGCTCTTGATCATCTTCGGTACAAGTACTTGCAGAATCACTCCCATTCCGAGTAGTAAAGAGGTGTGAAGTGGAGGCGGAAGGCTCCATGGATGGTGGAGGTATAATGGAAGGTGTTGGAGAAAAGGTGAGTGGAAGCGAAGGTTTAAACACGTCGAGCTTCTCCCTTTGCTCGGAAGCAGTCGGGGTTGGCTCGAGTACAATAAGGGATGAATCCTGCTCAGGATTAGCCACGGGTAAGGGTGAAGGGTTAAGTAGTGGAGTAAGAGTGGCTAGGTCAGGGGTTAAAGGTATAATGGAGGGCCGAAGTGGCGGTAATGGGAGGTTAATTGAGGAAGGTTCGGTGGTGGGTTTGCTGGAGGCCGGTGTTGTGGAGGTTGATGGTGGAGTTGACGGAAGTTTGGTGGAAGGCTCGACGGAGGCTGGTGTTATGAAGGTTGATGGCATAGTGGGAGGTATAAAAGAAGGGGGTTTAGTGCGGAGGAAACGTCGCATGTGGCAAACGGTGTTAGGGATAGAAGGTGACTCATGATGTGTTGGTGTGGGTGATTGAAGTATCGACCCATCATCGTAACACCAGTAAGTCTTAGAAACGGTGGTTGGATTGGGGATGGTGGCTTCATCCTGAGCAAGGGGTTCATCGAGTGGTAGCGAAGGGAGAGGGAAGCGAAGGAAACTCGGAAGGGATGCCTGCAGAGCTTCATCATCATGCGCCATCTTGAATTCTTCAATTACCGGTTCTTCATTATCGGGTTCAAGTGGACACCGTAGTGAAGGCGTGTATGTGGGTGGTGGAATGTAATGGTATTGTGTATGTGGAGGTGGAGAGTCACATGCCTGAATTGGGTGAATGGGTGGAGAATGGACAGCGTCCACTTGAACGTTGAAACCCGCCGGCTCTTCCTTGCTTGCACTGTCAATGCCGTAGTCGTCTCTCCTATCCTTCCAAGCTTTCTCCATCTTTGTAATGTCATCCAGAGCGGCGTGGAGGGGATTGACTGGAGTAGAAGGAGCGGGCCATGGGCTCGTAACCCTCTTAAATTGTTCCTCCAACAAAGTGACTTTGTCGAGAAGAGTTCGTTGGAGAGGTGTGACTTGAGCAATAGAGGGTTGGCAGGGCCTTGAAGGAGGGGCCGTATAAAAAGGCCGTGGAAGGGGATTAATGGGATGACCCATAGAAGAACCCGGATGGGCCGGGTTGCATGGAATAAATGGGCCTTGGGGCCGTGGTGGAGGAGGAATAGAAGGAGGCGGGTATTGGATCACCCGAGGAGAAGCGTGAATAGGAGGAGATGGGTGATGGGCTACCCGAGTAGGAATGTGAATAGAAGAGGGAAGTGGGCGATGGGCCACCCGCGTAGGATTGGAAGGAGGATGAGAGGAATTAGATGCACCCTCAACAACGGCCTTAAGGGCTTGGATTTGTTGAGGGGTGAGATGATCTAATGCATGCAAGATCTGGGAGACCTTCTCATCGTCGGGAGGAGACGGTCCCGTAGGAGTAGTGGCTCGCGATTGAATCGAAGGGCCATGAGATTGGTCATTGCCCATGGGCCGGGCAACACCATAAGAATGAGTACGTGGTCCCTTGAAGATATGGTGAGGATTATGATGAACACGTTGAGATTGAGGAGTATAGGATGTGCTAGGTTGTGCATCCTCATGAGCATAATTAAGATTGAACATGTTATTTTCTCTATCAAGGTAAACCATTATGCAATCAAAGTTCAAGCAAAATAATTTGCAAAGAAGCACACAAGTTGGAGTGGTTACCGTTGATTTTTGTTTGTTTGAACCTTGGTGAAATAATGATTTTATACAAATTGGTGTGATCACTCAAGGGATGATCCTAGTTTTGAATGTGGTTTTCTCCGGTGCCAACTAGGAATTCTCTCTCACAGTGCATAGGCGAACTAAACCCGGGACTTCAAAGGTACAACCTGCCCAGCGTCCATGAGGGAATCCACGGGTGCGGGGACTTATGGAGGCTTGGTTTAGGAATTCCCGGTCCAATGAGACGGAGTGCTCAATGGAGGGTCCTTCCTTCACCAAGAGGGTGGTGTGACTCCTAAAAGTGTGGGGAGAGGAGGTCTCCCAAACCAAATGCAAAGATGAATGCTACGTTATGCAAGAAATCTAAACTAGAACTAGCAAATAAAATGGAACCATACAAGAGAAATGAATAGATAACAAGAAAGGTACAAGATGCAACCAGAGAAGATGACAACCAGAACCCTGACAGAAAGGTGTGGGTGAAATACCCTCTGATGATTAACGCGCAATATGTCAGTAGCGCGATCTGATAGAATGCGCTATGGATGTATAGCGCGACCAATGACAGGGTGGGGGAACCCCAAAAGACAAATAATCACACACACTTTGATGGATTAACAAGCAGGCAACCAAAAGAACGAACGTGGTGGCACAAAGGGTCCCACCGTGATCGCCAATTTGTGGATTATAAAATTAGAACGCCCCCAAATTAAATGATTTGCATAAAAGATGACTTGACAAGATATAGAACTACAATTGATGATAAAAGGGGGGTTACATGTAATAATCAAAATCCGTGATCGCCACTGAGGCCAACAACATGCCAAATAATATAAAGATCAAGATAGGGCATGTTACATACCTAAGAAATTCAAGATGGTCAACCGTAGGCCTGGAGATTAACGCGTTGTATCGTCCCAGCGCGTTCTTCAGAGCGCGCCAGGAACCTATAGCGCGATATCAGATAGGAAGCGGGGTTATTTGGATTCGTTCCTTCCTTGCTCCAAGGCCGGCCAAGGTGCACGGGCTCCACGTATTAGTCTTCTAGTGCCTGCAAACAATCATAAACAACAAATAAAAGGCCCATTAGAACGAGATTTTAGTAGAATCTACCCCTATTCTTAATCAAAAGCATGCAAACGGGGGGCTCGATTACCTGGGGGTTTGGTGGTTTTTAAACCCCTATGGAAGGGCCAAAAGATAGGTGTGGTGTGCGTGTATGCATGTGTTTCGTAAAAGAGTGTTTAAAACCGGGATGCAATGCTATGCAAGAATAAAAATCAGTGCTTTGGGGAAAGAGAGAGTAGAAAGAGGAAGAACACGAGAATAATCCCTAAATACTCCCTTGGATGTGTGAGGAGCGAGGATTTGTTGATTTGGCACGAAAAGCTTCCTCCTACTCATCAATATCTCGAGTTGCATCCATCTGAAACGACGGCCAAAGGGTGCAATTTATAGGAAAAAGATCGAGAAGCAACCCTAGGTCAGAGTTCAATTCAATCCAAAGGTTTGGCGGCTCAAATTGAGGTAATCCTGCCGATTAATGAGGGGGAAAGACTCCTATTAGGGTTTGGAACCTTCCTTTGGATGGAATATGATTGGAAACTTACCAAATAAAGACTCTGAGATGAAAGAGGGGAGTCCGGGTCAGACTGGGTTTCTGACTGAGAACGCGCTACAAGCGTATAGCGCGTTCATGAAGAACGCGCTATGACGATATAGCGCGATAATTAAAGGCCCATCAAATGATTTAGAAAAAGGAGAAAAATCCTTTGGGCAGTCACTTAATCAAATGTTGAGTGAGAATAACATCCAAAGTGGATGCTATAATGATCAGATGTCAAGAAAATAACAACTGTTCAAATGATAACTTCAATTAGATCCACAACGCGCTATGAACAAGAAAGCGATAAGAGCGGATAGCGCGGGGATGCCAAACTCGAGACGAGATCCAAGGTATGGAATTGAAATGTTGGGCCAAGAATAGAGAGACATCCCAGAAAATCAACCAACTAAGGATCAATTGGGGCATTAACTAGGAGAACAAAGAAAATGCCCAATTTATCGGCCAAAATTGGGTGTCTACACAACCCATGGTGCACTCGGAGGTAATGGACCCGAAGGCCAGATGGGTGAAGCTAAAACTAGCGGTTGGTCAAAGCCTCGGGCCAAAAGATGCGTCAACTCCCATTGTGAATCTAATCCCATGATAAGATCGTCCAACGTATCAACATGGTGACGAGATCGAAATGTGGTATGGAAGGAATTGACCGGCACTAAAGGTAGGGTGGGGTCCATGGATGGAAAGGGATGTGGGATCGAGCCTTCCTTGAGCCATCTAAGAAGTGGCTTGGCTATATAAAGAGTACCCGTCAGAAATACGGGTGGCTCGGGCTTTGGTAGTTCCAAATGAGATGGTTCCGAATCAAGTTCGGAAATAGAGAGTGATGACATTGGAGCTCTCATGGGTGAGGAAGGAATGTCCTTCTCGTGGTGAAGGGGTCCTTGGGGTGGCTCCGGGAACAACCAATCTACCCCAATAGACTGATCTAGGCTAGTACTAAACCGATCTAGGCTTGTACTAAACCTTTGCACTTGTCCCATCATGGCTTGGAACATTGCGCCCACTTCATCGGCACTATGGAATTGGGGTGTGGCCATGGTTGTAAAGATGGGGTTGGGTCCCCTAGGAATGGAGATGCAAGACCATTTTTTTTTAAGTTTAAAAGTAAAATGTGATGCTAACTAATGCACCTAGACATAACCAAAACTCGGTACGTGGCGGAGATAACCGATCCGAAGACCACTCGCGCAAATGTGCGACCTTCCCGATAGGCGTAGCCTATCGTTCGGACAACACCTTTTGATATACCGGGTTATTGGGATGCAATGCAAAAGATACTTTTTTTTGACACCCTAGACTCAACCTGGCTCTGATACCAAATTGATGCGGGACGAGACCACGGACACGACAAGCTCGTGACTGTCCCTTAACGAGGGAAGCGTCGGACGTGCGCGGTTGAGAAACCGGCAGTGAGCTAGGGTGGTCGGTTCTCACTTGTGCCCGGATCGGGTCACGGGACGGTCACGCTCTCTCTCGCAGCAGCGGTGATATAAAAAATATAGCGAGCTAGATCCTAAAACATGCTCTCTAGCAGCGGCATAAACAAATATATATGAAAATATGCAAATGCCGAGTCTAGGGAGCGAGAACGATACCTCCACGCGCTCGGCGTGGGGAAGACGGGCCCGGCTGAAACTCGTACTCCCGGAACAATAATGCACAGTATTACAGCAATACAACTCGTTGCCCACTCCACGCAGGGAGGTAAAGGGCTACACAATGGGGCCCGGGAGGACCGAATTCGGGTTGACGGGCGGCTTCTCACGTTGATTCGGCAACACCCGAACTAGTGACGGTGGGGCCCACGTGCTGTCCGGAGGGGCCGTGTGGGACCCGGTGGCACCTCTGTAGTGGGGACACTTAGGGAAGCGCTCCCCGGGCTGGCGGCACGCTGGTTCGCTGGCCGGAGGCCGGGCGGCTCCATTCGGCGCCGGTCAGAATAACCGGCCACGGATCTGCAGCTTCTGGTTTTCAGCGCGCGCTCCGGCGAGAATGGACGTTGCGGTCAGCCCCGATGTCGGATCGACACGAAACTGGCGCCGTTGGAAATCTCTCTTCAAATACTTCAACCTAGGCCTAGAGATCAGATCTGGATCTGCACGGATCTTATCTTTAATAAATTTTTGAGTTGCTGTTGTACAGTGACCGGAGTCTCAGATCTACAGAGAACTTGTCTGAGAACTGCCTTTGACCGATGTGTGAACGTCCGAATCTGAAGTGGTGGTCTTCATCAAAGTTGTAGGAAATCAAGCTAAAAAATGGAAAAACTAGTTTGGACAAGTTTGGATGTGGCTACGAATTGATAAGATTTTTGAACTGGAAGTGGGTCGGATCTAGAAATGGGCTGAAAGCACTGTAGCTGAGATAGAACACGAATTTTGAAAAATGGATAGAGGGTGAATCAAAAATCAAGAAAAATGGTGGATATAGGGGATGATGGAAAGAACTCCCAGTAAAATTGTGAGGGTTTGGAAAAATCAAAAAGAGGGTCGGAGGTGAGAAACACAGGGCTGCTGTCACTGTAGACAGAGACAAAATAGATCTGGGAATGAAAGATGCATGAAAATGGAAAAATACTAAACGAGGGAATTTGGACCTGCATTTGTTTGTGGATGATGGGGTGGAAGATAGGAACACACCATAAAAATTACAGACCAAGAAGAGGCCGTGGCTGATAGCAGGAATTTTGGGAAGAGACTGATGTCTGCCAAGGACAGAACTTCGACGGTGGCACGATGGCAGCTCGATGGCGGCACGAACGGCGACGGCGGCGGCACCGATGAAGATTAGAGGTTGAGAGAGGGAGATAGAAGATTGATACACTCTAGAACTAGAGGTTTGAGGAGAGGAAACTAGGGGGAGAGAGGAAGGGGGCGCAAGGAGGCTCCTTGAACATTCAACAAATTTCTGATTTTTCATTGATTTCTAAATGAAAATACAATGTTATATATGACCCCAATCAAATCAATTGTGCACCCTTGGATCTAGGGATGGGGATTGAAGGGCTAGGATGCAATGTGAACAACACACATAATACATTTTTTTAATCTAACTTGACCATTTCTATTCAAACTTAGATTTTCTAATTCCATTCCAACTCTACCTAAATCACACCTACCAAGCCTAATAAGGCCAAAAGAGAGGGCGCCCCCCTTAATGGGCCAGGAGAAGACACAATGGGTCAAGAGCCCATGAACCCATTCTTAAACTATGGACTCTCCCACCTAGATAGCCCAAGAGAGGGAATGGCCCAATTGGGCCTTAAGGGGCTATTAAGGTCCATAATAGTGGCATTAAGGTCCAATATGACAATAACTCCTAATGGACTCTACTAAGGCAACCTAGTAATGGACTCTTCCTAGAAATGTGACCCAATGGCTTAATTAAAGCCTTACAAAGAGAGCCCAAATGAAAGAAATCAAAAATTACACACTTTCAAGCCAATACAACCCATAATACACACCTATACAAGCCAATACACACAATACAACCCATAAGCTCTTGATGTCCTCATCAACGTCCTTAGCATGAACACATTCAAAGTCCATACATTGCCCTATAGCTTGCACGAACTCAAGTCTGTACAGCCAATGCCTGCACACAATGTCTATACATTCATTTGTTGATAATCAACCAAGTCTGTACATTGTCAGTGCATTCACATTCGTTGTGTCTTGTGCATGCAACATATGAAGTCTGTACAGCCCATCTTTAGAGCATATGTAAAGTATGTACATCGTGCATCCTTTGATTTAAAGTATGTACATTGTGCATCCTTTGATTTGAAGTCTGTACATCGTGCATCCTTTGACTCGAAGTCTATACATTGGTATCTTTACCTACGTTGCACCTGCAAGTCTATACATTGGCTGCTTCATGCTCATACAATCATTGAGTCTATACATCGTGCACTCTCAAGTCTGAACAGCCTGTGAGGTCCGTCTCACTTAGCGTCTCATTTGGACATAAAGTCTATACATTGGACCGTCTCACCTAGCGTCTCTACGCATCGGTCAAGTCTATACATTGTAGCATGCATTCACTCAAAGTATGTACAGCATCTAGCGTCTCACTTAGCGTCTCTATGCCTCGGTCAAGTCTATACATTGCATGCTACAAAGTCTACACATCCCTCCATAGCAAGTATGCACATTGGTTGCACAGCACAAACAAAGTCTATACATTCTATTGCATCGCATGCTTGCCTTATGCACGCAGAGTCTATACATTCTCTGCTGATGTGTTTATGCTGCAGTTCATCAAGTCTGTACATTCCTTGCTGTTAAGTCCATACATTCATAAAAGGCATGTTTGTGTATTCAATCTCGATGTTAGACTTTCATATATGCAATTGTGCATCTTTCACGCAAAGTCTGTACATCATCTCGCACACAGACATAAAGTCTACATACCAGCAAGTTTGTACATCATTGTCGCATGCATACTAAGTCCATACACTGCTTGGTGACTTGCATGCGCATTCATCTTTCATTGTGCACACTTTACTATATGCATATTGCATTAAACTATCTTGCATGCAGAGTCATGCACATCACACACAAAGTCTATTTTGAACACATGCACTCAAGTCTACACATCATGCATTCAGGCTTACGTGTTAAGCACAGAATGTCTGTGCATCGTTTGCACACTGCACGCAAGTCTGTACACTCGTGCTGACCTGTCTCTGCATTCACTCTGAATGTATATACTTATGCATAATGCAAACTACATCTCATGCACTTAAAGTCTATACACTCTCTCCTGCACACCTATTGTCAGCTTCACATCCATTCAAGAGTCCGCACACTTGGTCTGCTTCACAAGCACCCAAGTCTATACACTCTTTATGTCTGCATCATATGCTAGCAAAGTCTGCAAAGTCTATACATTGTTGTCGCACTGCAAAGTCTATACATTGCTGTCGCATTGCAAAGTCTATACATTGTTGTCACATTGCAAAGTCTATACACTACTGTCGCATTGCAAAGTCTATACACTGCTGTCGCATTACAATGTCTATACGTTGCAAAGTCTACACACTGCATTACACACTATAATGTCTGTACATTCAGCCTTAAACTGATAATTCTCTTCGACTGACTGACAGGGACTCTTTGCAAAGATTAATGATTGGCTCATGATCCAAGAATGGATAAGGCACCCAGATTGTGACACGTGTACAGTAGCGAGCCAGGATGCTGCCACGTGATCAAGGTGTTCTGGGTGGGAAATGTGGAAGCCACACGGCCTCCTAATTGCTGCTGGTATAAAAGGAACACTTCTTCCTCAAGAGAAGACCCCATGGTGAAGCTCGAGCAGAAAAAGCTGTAGTAGCAGAGAGCCATCGAGAGCAGAGAAGAAAAAGAGAAAGAAGAGAAGAGCAGAGAAGAAAAAGAGAGAGAAGAAAAAGAGTGAAGAAGAGGAAGAGAAAGAAATAGAGAAAAGAAGAGAAAGAGATTAGCAAAAGAAGAAGAGAAAGAAGTTGAGGAGAGAGAGTGAGATCGAGAGAAGAAGAGAGCAGTCTGAAGATCAGTCTCTACTGGACCGTGGATCAAATCCAGACCAGTCAGCTCTCTTTGAGAGCCATATTGTGCTTCCTAGTTTACCGCTTTCCTGTTGCTGTTGTCTCTTGTTTTTGTTTTCATTTTATACCTTTCTTCAAGCTGTTTGTCAACATTTTGCAGTGGAGGATTCCACTGGACGGCTAAGCTGTATTGCCCAGCGGAGCAAGTTGTGATGCTCAGCGTTGCAGAGGTGGACTCCTCTGGACAGCAAGCTGTAATGCTCCGCGGGATGGCAAGCTGTGAGGCCCAGCTGATGTTGGCAAGCTGTGATGCCCAGCCGTTCAAGCTGTAAGTCAGCGGAAGCCACACTCAGGTTTGAGTGTGGGGTGGACGTAGGTCTGTGAACCGAACCACCTAAAAATCATCTTGTCTACTGTGGTTTGATTTCTTCTATCTGATTAGTGCTAAATGAATGCTTAGGTACGCTTTGCATATTTGCTTGCTGGTTGAACAGAAGATTTGATTCTTCTCTTGATAGAGTCTGTTTGTATTAGGAAGTTTTAATTGGGAGAAATTTTTAAAGGGTAGATTCATTCACCTCCCCTCCGAATACATAGCACCGAACCCAACAAAGTCTTCTTCTTCATTACTCTCCTCGATGGACTCTTCTTCTTGGGAGTCGTCATAAGACTGGTTGGCTTTCAAGCCCATGATTTTCTTCTTTTTAGATTCTTCCTCAGCTATTCTCTTCATTTTTATTTCATAGGTCATCAGTGACCCTATGAGCTCATCCAAGGAAAGTGTTGATAGATTCTTTGAATCTTCAAGAACTGTGGCTTTTGTGTGCCACGCAAGTAGAAGGGATCTCAAAACCTTCCTCACAAGTCCAGAGTTAGTGTACTCCTTCCCAAGGCCTTTGATACCATTGGTAATTTCTGTCAACCTCGCGAACATTTCTGAGATCCTCTCCTCCGGCTTCATTTTAAACAACTCATAATCCCTAACCAGCATATTGGCTTTGGTTTCCATGACTTCAGAGGTTCCTTCACAAATAAGCCGCAGCTTGTCACACATTTCTTTTGCTGAGCTGCACATAGAGACACGAGAGTATTCATTAGGATGAATAGCACATTGGATAATGTTCATAGCATTAAAGTTCACTGTGGATTTCTTAATATCCTCACGGTTCCATTCATCTTCATTTTAAAGAGCTCATATGGACCCTTGTCCACCACCCTCCAAATATCGTATTCTTGGGCTCTCAGAAAAACATGCATCCTATTTTTCCAATATGAGTAATTTGAGCTGTCAAAGTATGGAGGACAGTGGATTGAGTGACCCTCAGGCATCATCCCCTTGTTGGCCATTGATCTAGATCTTACTCTAGATCGTTAGATCTGAAAAATATAAAGCCTTGGCTCTGATACCAATTGAATTCCCGCGATCAATGACACCCAAGAGGGGGGTGAATTGGGTGATAACAAATTGTAACAAAACTTTAACCGATTTAAACAAGTGTAAAGAACAACAACAAAGAAGTTTAGATTTATATAGAGACTGTTAGATCTAATAAAATCTATCACACACAATGGATCCTTGGTACCGTGACGGAGGTGTGAATCCGAAGATTCTACTCACACAAGGTGTTATCTTTCTGACAAGGTTTGCCTTGTCGATACAAACCTACCTTTTAATATACCAGAGATCTGATGTGAAGATGATAAGTTATGCTAGATCTAACTCGAGATACAAAAGATCTAATCTACGTGTGTGCTTGCACATAATGGAGATAGGAGAAAGGGATCAAACCACACAAGAGACAACAATTTTTAGGTGGTTCGGATGCAACAACAGCAACCTACGTCCACCCCTCACAAACTGTGAGGATTCACACACTATCTTGTAAGAGATTATAAGATCTGAACACACACAAACACGTAGGAGTATAAGAACTCCAACAAAGGTGCAAGAGCACCGAAACACACACAGATCTGACAGAAATCAAACACACACACACACACTAATCTAAGAAGATCCATACACACACCAATGTATAAGGATTACAAAAAACACACTTGAAGCTCAGAGAATATAAAGGGAGAAACATAAAAGAAAGAACTCTGATTTTAGCTCCCCCTCAGTAGGTGATGCAGATTTGGATGAAGCTTGAGTCTCCACTTAATTTGGGGTTGATTGGCTTCAGATTGATCTTGAGAAGCCTTGAGATGGATGAAGAATTCTTGGATGAAGCATTGTTCATGAAACTCTTCCTAGAGCACTCTTTCTCCCTTGGCAGCCCCCTTTAATCTCCCTTGAGTGATTAGGATTTTTGACCCCAATGAGATGTTTTTCTACAACTTAAATGGTCAAGAGACAAACCAGGAACCAGATCCATAAATCATGGCATGTCTGGTGGCTTTGGGATTAAAAAATCCAAGGAGAAGGGCTTCCCAAGTTGAAGAAACACAAAGTCAACAATTACTGCCTCGGTGGGTTTGGTCGACTGGGTAGAACTGGGCAGTCAACCTAACTTTTATAGGTTTTGAAGGTTTCATTGTTGGGAGGATTGGTCGACCGGTCTAGTGGGGGCGGTTGACCGAACTCTGTAATTTTACAGAGTTTTCAGCTCTAGGAGATTAGGTCGACCACCCCTGCTAGCTAGGTCGACCGAACTCTGAAAAACCAACAGAAATAAAATTGTCAGCCCATGGAACATATCATTATAAAATATATTGTAAGACCACACTTTGTTCCATTCAATTTGAGTTGGTTTGGACTCATTCTAGGCTTTTGAAACACGATCCTTTTGAGCGTACTCTTGTGACAAAATAATAGCTTTGAGAGCCTACATGAGCACTTATATCTATAATAATGAATGAACTTAAACCATTTGTCATCCTAGGGTTTTGTTATCATCAAAATCGTCTGGAAAAACTCAACATTTTGTGCATGGCTTCTTCTGTTTCCCATGTTACTTCGTGTGGCCAAGATTTGGTCCATTGGACTTTGACCATGGGAATAGTCTTATTCCGAAGTTGACGTACTTCTCGTTTGACTATTCTGATTGGCTTTTGCTCATACGTCAAATCTGTTTTAATCTCCAGGTTGTCATAAGTTATGACATGGAATGGATCAGGGATGTACCTTTTGAGCATTGAGACGTGAAACACATCATGGACTCCAACTAATTGAGGGGGTAAAGCTATTCGATATGCGACTTCACCAACCCTTTCAAGAATTTCAAAGGGGCCAATGAATCTCGGAGTGAACTTGCCTTTGATGCCGAATCTTCGAATACCTCGACCCGGATAAACCTTAAGGAATACATGGTCTCCTACTTGGAATTCCAGGTCGCGTCTTCTGTTATCGGCATATGATTTCTGCCTGTCTTGAGCCATCTCGAGTCTCTTACGAATATGCTTTATCTTCTTGGTAGTATCCCTGATGATGTCGGGGTCGAGAAATTACCTTTCTCCTACTTCATTCCAACATATCGGTGAGCGACAGCTTCTTCCATACAGTGTCTCGAATGGTGCTATTTGTATACTAGCTTGGTAGCTATTGTTGCATGTGAATTCCCTAGAGACAAGTGGTCTTGCCAATTCCCTCCAAAATCAATGGCACATGCCTTGAGCATATCCTCCACCACCTAATTTGTCCTTTCAGTTTGACCATCAGTTTGTTGTTGGAACGCAGTGCTAAAGTTGAGTCGGGTCCCTAATGAATGCTGTAGACCCTTCCAGAATTGTGATGTGAACCGAGGGTCTCGGTTAGATATAATGGTGATAGGGACACCATATAGTTTGACAATTTCCCTCATGTATAGTGCTACTAATACATCCACAGACCATCGACTTTTAATTGGTAGAAAATGTGCTGATTTAGTCAGTAGGTCTATAATCACCCATATACCATTATGTCCACCTCTTGTCTTTGGCAAAGCCATGATGAAATCCATCCCTATACTTTCCCATTTTCACTCGGGAATATCCAAGGGATGTAATTTCCCAGCGGGCTTTAAATGTTTTGCCTTTACTTGATGACAAATGAGGCAGCGAGATACAAAGTTCGCTACTTCTCTTTTCATATTGGGCCACCAGAAATTTCTCTTTAAGTCTTGGTACATCTTGGTAGTACCAGGGTGAATAGCATACCTTGATTTATGAGCTTCTTCCATGATCAACTTCTTAGTGCCGGCATGATCCGGCACACAGATTCGATCTATGAACACTAGTCTTTCATCAGTTGAAATGGAGAATTTCAACTTTTGAACAATATTAGTCTTGATCTTCATCAATGTGGGGTCATTTTCTTGTAATTTGACTAGATATTTAATCAATGTCGGTTGTGACCTTATATTTGCAATCATACATCCTTCATCTTCTTTATCAACATCAAGATTCAAACGAGCAAAATCCTCGATAAGATAAGTCGTACCTTTCTTGAGGCTTGCTAGAGTTACCATTGGTCTTCTGCTAAGAGCGTCAACTACAGCATTTGCTTTTCCTAGATGATATTGGATAGTAAAGTCGAAGTCTTTGAGATACTCCAACCATCTGCGTTGTCTCATGTTTTACTCATTTTAGCTGAAGAGGTATTTCAGACTTTTGTGATCTGAAAATATAGTGAACTTCTCCCCGTAGAGGTAGTGTTGCCAAATTTTCAAGGCGAATATAACCGCAGCTAGTTCCAGATCATGCACAGGGTAGTTTTTTTCATGACACTTTAACTGCATTGATGAATAGCAAATCACCCTTCCATCTTGTATAAGAACACATCCCAGGCCAATGCCATATGCATCAGTATAGACTTCAAAGCCACCACCCTCAACAGGTAGTCCCAATATAGGGGCCGTAGTGAGATGATCTTTAAGAGTTAGGAAACTTTCTTCGCAATCCTTTGACCATATAAAAGGGTTCTCCTATCTTGTAAGTCTAGTCAAAGGGATGGCGATTTTAAAGAAATCCTTAATGAATCGCCTATAATAACCAGCCAGACCCAAAAAACTTCTAACTTCAGACACGGTCGTTGGTCGGCTCCAATCCTTAACAGCTTCTACCGTAGAAGGATCGACATCGATACCTTCCTTTGAAATTATATGGCCAAGGAAAGAGACCTCCTTTAGCTAGAACTCACACTTGCTAAGCTTTGCGTAGAGTTGATGCTCTCTTAAGGTTTACAAGGCTATTCTTAAGTGCTCTTCATGTTCCTCCTTAGTCTTGGAGTATATCAAAATATCATCAATGAAGACGACCATAAATCGGTCGAGATAAGGCCTGAAGATATTATTCATAAGTTACATAAATGCTGACGGGGCATTGGTTAACCCGAATGGCATTACCACAAATTCATAGTGCCCATATCTACTCTGGAAAGTAATCTTGTATATGTCTTCATCTTTGATCTTGAGTTGATGATAACCCGACCTGAGGTCTATCATTGGAGAAATATTCTGCTCCCAAAATTTGATCAAAGAGCTCATCGATACGTGGCAACAGATATTTTTTCTTGATAGTAAGTTGATTTAGTCGCCGGTAGTCGATACATAGGCTGAGGTATCCATCATTCTTCTTGACAAATAAAACAGGCGCACCCCAAGGGGATGTGCTAGGTTGAATGAAGCACTTGTCTAATAACTCCTGAAGTTGTTTCTTCAATTCTTTGAGTTTTGTAGAGGACATCCTGTAGGGAGATATTGAAATAGTTGCTACTCTGGGAATGAGTTCAATGGAGAAGTTTACTTTCTTTTCGAGTGGTAAACCAGGTAAGTCCGATGGGAACACATCGGGGAACTCATTCACAATGGGAATATCTTCTAAGATGATTTCCTTGGACTAAGTAGTGATTATGGAAGCAAGAAAAACTTAACATCCTTGCGAAATGAGTTTGCAAGCATGAAGAGATGAAATAATGGTAGGATGTTTCCTATACTTGATACCAAGGAAGGAAAATCGTGGGAGACCTGATTTCTGAAAAGAGATTCTCCTATTGCGATAATTTATATAGGCGTCATAGTCAACAAGCCAATCTACACCTAAGATAGCATCATAGCCTTCCATGTCAAGGCATACAAGGTTTGCAGGAAGGTTATGACCTTATACCATTACCTCACTATCGGGGTAGTGGGTTGTAAGTTTACTTCTGGGACCTAAGGGTGTAGTGATAGCTAGGTTCGAAGGTAGAGGAACTGATGACACTGGCAAGGTTTTTGCAACAGCCGTGTTGATTGTTTGTTTACCTATCTCTTCTTATCTTCTTTCTTTTTTTTTGTTGATTGTGAGGGTTTTGAGAAAAGATATGGCAAGATGATAAATAAACTACCAAAGATCAGCTCAACCTATGCATATGTGAACATGAACCTAGGCAATCAAATCTAACTCTAGCATGGGCATGCTATCTCAATCAAATTACGCTAAGGGAAAAACAAAAACACACGCCGGGGCGTGGAGCAATCAAGGGAAATAAAGAGATTTGATGAAAAAGACAGCTAGTGCCCAACACTAAGGAAAGTCGTGATCGCCACCAAAGTAAACACAAGTCAAAGACTCGAATATACCTTAGAAATAAGTGGATGAAACACCCGCCCACGGGAGAGAAAACCAAGGAAAGCCTGCAGATCAACTTACAAATAATGGTCCAAACCCTGTGCGTCGCTTGGAAGTAACGGTCGTGCGATAGACCGCCAGAAGGAAATAACGCTCCTGCACCTGACCGTCAGATAACCTGCAGTGAAAAGATTTGAACTCTTTGAACTCCAACCCTTCCAGCCGGCTAGAAGGCTTGGGCCTCGTGCTAGTGATCCTGTAAAACCTGCCAAGGATGTAGAAAGCAAAACAACACAACCTCAATTAGCCCTCAACATAAGTATAGCATCAATCCTTAAAAAGCTTGAGAACATCAAAAGGAGAGGGGAGTACCGGGGAGTTGTTGGTTTTTTAACCCCTCTGGGCGTTTTTAAGTTTAGGAGGATATGTGTATGCTTAGCAACAGTGAAAAACGTGGAGGAAGAGGAGGGACAATGCTTTTGATTGATAAAACCAAGGGAAACTTGAGCATGCAATGATGATGATCTTGACAAGCTAAAACCCAAAATTACTCCCTTGACTTGGAAGATGGACGTGGGAAGCAGCTCCTCCTGGATGTAGATGACTCTGAATTTGGCAGCACTTCGTCGTGAATCAAACCCTTCCTCCCCTGGGTTATGAAATCAAGGGTTCTATTTATAGACTCCCTCAAACTCTCAGGTCGAGTTGAAGATAAATCAGCCAAGAAAGGAGGATAAAATCAACAAGAGTCCAAAGAAACAAACGAGAGGTCCTGAGGATTAGAATTGAAGGAGATAATGCCAATCCAAAACCCTATCTCGTCCACGGAGTAGCAGAGAAAAGGCCTGAACTGTCAGGACTCTCTGAAGGAAGTAACGGCCTTACGATAGACCGCCACTTGGAAATAACGCTCCAAGGCATGACCGTCATATTCAATCTTATCCAAAGGATAAGATCGACGGGAAGAAGATCTAAACAATAGGACTCTGCAAGTAAGTAACGGCCAGGTAATAGGGCGTCATAAGGAAACAACGGCCAGGGATTAGACCGTTACTTATCAAAGGGCAACGAGACCCTAAGTCTTGGGACTCTTCAAAGAGTGACGGCCCAGGCTTCATGCGTTATTATGAAATGACGCGCCTAGTCCAGACCGTTATTATCATTGATTTTCAAGAAAATAGAATGGAGGGATTGCCAAGCTTTTGAACGAAGTGCCACCAGGAACCAGGTCTAATCCAGGAATTGAGACCCAGAAAACAGGCTTCAACTGACTAAAAGGAATTCAATGAAGAGTGAACAACTCGGAGCATCATATTGAATAAATAAGGAGATGACCCGATTTATTGGGTATAAAACGGGTGTCAACAGATGCCCCTCCTTAACGTCCTCTTTGCAGGGGAACGAGCGGAAGTGAAGCGAAAGTGAAATGGAACATGGAGATGAAGCGGAAATGAAGCGGAGTGAATCAAAAAGAGGGCGTTAAGGTAAACGACACCCGTTTTTCACCAACAAGCGATAAGAATTTTCTGGAAAAACTTCAAAACTGATCACAAGGAAATAGCTAACCAAAGGATGCAAGTCTGGAGGATTTAATTAACTAAGGAAAAAAAAAATACGGCTGGCCGTCGGAGGCAACGGAAAGGAAAAAAACTAAACTCCAGACAGGAATCTTCAGTCAACCAGATCAAGCGAGCAAATCGAAGGAAACCTTCAAATTCGGAGTGGAATAATTCTCCTTATCCAGGATCAAGAACACAGCTGTTCACCGTCAATGAGACCTCTTGAACAAATGAAGCTCATGAATGCTCAAAGAATGCGTATGATGCATGCTGGGCTAAAGAAAAACAAATCTTCAAAGCAAATGCAAAGAAAGATAAAATATCAAATACTCGAGAATAATATTGCTAGATTGGGGAAACCAGAGTCAAGACACTATCTGCAACCACGGCGTGCAAGATAGAACCATCATCCCTAAATTTTCCAACCTAACGGCCTATCCAACGATTATTCATGTGAACTTAGATCATCATCATTTTTGTTTTAAGGGGAACATCAGATCCCAGGACACCTGAATGACCAGCCGGTTCTCGAGGTAATATATAATAAATAGCATATAGTAATGCA
Organism: Amorphophallus konjac; assembly: GCA_022559845.1. Classification (NCBI taxonomy): domain Eukaryota; kingdom Viridiplantae; phylum Streptophyta; class Magnoliopsida; order Alismatales; family Araceae; genus Amorphophallus; species Amorphophallus konjac. The sequence goes on along the minus strand of CM040127.1, from coordinate 121,268,633 downwards.
TTAAGGGAATGAGGAAATGATATACAATACCTGACTTACCTGCCTGACGGACGGCCAAGCGTACCTTCTGTTCATAACTCCTTTCATAAAAGATAGGTTTAGCCAAACAATAATCCATCAAAATAAGAGTTTAGGCATAACCATTGTACATGCAAAAGGTACCCATAAGGAACAACATGATAGACAATAGGAATATTCAAGCATTAATTAGACCATTCATTCATCAAGAAACTTGCAAGCATATAACGGTCAGATGTAGGTGCGTCACATAAAAGAAACGGACCACCCTTGATCCGTCATAATCAAGACGGTTCACATTCTTCAACAAAGCAGTTCAACACATGTAACGGCCTCAAACAGGAGCGTCAAGATGATGTGACGGCCGGTCGATAGACCGTCACATTTCCTGAGATTTCAAAAAAACAACCGAACGGTCACGGCCCGTTCATTCCAAACACTCAACCCCCAAAACCCCAAAACCGAGAGCTCCGGCGACCACCATCCCAACCGTTCCAATGGCCGGCGACGAGGCACCCCAGCCGCCACCAAAGAAGAGAGAGAGAGGGAAAAGGATGGCAATACGACGGCTTCGCCGCCGGATCGAACGGGAGGTGATCCCGCCGACGGAAGCGGAACAACCGACGAGGGGAGATCAAACGGAAGAAGAAGAAGTTCCCACGACTACGGGGGACGAGGGGGAAGTTCCCTTGGGTGCAGAGGAGCCCAAGGAACCACAGAAGAAGAAGAAGAGAGCCATGGACCACGAGGTAGGCCCTCCGCCCTAATTTTCAAATTTTAATTTTTTATGTTCTTAATTCATGTGTGCATGTGGGGAATGAGGGTAGAAATGGGTCTACGAACCCACTAGGAGTCATTGTAGGCCATTTGGCCAACAAGGGGGACCACAGGAATGCAAGGGAAAAAATCCCAACCAGCAGACGAAGTGACGGTCCTGCCAGCGACCGTCACTCCCCTGACGGTCCATCCTGGGTGCGTCAAAGACAAGTAACGCCCTAACCCAGGGCCGTTACTTCTGCCAGGGATTCAAACTATTTTCTAGGGTTTTCAATTTTTAATTTTTGTTTTGTTTTCAATTATGAATGTTTATGCCATGATTATATGATGCAAATGGACTAACTAATGATCTAATATGCAATGCAGGGAAAGAGGAGATCACGGATCTCCTGGCTTCAGATCCGGGCGGTGTACCAGGCACTGCCCGACTACCAGAGGGAGAGACTTGCCGAGATGGGATTCGCCGAGGTGCTCAGCATCGAGGTGATCCGGATGGATACACCATTGCTGTACGCACTTCATGAGAGGTGGGACCCGGTTAGCAGGGCATTCATCTTCCCGTGGGGCCACATGATCCCCACATTGGAAGACATAGCGAGGATTACAGGATTAAGAGTCCACGGCTCCGCAGTGACAGGATGGACGTACGGGGACTACCGGGAGATAGCGCAGCAGCTGCTCGGGCTAGATCTGATCAGGCCGGGGCAGTCCTCTTCCCAGCTCGCGAGATCGGTGCTGCAGGAGAGTTTGGGATTGAGGGGAGCGGCAATCACCATAGGAGAGTTGCCGGAGGAGCATCTGGGCAGGGTGATTGACCAGGTGCGCCCTCGTGTGGCGGCAGAGGCAGGGGCAGAGGGAGATAGAGTGCTCAGGCGCTTCCTGATGCTACTGTTCGGGAAGCTCCTGTTCGCGACTCGGGCAGATGTCATCAGCTGTAGATTGCTGCCGCTGCTAGAGGATCTGGGCAGAGTGAGGAAGTATGCATGGGGGGCAGCGGTACTAGCATTCCTGTTCGACTCCCTGAGCACCACGGACCGGCAGACCATGCTGGGCGGCTTCTCACCTTTCCTACAGGTAAATGCATTTTAAATGCTTTCTATTATGCCATGTTTATGCAATGCAGTGATTTATGCAAAATGTCTTATGCAAATGATTCGACTGACTTGATCTCTAAATGCAGGTCTGGAGCTACATGTACCTCCCGGGCATTGGGAGAGGTACATTACTCCATCCCGGCCTCATACCAATCGCGAGGCGATGGTCGGTGGCGAGGGACACGGGATCGATCCTCAGATTGCCCCGGACGATCCAGGACGACCTGGACTCCTACCCACACACATCGGTAAGCCCGAGACTCAAAATGATTTCTATATGCTTCTATATGCTGACAAATGAATGAAATGAATGAAATGCTTTCAGGTGAGATGGACCCCGTACCGCAGCGAGGGCTACACAGGACAGCCGTGGGTGGAGGCGTCCTTATCATACCGGGGGCGAGACATATGGTTGCATTGTATCCATATCATCGAGCCTCTGCACTATAGGCTGATCTGCGGACTCGGGGACTACACCAGCCCGAGGTGGCCTTTCCACATCGCAACGATGACCGCCCAGGCAAGTCGGCGAGGGGCATCAGTGGGAGTGTGAATTGGCGCGCCCGGAAGGCGAAGTACGTTCTCTACTGGAGGCAGCGAGGCAGGGCCGTGAAAGTGCGGGACGAGAGCGACGAGGCCTACCTGAAGGCCTTCGCTCGACACTACGGCGACCGGGTATACCGATGTACCCGACGACCGTTATGCAATTCTAAACTAAGAAACTCTTTCTATATGATGAAATGTGGATGTGACATGCTGGCTTATGCTTTCTACATGCAGCTCGATCCTGAGGGGCGGATAGCTGAGCTAAAGGGACCACTCCACTCTACCATCCTGCAGCGGGATGAGTACCAGACTGCTCTAGAGCTCCTGGTGAGATTCTGAATGCTTATGATATGACTATGATTATGCATGATGCTAATGCTTTGGCTACGACAATGCAGCGGGCAAAGGGAGCTCAACGAGCAGGACCAGATGCCCCATCGTCGTCCTCGCAGCCTGCGGGAGACAGGGCTGGGCGAGATGCTGACTTTGCTCGGGCGGTTGCCCGGGCCGAGGAGGCGGAGGCCACCCTCGCGGAGCGGGTAAGATACTTACATGTTTTTTTGATTATGCTTATGCTAATTAAATTTATATGACTAACCTATATGCAATGCAATGCAATCTACAGGCGATAGAGCTGGCAGTGGCGGAGGCCACTCAGGCGAGGGCAGAGGTAGAGAGGAGCCGGGCCGAGACTGATCGAGCTCGAGCAGAGACGGAGCTCGTGCGGGTAGAGATAGCCCGACTGAGAGCGGAGACCCCTCGTCATGTGGACGATGTGGAGATGGAGCGACTTCGAGCAGATTTAGCACGGGCGCGGGCCGAAGTGAAGGATCTTCGCCTTGGGACCGCGGATCTTGATCGCTACCGGACCGAAGCACGGGAGACGCGACGCCAGATCTTCACACTGAAGATCAGGCTTCAGACAATGGAGCAGACAGTCCGGATGCTAGGCCGGGCACCAGAGCGGAGTTCTTCCCGGAGCGGGGCTCACAGGAGTGCTGCCCCTAGTGGCTCGGTTGGGGATTTCCTAGTTAGTTCCGCCGGCCAACGGAGAAATGAGAGGGCAGAGAGAGGACAGCAGGAGGAGAGTGCTTCCATAGCACCGCCACCCCCGAGGAGACCAGAGGATGGGGAGGATGAGGGTGGCCCGGCGGATAAGCCGGCCGAATGATGCCTTTTCTTATGTTTTCTTTTTTATTTGTATAGAATCTTTGGTTAAAAATGGAATGAAATTATCTTTTTCATTTTTATGTTTTAATTTGATGCGAGCGTGAATGGATGAATGAGATGTACAGGATGGATGAAATGTGGATGAATGAATGAGATGTATGCCGGAATGCATGTATGAAAATGGGAAGAAGATGAGGTGTATAAATGTGAAAGACCGCCAGGTCTAGTCAAGGATTAAAGGAATAGCTTGAACCCAGCAGCAGAGAAAGTGACGGTCCAAGATCTGACCGTCATAATCAAGCGACGCTCTGGTGAGAGACCGTTAATCATCAGAGGCCCACACGGGCTGTGGGGCTTCAGGATAAACGACGGCCAGTGGATGGTGCATCAGAGACAGATAACGGCCAAGGGTCAGACCGTTGATCATGGCAGAACGTTAGTTGGGTAGGGCAACTAGCAGGAAAATGTGACGGTCCGAAGGGGATGCGTCAGAATCAAGAGACGGTCAGAAGTAAGACCGTCAGGAAGCGTTTTAGCCCAGAAGAGAAAGAACCAAGTGGCTGAGAATGTGACGGCTCAGGGATAGAGCGTTACAGAAAGAGACGGTAGACCCTACGACCGTTACTCTCCACAGAACATGATCCGGGGAACTGAAACCCACAGAGAATGCGACGGTCGAGTGATGGCGCGTTAGAGTGGAGTGACGGCCATGCGATGGACCGTTAGAGTCTGGGTCGCAATCCGAATCGGATTGAGCCGAGATAACTGAAACCCGAGGTTTAGCCACTTAAATCACCGCTAGGACTTGTCCTAATTGAAGATAAAGCCTTCTAGCCCGGGTCTTACCCTTCCAAAGTTAAATACAAGCCTTGGCAACTTAAAACCTTAATCATAATCACAGTTTTGCTAAAACCTCTGTTCTAGGGTTTGAAGAGCCCTCTCTAAAGGGCAGAAAACATGATGAAGAGGAGCTTCGAGGTGATGGCTATGGAGGAGAAAGCCCACACCGGCCCTAAAGCTTCAAGGAAGGAACATGGAGAGCTCCAACGGCTAACCTCAATCCCCAAGCATCTAAGCTTTAATGTCCAAAGGGTGGTAAGCTTGCATGACTTCATCCAAAGTTCAGATTTTTTTGCTGCACTTTAATTTTCTTCATAACCTTCCTTCTTCTTTTCTTCTTCAAGCCTCTTCCTGGCCCAAGGTGTTACTCCAACCTGAAGTGGGTGGCTCCCATGGTAAAGGCACTCTCTTTAGAGGTGGTATCAATCCTCAAAGCGTGGCACCTCCAACCCCTCTTGGTTCTAGGCAAAAACTTCCAAAAATTGTCTTTAGATTGGCCCTGCCTTTCAGCCCTTGTGGAACTATGGCATCCACAAACTCATACCTTCATCTTCCCCTCCTTTGAAGCAACCGTCCTATTGGAGGAGGTAGAGACCTACCTAGCCCTTCCCAAGACTAAGGTGGGGGATGAGGATCGGGTTTGCTATACAATAGAACCTATTGATCCGTCCTTGATCTTAAGCGACTTCATTCATAACCCAAAGGACGTGGGGACCATGATCAGCCCGCGCCACATTCACTTGATCCCTATGGCACAATGGATAGTGTCTCACTGTAAAAACAAGTGGGAGAGACACGAAGCAATAGCCAAGGAAGCAGCGGTTTGCTTGTGCGGGGTCTTCCTTTTCTCCACAACCGACCACCTCTTAGATATCCAAAATCTTAGCATTATTAGTGGACTGTGGCGGGGTATGTCTATTTCTCAAGCGGTCCTCTCATGCCTCTATGAAGGACTAAGCTCGGCCTGCCTTGGAGGGCCTTTGTTCGGTTCCATGATACTCCTTGAGTGTTGGATAGGAGTGAGAATCAAATTCCTTCCCAAGGAAGATATAACTTCGGCGAGCCGGATCTTCGCGAGCCACCCCCTCTTCTTCATTGGAGGGGCTTTTGGATATTCTTCTCATGTTGAATGCAGGACGGCGGATAAGAAAACGCGGGATGAATGGCGCCTCTTCTTCAATGCTTTGCCTCTTGAAAAGTTCATCATGCGACCAAGCGTTCTTCGAAGCATTCTTCTTAAAATACCGCGGCGTCAAGGCCTGGACCTCCAGCTGGTTGGAAACACTACCATGACGATCTACAACCCGCACCGATGCCACCTTCAGATCGGATTACCTCGAATCAGTGTTTCTACACTATCACACTACCCTCCCCTCCTACCTAGGAAGATGGGGACCGAGGAAGATGAAAGAGCGATCCGGAATGCGCTGACCATGTGGGAGATCAGCAAGGTGCGCCCGTGGCAGGCAGAGGTTGAAGAGAACGACGAAACACGCCGAGATTACTTGAAGGAGTTGAGAAGAATCCGCCCTCTTGCGGATAAAAAGTGAATGTATCTTGATTTTCTTTTGCTTATGAAAGATGTTATGAGATTGCCACTCAGAACTTGGTTTATCATGAATTATATTGTATTAAGCTTGCTTGAATGAGATGAGATTGCCTCAATTGAAAGAACTTGAGTTGTGTGCTTTGGAAGATTAGATTGATGTGAATAATCAGAGTTTCTGGGGGGAGTAACGGATGTACTCTGGGCTGTTATAAGGTAACAACGGTCTTACGATGGACCGTCAGAATGGAGGCGGGGAGGACCTGATTTCTGAAGGAAGCGACGGAGGGCTCTTGGGCCGTTATTTCAAAGCAACGGTATGTTTCCAGACCGTCATGATGATGGTTTAATTGAAAGGAAGAAGGCCCACGCCTGAAGGAAGTGACGGTCCGAGATGGGCCCGTTACATGACTTTAACGGTCTGATGCTGGAGCGTTATACACCTGAACCTGCATAGTTGTGAGCTTTTACCTTTGGGCTTGCCCCTGTACTCTGCACACACTTAGACATGAAACAAGTTAGATCTGTTCTTAGACTCAACCCCTTGCCTCGAAGCAAGTTAGATAATGACCGTTTCTTGATATTGGGTCAAGGGGTGGAGCCTTATTAAATAGGCGAAAACATAATGAAAATGCGATGCATGTTATGCAGATGATGGAAGTATTGAAGGCTTTTGATTTTTTTGAAAAGATTTGATTTGTTTGGATTTTTGAAATATTTGATTTTTTTTAGATTTTGAAAATATTTGATTGTTTTTGGATTTTGAAACATATTTGATTGTTTTTGGATTTTAAAACATATTTGATTGTTTTTGGATTTTGAAACATATTTGATTGTTTTTGGATTTTAAAACATATTTGATTTTTTTGGGTTTTGAAACACCAGTGCCTCTCTAGCAACACGAGACCTCCCTTGTTTTTAGCTTGAGTCCCGAGATCGGCGTGCAAATAGTGTGACAACCCCTGGCCAAGACCTGGTCATTGTGACGGTGTTTTTACCAAAGCCACACCTAGGGTACTCGTCTTAGTCCTAAAAGAAAAAAATAGAACATGGGGGGTAAGCTTAGGCCAGACATAGAAGTTTTTAGAACTTGATTCCCTCACCGTGCAACCTTATTAGAGATTCGGTCTGTTGTGCCGGGGCTTTTTATGTCCGTCATCGAACCTTTGTCCACTTAGGTATGCATGCGACCGGGCTCATAACGTCCCGCGGGGAACTGTACTGTCACTCTTGTCATGCCTAATCTCTTTTCTTTTGGAGCTTTTGAGAATTCATTCACAGACCTTGAGATGATGCTTTTGATTTCATGGTAAAGAGCACTCCTTTGCTTTTCTTTGCTTTTCTTTCTTGTGGAGTCAGGTCATAACGGACTTGCCCCTATTTGAGACCTCTTCTCGTTAGGGAGTTTGGATCGGTTGTCTCCTTCTTATTTACTCCTTGCCCCTGGATGCAGCCGAAGAATGAAACGTACAGGGATTTTGACTTTCCCCCAAAGCATGGCCGAGGAAAAACGGTGTCTTTTTAAGCAAGGAACCCGACCAGGGGTGTCGTGTAGTGTGTGTTTGCCTTACTCAAGACTCCCTTTTGAAGATAGGGAGGTATTTCTTGTTGCCGAAAAAGCACATGGTTTAGATTTTTAAGGAAAGAAACGCTTAAGATACAACCCATTCCACGGGTGAGAGAGCTCCTCACCCTCCGCGTTGATTAGACGATAGGCATTCCCTGAATAAGCTTCTTTTATTACAAACGGTCCTTCCCAGTTAGGTTGCAATTTAGACCTAGGACCTGCAGACCGAATGAATTTGCGTTTCAAAACCATTTCACCCTTGCAAAATTTTCGTTCAATTACCTTCTTTTGAAAATAACGCGAAACTCTCTTTTGATAGACAGATACGTGATCGGCCGCATTCATCCTCTTCTCATCTAGGAGTTCTAGTTGGACCAGCAACGCCTCTCGACGTTCATCGAGATTAAGTTCCTTATCGAGCTGTACTCTGAGTGAAGGGATTAAGATCTCATATGGGAGCACCGCCTCCATCCCGTAGGTTAGAGAATAGGGAGTTTGTCCCGTGGGAGTACGGACGGAGGTGCGGTAAGCCCACAGAGCTTCCACCAATCTTTCAGGCCAATCAGAAAATTTGTGTGCTTCGCATGTTTTCTTAATGATTTTAAGAAGAGTTTTATTAGTGGCTTCGGCTTGACCGTTGCCTTGAGGGTAATATGGTGATGAATGATGCAATATAATTTTGAACTTCTTACAGAGGTCTTTAAGCTCCTGGGAGACAAACTGGGGCCCGTTGTCGGTGATGATGCTGCTTGGCACTCCGAACCGCGAGATGATATTCTTCATGATGAAGCGGCACACCGTTGTAGCTTTGATCTCTGCGTACGCCTCAGCTTCGGCCCATTTGGTGAAGTACTCAGTTGCTGTGAGAATGAAGGATTTCTGCTTGGTCTGAGAATTAGGATCACCGAGTGGGCCGACGACGTCGAAAGCCCACATAGAGAATGGCCAAGGAGCGGTCATAGGATGAAGAGATGAAGCTGGAGAGTGGATTTTATCAGCGTGGAGTTGGCATTTAAGACACCTCCGGACATAGAGGGAGCAATCTTCCTCCAGAGTGGGCCAATAGTAGCCCTGCCTAAGAATCCTCTTCGCTAGAGCCTGGCCATTGACATGACCTCCACACTCGCTAGAATGTGCTGCTTCTGCTACTTTCCAAGCTTCCACATCATCTAGGCATCTCATGAGCATTCCGTTAGTAGCGCGCCTGTACAGTTCTCCTGCAATGATAGTGTACTTTGCGGCGGCTCTTCTTATTGCTTTGCGCTGCTCAGCTCTTGCCCCTTCTGGGAATGCCCCTTCTTTGCAAAATAACTCGATTTCATGGTACCAAGGTAATTCTTCCTCATCCAAAATTTCCTCTAGTTCTGCCAATGATACCTCCTTGAGATCTTCCTTTTCAGCTCTCACTTCTGCAAACTTCCTAAGGTTGGTGAACCAAGGATCCTGGAGAGAGGGTGCGTCCATCCTCTGGACGACGACAGTCTCAGTACTACGACTGAGAGGGAAGGATAAGGAGGAGGCCAGAGATGCCAATGCATCCGCCAGAATGTTCATAGAACGGGGAGTATGGATATAGATTAGCTTGCGGAATCGCTTAGCGATGAGCGTGACCAAATCTTGATAGGGCTTGAGCTTGGGGTCACGGGTACGGTAAATGGACAGAACTTGCCGTAAGACGAGCTGAGAGTCTCCTACGATGTTTAAATAACGCGTGCCTAAGAGATAGGCGTGCTTCAAGCCGGCCAGGAGAGCCTCATACTCAGCGATGTTGTTGGTAGCAGGAAATCGAAGTTGATAAGCAAAGGGGATGGTCACTCCCTCAGGAGTAAGCAGGACAGCACCGATCCCTTGGCCCTGTGAGTTAAGCGCACCGTCAAAGTGCAGAGACCAGAAGGGATGCTGAGAAAGGACAGAGAGATGCTCATCAGGGAAATCGTCCTGAATAGAGTCGGTGTGAGGAATAGGGAGATGTGCAAGATGCTCAGCAATGGCATATCCTTTGACTGCCTTCTGAACGACAAAGGTGATATCGAATTGAGATAGGAAGCTCTGCCAGCGAGCTAACCTACTAGAAAGAACGGGCTTTTCTAAGAGGTAACGGATCGGGTCCATTCTGGAGATCAGCCTAACTGGGTGGGCGAGAAAGTAATGTTTAAGCTTCTGAACTACCCACACTAAGGCGGCACAAGTCTTCTCCATAGCGGTGTACCTAGATTCAGCTGGATTAAACAACCGAGAAAGATAGTACGCAGCCCGCTCTTTTCCTTCGTCATCCACTTGTGCTAAAACCGCCCCTAGGGAGTCCTCAATGACCGAGATGTATAGGATCAGGGGTTTCCCAGGGACAGGAGGTTGCAAAACCGGGGGATTGGATAGATATTCCTTGAGGTCCTCATAGGCCTTTTGACAATCTTGATTCCATTCGAACTTGACCCCCTCCCTGAGTAATTCATAAAACGGACGACACCTTTAAGAATGCTGGGATATGAATCTTCTAATGAATTGCAATCTACCAATCAGTCCTCGAAGTTCCGTAATGTTCTTTGGCGGAGGCATATCCATGACGGCCTGTGCTTTGTTAGGATCAATCTGGATCCCCCGTTTGCTCACTATGAAACCTAGCAGCTTCCCCGAGGAGACTCCGAATACGCACTTCTTCGGATTCATCTTTAGCTTGTACTCCCTGGCTCTCTGCAGCACTTTAGCCAAAATAGAGGGGTGTTCTTCTTTTGTTCTTGATTTCACCAGAATGTCATCCACGTAAGCCTCCATGTATATGTGCATCATGTCGTGGAAGATAGCCATCATCGCCCTTTGATAGGTGGCGCCTGCGTTCTTTAATCCAAAAGGCATAACTACATAGCAGTATGTGCCCCAGGGCGTGGTGAAGGAAGTTTTCTCTTGATCTTCAGGAGCGAGACGGATCTGATTATAGCCCGAGTACCCATCCATGAACGATAGAGCTTCGTACCCGGCAGTGTTATCAACAAGGACGTCTATATGAGGCAGCGGGAAATCATCTTTAGGACATGCTTTGTTAAGGTCCCTGAAATCAATGCATATGCGCACTTTTCCATCCTTCTTGAGAACAGGGACTATGTTTGCCACCCACTGAGGATATAAAACTACTCTGACGAACTTGGCCTTGTAAAGTTTGTCGACCTCTTCTTTAATCCGCAAGGCCATGTGGGGGTGAAATATTCTCGACCTTTGTTTAACAGGTGTTGCCCCTGGTTTAAGCACGAGTCGGTGTTCCACTAAGGAGGGGTCAAGACCTGGCATGTCCTCATAAGACCAGGCGAAAGAATCGCTATACTCCCTCAGTACCTTAATTAGATCCTCTTCTACCTGTGGAGGGAGATTAGCTGAAATATTGATGGGCCTTGGATCTTCTTCTGTCCCCAAGTTGATTTCCTTTGTAGGTTCATCCACTGTCGTTGACGGCTGGTCGAATCTCTTCAGTCCCTTTGCATATAAGTCGGCAGTGTCCTCTACATCGCTGTCTTCATCAATTGGGTCTTTCTCATCCAGCACTTCATAGACGCCTAATCCGTCATCGCTCCACACCCCTTCTATTTCTTCTTCATCTTCAATTGCAATTGCCGTGGTGACGAATTCTGGGCACTTCAAAAGAGCATGACACCGCTGAGCTAGATCTTGCAAGAACCTATCAGGAATAGATCGGGAAGGATGCGCAAGCGAGCGCGGCTCAGGAGGGGAATGGTTGGACGACCTAGAACAAGACCCTACTTCTTTAGACCTAACAGACTCTACTTCTCTAGACTCGCTAGACCCTAACTCTGACCTAGGAGAGAGGAAGCTTAATGGAAGGGAAGGAGCAGGGGACTCGTGCCCCTGGGACGAGGAGGATGGAGACAGGATAGCATAATCTTCCACTGAAATCTCCGTTTCAAATTTGACATTTTTTTTTGGAGATCAGTGGAGACCACGCAGCACGACGGAGGAGGCGGGAGCTGCATAGGGAACAGCTCAGGAAAGATGCAATCGAAGAAAAGATCACAAGAGGAGGAACCCCACATCTCGTGGATTTGAGAATTAAAAAACGGAGGGAAGGGGAAAGCAGGCAGATTAATGGGGCAGTGAGGCCCATAAGCAGGAGGATTGATCGAATCTAGAATGGATCACTGAAGGATGGATTGATCATAATCGGAGGAGGACGGGGTACAAACCCCTTCAACTGGATCATGCACTGAAAATGAGAGGGAGATAGAGAAAGAGCAATCAGCGAGCTCCCTTCTTTCTTTGAATCATCACCAGGCCGCTTCTTCGGCCTCCACTGCATAAGCTGATCCTTCTGTGGCTTCTGGCTGCCTCTTTCACAAAATAGCCCCTGGAGGGCCCAACTGTAGTCGATCACATCGTCATTTAGCCCCCTTGGCAACAGGGGTGGAATGGCGACTGGACAAACCGTGTCGATTTCTGACTGGACTGGCTTCGCAGCTAACGTGCCCGGCTGTGGGGGCCCTCTGACAAAATGCTGACGGTAATCCCAGGTAAGCGGCCCAGAGTCACCCATCATTGATAATGCTGTCTCCTTGTAACCGAGACCTCGTCTGCCCATTTTTCTTCCTTTTGGTATGTGCTTGGTCATCCCTTGCAGCTGTGCACCGAGGCCTCTCCCCGGTTGATAGCCCAGTTTCAATATAATGTTCCACCCCTTTGAATCTCGAATCTGCGGCTTTGCCTTGATATTGACCGGGGTGGTGACGGGCTTAGGAGTGGTGTACGCCCAAGGAAAGTTTAGGTCTAGCACTGATAGCACGGGCCGGCTGCTTGGCCAGAGAGTAGGAAGAATCTGTTCAGAGATGGCCTTCACTGACTATACCGTGGATAAACTTTTAACTTTGACGACCCTCCCTTGAAAAGGGAATTTAATGCATTGGTGCGCAGTAGAGGGCACGGCGCCAAGTGTGTCGATCCAGGGACGACCCAAGATAGCCTTGAACATAGGGTCGATATCAAGTACATAGAATTCTATAGCCATGGAAAGAGGCCCGAGCTCAGCCTGAATAGTGACTACCCCGTGACATGCCCGCCTTGAGTTGGCGTATGCTGCTATAGTGGTGGGGGTAGACCGTAGTAACTCCTCAGATATATTGCAGGCTCGGAGAGTGCTGAGGGGGCAGACATTAATTGAGGCCCCAGTGTCGACCAGTGCTGCTTCAACGTCGACTTTGTTCAAAGTAATTGTTATGCAGAGCGGCATTTGCCGAGCCCCCGGAGGTGCAAGCTCGGTCTCAGAGAATGTGATTGCCGGCCCTTTAGAGATAGTTGCTAGTGCCGTTGGTAGACTGTCGACTGCCATGTCTTCACTAACCATGACCTTCTGCAAAAAATCCCTCAGTGCATCTTGATGGAGAGTGGACCTTTTGATTAACTCCAGCACATATATCTTGGCGGGTACCCGATCTAGATGATGCAGTAAATCATATTGAGTCCCCGGTAACGGTTCAGCTTCCTCTTGTTCGGCCACCGGTTGGGAAGACTGGGGATTGCTAGTAGTGGCGTAGTTCCGATGGAACATCTTCCCGCTCCTTAGAGCACAATTTGTCGCGACATCGGGGGATAGTATGATGGGCCCTGCGGGGCGAATGAGTGGAATAGGTGGCGCGGGGGAGGCAGTTTGGTAAAGCGGAGGGTTGGTGACGTTAATGGGGGATGCGCGGATGATAGGTGAAGGATTGGTGGGTGGTAGGGTGGTGATGGATGTGGGTGCTGGTGAAGGCAGGGTGAATGGATGGGTAAGGATAGGTGCGGGATTGGATGGTGGTGTGATGACGGCGATGGGGGTTGGCGAAGGATACGACGGGATGGTGAGCGGAGCGGGTGTGAATGGTGGGATGAGTGGAGAGGGTGTTGGTTGTGTAGGGAGGATGAAGGAAGGTTTGTGGTGGAAGGCCATGACCTGTGGTGCGGCGCCATCATCATCAAATGACCACCCGGCGTTGGAGGCCGGTGGTTGGACTACATTAACTTGTGCCGGTGCTGGCGGCTGCTGCGGAGGAGCGGGTTGATGGTTTGGCATCGGATTCTGATGGATGCCCAGATCCTGTGCTTGCTGCGGTGGCTGCTGTTGTGGCGACTGCTGCGACTGCGGTGCTGGATGCTGCTGCACTTGCTGCCCCTACGGCTGCCTTCTCTTCTCTTTGATTTCCATAATGGCCCTATGCATCTCGGCCCAGTCTATTCTCTGTCCTTCGTGTAAGTCGTACACGAGATCTCGGAAGTGAAAACATCCTTCTATAGTGTGACCCGGCTGCCGGTGGAACATGCAATACTTAGTTTGATCAACAGCTGAGTTCCAGACAGTCTTTTCTGGAGGAAGTTGAATTGCATTTACTGCCATGAGCGCTGAGAATATGTCAGTAAGTGTCTCTGGCAATGGAGGATACTGGGCTCTTCTGGGAGCCGGGCGCTTGCTGTTGGGATTATTATGGTTGTAACCGCCGGGTGGAGGGACGTTATGGTATTGCGGTGATGGTGGTGGTTGTTGTGGTGCGGTGAAGGTGTTTTACTGGATGGTGAAGGTAGGCGGAGGGTTTTGTGGAGTGTTTTGAAAGTGTTGCGGGGCGGAGTTTTGCGGATTGCGGGGGCTTTGGTTGTAGCGGAATGGTGCGGCTTGGTAGGGAAAAGCAACAGCTTGTACTTGCTCATTTGTCTGGACTCCTTCGGTAACCGGCCCCTGTGGTTTCTTATGGTACTTGGGCTTTTAGTTTTCAAAAAGAGAATGGATAGGGGAGTCCTTAAGCTGAGTTTGTATAAATCACGCCCGGCTATACAGTTGATGCATATTGGCTATATCGTTCATTGCCAGGATGTTCTTGAAGGTGGGCGTAGCATTTGAAATTAGCAGTTTAACTTTTTCTTCCTCTGGAATATGGCCGGGCACCATGGCGGCCATCTGCCTCCATCTATCTGCATAAGTTGCGAATTCCTCATCCGACTTCATTTTCTCGGCCACCAGATCTGTGAATGAATATTCCGGGCCGACCCGGTCTTGAAACCGTTGAATAAACTTGTCCTTGACCACTTTGAAGCTCTCGGCCTCTTCTAGGGGCAGAGAATAAAACCATTCCAGAGCAACGCCATCCAATGATCGGCGGAATAGGTACGCCATAAGGCGATCATCATATTGGAACTGCGCCGATTCATACAGAAAATCCCTCACATGGATGAAGGGATTGCTGTTCCCATCATACTTACGGTAGTTGGGGAGCTCAGACTGCGGAGGGAAACGGATGTTCTGGAAGCTTGGGACGGGAATATCAGCCAAGGATTGTGGGCCCACCTTCTTCTGAAGAAAATCAAGTTGTTGCTGCATGGTGGCCCACTTATTAAGCAAATCCTGCTCTCGAGAGGGAGCAGGGGCAGTGAAGGGAGTTGATTGTATCTGGTGAGCAGAAGGAATGGCGGTTGCCGAGGGCGGGAGCCCATAGGAAGGAGCAGAAGGATAACTAGTGGAATTAGGGGGGCCGTAAGAAGGATACTGGGCCTGAGATAGACCCGGATTGGAGTGAAATTGGGCCACCCCGTGCTGTTGGGGCAAGAAATCGGATGGGCCCACGAGGACCTGTGGAGCCGCCAGAGCAGAGGGGTGATAATCCATCGGAAGAGAGGGGATAGGCGATTTCCCCTTATCAAAAGATTGATGGGTCGAATTGGAGGATTGACCCATCTCCATGCCAGCAAAGGTGATGGTCCGGGGCTGGACCGGGGTGAGCTCAATCGGGGTGGGCTGAACAGACGGCCCAATAATGGAAGAATTAGAGTGCCCCTGGACGGTAGCGGAGGGAGGAGGATTGGACCCTTGCATGGCCTGATAGAGGACCTGGAGTTGGGTCGGATCCAACTGGGCCATCATATGGAGGACAGAGCCTGCGGAAGGAGTGGGTAAAGAAGGGATGACCTGACCACCTTCTACGGGAGTGGAGGATGAGAGAGGGGCGGTCCCCTCTCCAGCGAAGAAAGAAATAACCCTCGGGGGGTTCTCAAGGAGCCCTTGAGGAAGAGAATCCTCTTGGGAGCGAGGAGGATTGCAGGATGCCATGGTAGATTCGAAGAGGGGATTGGAATAGAATGTGAAGGAGGAAGCGACTCGAGGAGATGATTCGGACGAACGAAAACAACTCCACATGCAACGGACAACCTTGATAAATGCAAAACAACAAACACAACAAACACACAATGAGCAACCGCACCTAGGTGATTCAAACAAGATATAAGTGATAGGGAATGAAGACACTCAAAAGCCAACCAAGTTGCTTAAGATGATGCAAACAAAGTTTCTTTATGGTTTCTCCTTTGGAACTTTAGTGAATTGATTGATATGTGCTCTCTCCAAATGGGTTCCTAATAGGAGGTGGATATGGACTTGGCTTGACTTTAAGTGTGACCACTCCTTCACTTATGCAACCCTAGACACAAGGGGGGGAAAGGTACAACCGGCCCGGCGTCCCTGTGGGAATCCACGGCTCGCGGGGACTTATGGAGGTCCCTGTTGTGATTTCCTAGTCGGCCCCAAGGAATATGGAGACGAGAGGTCCTCACAACAAGGTAGGAAAATACAGTCTAATATATGAAAAGATGGATGACCCTATGTGCACCGGAGTGCATGCAAAGTCTAGCCTAGAATCTAGCAAACAATGGTGCACATAATGATATGAAGATATGAATGGAATTATGGCAGAAATCAAGCAGCACCCAAGCAATGAATCACAGCCAAAAACTGTGAAATAACTGCACCTCGGATGCGTACCTGCCAGGAGAGTGACGGACGAAGGCCACTGCGTCAGATCCAAATAACGGTCAGAGACCAGACCGCCATAAATAATGTAACGCAGGGGTTCCAGACCGTCGTATGAGCCAGGGAACCAAAAACAAACTGAAGTAACAGGAAAACCCGTGAAAGCTCACACCACAAAGACAAGCGACGGCCTGATGTCCCTGCGTCAGAACACTGTAACGCGCCGAGACAGGGCCGTCGTATGTTTCAGAAAACCAGAAAGGGGGGGGAAACAAAGGGATCAAAAGACAACTGAACAAACAGATGATGGCAAGTTTAAACAGGAATCAGAAGCACGATTGGCACTAGTTGTCCCACCGTGATCGCCAAAAAATTATCTGTTGATTGTTTGTTTACCTATCTCTTCTTATCTTCTTTCTTTTTTTTTGTTGATTGTGAGGGTTTTGAAAAAAGATATGGCAAGATGATAAATAAACTACCAAAGATCAGCTCAACCTATGCATATGTGAACATGAACCTAGGCAATCAAATCTAACTCTAGCATGGGCATGCTATCTCAATCAAATTACGCTAAGGGAAAAACAAAAACACACGCCGGGGCGTGGAGCAATCAAGGGAAATAAAGAGATTTGATGAAAAAGACAGCTAGTGCCCAACACTAAGGAAAGTCGTGATCGCCACCAAAGTAAACACAAGTCAAAGACTCGAATATACCTTGGAAATAGGTGGATGAAACACCCGCCCACGGGAGAGAAAACCAAGGAAAGCCTGCAGATCAACTTGCAAATAACGGTCCAAACCCTGTGCGTCGCTTGGAAGTAACGGTCGTGCGATAGACCGCCAGAAGGAAATAACGCTCCTGCACCTGACCGTCAGATAACCTGCAGTGAAAAGATGTGAACTCTTTGAACTCCAACCCTTCCAGCCGGCTAGAAGGCTTGGGCCTCGTGCTAGTGATCCTGTAAAACCTGCCAAGGATGTAGAAAGCAAAACAACACAACCTCAATTAGCCCTCAGCATAAGTATAGCATCAATCCTTAAAAAGCTTGAGAACATCAAAAGGAGAGGGGAGTACTGGGGAGTTGTTGGTTTTTTAACCCCTCTGGGCGTTTTTAAGTTTAGGAGGATATGTGTATGCTTAGCAACAGTGAAAAACATGGAGGAAGAGGAGGGACAATGCTTTTGATTGATAAAACCAAGGGAAACTTGAGCATGCAATGATGATGATCTTGACAAGCTAAAACCCAAAATTACTCCCTTGACTTGGAAGATGGACGTGGGAAGTAGCTCCTCCTTGATGTAGATGACTCCTGAATTTGGCAGCACTTCGTCGTGAATCAAACCCTTCCTCCCCTGGGTTATGAAATCAAGGGTTCTATTTATAGACTCCCTCAAACTCTCAGGTCGAGTTGAAGATAAATCAGCCAAGAAAGGAGGATAAAATCAACAAGAGTCCAAAGAAACAAACGAGAGGTCCTGAGGATTAGAATTGAAGGAGATAATGCCAATCCAAAACCCTATCTCGTCCACGGAGTAGCAGAGAAAAGGCCTGAACTGTCAGGACTCTCTGAAGGAAGTAACGGCCTTACGATGGACTGCCACTTGGAAATAACGCTCCAAGGCATGACCGTCATATTCAATCTTATCCAAAGGATAAGATCGACGGGAAGAAGATCTAAACAATAGGACTCTGCAAGTAAGTAACGGCCAGGTAATAGGGCGTCATAAGGAAACAACGGCCAGGGATTAGACCGTTACTTATCAAAGGGCAACGAGACCCTAAGTCTTGGGACTCTTCAAAGAGTGACGGCCCAGGCTTCATGCGTTATTATGAAATGACGCGCCTAGTCCAGACCGTTATTATCATTGATTTTCAAGAAAATAGAATGGAGGGATTGCCAAGCTTTTGAACGAAGTGCCACCAGGAACCAGGTCTAATCCAGGAATTGAGACCCAGAAAATAGGCTTCAACTGACTAAAAGGAATTCAATGAAGAGTGAACAACTCGGAGCATCATATTGAATAAATAAGGAGATGACCCGATTTATTGGGTATAAAACGGGTGTCAACAAGCCGTGGATATAAAGGAATGAGAAGCACCAGTATCAAATAACACGAATGCAAGATGGGAATAGATTTGAAAGATACCTTCCATTATCCCATCATTCTTGGGCGCTTCATCATCATCCATAACAGCGTTAAGACGAGCCTATCGCTTGCGTCCACCGCTGGAGGATTGATCCTTCATGAGGGGACAATCCGGCATGCGGTGCTCCCGGCTGCCACATCGCAAACACACCCCTAGGCATTTCTAGCATTCTTCGACTGAGTGGCCAAACTTCTCGCAAAAAGAGCAAGCCGCCATGACTTTCTTATCTGCTTCTTTAGTCTTCTTGTTCCTACGATCATCCTTGCCGTTTCCATTCCGTGATCTCTTATTGTTATCCCGAGAGTTGTAAGTGATGCTGAATTTTTCCTCTTTTCTTCCTCGCCGATCAGACTTTCGGCTCAGCTCTGATAGGGTGCAAGGCCCGGATATAGAGGGGGGGTGAATGTATCCCTCTTCGAAATTGCCCAAATTAAAAATTCGCTCTCTTAAGATTTCGCTCACTTCACAAATTTAAGCAAACTGAAAAGCTAATCAAATCTTCTATTGAACCTGTAAGCAAGCACTTGGAGCGCGCCTATGCATTCATCTAGTGGAAGCAAAGGAAAGCAATCAACCCACTGCACAGAAGATTTTTTAGGTGGTTCGGTCCATAGACCTACGTCCACCCCTCACTCCAAACCGGAGTGAGGCTTCCACTAGCAACAGCTAGAACCACAGACTCAGTCTGCAAACAGGTGCTCCCTAACATCTTGACCAGGGGAACAAC
Organism: Amorphophallus konjac; assembly: GCA_022559845.1. Classification (NCBI taxonomy): domain Eukaryota; kingdom Viridiplantae; phylum Streptophyta; class Magnoliopsida; order Alismatales; family Araceae; genus Amorphophallus; species Amorphophallus konjac. The sequence goes on along the minus strand of CM040127.1, from coordinate 121,249,435 downwards.
CTCCCCTCTTCCTCCAGATCGGAGGGAAACCACTAGTGACACACAGTCACTAGCAACCAGAGACGAAGTCTCTCTTCCTCCAGACCAGGAGGGAACCCACTAGTGACTACCCGTCACTAGCAACCAGAGACCGAAGTCTCTCTTCCTCCACCTAGGAGGGAAACCACAGGTAGCTACCACTACCTGCAAACCCGGAGTAAGAGACTCCCTTCCTCTGAGACCAGAGGGAACCTACAAGTGACACACCGTCACTTGCAACCGGAGATTAAAATCTCCCTTCTCCTAAACCAACAGGAGGAACCCTGATCTCCAACCAGAGAATCGGAAGAACAGAGCCAAGGAAGTGTAAAAGAAAAACAATAAACGAAAATACAGCAATCAGAAAGCTGGAAATGAAATCACAATGTGGCTCTCGCAGGAGCTGACTGGCTGGATTTGATCCACGATCCAGTAAGAACTAATCTTCAGATGAAGCTTCTTTTCTCTCCTCGAGCTCTCTATCTTTCTCTTTCTTTCTTCCTCTTCTTTCTTCTTCTCTCTGCTCTCTTTTTCTTTCTCTCGTTCTTCTTTACACTGGATCGTGTAGACTCTCACTATCTCTTCTTTTCTCTTCTATTTCTTCTTCTGCTACTCTCTGCCTCTCAACTACTCTCTTCTTCTGCTTCTATCATGATCCCTCTCTTCATGATCACTCTTCTTCTGAGGAAGAAGCTTCGTATTTATAGCAGCAGCAACTAGGGCGTGTGTAGGGCTTGTGCCCTCTTTGTCCAGAGGTAACCTTGGATCACGTGCCAGGTGCCAACCTCAGATCACATGCCACTCATCAGCTTGAATCAACCTGAACGAAGAGAAAAATGGATGCATCGAGTTAGTTCAAGACTTGAACCAAGCATGTATAGACTTAAAGAATGTACAGACTTTATGTGATGCCATCCGAAGTATGTATAGACTTAGAATGCATGGAACGGATTGTACAGACTTTGTCTACGTGCATGCTGTGTATGTAAAGATGATGAACTACAGCATGTATAGACTTGCAACCTAGCACTTAAGAACCAATGTGATGAATGTATAGAGTTGCTTAAACTAACGCATGGAACAAGTCTGTATAGACTTGCTTAACTGACCCACTGACAACACAGCACATGCATGAACAAGCCACACAAATTGTACAGACTTATGTATGCATGAGACAATGTATAGACTTGTGTTCGTGCAACACAAAGGCTGTACATACTTCGTGTGTGTGCTACAGGATAATGTATAGACTTGTGTGTGCAAGGCAGACAATGTATAGACTTTGAAAGCTTGAACACGAACAGGCTGCAATGTATAGACTTTGAGTGAGACGATGGATGTACAGACTTGATGTGTGTAATGCATGCGATGTATAGACTTGATAACATGAGACGCTGAGTGAGACTGACCGATGTACAGACTTTGAAAGACGATGCATGCACAAGCCAACGGTGTATAGACTTGATGAACGATGCAATAAGACTCTGTACAGACTTGGCCAATGTACAGACTTAGCAGTATAGCATGAGACGCTAAGTGAGACGTGAAATGCATTGGCTTTGGCTGTATAGACTTGATCAATGAATGAACGCATGGACTATGTGAGCATGCAGCAGCCAATGTATAGACTTGCGAGTGTGTGAGCATGCGATGCAATGTACAGACTTTACCACGCCTACACCAAGACGATGTACATACTTGCTGCTGAAGAATGTACAGACTTGTCTGATGCAATCTAGGCAAAAACTCTATATAGACTTTATAGCGTGCAGACATTGAATATACATAAACCAACCGTAGAGTGTACAGACTTTGCTGAGGGATGCACACATGCAAAATGAACATGGATGAACAGACTAAGCCACGAGTTGAGCTCTAACGAATGTATAGACTCTACGTGCAAGCAACCTAACGATGTATAGACTCTGTTAATGCACTGATGCACAAACATATGCAATGTATAGACTTAATATTTGACAGAATGCAATGCTGTATGAACTGTATGTCTGCACTAATGCAAGATAACACATTCATATGCCCAAAGCAGAACTATCATTCAGACACAGATGTTCATGATATGCAATGCTTACTCATAGTGTTTGCTATCATCAAAATCACAGGGGCACAACAATCTCCCCCTTTTTGATGATGGCAACACTATGAGTCACACTGACTCATGTCAAACTATTCTCCCCCTTTGACTTCATCAAAAAGAAAATAGTTTGAGATGAGAAATACAAACATACATGACATGAATAAATCAAATACTCCCCCTTTGACTTAGTCATTTAGACATGAAAGACACAGAGGAAGTTAAACAATGAAGCACAAATCAAGTATATGTTGCAGCTGTATGCTCTCCTATACCAGCCAGATAAGATCATGCACAACATGTGAAGGATAGCCAAGAAGTGACAAGTAGGTTAATCTCCCCCTTAAGGCCAGAAATGAGTTGAGGTATGTCAAGAGGTGATAAGCATCTATCAGCAAAAACACATGGGCACTCAAGGATTACCACAATCTGTAAGCACAATGAAAAAATGAGGAAGCAAGATTTTTGTTAGCACACAAAATTCATAAATCTTGATAACCAAATTTCAGACTCTTCAATTATAATAGATTATGAATGAATTGAAACTTACTTTCATGATTTAAGAGTGATGTATTCAAAATTTATCAATAAAATTCAATACTCATATCTGAAACACCTTTTAATAGAGATGAACCAAAAACTCATCTGATATTCATGTTTAACCTCCTTCCATCTTACTCATTTAAATTCAATGACTCCTATGGAAGTTACACAAGATAATATTGAGATTAAACAGAGATAAATGTGTCTGAACTTGTCTTTAGTTTTTCAGAATTTTCTATTGATCAGCACTTATTTTTCCTGAGCAAGTTTGGTTCAGTCAACACCTTTTTACATGGGGCTCAACACCTTTTTACATGGGGCACAACATGTCTTAGGTGAAGTGACCCAATTATCAGTGTGACAACCATATTGCCTCTCAAAGAGAACAGAGTTAGCAATTTGGAGTGTCTTTTACATGAGGAGACACCTTGATCAGATGCCAGAATCCCCAGTTACTCAACACAATCATGCCATTACTCTGCCAGATTTTCAATTATTTTTATAAGAGAGGTAACTATGGCACTTCATGACATGGGCTTGCTCTATTTCTTTGATAGAGAACCCGGTTTCTCTGTGACCAAAGTCATTGCTCTAGCATTCTTTTCTCTCATATATTCAAGTTTTCCAGACAAAGCTCAGTACACTTAATTGTTTAAGAACAATATTTCTCTACATGTATCTTAACCAAATATAGTCATGTCTTTTAAAATTTCAGATTTCAGAAGGTTTTGCATGAAGTTCATGAGACAATTGGTTAAGATTTATTAAGCATGATGATTCATATATTTTCAAGAATTCTAAATCTAGACTTAGGAAATACATTAGACTTAAATCAATTTGATTTATCAAAACATTCTTAAGCCAGTATAATAGAAGATTCTTATTTTCAGAATATTTCTGATTTATGATTAGGGTGCACTGACTAAAGTCTTTCCTCATTCAGATGAAACAACATTGACATTGCAGCAAATCAGTGGAGTCAACAAAGCATTTTTATTGAGAGAATAGCAGAAAGCAATCATGATGAAACAAGGGGTGAACATTGCAACAGTGCAGTTTAGAGATCAATAGCTGAGTCTGGAGTACAGACAGAACAGCTACACAAGTGGAGACAGCAGTGAATTCAAGTGAACCACACATTTGCCAAGAGAATGGATCAGATTGCTAGACAGAAGAAGTTCAAGAGGTGAAGAAGTGATCAAATAGGAATGCTCCCCCTGTCTAGATGCAATGGAATATCCTTTTAGGTTTTTCAAATTTTATGACATGCACTACTCTTCAAATGCAACATCTGACAAACTCCCCCTGACAAAGTGCATGATATGCAATTAAGGCACTGCACATGATTTTAAAATTTATGCTCAAAGAGAATTCATGCTTGTTCAATCAGAGAGAGAAACTATCAAATGCATCAATGTTCATTTCAAATTTTCATAAGATTTCAATTAATCACAAATCAGATTAACAAGATGCTCAGCCATCTCAAACAAGCAATATTCAAATGATAGAAATTGAACAGTGTTCAGAACTGACCTGAAGAGTAGAATCCTGGGGTTTTCCTTTTTGAGTGTCTTAGTTTATTAACCCCCTTTATTTGTTTCCAAGGCACACCTGCAACATTTTGATCATTTTGATCCTGTAGGGACCCAAGTAGCCTTGGGTCTTGCGTTAACCCTGACAGGTGTTCTGAACAATCTTTTAGCCAAGTTATCATCATGATCCATCAGGTAACAATTGTCCATAGAATGTCCAAATTTTCCACAATATCTACATGAAATGACTGATTTCTTGTTCTTATGATGCATAGTAACAGCAGTATGAGGTTTATAAGCATGATCATGAGATTTTCTGCTGTATGCATGAACAGTTTGTTTCTTATTGTTAATCAGCCAACATTCAGCAGATTTATGACCTTGCTTACCACAGTTATAGCATGAAAATTTCACAGGTCATTTTGCAGGAAATTTGACAACATGGGGGTTAACAGAATTCTTCTGAACATGCCAACAGTCCTTGACTGTATGGCCATTCTTCCCACACTCGAAGCATCAGATATGCTTACTTTTAAAATCATTTTTACCCCTAATAGATCCAAACCAGCACTCAATGGCTTTGTGACCACGTTTGTTACAGTTAAAACAGATGATGTGCTGATCCAAAGCAAACTTGTTTCTTCTGGGGCCATGATGATTAGCAGAAGACTTAGCATGCATTTTATCATCTTGTTTCATGATGAAACATGCATTCATGAGATGACAATGCCTACCACAATAGTAACATGAAGCATTAGGCTTCCTAGTAGCATGGATTCTACCAATGGAATTTCTAGAATGTGATATTTTACTTGCATGCTCATCCTTTAACAACAGTCTGCAGTCTTCCATTATGTGACCTGCCTTCCCACAATAATAACATGAACTCTTTTTAGTATGAGTGTGTGAGAGATCATATGACTTGTGTGCAGCCTTCTTTGTACCAACAGGAGTGTCTTTGTCCTTTTTCTGTAGATTTTCATTCTTTTTCAATTTTTGGGTTTGTTCTACAGTTTTGGGACTGACAGTGGACTTTTGTGCAGTAAATTGAAAAACAGAAGGAGCAGAGGTTTTGTTTTGATCAGAAACTTTTACAAACACAGTAGAAGTTTTATTCCCATTAATCCTCTTGTTTGTCGGACTATAACCCAGTCCCTCTCTTTGAGAATTAACATTATTTCCAAGAAGCTTATTCATATTGTCCTTTCCTTTGACAAATTTTGATAGAGAATTTTTCAAATCTTGAATCTTAGAATTTAAGACAGCAATATTAGCTTCATATCTGGACAGATCTGTTTCACAGGAAATGACTTGTTGATGCAAGGCATCATTCAGACTGTTGAGTCTTTCTACTTCCTGTTTTAACTTTATTTCCTTGTCAGCTTTAGATAGAGACTTGTTAAGATCATCTATTTCTTGTTGAAGGAATGTGATTGTAAACTCATATTTAGCTATCTTTTCTTCACAGCAAGTGACATTTCCACTCAACATTAGGTTGATGTTTTTCAGATTTGTAATTTCTTGTTCAGCATTCAGCAACTCACTAGAGCTCACCAGGCTTACACTCTTCCCTTTTTCTAAAGTGATTTGCCTCTCAGACATTGCTGAGTTTAGGTGATTCAGCTTATTAATTTCCTCTTTCAGTTTACTGTTCTGCTCTAGGAGTTCATCATCAAGCACCCATTCATCTGAGGAAAACTGACATTCATAAAACATTTCTTGTTGTTTTTCAGATTGAAGTTTGTCGAGATTTTTCTGAATCTCTAGATTTATTACTCTATTAGCCTCCAGTTTCTCAGAAATCAATCTATTTTCTTTTTCAAGATTCATTGATTTGTGTTCAAATTCCTTGAGCTGGTTTTTGAGTATTTCATTTTCAGATTTCATGTTTCCAATTCAGAGTTAACACACTCTAAATCTTTTATCAACTTTTCATTCTAAACTACATTATTGTTATGAGCCTGATCATCATCAATCAAGCTAAGTTTTTCTTTAGTTCAACAATTTCACAAACAAGTTCTTGATTTTCTTCTTTAAATAAGCCAATTTGTTTCTTAAGCACTTGGACTTCAGACAAGCATGCATCATAGGACTGTTTTCGTTTTAAGCAATTTTCACATGAGGACTCTGAACTATTCAGATCAATTTTCTTTTTCAATTTTTTATATTGTTTTCTTAACATCTCATGTGACTCAAGTAACTCACCATATGCACCCTGCCAATCATCTAAAGTATAATTCTCGAAGAGGTTTACCTCATCATCATCCTCTTCTTCATTTTGGCTGCCACTTTGATTACTTCTGTTAGCCATCATGCAGCTGTCCTCATTTCTTCTGTGTGCTAGCCTCAGCATATCCATAATATCCTTAGCAGAACTGCAGTCATGAAAGTAAGAATGCAAGGCCTTGTCAGTAGTTGCTTTCATTAGATTTATAACTGTCTGATTCTCTTCATGCCTTGATCTGTGACTGCCAGTCCATTTGGACTCTTTCTTTGGTAATCTATGAGGACCTTGTGAAATTAGTTTCCACAGATCGGGATTGATAGTCATAACAAACATATGCACGTTTTTAAACCACACATTAAAATCCGTACCTTCGAAAATCGGTGGAGGAGCCATGAAGGCAAATCAATCAAGCAATTTCAAAACTGTATGCAGAAGACAGTGATGCACCGAAAGCCAACAGGATCCTCTACAGATCGTTGGATCTGGAAAGTCAGAGACCTGCTCTGATACCAATTGATAGGGTGCAAGGCCTGGATACAGAGGGGGGGTGAATGTATCCCTCTTCGAAATTGCCCAAATTAAAAATTCGCTCTCTTAAGATTTTGCTCACTTCACAAATTTAAGCAAACTGAAAAGCTAATCAAATCTTCTATTGAACCTATAAGCAAGCACTTGGAGCGCACTGTTACCCCTGTGTGGTTTTGATGATGGCTGACACACCATGAGTCACACTAAGTTGTGCTAATTAATTTAGATGACTGTTTGACTGGATGACTGTTTGACTGCTTAAATATCTAATTGTTCATGCAGTGCATTGACGCAGGTTGGAGATTGGGTTAACGTAGTGGCTAATTGTTCATGCAGTGCGTTGATGCTACAAGGACACTGCGTTGACGCAGTAGTTGCTGGTTTACTTGCTGCATTGACGCAGTGGAACAGCTGGGTTGACGCCATGCTGCTTTGTCTATTTTTTTTGTGTGGAAGTCTATACACTGCTGCATGTTCATGTCTGCACATTGGTGCTTTTCCCTACGTTCTGGCCAAGTCTATACAGCCTCATCTTTACCTTCGTTCCAAGCCAAAGTCTGCACAGTGGCCAGTTGCCAAGGGCGTGAGCATCTCGCTTGAGGAGCTGAGGCGACGCCGATGGAAGCGTTGACGCCTTGGGCTGATGTCCAAAGGTCTTTTGATCAACATCAAGTCTGCCTTCACGTCAGACTCTATACAGCGTTCCTCAAAGGCTAAGTATACATCCGTCAATCGCCTCAAGGTCTGTACACTGGTTTTTACGAGAAGTCTATACACTGCTTCACTTCGTCATAAGTCCATACATTGGACTGTAGCATGTATGAGTCGAAGGCTTCATAAGTCTGTACTTTGGACTGTCTCTTCCAGTGTCTCACGCTATCCAAGTCCGTACAGCGTCTGTCTTCATGCATTAGCCAAAGTCTATTCATTGGAGCGTCTTGCTCAGCGTCTCACGGCATGAAGTCTGTACATTGGCTTCGCTTCAACAAGCCTGTACACTGACTCGCTTCATGTCCCTAAAGTATGTACATCCACAGTGGAATTTGAAGTTTGTACACTGACTCGTTTTATTTCCTCAGAGTCTGTACATCCACAGTGAAATCCATAGTCTACACAACGCCTCTTTGATTCTAAGTCTACATTCGTTTTAAGGCAAAGTTTGTACATTGCCTTTGTGCTTCAAAGTCTGTACTCTGCATTCTCATTCAATGAAGTCTCTACATTGCATGATGTATATACATTACACGAGCTGAATGCCTACAAAGTCTATACACTCACTCAGTGCTCACACATGCTCATCTGCTGCTGATAAAGTCTATACACTGTTCTCAGATGATGACAACAATGAAGAACAGGGTCGATGTCGATGCTGGGAGTTCAATGCGTCCACGCTTCAGTTGAAGAGGATTTCAGAGCTTCACCTGGCTGCGTCAACTCCATGCTACAGAAGCGTCGACGCAGTAGTTGATAAGGCTGAGTCCATAGCTCACTAGAATACTGCAGAGCGTCAACGCCATTGCAAGACAGCGTCCACGCAGCAATTGAGTCTGATATACATTCAGCTCTGGAACACCACTGCGTCAACGCTCTGGATTAGCAGCGTCGACGCAGCACGCCCATCTGTTGAAGACTTGACCACTGGATCACAGATGCGTCAACGCAGCAGGCTGATGGAGTCAACGCAACAGACTTGAGTCCTGCTGGTCGAATGTCGTTGAATTGACGGCCACGTGATCCGAGGTGCCTGGCTCGTGAACCAGGTTGCTGCCACGTGGTCCGAATTTCTAGGGCGGGAACTGTGGAAGCCACATGCGCCCTGCTGCTACTGCTGCTGGTATATAATGAAGCCTTCGTCTTTAGATGGAGGTTGATCGAAGAAGAAGCCTGGAGAGCAGAAAGGCCTTCGATCCAGAAAAAGAAAAGAAGAAGAAAAAGAGCAGAAGAAGAAGAGAAAAGAAGAGATAGGGAGAGCCTGCGAAAGAAAGGAAAAAGGAAGAGAGTGAGAGCAGTAGAAGAAAGAGAGAAAGATTGCGTGAGCTGAGAAGAAGAAAGAAGAGGAAGAAAAGAAGAGAGGAGAGTTCTATTGAAGACCTGTCAGTCTGTTCGTGGATCAAATCCAGAACGACTATTGTGTTTCATTTCCAGCCTCTGTCACTGTTCCTCTTATGTTTTCTTATTTTTCATTTTGTTTCTCTGGTTAGCTTTGTTCTTCCGACTACCCTGTTGGGGATCGGGTTCCTCCTGGTGAGTCAGGAGAAGGGAGATCTAATCTCCGGTTGCAAGTAGCTGGGTGCTACTTGTGTGTTCCTCTTGTGGATTCAGGAGAAGGGAGATCGTGGGATCTCCGGTTTGCTCGCAGCAGGGTGCCGCGAGTGGGTTCCCTCCGGCTGAGGAGGAAGAGAGGCTAGACCTCTGATCTGCCAGCAGCTGGGAGCTGCTAGGTGTTTCCCTCCGGGCTTGGAGGAAGGGAGGTTGATTCCTCCGGTTGCAAGTGGCTGGTGCCATTTGTGGGTTTCCTCCGGCGTGGAGGAAGAGGGGAGGCTGTTCCCCTAGTCAAGCTGTGAGGCAGCGTCTGTTGCAGACTGAGTCTGCTGGTTCTAGCTCTGGCTACTGAAGCCGCACTCCGGTTGGGAGTGAGGGGTGGATGTAGGTCTGGAGGACCGAACCACCTTAAAATTATGTGTGCAGTGGTTTGCCTTGCGTTAGCTCTATATCTTCTACCTCCCATTCACAGGTTGTGCATGCTTGGCTAGTTCAATTATCTAGAGAGTTAATTTTTGAGCATTATATTCTGCTAAGTGTGTTTGGGTTGTTTTGCTCTACCTTCGGTTCTGATTGATCAGGTGGCTGCATTGTTGCAGTCCAACTGTTTGTTCATTCATTGCTTTATCATTTCATCTTGGAAAGCTCATTAGTCCTTATTCCGCATATCTGAGCTTTAGAGTTTTATTTTGGGCTATATTTTCTAGAGGGATACATTCACCCCCCTCTGTATCCGGGCCTAGCACCCTAACACTTGGTATCAGAGCGGTGTCTGCATACAAGCTCCAGCGACCTGCAGATTCGATCTTGCAGTCTTAGGTGCTAATTGGTTTTAGTGCATAAATATTTATGTTGCCTCGAACTTACTTGCTATTTGTTTTTCAATGGCTTTTCCACCCGTCTTTAGTGGTTCTGATTTCAGTCAGTGGTACACTGCTTTACATGCTTATGTAAATTCTGCTAATCCTGATCTGTGGAAATTGATTTCACAAGGTCCTCACACCTTACCAACGAAAGTGTCCAAATGGACCGACAGACACAGATCAAAGGATGGAGAAAATCAGAAACACTTTAACCTGTTGAAAGCAGCTACTGACAGAGCCCTATGGTCTTGTCTTCATAATTGCAGCTCAGCAAAGGACATCCTGGATAGGCTGAAGCAATTTCACAGGGTAAACGAGGACAGCTGCATGATGGCTAACAGAAGTAATCCAAGTGGCAGCAATCAAGGCAGCAGTCAGACTGAAGATGATGATGATGAGGTAAATCTCTTCGAGAATTTTTCTCTAGAAGATTGGGAGAATGCATATGCTGATTTATTTGAATCTCATGAACTGTTAAGAAAATAGTATAAAAAATTGAAAAAGGGTACTAGTTTAGATAGTTCTAGTTCTCCGTGTAGAAATTGTGTTGAATTGAAAAATATTCATGATGCCTGTATGTCTGATTCTCTAATGTTGAAGAAATAAATTTCCTTATTGAAAACTGAGAATCAAGATCATGTGAAAGAAATCTCTGAACTTGAAAAGAAGCTTAGTCTAGCTAGTCATGATTCTGTTCAGAGCAAGGATTTGCTGAAAGAAATTGAATGTGTTAAGTCTGAATTAAATAAGCTGAAATCTGAAAAAGATTCACGTAAAGAGTTCTACAATAAAAAATATGAAAAATCAGAGAAACTTAGACAGGAGAACAAATTGCTGATTGAAAAGCTTAATGCCATAAAATCTGTAAACATAGAATTACAGAAAGATTCTGAAAAATAACAGGAAATGTTTCATGAATGTCAATCTCTCTCAGATGAATGGGTGGTTGATGCTGATCTCCTAGAGCAGAATGGTAAACTGCAAGAGGAAATCAATGAGTTGAAACATCTAAACACCCAGTTGACAGATAGGCTAATAACAATGGAAAAAGGCAAGTGTGTGAGTGTGGATAATTCTGATAGGTTGATGAATGCTGAACAAGAAATTGAGAGTCTGAAAACCATCAACTTAATGTTGAGTGGAAATGTCAAATGCTGTGAAGATAAGGTAGCTAATTATGAGCTCACTATCACATCCCTTTAACAAGAAGTTGATGATCTTTATAAGTCCCTATCTGAAGCTGACAATGAAACAAAGCTAAAACAGGAAGTTGAAAAACTCAAAAGTTTGAATGATGCCTTGCATCAACAACTCATTTCCTGTGAAACAGACTTGTCCAAATATGAAGCTAATACTTGTGGCTTAAAATCTGAGATTAAAGATTTGAAAAGTTCTCTATCAAAATTTGTCAAAGGAAAGGACAATCTGAATAAGCTTCTTGGAAAGAGTGATAACTTTGAGAGAAAGGGACTGGGCTATAGTCCGACAAATAAAAGGAGTAATGGGAATGAAACATCTACTGTTTTTGTTAAAACTACCAATCAGAACACAACCTCTGCTCCTTCTGTCTTCCAATTCACTGCACAAAAATCCACTGTGAAACCCAAAACTATGGAACAAAATCAAAAACTGAAAAAGGGTGAAACTTCACAGAAGAAGGATAAAGACACTCCTGTTATTATGAAGAAGGCTACACACAATTCACATGATCTCTCACACACGCATATTAAAAAGGGGTCATGTTATTATTATGGGAAAGGAGGTCACAGAATGGAATATTGCAGATTGATGTTAAAGGATGAGCATACTAGTGGAACTTTACATTCAAGAAATCTTTCTGATAGAAACCATGCTGCTAGGAAGCTTGATGCTTCATGTTATTATTGTGGGAAGCATGGTCATCTCATGAATGATTGTTTTATCATGAAAGAAGACAATAAACTACATGCCAGGTCTTCCATGCACTTTCATGATCCATATGGATCTAAACACAATTCTAGTCAGCACATTGTGTGCTTCAACTGTAATAAGCCTGGGCACAAGGCTGCTGAGTGCTGGTTTAGATCTACTTGGGGTAAAATTGGTTTTCATAGAAGAAATTTTTTTGCTTGCTCTCACTGTGGGAAGAATGGCCATATAGTCAAGAATTGTTGGCATGTTCAGAAGAACACTGTTAACCCCTATGGTGTCAAATTCCCTACAAAATCATTTGCAAGATTTTCATGCTATAACTGTGGGAAGCAAGGTCACAAATCTTCTAAATGTTGGCTGGTTAGGAATAAGAATCAAACTATTCATGCATATAACAGAAAATCTAATAATCATGTTTATAAACCTCATGCTACTGTTACTATGCATCCTAAGAACCAGAAACCAGTCACATCATGTAGATACTGTGGAAGGTATGGTCACTCTATGGAAACTTGCTATCTGATGGATCATGATGACCATGCTGCTATGAATTTGCTTAGAACACCTGTTAGGGGTAAGGCAGGACCCAAAGCTGCTTGGGTCCCCGCAAGTTCAAAATGATCAATATTTTACAGGTGTGCCTTGGATGCCGAAGAATAAAAAGGGGAAATAAACCAAGGCACCCAAGTTGATAAAGCCCCATTAAGGTAAATTCTCTGCACTTCTTGTTCTTAGAATAACTGCATAGCATGTTAAATCCGTCTTTGCATATCAACTCACCATCTGCATTGTTAGATTTAATTTTCTAAACTCTCTTCCTACATGATTTGCATATTTAATGATAGACTGAATTTGCATATGCTGCCATTGAAAAATCTGATGCACTATCATGCACCTTGTAAGGGGGAGTTTGTCTAGTCTCATGCATTGTCTTCATGTCATATAGGTTGATTCTGTGTTTTTAGATAGGGGAAGTAAATGCATAGCATATCACTCATTTTGAAAAATAAAAAAAGGAGGTGATACATTGCATATAGACAGGGGGAGCTTGCTTAATCTCTTCAACTGTCTTAATCTGAACTCTACCTGTCCACCTATCTGATTCATCCTGTCATATCTGTGTTACCAGTGATTTCAACATCAAATGATCTCTCTTGACTGTTTTTGAAGTATTCTTAATCTGAATTTATACCTTATTGATATCTGTCTGCCTCTCCTAACTCTGCTGAAGGAGAGTTTCACTTCAATCCAGTCAATTCTGAACTTATTTGCTCAAGGGCAGATTCTTTGCTGAAATTTTTCAGATCTATGCTGTTTGTTGAAATATCAGCCAGCTCACTTGAATTACTAAGCTGAGATATGAAGTAAACCTTCAATCTGAATACTACTTCATGAATGTTAAAACATCTTTAATGAGAAACCTTCCATTATACATGCTTAAGAACATTTGTTAACTGGAACTGGTTTAAGTCTTATGTACTCCTGTTTGGACACAAGGAACTTGGAAATATCTGATTCAATCTCTTAATAAACTTTAGCTGTCTGCTTCATGTAAATTCTTGTAAGAGCTTCTGACATCTGAAAAGTTGATATCCTTGTCTATGTTGACTGAGATACATAGTGTATGTGATTTTTCTTAAACACTTAACTTATTCTGAATCATGGACAGAGCAATAACTATGGTTACTGAGAAACCTGTCCAAAGGATTGTGTCATGAAGTACCATGGTTAACTCTGCTTAAAGAGATGATTGAAAATACTGTGAAAATTTGGCAGAGCAATGGCATTGTTGTATTGAGTAACTGGGGATTCTGGTCTCTAATCAAGGTGTATCCTCATACCAAAGATACTTCCAATGCTACCTCTGTTCTCCAAAATGGGAGAAGTAATACGGTTGTCACACTGAGTAACTGGGGATTCTGGCCTCTAATCAAGGTGTCTCCCCATGTCAAAAGGTGTTGATAAACCAAAATTGTTCATTTAAAAAGAAAATTATGAACAAGTGTAAATCAAATTCTGAAAGAACAATGTAAAATTCTGTTGCATTCTCTTATGTATCTCTTAAAACTGACATGGAAAGTAAACTAAGTAAGATGGAAGTTGGTTGAACTAGAATTTTATATGAGCTTGTAGTTCCTTTTTATTAAGAGCTGGTTCAGATATGAGTACAATTCTTTTTGAAAAACTTGTTTACATCATTCTTAAACCATATCTGAAAATCAAGGGTTCATAAGCTTTTATAATGGAGAACTCTAGAACTTAAAAATTCTGTTCTATGAAGTTAGTATCTTGCTGAAAATTCAATATCTCAATTTTCACTAACTGTTGAATCTGCTCATCCTATGGGTCATTATCACTGTGTTTTGATTCAGTGGTATTAGACTGGTTGTCATTTTTGGGAAGCACTTCTCTCAGTTTACCATGTGTACTTGTAGTTTTTGGATAACCAAAGTTCATCCTTGTGGATTTCTCTTGCATCATAAATCATAAGGGCAAGATTCTCTGGTCTGTTTGAGAGACGATTTGCAAAAGGGGACAATGTGCTAGATTGTCTGATCATGTTGTTTGTCTACATTAGCTCTATAACTTCTGCCATGTCAAAAGGGGGAGTATTTGTTGCATATGCATCATTACATAAGTTGTTTAACAAAGGGGGAGAATTGATTTAATTGCTTCTGATATTGTGTTGTCCTCATCTGCTGGACTATGTTGAGTGTCTCATATGACATCTCTGGATTATTCGTTTTGCTAAAGTAAAAGGGGCAGATTAGTCAAAAAGAGGAGCTTTTAATTCATTCTTTTTGCTGAAGGCAAAGGGGGAGAAGAATCTAATCTGAGTCAGTATAACTCATAGTGTTGCCATCATCAAAAAGGGGGAGATTGTTACCCCTGTGTGATTTTGATGATGGCTGACACACCATGAGTCACACTGAGCTGTGCTAATTAATTTAGATGACTGTTTGACTGGATGACTGTTTGACTGCTTAAATATCTAATTGTTCATGCAGTGCGTTGACGCAAGTTGGAGATTGGGTTAACGTAGTGGCTAATTGTTCATGCAGTGCGTTGACGCTACAAGGACACTGCGTTGACGCAGTAGTTGCTGGTTTACTTGCTGCGTTGACGCAGTGGAACAGCTGGGTTGACGCCATGCTGCTTTGTCTATTTTTTTTGTGTGGAAGTCTATACACTGCTGCATGTTCATGTCTGCACATTGGTGCTTTTCCCTACGTTCTGGCCAAGTCTATACAGCCTCATCTTTACCTTCGTTCCAAGCCAAAGTCTGCACAGTGGCCAGTTGCCAAGGGCGTGAGCATCTCGCTTGAGGAGCTGAGGCGACGCTGCTCGATGGAAGCGTTGACGCCTTGGGCTGATGTCCAAAGGTCTTTTGATCAACATGAAGTCTGCCTTCACGTCAGACTCTATACAGCATTCCTCAAAGGCTAAGTATACATCCCTCAATCACCTCAAGGTCTGTACACTGGTTTTTACGAGAAGTCTATACACTGCTTCACTTCGTCATAAGTCCATACATTGGACTGTAGCATGTATGAGTCGAAGGCTTCATAAGTCTGTACTTTGGACTGTCTCTTCCAGTGTCTCACGCTATCCAAGTCCGTACAGCGTCTGTCTTCATGCATTAGCCAAAGTCTATTCATTGGAGCGTCTTGCTCAGCGTCTCACGGCATGAAGTCTGTACATTGGCTTCGCTTCAACAAGCCTGTACACTGACTCGCTTCATGTCCCTAAAGTATGTACATCCATCGTGGAATTTGAAGTCTGTACACTGACTCGTTTTATTTCCTCAGAGTCTGTACATCCACAGTGAAATCCATAGTCTACACAACGCCTCTTTGATTCTAAGTCTACATTCGTTTTAAGGCAAAGTTTGTACATTGCCTTTGTGCTTCAAAGTCTGTACTCTGCATTCTCATTCAGCGAAGTCTCTACATTGCATGATGTATATACATTACACGAGCTGAATGCCTACAAAGTCGATACACTCACTCAGTGCTCACACATGCTCATCTGCTGCTGATAAAGTCTATACACTGTTCTCAGATGATGACAACAATGAAGAACAGGGTCGATGCTGGGAGTTCAATGCGTCCACGCTTCAGTTGAAGAGGATTTCAGAGCTTCACCTGGCTGCGTCAACTCCATGCTACAGCAGCGTCGACGCAGTAGTTGAGAATGCAGAGCGTCAACGCCATTGCAAGATAGCGTCCACGCAGCAATTGAGTCTGATATACATTCAGCTCTGGAACACCACTACGTCAACGCCCTGGATTAGCAGCGTCGACGTAGCACGCCCATCTGTTGAAGACTTGACCACTGGATCACAGATGCGTCAACGCAGCAGGCTGATGGAGTCAACGCAACAGACTTGAGTCCTGCTGGTCGAATGTCGTTGAATTGACGGGCACGTGATCCGAGGTGCCTGGCTCGTGAACCAGGATGCTGCCACATGGTCCGAATTTCTAGAGCGGGAACTGTGGAAGCCACACGTGCCCTGCTGCTGCTGCTGCT
The DNA here is from genome assembly GCA_022559845.1 of Amorphophallus konjac. Classification (NCBI taxonomy): domain Eukaryota; kingdom Viridiplantae; phylum Streptophyta; class Magnoliopsida; order Alismatales; family Araceae; genus Amorphophallus; species Amorphophallus konjac. The sequence goes on along the minus strand of CM040127.1, from coordinate 121,232,929 downwards.
GGTATATAATGAAGCCTTCATCTTCAGATGGAGGTTGATCGAAGAAGAAGCCTCGAGAGCAGAAAGGCCTTCGATCTAGAAAAAGAAAAGAAGAAGAAAAAGAGCAGAAGAAGAAGAGAAAAGAAGAGATAGGGAGAGCCTGCGAAAGAAAGGAAAAAGGAAGAGAGTGAGAGCAGTAGAAGAAAGAGAGAAAGATTGCGTGAGCTGAGAAGAAGAAAGAAGAGGAAGAAAAGAAGAGAGGAGAGTTCTATTGAAGACCTGTCAGTTTGTTCGTGGATCAAATCCAGAACGACTATTGTGTTTCATTTCCAGCCTCTGTCACTGTTCCTCTTATGTTTTCTTATTTTTCATTTTGTTTCTCTGGTTAGCTTTGTTCTTCCGACTGCCCTGTTGGGGATCGGGTTCCTCCTGGTGAGTTAGGAGAAGGGAGATCTAATATCCGGTTGCAAGTAGCTGGGTGCTACTTGTGGGTTCCTCCTGTGGATTCAGGAGAAGGGAGATCATGGGATCTCCGGTTTGCTCGCAGCAGGGTGCCGCGAGTGGGTTCCCTCCGGCTGAGGAGGAAGAGAGGCTAGACCTCTGATCTGCCAGCAGCTGGGAGCTGCTAGGTGTTTCCCTCCGGGCTTGGAGGAAGGGAGGTTGATTCCTCTGGTTGCAAGTGGCTGGTGCCATTTGTGGGTTTCCTCCGACGTGGAGGAAGAGGGGAGGCTGTTCCCCTAGTCAAGCTGTGAGGCAGCGTCTGTTGCAGACTGAGTCTGCTGGTTCTAGCTCTGGCTAGTGAAGCCTCACTCCGGTTGGGAGTGAGGGGTGGATGTAGGTCTGGAGGACCGAACCACCTTAAAATTATGTGTGCAGTGGTTTGCCTTGCGTTAGCTCCATATCTTCTACCTCCCATTCACAGGTTGTGCATGCTTGGCTAGTTCAATTATCTAGAGAGTTAATTTTTGAGCATTATATTCTGCTAAGTGTGTTTGGGTTGTTTTGCTCTGCCTTCGGTTCTGATTGATCAGGTGGCTGCATTGTTGCAGTCCAACTGTTTGTTCATTCATTGCTTTATCATTTCATCTTGGAAAGCTCATTAGTCCTTATTCCGCATATCTGAGCTTTAGAGTTTTATTTTGGGCTATATTTTCTAGAGGGATACATTCACCCCCCTCTGTATCCGGGCCTACCACCCTAACACGCACATATGCATTCATCTAGCGGAAGCAAAGGAAAGCAATCAACCCACTGCACAGAAGATTTTTTAGGTGGTTCGGTCCACAGACCTACGTCCACCCCTCACTCCAAACCAGAGTGAGGCTTCCACTAGCAACAGCTAGAACCGCAGACCCAGTCTGCAAACAGGTGCTGCCTAACAGCTTGACCAGGGGAACAACCTTTCCTCTTCCTCCAGACCGGAGGGAAACCCCTAGTGACACACAGTCACTAGCAATCAAAGACGAAGTCTCTCTTCCTCCAGACCAGGAGGGAACCCACTAGTGACTACCCATCACTAGCAACCAGAGACCGAAGTCTCTCTTCCTCCACCTAGGAGGGAAACCACAGGTAGCTACCACTACCTGCAAACCCGGAGTCAGAGACTCCCTTCCTCTGAGACCAGAGGGAACCTACAAGTGACACACTGTCACTTGCAACCGGAGATTAAAATCTCCCTTCTCCTAAACCAACAGGAGGAACCCCGATCTCCAACCAAAGAATTGGAAGAACAAAGCCAAGGAAGTGTAAAAGAAAAATAATAAACGAAAATACAGCAATCAGAAAGCTGGAAATGAAATCACAATGTGGCTCTCGCAGGAGCTGACTGGCCTGGATTTGATCCACGGTCCAGTAGGAACTAATCTTCAGATGAAGCTTCTTTTCTCTCCTCGAGCTCTCTATCTTTCTCTTTCTTTCTTCTTCTCTCTGCTCTCTTTTTCTTTCTTTCGTTCTTCTTTACACTGGATCGTGCAGACTCTCATTATCTCTTCTTTTCTCTTCTGTTTCTTCTTCTACTACTCTCTGCCTCTCAGCTGCTCTCTTCTTCTGCTTCTATCACGATCCCTCTCTTCACGATCACTCTTCTTCTGAGGAAGAAGCTTCGTATTTATAGCAGCAACAACTAGGGCGTGTGTAGGGCTTGTGCCCTCTTTGTCCAGAGGTAACCTTGGATCACATGCCAAGTGCAAACCTCAGATCATGTGCCACTCATCAGCTTGAATCAACCTGAATGAAGAGAAAAATGGATGCATCGAGTTAGTTCAAGACTTGAACCAAGCATGTATAGACTTAAAGAATGTATATACTTTATGTGATGCCATCCGAAGCATGTATAGACTTAGAATGCATGGAAGGGATTGTACAGACTTTGTCTGCGTGCATGCTGTGTATGTAAAGATGCTGAACTACAGCATGTATAGACTTGCAACCTAGCACTTAAGAACCAATGTGATGAATGTATAGAGTTGCTTAAACTAACGCATGGAACAAGTCTGTATAGACTTGCTTAACTGACCCACTGACAACACAGCACATGCATGAACAAGCCACACAAATTGTACAGACTTATGTATGCATGAGACAATGTATAGACTTGTGTTCGTGCAACAAAAAGGCTGTACAGACTTCGTGTGTGTGCTACAAGACAATGTATAGACTTTGAAAGCTTGAACACGAACAGGCTGCAATGTATAGACTTTGAGTGAGACGCTGAGTGAGATGATGGATGTACAGACTTGCTGTGTGTAATGCATGCGATGTATAGACTTGATAACATGAGATGCTGAGTGAGACTGACCGATGTACAGACTTCGAAAGACGATGCATGCACAAGCCAACGGTGTATACACTTGATGAACGATGCAATAAGACTCTGTACAGACTTGGCCAATGTACAGACTTAGTAGTATAGCATGAGACGCTAAGTGAGACGTGAAATGCATTGGCTTTAGCTATATAGACTTGATCAATGAATGAACGCATGGACTATGTGAGCATGCAACAGCCAATGTATAGACTTGCGAGTGTGTGAGCATGCGATGTAATGTACAGACTTTGCCACGCCTACACCAAGACGATGTACAGACTTGCTGCTGAAGAATGTATAGACTTGTCTGATGCAATCTAGGCAAAAACTCTATACAGACTTTATAGCGTGCAGACATTGAATATGCATAAACCAACCATAGAGTGTACAGACTTTACTGAGGGATGCACACATGCAAAATGAACATGGATGAACAGACTAAGCCACGAGCTGAGCTCTAACGAATGTATAGACTCTACGTGCAAGCAACCTGACGATGTATAGACTCTGTTAATGCACTGATGCACAAACATATGCAATGTATAGACTTGATATTTGACATAATGCAATGCTGTATGAACTGTATGTCTGCACTAATGCAAGATAACACATTCATATGCCCAAAGCAGAACTATCATTCAGACACAGATGTTCATGATATGCAATGATGACTCATAGTGTTTGCTATCATCAAAATCATAGGGGCACAACAATCTCCTCCCCTTTGCCTTTGAGTTTATCGACCTTCTCCAAGGTCCGTTCGCATAAGTGTGCCCGTTGGACCATCTCTACATAGGTCCAATAATTTTGTGGGCCAAGTTGCTGGATGAAGATGGGCCGCAGCCTGTCCATGAAGTGATTTGATTTTAGGAGATCCGTGCTCACTAAATGCTGAGCATAGGGTGCTAGGCGAGAGAATTATAACTTATACTCCGCCACCATCATCATGTCTTGACGTAGCGAAGTGAACTCTGCCGCCTTCCTCTCCTTGACATATTTGGAGAAGTACTTTGCTCGGAAGAGGGTGAAAAATCCCTCCCAAGCATGTGGTGCATTTTCGGGCGGTGCCGGAATAGACTTCCACCAAGTACGCGCATCTTTGTTGAGTTAGAACGTGGCGAGATGAACCTTCTCTTGTTCGGCAGATTGCATGACTTCGAATATACGGTTCATTTCATCTATCCAGTTCTCAGCTTCTTCTGTGTTGGAAGAACCAGAAAATCATGGAGGGTTTAGACTCTGGAAGTTGTGGTGCAGATCACCAGCACCAGCCCTCGTGCCGGCTTGGGCCATATTTTGCAAGGCCTGGGTGAGACCCGCAACAGTTTGTTGCATTCCACCCCAATCAACACGGTGAGCTATTTTAAGAATGAGGTACTTGAGAAGAGTAATAAATTTGTTAATTCTAATGAAATTGGTGGGGTTAATCCTAGAGATAATTCTAATTACACTCTCATCCCGGGTTCTACCCAAATCTCTCCCATGGGTTGAAAATTTCTTTCCTTCTTTCATAGGTATGGGTCCTTAAGCCTTGGACTTAGCCTATGACATGATATTTTTTTCCTAGGTGAAGAGGGGTAATCTCGTGCTGCTCCTGAGTCATGAGATCCCGGACGAATCTTTGGTCACGGTCACCACGCGTATATAATCTGCAAGAGGGGAAATAGGTCAGAGATGCCCAGGGATGGAACCCTGGGGGAAACCCTCTGATGCCTAAGTCAGCAAATGTGATAGAGCACGGATGCGAAGAGAGGTGGTAGGAAAGAAAGGGCGTGAGATTATTCTCCACCAAGAGGTGTGGTGGTTTTCTCTCAGGATGCTTGCTCTCCTGGGGTTTATATAGCAGTCCGTTTTAGCATAAGAGTCCAGAGAGCCGAGGGGATTCCGGGGAGGTTACGTCCTTGTCGTGGGCTCTTAATAGCACGAGGACTCCTGCTCTCCCTTATCCCTTGGAGTTCCCTACTCCCGGAGGATGCGTAACGGATGCTTAAATGTGCTTCTGACGATCAGTTCAAGCTCGGGGCGCCTGTTGAGAGTCCCTCCGATTGATGGAGGCATAGCTCGGACAGGGCGCGCTGAGCCCTTGTAGGGACTTTCCCGATTGACCTGTCGCTCGAACTTCCAGACCCGAGGGTTGCCTAGGAAGTGCTGGTCCGAGAGGGTTTTTGGGCTTGGAGTAAGTGGGACCAGAATGGGGCAGTCACTTTGGGGAGCTGGGCTTGGTTGGGTCAAATTAGACCTAGTTGGGCCATGCTCTTGGGCGGTAGATTTTCCCCCTCTCCACTTGTCCCCCCTACTCCCGAGCCAAAATTTGGGCTCAGACGAGTAACATTTGTCGGGGTGATATTGGTGGCGCAAATTGGGTGGGGGTTTCCCTCCAGTAGGGGCCATTTAATGTGGTTGTCCTGGGAGTATGCCCATGATGATGACTCTATCGAGTCGATGTGAGGAGTCCCTTTTCGGAGTGTCGAATGCCGCGCCGCCTCTCGCTACACCACTGGGAGTATAAATATCGTGCGGTTTTACGTCCCTAGCCTCCTTTATTTAGGGTTTTGTCTCTCCCTCGTCTTGTACTTAAATGCTCATGTGCCGCGAGGGAGGTCGGGAGGAGCAGAGAATCATGGAGGGCTTTGCGGAGGTGATAGAGGTCGCGGCAGTGGCGATTCGCCAGCTTCCATCTCCCCCCCGAGTCACCCGAGCTGGCGTCTTCTCCCTCTTCCCCCTGTTCTTCTTATTCGGCAATGGCGAAGTAGTATTTCACTGCTGAGGAGCAGGAAGTTGGCCAACGCATGGGGATTCTAGGGTTACGGCCCGAACATCCAATGCACAACGAGTTGGGTGACGAAAAAGTGAAGGCGATGGAGGGGCGCTTAGGGTGGTCGAGGCAGTACTAATTTTCCCTGTCTCAACCCCACGAGTCCAGTCTAGATACTCATTCAGGTATGTTCTGCACCTTCCTCTTAGCTTGGAAGTGCAAGTTCCATTTGCCTCTCCACCACTTTGTCATCAAGCTGCTTCAATCTTACCAACTGGTTCCTGTCCAGTTGGTTTCCAACTCATATACCTTCATCTTCTCCTTCATTTTTCTCTATCGTGCGTGCGGGCTTAGCCCTTCATTGGAACTCTTTCACTCCTTTTTTGAGTTGAAGGAGCACCCCCATGCAGGCAAGGGCTTCTTTTATCTTCAAGCGAAGAGGGTAAAGAGTTGCGTGATGCTTTCCGCCAAAGATTCTTCCCACAAGGGGTGGAAGGCCCAATTCTTCTCGGTCGGCTCGTTGAAGGGAGGTGCCCCATGGGGTTTTCCGGTGAATCCCAACTTCCATATGACGATCCCCCCGAAGCAGGTAGCGGTTACCCAAGAGCTGGAGGAGGAGATCAAGATTCTCCAAGAGAATCGCCTATTGACCACCGAGCTGATGACGGAGGCAAACATTGAGGAATATCCTTCCTAGATATTGTCTAAGCAAGGTAAGGACCTCAGTGTCTCACATTGTGCTTCTAAGTCGGGTAGGTGGGCCCTTTTTTTTTGATGGGCTGACCTCTACCTTTTAGATTTGAGGCGGACGGATGACGGGAGGGGCGACCGTTGGAGCAGGAAATCACCGATCTGGAGGAGGTGCCTGTTTCTAGTGAACCTCAAACCCCGGGTCCGAAAGTCTGAGGTCACACGGGCCGAGGCCGAGGTGAAGTTGTCTGAGGCTGAGTAGAGGTTGGCTGTGTCCAAGCAGAAGGTGGCCGAGCTCAAGCGGGGTGTAGTGCAAGCTGAGGCAGAGGTGATCGATCTATACATGAACTCAGAGGGCTACCACGCAGCTCTACAGAAGTCCGCCTTCTCGTATTACGAGCTAGGTTACCGATAGGGGCTGTGGAACGGGTTCGCTCAAGGCTTCGATCGAGCGGTCACCGTGGCCCAGGAGTAGGTGCTCGAAGGGCTCGAATTTCCTTCTGGGTAGCCTTATGATTCAGACGAGGACGTCACGGATTCTTCCTTTCAAACGTCAAGTAAAGGGGGAAGCCGTGAGGCTACTACTTCAACAAAGGAGTCGCCCACTTCGATTACCTCGGGGGGGGGGGGGGCACACTAGCGAGGCAATTCCCACACAAATGGGGTCAGTGTCTGGGTCGGCTGCCACCGAGGATGTCGGGGGCAGATCTCCGAATGTTGAGGGTTCTTCGCTCGTCGAGCTCCACGACGCCGAACCTCAAGAAAGGCCGCAGGCTTCTCAAAGTCCCCTAATCTCCATAGACTAGGAGGGGTATGATCTAGATGTATATACATATATTTTTGTTTCGTGTTGCCATATAAAAATTTTGCTTTTTACGTATGATGGCAACGGTTTCCTTCATCTGGGTTGTCAATATCTCACCGCCTTTAGCGTGACTTGATTACCGTATCTACGGTTGCTAGAAGAACGGAGATTTGATATGTTTCGTAGGCCTCTTGTGTGCTGATTGGTCAGAAGGCTGATGTGGCACTAGCGCCTTTCCGCGTTTCTACTTTCCATGCTTTGACTGATTTTTCCACTTTGCGCGTCCTTATGGGAGAGGCAATTGGAGGGAAATGGAGTAACTGACCCTTAGGGAAGGGTTGCCACCTTTCGCGTGTTTTCGAGGGGAGGATCAATTAAGGCGAGTGTCCTCCCCTCGGCCTATCAAAAGGGGCATGGAGGGCGTCCCCACCTCTTATCACCGCTTACGGCTTCTCATGTAGTCTCTCCTCTTTCTCCCTTCTCGCGTAGCATCTGCCTTTCGTGCTGGGAAGTTATTAGCGAGGCATGGAGGGTGACTCGGAAGACGATGACCTTGGCGGCCACCGAGGTGTTCCTGCTACTTCGGCGTGGAAGAAGGGACAGCGATGGGTGAGAGGCGTGCAAGAAGGGACAGCGCGTAGCAGCGCGCCCATTCTTGACCGTTGGACCGCCGCCACTATCTTACGAGGAAGGTAGAAGTGGAAGGAGGCTCGAGGAAATAGGGCGTTCGGCACGGCGGCCTAGTCTTTCTCCTTCCACACCTTTGCCCGCTTATCCCTCCTCTTACATCCCCGCTGCCCTTCTCATCTCTTCGAGGGGGTGTTCAGTCTTCCTCCCTCTTCTGCTCATCAACCAACTTCCTCCCTCTTCTTTCACTCTTTGGAGGATATCTTTGCTCGCACCATTTTGAGGTGCTTGCTCTTTGTTCCTTCCAAAGAGTTGGCAGAGGAGGCCTTCACTTGTATTCCTTCCTCTTTTTCCTCTGATACCTTTCCTCTGAGATTCCCGATCAAGCAGGGTCAGCCAACCCCATTACCTGAGCCAATTTTCACACCAGGTGGAGTCAGTGGCTCGGTTTAGGGGTGCTAGCCCCGTCCGCGTCGAGTAATCAGCCCGTGTTGTAGTACCAGTGGATGTAGTTCTTTTGTTTTTGGTATGTACTGTATTGGCTGTGGCCTATCTAATGTACGAAGAGTAAATGAAATGAAAAGGAAAGTTGTTATTGCCATCTATTGCTTATATGTTCAGGAAAAAGCTCAAAAATAGAACTTTCGGAATGTTGTCGCGTTCCACGTCCGAGGGATGGGCGCTCCTTCCATGATGGACAGCCGGTACACCCCTTTCCCGAGCATCTCGACTACTCGGTAGGAGCCTTCCCAGTTAGGGGCCAGCTTTCCCACCGCCTCTAGTGGTCGAGAGGCTTTGGTTTTTCTGAGGACGAAGTCTTCTGCGTGAAAATGTCTATCTCAGACTTTGGAGTTGTAATAGCGAGTGAGGCGTCGCTGATATTTCGTGGCTCGGATGCTTGCTATCTCTCGGGTTTCGCTTACCAAATCGAGGTTCTCAAGCAGCTTTTGCTCGTTCGCCTCAGGTGGGAAGTGGATGACTTGGTGGGATGGGCTGCCGAGCTCCAACGGAATCACGACGTTAGTGTCGTATACCAGCTAGAAGGGGGTCTCGTCGGTGGCCGTTCTTGGAGTGGTTCGGTGCGACCATAATATGCTTGGTAATTCCTCGATCCAGCTGCCCTTGGCTTTTCTGAGCCTAGTCTTAATGCCTTTTAGGATGGTTCTATTGGTATTTTCGAACAGCCGTTGGCCTGAGGGTGGGCTACAGAAGTGAAGTGATTGCGAATGTGTAGGTCAACACATCTGTCTCGAAAGTAACGAGAGTCGAATTGCCGACCGTTATCGCTCACAATCACTCGGGGGGTACCGAAGCGACACATGATCTACTTCCAAATGAAACTCCATACGACTGACTCGGTGATCTGGGTGGTAGCTTCAGCTTCTATCCACTTGGTAAAATAGTTGATGGCGACTATGATAAACTTTTTCTGGGCCTGGGCCGTTGGGAATGGTCCCAGGATGTCGATCCCCCACCGAGCGAAGGGGTATGGCTCGGTAAGCATGATGAGTTCCAAGGCGGGATGGTGGACTAGATGGTCAAATCACTGGCACCGATCGCAATTTTGTACGTAGGTCGAGCAGTTGCACTGGAGAGTGGGCCACCAGTAGCCTTATCGTAACAAGATCCTGGCGAGCGATCTTCCTCCATGGTGCACACCGCAGACACCTTCGTGGACCTCTTGAATTGCTTGGCGAGCCTCTTTGGTGCCGAGGCATTTTAGGAGGGGGCAGTAAAAGACCTTCAGTACAAGGCTTCGTCCCAGATGACGAAGCACCGAGCTTGATACTTCAGTCTCCGAGCTTCTCGAGGGTCGGAGGGCTCTTAAGAATCACGGAGCCAGGGGATATATGGGGTCCGCCAGTTGCTTAAGGGTGCATGATCAATGGTCATGAGTTCTGTTTCTATACTTGGTCGCTCTAGCTCTTCGAGGAGGACCGATCGGGTACCTTCCGGGCGTATAGAGGAGGCCAACCGAGAGAGGGCATCCACCCAGGAGTTTTCTTCCCAAGCTATCTGGATGACCTGAAAACTCTCGAACAGTGAGGCTATCTCCTTTACCAGTTGAAGGTACTTGATCATCGTGTTGGGTCCCTCAGGGTGCAATAGGATCTAGAGGGAGGGTTGAATAGATCCTTTCACGAACTTTGCCCAATTAAAAATCTCTTAGACACAAAGATCTTGGTCACAAAGCGCATAGGTTGACACTTCCAAGTGAAAGTGTCGACACTCCTTCAACCAATCCTAGCAATAAGGAAGGCTGAGGTCAACACTACAAGGCCACGAGGTCAGCACTCCTCTCACGGGTCACTGGGCAGGTCGACACTCCTATCAGAGAGGTTGACACTATCTCAATAGTTCTCCACAAGCCAAGGAGCTGAATGTGACACTCCTATGCAATGAGGTCACCACTCCTTCAGAGGTTGATGAGATTTAACCTTGTAAAGTAGTGACCATGAAGCACAACACTAAAACATAAGATAGCATACAATGTGTGTGTGTGTGTGTGCAATTTTGATCAGCCAGAACATGTGTGTTAGTGAACGAGATAGAGTGCCTCTTACTTTGAGTGTACTCCCTAGTGCCTGTGAGCAAGAGTGCAGTAGGCAACTGAGGAGATACAGGTGTAGCTATAATAATATAGCAAAGGGTGCCAAGATAAAACAGTTAGTGCAGATCAGAAATGTATGCAACATAAATGATCAAGATTGCATTTGCTCAACCCAGCATACTAATCTGTGAATGGAGATAGAGGATAAGGAGCAATCACACAACCCACAACATCGAGATTTTAAGGTGGTTCGGTTGTAAACCCACAACCTACGTCCACCCCTCACCAAACCCGGTGAAGTTTTCCTGCTGACCCACAGCTTGACAGGGGACTCGCCCCAAAACCATAGAACGGAAAAACCCTCCATCTGTCTTCCTATACACAGAAACCAGTAGGGATGGTTCTCCACAGGCCGGAGCAAACCTCTGTCTGTCTTCCTACTCACAAGCAGTAGGGATGGAACAAAGTATGACGTTGAAATGAGTGAAGAAAAATACAAGCGGAAGACACTGCAAGTGCAGTGGGTGAATCACAAGAACAAGAAAAAAATGCCAGCTGGAGCTTTAAATGATGATTTGCCAGCTGGGGACTATAGCTATATATTCCAGATCTGAAGATCTGATTCTTCAAGCTCAGGTAGACTGCAGGGATATTCTCTTCTCTCTCAAAGCTACTCTCTCTTCTTCTTCTTTCATAGCACTGAACTGAGAATCAGTACTGGGCTGCTCTCTCATGCCTTTCAAGGACGTTCTTTGCAAATGCTCTAAGGCGTGGCACTCTATGGGAAGCAGCGGCTTCCTCTCTTGAGGAAGCTTGATCTTTATAGCCGAGCCACAAGGAAATGTGGTAAAAAACTTTCCCTCCAAATTTTCCCTCCAAAAACCTTTTCTAGTCTTTGAGGATGATACTCTACAGGATTTGGCTTGAGCTGGCATTGCTTCTTGTCCGAGGATAGGACGGTGGAAGACTGCTAAGAGGGAACAGACCAAATCTCCCTTTAGTCAATTTCAAGTCTTCACATTAAATGCCCTCTTGAGGTGTTGAGTTCTCATGGGCTGAAGCCAACTTTTTGTCTGGTTGAAGACTGCTAGAACAGAAATTACATGACAACATTTAAGGTGGCAGACTGTGGTGTCTTTTCTCCAGTTGGTTTGCTGACACAAGTTGCACCAAGAAAGTGACATGTTGATAGGGACACAATTCAAACCTGGGTACCCCATCCAGACCTCGAAATTCGTGAAATTAGACATTTACGATACCTATTTTCTCTCTCTGGATCTTCCATTGACTTGACATGCAATTGGCTTGAAAGCTTCTGGAAGAACAGAGGTGTCGACCTCCTGTGTAGAAAGTGTCGAGACTTCTGATGAATACGACCAATATAACGGTCTCTAGAAGGATGAAGTGTCGACCTGATGTGAATGTTGTGTCGGCACTTCTTGAGGATACCTGAGTTTAATGCTTTTTGGAAGGACCAATGTGTCGGCACGCTGGCATAATGTGTCGACACATCTAATGAAAACTTCTTATATAGCGATCTCTGGAAGCCCGGGGTGTCGATCTACTAGTGGCAAGGTGTCGACACTTCTTAGGAAAACTGCTAATATATTGCTCTCTGGAAGACCAAAGTGTCGACACGCTGGAGCAAGGTTTCGACACTTCCTTTGAGACTACAGCATGTGCTCTGACTTTCAGCAACGTGCACAGACCTTGTCTTGCCTGAAGGTAAACATGCATTGACCTTGATTTAACATGTGCACAGTCCTAGTCTTGCCAGAAGATAAACATGCACCGACCTAAGTCTTGCGCCAGCTCCATGTGCACCGACCCGACTTCTTCAATGCATGAATGTGCACCGACCTTGGTCTTGCGCCAGCTCGATGTGCACCGACCTGACTTCTTCAATGCATGAATGTGCACCAACCTTAGTTTGCACTTTGGCATTAGATTGCATCGACCATGGTCTGTGCTAGTCTTGGATGTGCACCGACCTTTGCTACGTTGAGAAGCAAACAAGCATCGACCTTACTGATGACCAAGTCGTGAACATGCACAGACTTGACTGCGTTGACCTGCGTTGACCATTTGTGTGCTTCGACCTTGACATCAATAAACCATCGACTTCATTTGCTGAGGAATGGCTGTGGTGTCGACACTTCTGTAGCAGGTGTCGACACTTCTCTTGTAACACCTTCTTTCTTCAGCAAGTGCGCCAACCTCAACAGCTACACTGACTTGACTGCATGGACTTCTGTGAAACATGTTGCCTTGAATTATGTGCCTTGATTTCTTACACTTATTAGTGAAGGCACAGAGATGTATCTTCTTGCTTATGTTGTCATGACCTGTAATGTATGAATATGTGTTTATCAAATGCAAGTCAGACTTATCAATGAGTCATAGTCAGACATCATCAAAATAATAAAATTAAGCATGTTACACACATGCCCAACATTCTCCCTACACATCGGTGCCTCCCGAGCTTCATAATCACCACTGTCCTGGCTAGCGACTAGTTGGGAGTCAATATGGATCCTGACTCGTTCGGCTCCCAATCGTCATGCCATCCTGGCTCCCGAGATAAGAGCCTCATACTCGGAGACGTTGTTGGATGCTGGGAAGTTGAACTTCAGGGCATATTGCAGTTCTGCTCCCTCTGGGGATCGGGGAAGAACGTCGGCGCCGCTGCCGGCCGAGTTCGAGGATCCGTCGATGAAAAGATCCCAGGTGGGCCCGGGTGTCAGCGGATGCACTTCCTCGATCGGGACAGTGCTCTTTGCGATGAAGTCCATGAGTGCCTGTCCTTTGATGGCCGAGCGGGGGTAATAGGCAATATCATAAGCCCCGAGCATTATGGCCCACTTGACGAGGTGACCCGAAGCTTCAGGGTGAGCAAGGATCCTCTTCAGGGGCTCATTGGTCAATACGACGATGGAGTGCCCTTGGAAGTAGGGCCGGAGGCGCTTGGCCGAGGTTACCAACGATAGCACGAGTTTCTCGGTTGCGGGGTACCGTCGTTTGGCCTCGTTGACCACCTTGTTGGTGTAATACACCGGCCTCTGCACTCCTGCGTCGTCTCGAACCAGGACAGAGCTCACCGTGGAAATGGTCGACGAGAGGTAGAGGTGCAATGGTTCGCCTGGGATCAGTTTTGATAACACCGGGGGCGAAGCCAGCAACTCCTTTAGTTTTACGAAAGCCTTCTGACATTCCTCATCCCAAACGAACGTGGCGGATGCCATTTTAGGCACTCTCAATAATTTGAAGAAGGGTAGACATCGTTCGGTCGCTCGGGACAAGAAATGGTTGAGCGCAGCGATTCATCCAGTCAGGCGCTGGACATCTTTAACGCAGGTGGGCGGCTGCATGTTCTGGATGGCCTGAACTTTGTCAGGGTTGGCCTTGATCCCGCGCTGAGTGACTAGGAAACCCAAGAATTTATCGGATCGAACCCCGAAGGCCCATTTAGCTAGGTTAAGCTTCATGTTGTATCTCAGGAGGGTGTCAAAGGTTTCTGCTAGGTCGGTGAAGTGGTCCTCGGCCTTGGGTGTCTTGACGAGCATGTCGTGGATGTAGGCTTCGATGTTCCGACTAATTTGTCCTTCAAAGATGAGGTTGATCAGCCGCTGGTACGTTGCTCTGGCATTCTTTAACCCGAAGGGCATTAGGGTGTAGCAGTGGATGCTGAAGTCAGTGATGAAGGCGGTCTTCTCGACATCCGCTGGTCCATTCGGATCTAATTGTAGCCAGAGTAGGCGTCCAGAAAGCAGAGCAGCTCGTTACCAGAGGTTGTATAGTGCCCCAAAATTTATAATTTCTGGATTCTTTTTGGAATTTTCTAGAATTTTTTAGGAATTTATAAGGGCTTAATAGATTAATAAATAGATTATTGAATTAATATCGAGATTATAAGGCCCAATTATGTTAAATAACTAATCCAGCTTTGATAATTAAAACCCAATAGGTTTATGGACCAAGCCCATCAAGTTTGACCCATATTCTAGAATGTTATTTAGCCTATTCACGAATTTTAAGGATAAATACCATTTTATATCGATAAACAAACAAAAGAGTTTGAATTTTATTGAATTCTGCGCACATGGGATGTAGCGGTCTATCGTGAGACCGCCACAGTCAGGTAACGCGCCTACCTTCGACTGTTACGCTCTGTTAGTTCCGTGAAGTGAAGAAAGAGTAAAAAGATTAGATTTTTGCTAATCTATCTCTTAGGGATCGAGATGGGAAGACTAGTAGAGAGGTCAAGGACTCTTAAAAGTCGATCTAAGCTTTAACAAGGACTCTAGAATCGAACTAATCCTCAAACCCTAGCCAAAACCCTATAAATAGGACCTAGTTTTGACCTGCGCGACCCGTACTTTGGATCGCGTGGAATCAAGGTAAGGAGTCATAATTTCAGATAAGTTCTTTAGAACTTTTTGTTTATAATACTTTAGACTAATAGCTCTCAAAATTTCGTGCTAGGAGATCAACTACACAGGAAGTTAGAAGCTTCCAAAGTTACTGGTACGACCTTAGCAACCCAAGAATCTGAGCAAAGGACCACTGAAAATCAGGGAATTAGATCATCAAAATGAGGTATTTAGGGTTTGATTCTTTAGAACTTTTTGTCCCCCTTAGTTTCATCTTCTTACCCTCAAAATTTCACGTCCTTAGGTCAAGAGGTTGAGGAGTTAGAGCGACGTGAAGTTGCTACAAATTCACAAGAAGGGAAGGAATAGGGCGTGTCTTGCAATCCCAAATTGGAAGATTAAAGCCCAGAAAAGAGGTAGGTCATCTCATGAATAGCCAGAACATCATGTTAGAGATAAAAGCCCTCTAATTTTGATTGATTTCATGCATTCTAGACCATGAATTCATGTTTTAGTTTCACCTATGCATACATGCATGTCTTGAGCCTTAATCAAAGAAAAAAGATATTATCTTGTTCAAATCACTACAACCTATGCATCTAGATAGCCCTTATATTTCGTTTCTCATGACTGGAATAGTCTAAGTATTTTGACTTCCAGTCATGACATATTTTCAGTCTTTTACCTTTTATATCCTGTCAGCAGAAGCTCTGACGGATTAAGGTAAGACCGTCACATTATTGTAACGGCCTTACGAACAGCCGTCACACCCTATGTTATATTTAAATTTCTCAGTTGTCTTTGACGGACCAAAGTCAGTGCGTCACAATACTGTAACGGCCCCACGATAAACCGTCACAGATGTATAACGCGCCTGTCTTAGACCGTCAGAGTGTTATTTTCTGTCAACCCAAGATAGGATTGAGGACAGTCAAACTTACTTATAAATAAGCCTAGTTATTTAAATTTTGACTTGTTTTCATGACCTTGAGTTTATTAATTGATTCTTGATAGGAAATTGCATGTTTAAAGCATCTTGAGTTATTTTAAGTTATGCTAATTTCATTGCCTAAACTCTATAGTTTTGAATTTAAACTATGATTTTCAGTATTGTATTGAAGAAGTTTTATCATGGTTTCACATCGTTACACATTCTTTCTCATTTATAGAGTCATTTCTTTAAGTACATGGCATATATTCTGGTATATGACCATTAGTTCACACTTTGCACTATAGGAACATATTCTTGAACTTGAGGACCTCTCTATTGGATATTCCTTCCAATAGACTAGGAAACCTTATTTCAAGGCCTCCGTAATTCTCCACGAGCCTGAGATTCCCACTAGGACGCTGAGTTGGTTGTACCATGAAAGCCCAATTATTAAAAAGCACTATCGAAGTTTCTGGTTCTAGATATGTAACGGATCCATATTACACTGTCATGCTCATCTAACGGCCTAATATATGACCGTCACATTTACTGAGTCCGTTTTATTATTTCTGGATTCAGTCGTTCTAACGGATCAATGATAGACCATCACGATCATGTAACGGCCCATTGATTGACCGTCACAGTTCTTGAGCGTTTTAACCCGAGGTTTGACCTAATGGTTGATATTCCTAAGTTCTTAGATGGATTATTAATGGTCTAGGACTTGTCATATTGATCAAAATACTTAATTTTAATTTATGGAAAATAAGGAATGTACCGTTATGCGGCCGATTTATTTCCATGGCATAACCTAGTTTTAATATGTTTATTGAAATTCCTTATTTCAAATAGAAGCATTATTATGATTGATTACTTTATCATGAACTTATTGTTGAAATTGTACATTCTTGGCCATATTGGTTACATGCGTGGAAGTAGCCTGATTTATACCTGAAGATGTGATCGAGCACTGATTGTGTTCAAGGGCTCTATGCTAGTCCCCTCGGCTGAATGCCAGAAACATACTATTGTAAACCATGGGGTATGATGCTACTGGCGTCGCATTGGGCTGGGAGTACTTTCTCTATAAATAAGTGAAAATCCACGGCTCGACTTATACTCTACATGACTTTCTTGCTTGTTACGTAATATTCCATAAAAATTCATGAAGTACTTGCTATTAAACGAAGAGTACTTACTTGCTTGTTACATGACTTTCTAGTACATTCTTGTTCATGAAAGGCCATATCATGTTCTTGTTACATTCTTGATAGTTCATACTTGCTCATTCTATCTTACATGATCACCTTTGTTACTTTGGTTATTTACATGTGATTTATCGTATTCGCATGATTTCACTTTATATTCTTTAGAGCTAAAATTCTAATCACATTAATAGTGCCTTCATGTTGATGCGAAGATACCTACTAGACAAGTGTGCTCATTACCTATTTCCAATCTTTTCAGGAGATGGAAGTGAGTCGGGATCGGATTCGGAACGTTCAAATAGCGAGTCCGAGAGTGAATAAAGAATGAGTGAAGACTTAGGAAGTCTGCATTGTTTTGATTGAGTCTATGTAATTTTCTTATTTCTTGAGTCTAGCATGATGAAGAAAGTTGAAATAGTGATTGTATTTGAATATTTGATTTGATTATTAATGAAATAAGTTGAAGTTTGAGTAAATATTGTGCAATTGCATTTATGTGTGTGATTGTCTTGCGCTCTGATCGTTCTTGCTTGCAAGAGGCTTACCATGCCGGCTGTTCACGTTCCTCGAGCTAGTTATCTGCTGTAATAAAGGCTCGAGGCATGATAGTTAGGTTGGTATCAGAGCCTAAGTCTCGGGACTTAGGGAGAAGAATCATGTCATAGGTCCAAGGTTAAGGACCCCTACCTATGAACTAAGGAAGAAATTTCCATACCCATGTGAGAATTAGGTAGAGCACGGGATAAGATAGTTAATTAGCTTTAAGATTAATTTTCTTCCAAAATTCCACGAGAAATAACAAGTTGTTATATTTCTCTCAGGTACCTTATTTTACAAATGGCTCATCGCGTAGATTGGAATGGCATGCAACGAACAGTTGCCGGCCTTACTCAGGCATTGCAAACTATGGCCCAGGCAGGCGCAAGGGCATGGGCTGGCGACTTACATCGTAATTTTTGGAGTTTAAACCCTCCGCGTTTCTATGGTTCTTCTAATCCGGACAAAGCAGAGAACTGGATTGATGAGATGAACCGTATATTTGACGTCATCCAATGCATCAATCAAGAGAAGGTGTGTCTTGCAACTTTCCAACTCAACAAGGATGCCCGTACATGGTGGAAGTCGGTTCCGGCACCGTCGGCCGATGCACCTCATACATGGGATGGTTTTCTCACTTTGTTCCGTGCTAAGTACTTTTCCTAGCATGTGAAATAAAGAAAGGCTATGGAGTTAGCCTCTCTTCGACAAGGAATGATGACAGTCGCGGAGTATGAACTTCAATTCTCCAGGCTAGCACCTTATGCACCGCATTTAATCAGTATCGATCTATTGAAGGCTAATCGGTTTATGGACGGGTTACGACCCGATTTTATTCAGCAGCTCGGGACCCAAAACATCCGTACCTATGCAGAGATGATCCAGCGGGCATACTTATGTGAAAGGACCTTAGAAAAGGTCGAGAAATTGAAAGGAAAAGGAGAAGAGTCCAGTCGACGATCAGATCGGTGTTATAAGAAAGAAAAATTTAGTATCACGGAGCCTTACAAAAGCCGTGATAGTAAGAAAAGATCCAGGAGCGGGAACAGTGGGAGTTCCCAGAAGAACAAAAAGGTCAAAGATGAGAAGGAGCAAGTAGCCATGGCTTGCACCTTTTGTGAAAAGTTCAGCCATTCGGCTGAAGAGTACTAGAAGCGCCTTCGTGCTTGTTTACGCTGTGGAAGCAGGGAGCATCGTATGCCAGATTGCCCCCTTATGAAGGATCAACCGCCAGGTGGAGGACGTAGGAGGCAGGCTCGCCTCAACGATGTTCTAGAAGAAGAAGAAGCACCCAAGGATGGTGGGCTTATGAAAGGTACTCTTCAAATTTGTTCTCGTTCTGCATTTATGCTATTTGACACTGGTGCCTCTCATTCTTTTATCTCCACTACGTTTGCCAAAACATTACCAATTACATCAGCTCATTTACCTTTAGTGATGTAAAACCAACCTTGGACCTATTTTGCAAGCATTCAAGTTTGAGCAGCGGACTCACACTAGCGAACTCACCCGTATGGCACACACTAGTGCCCGATGGTGACTAGGCGATGTTGGAGAGGGTCCGAGACGGGACCTTTAGGCTCCAATGGTTGGCTAGCTTGGGAAGAACCCCAAGTGGGCCTAGGATGCCCAAATCATGGGCGGCCAACACACCAAGGATGTGGGTTAAGTGGATTCACTCTCAACTTGCCCGCGGTGGTCACTCACGGTACTAGCAATTTGGGCCGAGCTCTCACTCACCGTCCGACGAAGCAATAGCAATAATACTAAGCTAAGCAAGTGATTAAACCAGTCAAGAGAGGGACCGAGGCTCACCTAGCCGGCGTAAAGACGCCGACTCCGACCGGAGACGGGGGCGAGCGGGGAGGCGAGGGTATGCACCCGCACGCCGCGTCGATTGAAGCTTCAAACCTGCGACTTAATAATTACATGAACTACACCCCATGCAAGGGGGGGATCTCGGGGTGGGGATTATGTGAGTTACAGTCAAAACTACCTCCACGCAGGGAGGGGCCTTCAGCCGGCCAAGCGGGGTGGGGGAATTATGAAGAAATCTCGACGCTCGGAGCGATGGCGGTTCTGCCAATCTTCAGAATGGCTGGATAGGGGTGCGGTGATGATGCTGCCAAAAATTCCACAGAGCTCAGATCTTGATGAAACTGGTGACAAAAGCTTTCTAATGGACCACGGATGATCTATGAATTTCTCCTGAGCCTGGTACAGTCGTTGCTGGCCGGGGCAGAGTCTGGAACCGGACTGATTGGTTCTGCCTCTGTCTGGTGCAGAACAATGTGGCTGGTTGCAGAGGGTGCCACGATCACTACCAAGCTCTGATTGAGGCGAGACCTGAACTGTTGGAACCGTGGTCAAGTCTTCTTTCTGTTAGCACCGACAGCGAGGTCGGAAGATGTCGGAGAAGACCGGGACGATCAGATGAGTAGAGGGGTGTCGGTTCTGGCTCCTGTAAACTGACCTGACACACTTGGAGTAGAAAATTTGTAACTTGAGATGCCGATGTCCAAATGCAGCTCTGCTTCTTGGGGATGAAAGAGGACTTGAGAGGGAAGAACTTTTCTGAAGAACACTTGATCTGAGTTCCAAAAGGTTCACCGTGGACGAGCTTCCAATCTCGCTCTAGTTCTCTGCTTGGGGTCTTCTGCGCAGTCGAGGGAGATCGGCTCCTGCGGACAGCTCCAACCTCGGATGTCGACGAAACCACCTCGCCTAGAAAGCTCCTTGAACGACCTTTCCAACGGTGTATGCCATGCCCCCAGAAGATGAGGGGAAGTGTCAGAGATGAAGCTGCTTCCAGGACTCGATCTTGCTGCCTGCGAACTGCTAATGGAGCTGCAACTTGGTGGTGGCAAATGGTGTAGGAGAGAGGCAACTAAGCAAGAGGGAGGTTGGCTGATGGCTGGGGAATATGGTAAGAACATGGCTAGGGCTTCAAGGGGTCTGGAGTGGCAGGGATAGATGGGGAGAGGGGGCTGGAACAGCTAGAGGTGGAGATGGGGGGGTGGGTGTGAACTAGAGAGAGGGTGAGTGAGAGAGGAGGTGGGGGGCGAACTTGGCTGTAGGGAGGAAGGAAATTTCAACCTAGGGTGATTAAGGAGGTGGGGAGATGGAAGGGCACAGCCCTAGGGAGAGGGAAATTCGAATTTGGGCTTTGGGAGGGGTTAATTCAGCCTTGGGAAGGTGGTGGGGTGCTTTGGAAAGTGGAAAGGTGCCTAGGAGAAGGGGTTTCCACCTAGGGGTTGGAGGGGGAATTGAATGAGTGCATGGGGAAGGGGAAGGGGCCTTAATGAGGGGTGAATGGGGACGAGAGAGAATGAATTTCGAAATTGGGGTGGGGAGGAGAGAGAGGGGGTACACCCACTTAGAGAGAGTGATAGTAAGAGAGAGAGAGAGAGAGGGAGATATTGAGAGGGAGATGGCAAATGCTTTTCAATATTCATCAAAAGTTCTTACAAATGAGAGAGGGGTGGGGCTATTTATAGACTTCACACTTTTTCTAAGACCAAACTGACCCTGACAAACTAACTAATGACCAAACAGTCTAAGGGAGGGGCGCCCCTGGGCCTAGCCCAATGAATTGGGCCCAATAACCTATCAAACCACATAATGACTCAATACTTAGGAAAATGACTCAACAACCTAGGTACATGACTCAAATAAAGGAAAAATTACATGATATTGACTCAAAGAAAATGTGAAGATTACATAACTAGACTCAAAAATACATGACTAACATAATGGTGCTTGCCGACGAACAATCCGAGTCCAGAGAAAATGTGGAGGGGCAAGGGATGCCCTCATCATTTAGACCTTGTCATTACTACACCCTTAAGTTCTGGAACAAAACTTACCGAGTATTATCCTGATAGTGAGGTGATAGTAGAAGGTCACAATCTCCCTGCAAACTTAGTATGCCTTGACATGAAAGGTTATGATGCCATTTTAGGGGTGGATTGGCTTATAGATCATGATGCTGATATTAATTATCGAAATAGGATTATATCCTTTCAAAAACTCGGTCTTCTAAGATTTTCTTTTCTTGGCATCAAATATAGAAAACATCCCACTATCATATCCTCTCCTCACGTTTGCAAACTTATCTCGCAAGGATGTGAAGCTTTTCTTGCTTCTGTCATTGTTACCGAATCCAAGGAATTCATCCTAGCAGACATTCCTATTGTAAATGAGTTCTCAGATTTGTTTCCACCTGAATTACCCAGTTTACCACCGGAGAGGGAAGTAAACTTCACTATTGAACTCATTCCAGGAGTAGCACCTGTTTCTATAGCCCCTTACAGGATGTCTCCCACGGAACTTAAGGAACTAAAAAGGTAGTTGCAGGAATTGCTAGATAAGGGTTTCATTAGACCTAGCACATCTCCTTGGGGGGCGTCGGTTCTATTTGTCAAGAAGAAGGATGGCTCTCTCAGGCTATGCATAGACTACCGGCGACTGAATCAACTTACAATCAAAAACAAGTATCCGTTGCCGCGTATTGATGAGCTCTTCGATCAGCTTTCCGGAGCAGAGTATTTTTCTAAAATAGACCTCAGATCCAGTTATCATCAGCTTAGAATTAAAGAAGAAGACATTTATAAATCAGCTTTTCGAAGTCGCTATGGCCACTATGAATTCGTGGTAATGCCGTTCGGGTTAACAAATGCCCCAGTAGCATTTATGCAACTTATGAACAATCTTTTCCAGCCATACCGGGACCAGTTCATCATTGTCTTCATTGATGACATCCTGGTATATTCCAAGACAAAAGAGGAACATGAAGAACATCTGAGAATAGCTTTGCAAATACTTAGAGACCATAAACTCTATGCCAAGCTTAACAAATGTGAGTTCTGGCTCAAGGAAGTTTCATTCCTAGGCCACATTATTTCAAAAGAAGGTATCATTGTGGATCCTTCGAAAGTCGAAGCTGTCAGAAATTGGAGCTGGCCAACGACTGTATCAGAAGTACGAAGCTTTCTGGGCCTAGCTGGTTATTATAGGAGGTTCATTAAGGACTTCTCAATTATTGTAGTTCCTTTAACTAGACTCACAAGAAAAGAAAATCATTTTGTCTGGTCCAAGGAATGTGAAAAGAGTTTTCAAACTCTTAAGAATCATCTTACTACAGCTCCTATTCTATCACTACCGGTGGAAGGTGGTGGATTCGAAGTATATACGGATGCGTCCGGCATTGGCTTAGGGTGTGTCCTTATGCAAAATGAAAAGGTAATATGTTATTCTTCAAGACAATTGAAACGTCACGAGGAAAATTATCCTGTGCATGATTTGAAATTTGTAGCTGTTATTTTCACCTTAAAAATTTGACGTCATTATCTCTATGGAGAGAAGTTCACGGTCTACTCGGACCACAAAAGCTTGAAATACTTATTCTCTCAAAAGGAGCTTAATATGTGACAGAGGAGATGGTTAGAATATCTTAAAGACTTTGATTTTACTATTCAATACCATCCTGGCAAGGCTAATGCGGTAGCAGATGCACTCAACAGAAAATCAATGGGAATGCTATCAAGTCTTATGATTAGTATGACTAATCTTATTCCTCAATTTGCTCAGCTAAACTTAGATATTGATAGGAAGGAAGAAGATTGTTTCATAGCCAATATCTGAGCTCAGCCTACATTGATAAAGGATCTGGTCAAGCTGTAAAATGATGATCCTGTATTACTAGAGATTAAAGTTAACATAGAACAGAGGCCGAATTTCTCTATTGCCAATGAGGGAAGATTGCTATTTAAGGGCCGAGTGTGTGTTCCAGATCATAAGGATACGAAGAAATTGATCTTGGATGAAGCACATAATTCCAAATACGCCATTCATCCTAGTGGTACAAAAATGTATCAAGATCTCAAAAGAAATTTCTGGTGGCCCAATATGAAAAGAGAGATAGCTGATTTTGTGTCCCGCTGTCTCACTTGTCAACAAGTTAAGGCAGAGCATTTTAGACCCGCGGGTAAATTACATCCCTTGAATATTCCTGAATGGAAATGGGAGAGTATAGGGATGGATTTCATCATGGGTTTACCTAAGACCAGAGGAGGACACGATGGTATATGGGTGATCATAGACCGATTGAGTAAATCTGCACACTTCATACCAATAAAAAGTCGATGGTCTGTGGATATTCTAGCAGCATTATACATGAAAGAAATTGTCAAATTACATGGTGTCCCCGTCACTATTATATCTGATAGATATCCTCGATTCACATCACAGTTCTGGAAGGGCCTACAACATTCACTAGAGACTAGACTAAATTTTAGCATGGCATTCCATCCACAAACTGATGGACAAACTGAAAGAACAAATCTAGTAGTGGAAGATATGCTCAGGGCTTGTGCTATTGATTTTGGAGGAAGTTTGCATGATCACTTACCTCTAGTAGAATTTGCATATAACAATAGTTATCATGCCAGCATACAGATGGCACCCTTTGAAGCTTTATATAGAAAAAGTTGTAGATCATCAATATGTTGGAATGAAATAGGGAAAAGGCAATTTCTAGGCCCTGATATTATCAGGGATTCTTCAGAGAAAATCAAGCTCATTCGAGAAAGATTGCAGATGGCACAGGATAGGCAAAAATCTTATGCTGATAATCGAAGACGTGACTTAGAATTTCAAGTAGGAGACCATGTGTATCTCAAGGTTTCTCCAGGTCGTGGTATTCGAAGATTTGGCATCAAAGGCAAGCTAACTCCAAGGTTCATTGGCCCATTTAAAATTCTTGAAAGGGTCGGTGAGGTGGCTTATAGACTGGCTTTACCTCCACAATTAGCAAGAGTTCATGACGTATTTCATGTCTCTATGCTGAAAAAGTATGTATATGATCCTGACCATGTTATCACTTATGATAATTTGAAGATTCAGAAGGATATGACGTACGAGCAAACGCCAATAAGGATTCTGGAACGGGAAGTGTGTCAACTAAGGAATAAAGCTATTCCTATGGTCAAGATTCAAAGGAAGAAATCATGGCCGACCGAAGCAACATGGGATACGGAAGAATCTATGCGGAAAAGATTCCCAGAACTATTCAATTGTAAGTACACTCTCCACAATCCATATATATATTGAATTTGGGGATCAAATTCTTCTAAGTGGGGGAGGGTGTAGTGCCCCAAAATTTATAATTTCTGGATTAATTTTGGAATTTTCTAGAATTTATTAGGAATTTATAAGGGCTTAATAGATTAATAAATGGATTATTGAATTAATATCGAGATTATAAGGCCCAATTATGTTAAATAACTAATCCATCTTTGATAATTAAAACCCAATAGGTTTATGGACCAAGCCCATTAAGTTTGACCCATATTCTAGAAGGTTATTTAGCATATTCACGAATTTTAAGGATAAATACCATTTTAAATGGATAAACAAACAAAAGAGTTTGAATTTTATTGAATTCTGCGCACATGGGATGTAGCGGTCTATCGTGAGACCGCCACAGTCAGGTAACGCGCCTACCTTCGACCGTTACGCTCTGTTAGTTCCGTGAAGTGAAGAAAGAGCAAAAAGATTAGATTTTGGCTACTCTATCTCTTAGGGATCGAGATGGGAAGACTAGTAGAGAGGTCAAAGACTCTGAAAAGTCTATCTAAGCTTTAACAAGGACTCTAGAATCGATCTAATCCTCAAACCCTAGCCAAAACCCTATAAATAGGACCTAGTTTTGACCTGCACGACCCCTACTTTAGCTCGCGTGGAATCAAGGTAAGGAGTCATAATTTTGGATAAGTTCTATAGAACTTTTTGTTTATAATATTTTAGACTAATAGCTCTCAAATTTCGTGCTAGGAGATCAACTACACAAGAAATTAGAAGCTTTCAAAGTTGCTGGTACGACCTTAGCAACCCAGGAATCTGAGCAAAGGTCCACTAAAGATCAGGGAATTAGATCATCAAAACGAGGTATTTAGGGTTTGATTCTTTATAACTTTTTGTCCCCTTAGTTTCATCTTCTTACCCTCAAAATTTCACATCCTTAGGTCAAGAGGTTGAGGAGTTAGAGCGACGTGAAGTTGCTGTAAATTCATAAGAAGGGAAGGATTAGGGTGTCTCTTGCAGTCCCTAATTGGGAGATTAAATCCCAGAAAAGAGATAGGTCATCTCATGAATGGCAAGAAGATCACGTTAGGGATAAAAGCCCTCTGATTTTGATTGATTTCATGCATTCTAGACCATGAATTCATGTTTTAGTTTGACCTATGCATGCATGCATGTCTTGAGCCTTAATCAAAGATAAATGATATTATCTTGTTCAAATCACTGCAACCTATGCATCTAGATAGCCTCTATATTTCGTTTCTCATGACTGGAATTGTCAAAGTATTTTGACTTCCAGCCATGACATATTTTCAGTCTTT
This sequence comes from Amorphophallus konjac, assembly GCA_022559845.1. NCBI lineage: Eukaryota > Viridiplantae > Streptophyta > Magnoliopsida > Alismatales > Araceae > Amorphophallus > Amorphophallus konjac. The sequence goes on along the minus strand of CM040127.1, from coordinate 121,207,268 downwards.
TACCTCCTATATCCTGTCAGTAGAAGCTCTGACGGATTAAGGTAAGACCGTCACATTATTGTAACGGCCTTACGAACAGCCGTCACACCCTATGTTATATTTAAATTTCTCTGTTGTCTCCGACGGACCAAAGTTAGTGCGTCACAATACTGTAACGGCCCCACGATAAACCGTCACAGATGTATAACGCGCCTGTCTTAGACCGTTAGAGTGTTATTTTTTGTCAACCCAAGAGAGGACTGAGGATAGTCAAACTTACTTATAAATAAGCCTAGTTATCTAAGTTTTGACCTGTTTTCATGACCTTGCATTTATTAATTTATTCTTCATAGGAAATTACATGTTTAAAGCATCTTGAGTTATTTTAAGTTATGCTAATTTCATTGCCTAAACTCTATAGTTTTGAATTTAAACTATGATTTTCAGAATTGTATTGACGAAGTTTTATCATGGTTTCACATCGTTACACATTCTTTCTCTTTTATAGAGTCATTTCTGTAAGTACATGGCATATATTCTAGTATATGACCATTAGTTCACACTTTGCACTATAGGAACATATTCTTGAACTTGAGGACCTCTCTATAAGATATTCCTTCCAATGGACTAGGAAATCTTGTTTCAAGGCCTCCGTAATTCTCCACGAGCCTGGGATTCCCACTAGGACGCCGAGTTGGTTGTACCATGAAAGCCCAATTATTAGAAAGCACTATCGAAGTTTCTGGTTCTAGATATGTAACGGATCCATATTAGACCGCCATGCTCATCTAACGGCCTAATATATGACCGTCACATTTACTGAGTCCGTTTTATTGTTTCTGGATTCAGTCGTTCTAACGGATCAATGATAGACCATCACGATCATGTAACGGCCCATTGATTGACCGTCACAGTTCTTGAGCGTTTTAACCCGATGTTTGACCTAAGGGTTGATATTCCAAAGTTCCTAGATAGATTATTGATGGTCTAGGACTTGTCATATTGTTCAAAATACTTAATTTTAATTTATGGAAAATAAGGAATGTACCGTTATGCGGCTGATTTATTTCCATGGCATAACCTAGTTTTAATATGTTTATTGAAATTCCTTGTTTCAAATAGAAGCATTATTATGATTGATTACTTTATCATGAACTTATTGTTGAAATTGTACATTCTTGGCCATATTGGTTACATGCGTGGAAGTAGCCTGATTTATACTTGAAGATGCGATCGAGCATTGATTGTGTTCAAGGGCTTTATGCTAGTCCCCACGGTTGATTACCGGAAACATACTATTGTAAACCATGGGGTATGATGCTACTGGCGTCGTATTGGGTTGGGAGTACTTTCTATATAAATAAGTGAAAATCCACGGCTCTACTTATACTCGTACATGACTTTCTTGCTTGTTACGTGATATTCCATAAAAATTCACGAAGTACTTGCTATTAAGCGAAGAGTACTTACTTGCTTGTTACATGACTTTCTAGTACATTCTTGTTCATGAAAGGCCATATCATGTTCTTGTTACATTCTTGATAGTTCATACTTGCTCATTCTATCTTACATGATCATCTTTGTTAGTTTGGTTATTTACATGTGAGTTATCGTATTCGCATGATTTCACTTTATATTCTTTAGAGCTAAAATGCTAATCACATTAATAGTGCCTTCATGTTGATGCGAAGATACCAACTAGACAAGTGTGCTCATTATCTATTTCCAATCTTTTCAGGAGATGGAAGTGAGTCGAGATCGGATTCGGAACGTTCAAATAGCGGGTCCGAGAGTGAATAAAGAATGAGTGAAGACTTAGGAAGTCTATATTGTTTAGATTGAGTCTATGTAATTTTCTTATTTCTTGAGTCTAGTATGATGAAGAAAGTTGAAATAGTGATTGTATTTGAATATTTGATTTGATTATTAATGAAATAAGTTGAATTTTGAGTAAATATTGTGCAATTGCATTTATGTGTGTGATTATCTTACACTCTGATCGTTCTTGCTTGCAAGAGGCTTACCATGTCGGCTGTTCGCGTTCCTCATGCTAGTCTTCCGCTGTAATAAAGGCTCGGGGCGTGACTGGTCGAGTCGAGTAGCTGGTTGATGCTTGGTAACGGGAAACAATCTTTCGGAGTGGCTTTGTTGAGGTCGGTGAAGTCCACGCACAGTCGCCATTTGCCCGAGGATTTTGGTACCAAGATGACATTGGCGAGCCATGTCGGGTAAAGGGCCGGTCGAAATATGTCGATTTTCTTTCCCTTAATAATATGTTCTTTGATGATCGCCTGCCTCTTTGGGGCATGCTTTCTTCTGCGTTGTTGGACGAGTTTTACCGATGGGTCGAGGTTAAGCTTATGTACTACCATTTCCCCAGGAATCCCGGGAAGGTGCTCATCAGACCAGGAGAAGACTTGAGTATACTTCGAAAGGAAATTTTTATATTGCTCTTATACATCGAGCGGTAAATCAACCCCAATCCTTACTTCTAGGGCCGGGTCATCCCTGAGGAAGACTGTCAGCAATTTGCCACAAGGCTCGGATGTTGCCGGTCCATCCTCGGTTCCCTCGGCCCCTTTCTTTTTCCCTTCTGGCTTTACGGCTTCAACCGAGATTATGTAGCACCTCCTAGCTATTGCATGGTTACCCCGGACTTCCCCGATGCCATTTTTGGTGGGAAATTTCATTTTTGGGTGATAGGTGGAGGGCACTACCTTTGTTCAGTTGAGGATACATCGGCCGAAGATGGCATTATAGGCCGAAATCCCCTTAATCACAATGAAATCCACCATAGTCGTAACGGTCTTAGGAGGGGTGCCGATGGTAACTGGCAGGCTGAGGGCTCCCTAGGGGTAGGTTGCCTGGCATATGAACCCACAGAGGGGGGTTTGAATCGGGGAAAGCTTGGACGGTTCTCACCCATCTTAAGAAAACACTCATACGAGAGTATATCAGGGGCGCTACCATTATCGACCAATATCCTATCTACGTTACAATGGTTTATAGTAGCCGATACTACAAGAGCATCATCATGCGGGGTGGATAATCCTTCTAAGTCTTGGTCGGAGAATTCCAAGGCCTGTTGTTCGCTCGCCGGCGGGGCTTTGGGGGGCTCGAAGGCCCTACTTGCCCGCTCAGCGCGACGCTTCCTTCCTCGGCTACTGTCTCCTCCTGATGCCGCGCCACCAGAAATGACATTGATGTGGACCCTACGGGGGTAATTGTCAATCTTTTCTGGAATGCCAAGGTCCTCGTTTTGGTGCTCGGACACGTACCGAGATAAGTCTCCCTGGTGGATGAGACGCTCGATCTCGTCCTTGAGCCGGTGACATTCTTCGATATGGTGCCCGTTGTCATTGTGGAACTGGAAATGTTTGCGGTGGTTGTGATGTTTCGACTACATAGGCTCGGCTTGGCGGAGACGGCCCGAGCCCTTGATGTCTTCGTATATCTCATAGACGGGGGCAGAAAAGGGAGTGTATCGCTCGTACTTCTGAGGGGGCTCCCTCCGCTCCCCATCCTAGTTCCGCCGCATTCCTTGGCCCGGGCCTTGCTCGGATGGTCGCTTCTTATCTTCCTCCCAGCCCAAGCCCGTCGGGCCTCGGCAAGCACTGAGGACTTCCTCTCACTCCGCGTGGTGCAGGGCTAGGGTCACCAGATCGGCAAGGAAGGTGAGGGGATGGAGGACCAGCTCTCGCCAGAGGTTCTCATCACGGGTGCCTCCGGTCAGCAAGGTGATGGCTGAGGCAACGTCCAAGCGAGGGATGCGTAGGGCCTCCGATTTGAATCGGTTAATATAAGCCCGAAGCTTTTCCCCTTGCGCCTGCTTTAGTGCCAACAACCGTGCTACTGACCTTGGAGGGCCGCTACCGGTGAAGCTTTCGTTGAATACTCGCCCAAATTACCTGAAGTCGTGAATGCTGCTCGGGGCGAGTGCTCGGAACCAGGCCTACGCGCCTTGGACCAAGGTGGTCACGAACGCTCAGCACTTGACAGCGTCGGAGGCCCCGTGCAAGGTCATCAGGGCGTCGAAGCTGTCGTAGTGGTCCGCCGGGTCTCCCTGGCCATCGTATGACTTGAAGGTCAGCAGTGAGATTCTAGGGGAGATCTCAGCCTTCAAGATATGGTCAGAGAATAGGGATTGCTCCTCATCTTCCTTGGCAGAAGTTTTCTGCAGGGCGCCGAGGGCGCACTCTTGTTCCACGAATCGTCGCTCGAAGTCCCACAACTGGAGGGATAACTCCGATTGCCGCTGAACCGAGGGGCTGTGGGGGCATCCTTGTGGGTTGCCGCGTCGTCCCTCGGGGGGATCAGTTTCTGAGAACTACCGTCGTGTCCCGGTTCCTTCTCTCTGTTGCATCCCTACGGTTTTGATGATGTCTCACACTATAAATCAGTCTGTTTCTATCTCTAGATCAATTCATGCTTCATCACTTGGGATAGTGCAGTTCATGTGGTTGTCATATAGACATGCATTACTTGATCAAGTCTATACACTGCCAGCATACTCGTTCAAAGTCTCTGCATTGAAGTCTGTACATTGGCCATCTCTGTACAGAGTCTTTTGCATTCCTTCATATCAAGTCTAGACATTGTGCATTCCTTCATATGAAGTCTATACACTGCATGCTACAAAGTCTGCACATCCCGTTTGCACTAAGTCTACACATTGGCAACGTCTATACATCGCTTATGCAATTCTGTACAGCCAGTGCATTCTTTGATATCAAGTCTATTCATTGGTAAAGTCTGCACATTGTGCTTTGAAGCTGCACCAAGTCTATACATTGTCTCGCCCACATCTTCAAAGTCTATATATCCAATCGTCTTTTCCAGCGTCTCACGCTATCAAGCCTGTACAGCGTTTGCGTATAGTGCATCGTCATCCAAAGTCTGTACAGCCAGCTCTGTCTCACCTTGCATCTCTTCAAGTATGTACAGCCTTGGCATATGCTTTCATAAAGTCTATACATCGTGGGCTTCGAGTCTTCAAAGTCTGTACATTCTTCAAGGGGTAAGTCTATACATCGTTCGCTTAACTCCAGCCTGTGCATCGAAAAGTATATACATTGGTTATGGGTGTGCATCGTGAAGTCTATACATTGTTTGTCTAACTCAAGCCTTTACATTAAAGTCTAGACATTGGTTATGCTTGTGCATCACAAAGTCTGTACACTGCCTTCTCATGCACGCATTCATCAAGTCTATACACTCCCTTGTTTTCATGTCTATACATTCGATTGCTTCATGCTTTACACAGTAGTCTACACATTCCCCTCTGTTATGTTAATGCATCATTCTGTAAGTCTGTACATTGGGGTCGCATGAAGACTTTCAAGTCTATACATTCTCACGTTGTACATACTTGCTTACTTGCTGCTTCTAATGTCTATACACTCGATTGCTTCATGCATTACACAGAAGTCTACACATTCCCCTCTGTTATGTTAATGCATCATTCTGCAAGTCTATACATTGGGGTCGCATGAAGGCTTTCAAGTCTATACATTCTCACGTTGTACATACTTGCTTATTTGCTGCTTCTAAAGTCTATACACGATGTGTTAAAAGCCTGAACTAACTAGTTACATTTCTTTTGTCTCTGCCTGCAGATGATTCAGGTTGATGATTGGGCACCTGATCCGAGGATGATGCTTGGCACGTGATCCGAGGATGCTCTGGAAAAGGAGGGAACGAGCCCCACTCACGCCACTCGTGTGAAGTCATGGTATTCAGGTCGGATGCCATATAAAAGGTGTCTTCTACGAACAGAAGGACTGAACTGGAGGAAAAAGCTGAGAAGAAGAATCCCTGAGCAGAAGAAGAAAAGAGAGAGCCTCCACGTTCCAGAGAGAAGACAGAGAGAAATGATTTGAGAGTATTGTTCTGAGAGAAAAGTCTGAGTGAGAGAGAAGTGTCTAATTTGCTTCTTCAGAAGCTACATTGTTTTGGTTTTCAGAAACGATTGTCTTCATCGATTGTCTTGTTTTTCAGTTTCTTTCTTCATATTTCTGATTCCATATTGTTACCCTCCAGTGTTTGGAGGAAGGGAGAGATACTCCGATTTCCCTCTGGGTTGCAGAGGAAGAGAGATCTGTGATCTCTAGTTTTGCCAGTGACGGGTTGTCACTAGCAAGTTCCCTCCGGTTTGGAGGAAGGGAGATTCATCTCCGGTTCTGGTCTTACGGGTAGCAGGTCCAGGTGTCAAGCTCTGTGGGTAGCAGAGTTTGGGTTGAGGGATTTGTTTCCCTTGGTTGGTCAAGCTGTGTGGCAGCATTTTGTTCGCAGACTGAGTCTGTTGTTTCTAGCCGTGGCTAGTGGAAGCCTCACTCTAGTTGGAGTGAGGGGTGGATGTAGATTGTGGACTACAATCGAACCATCTTAAAAATACTTGTCTCTTCTGTTGTTTGCTGTTTTCGTTTGTGCTCTCCATCTGCTTGGCATTTCGTTTGACTGTGAACAGCCTTTTCAATCGCACTTACTTATTATGTCTTGGTTATTGACTGCGTTAGCAATACTCTTTCGCTATATCTGAAGGGTTGAAATTCGAAGTAGTGATTTTCAGCTGAAGTTTTTAAATCGGGAGTGATCTATTCATCCCCCCCCTTCTATATCACTCTTCGCTGCGCATAACATTTGGTATCAGAGCAGGTTTGCATCATGTGGACAAACGGTCAGGGTAATTCTAATGGTCCTCGAAGTTTCATGCCTAAAGGTCAATCCATTAGTCGCCCTCCATTCTTTGATGGTACTAACTATCTCTTCTGGAAAAATAGGATGGAGGTGTTCATCAGGGCACAGAGCCACAAGCTGTGGAGGGTAATCACTATTGGGCCGTATGATCTGCCACCGAACGAGGACGCGTGGACAGATGATCCTGTCAAGCTATCTTCACTCAACTGGATGGCCCTGAACATCATCCAGTGTGCTGTTCACCCAGATGAATATGCCCGCATATCAGCCTACAAGATGGCCAAGCGAATGTGGGATGAGCTGCAACTAATCTACAAAGGTACAGCTCAAGTGAGAGCCTCAAAGGTAAATCTCTACACCTCTGAGTATGAATTGTTTAAGATGAAACCAGAGGAGAACATCACTGAAATGTATGCTAGGTTGTCTTTGATCACGAATACTCTTAAGGGGCTAGGGAAAGAGATGGCTGAGGCAGATGTAGTCAGGAAGATACTTAGGTCTCTAACCCTAGCATGGCACACTAAGGCCATCGTGATAGAAGAGTCGAAGGATCTGACGACTATGATAGTGACTGAACTCATAGGATCTGATGTGACACAACCTCGGACCTAATGCAAGCAAGCACAATCGCATTCAAATGGGCCAAATTGGGCCACCGCTCTATCGACACTCACCCAAGCCCGGGGTAACTTGGCGATGCCAAGGTGAGGTTGAGGGGTTGGGCCCTTGCTGGTAGAGGGCCAGCAAGGCCAAGATGGGATTCCCAATGGGTGTGGAAGCCCAATTCAATGGGGCCGACGAAGTGCCGAAGGCACCGGTTGCACTTTTCCCACGGTGATCACTCAAGGCAATGGGGCTTGAGGATCGAGCTCTCACTCGCATAACCAGCGGAACTAGAACTTATATTGAAAGACAAGCACTAATGGAGTGAGGTGTGAGCACTTACTCGACCGGTTTGAAGAAACCGATCCCGCTCGGAGACGAGGGCGAGCGGGGAGGCGAGTGGATCCCCACACGCCGCGGCGGTGTCGCTTGACCTGCCCAAAGAAGTTACAACACTACACCTCTCGCATGAGGGGGACCTTGGGGTGGGGGTTAATGATATTACAATCAATACTACCTCCACACAGGGAGGGGCCTTCAGCCGGCCAAGCGGGGAGGGGGAAACTAGGACCAAAAGCGATAAGAAGTTGGGAAGCCGAATCTGCCTGCTGTCTGGGAGGGAGGACTGACAGTCGAAGTTGGGTCTGCAGAAGTTGATACAGAATTTTTATGATGGCGAGACCAGGGGGGAACTCTTCGTGACTGGTACTGGAACACCTCAAAATTTTTTAAATTTCTTCTAGTACCACTGCTGACCGGGGTGGAGCTTCGAACAGAGTGGCAAGTTCTGGGACTAGCAGCTTCAGATTTCCAACCGCAGGTTGCAGAGAATGCTCCGATGGCTCCCGGACTCCGAATCGAGAACCGCCAGAGTTGTTGGAATTTTGGACGAGTCTTCTTCACAGAAAACTAACGGGGATGCTAAAAGATTCCGGAGAAGACCTGGAGGCTATGAACAAGGATGACTGGTCGGGGTAGACTGTGGGGAAGCAGATCCGTGCAGCAGAGGGATAAAATTGATAACTTCTGCTACTAGATGCCGAACGGAATTCCGCTTCTTGATTCTGAAAGTAGACAGAGCGATGGAGAACTTTGTAGAAGAGCTTGGGGGCTGATTCCTCCTAGGATCATCGTGGCAGTGCTTTTAATCCGGTTCTGGTACTCAGCAGGGACAGCTCTGCGCCGTTGTGGAAGAACGAAGCTCCTGGGCAGCACACAGCTCGGATGAAGACGAAACCACTTCTGTTGTGAAGAAGACAGGGAGACGCTTCTGTGGATACCTCTTGTGCATTCATACTCGTCCGGAGGAAGTCCTGGTGGCCGCTACAAGTTGCTGCTTCATCTGCAACCTCTGGACAGCAAACTACAACTTCGAAGTAGCTTCCAATGACCAAGAAAGAAGAAGGGGAAGGGGGTAGATGAGTGTGGGAGTGACCCCTGGTTGTAAGGGGGTCTTGGAGGGGGTGTTCTAAGGTGTGGGAGGTGGAGAATAAGGTCTGGAAGAGGGTCCAATAGATGGTGGTAGTGGGGGCTACGAATTTGGTTGGAATGGAGAGAGGGAAAGGATATTCGAAAATAGGTTTAAGGGTGGGGTTAATTTTTTTATCTTGGGAATGGGGGGGTTGTGTTGGGGAAGGGAAGGGGTGCTTGGGGTAGTGGGAAGGGTGCTTGGGAAAGTGGGAGGGGTAGTTGGGGGTTGGATGGTGAGGAGAGGATTGGTGGAGGGGGTCTTGGGAAAGGGGTGGAGTATTGATGAGGGTTGTGGGGAATGGGAAGAGGCTTAAATGGGGTAGGTGGGGAGTGGAGGTGGTTGGGAAGGGAGGAGAGAGAAGAAAATTCGAATTTGGGTGTTGAGGAGAGAGAAAGTGGAGTGAAAAAGAGAGATTAAGAGAGGGAAGGGTGGGGAATCTCTCCCCTAGGGTTTCTCACCCAAAAAATGGAATCTCTCCACTAGATAAGAAGTGTAAACTCTCAAAATGGCAAGTTTTTTTATTCATTGATTCATTACCTCCAAATGAAGGAAATGGGGCCCTATATATAGGAAACCCACATTTTACAATAAGTCCCTTACAAAAGACTCAATAACAAATAACCGAAGGGGTAGGGGGCTCATGGGCCAAGCCCGAAGAATTGGGCCTAATAGCACATTACACAATCTAATGACACTCAAACTTAGGAAAATAAATGCAAGACCTAGGAACATGACTCAAATAAAAGGGAAAATACATCAAATGACTCAAATAAAATTACATAGGACTCAAAATTAAATGACTAAACCATGCCGGATGCAACCGGGGCGAGGAGACGAGCTGTGAACGTGGGCATGGGAGGTGATGTCCCCATCATACTCCCGGGGTGCGGAGAACTCGACTCCGTCGAGTAAGTGTCCTTCCCTCCTTGGAGGGTGTAGAAGTGGTACTGCCCTCAAGTCTTCCGAACGAGACCGATCCATCCACCTGCCGAGATAGCGCTCGTATACCTTGCTCCGAGTGGTAGTGACTTGTTCATCCAATATTTGTTCAATTTGTTCACGCTGGGCTCTCTTGGCTGGTAATCTCTCCTCATGGGTGGGTGCTCTCTCAAAGGAAGAAGTAGGCTCAATCTCCTCACTAGGTACCACCGTGGGTCCCTTATATGACACTAGGTCGGTAACATTGAATGTGGGACTTATTGCATACTCCTCAGGGAGATCTAATTCGTAGGCATTTGCACCAATGCGCCTCAAGACCTGGAAGGGACCAGCCCCACGTGGCCTCAGTTTAGAGTTGGCTCCCGGGGAGAGCCTCTCCGTCCTTACCATCACAAAGTCACCCTCATGGAAGTCTCGGTGACGCCGATGAGAGTCGGCCCGCCTCTTATAAGCCTCATTCTTTTTGCTTATGTGCTTGCAAAGGCTTTCATGCAATTTCGTGAATGTTGACATTCTAGGGGTGATGGGTGGACCTGGGCAACCAAAAGTAGACCGATCATGCTTTGATGCCAAGAAGACTTTGATGGATTTTGGAGGGCCGGGGCAACCATATGTGGACTTATCATGCAATGTTGTCATGTAGACTTTGGTGGGCCTAGGTGGGCCGGGGCACCCGTAGGTGAACCTATCATGCAAAGTGGTGATGAATGTGGGGGGACCCGGACATCCGTAGATGCTTTTGACATGCTTAAGATCCATGATGAATGAAGGAGGACCATGACATCCGAATGTGGACCACTCATACTTTCTTCTTGACATGTGGGTGATATGAATGAATGGACCCAACATAGTGTTCATGCCAAGGTGTATGTTAAGCCTAGACACATGCATGCTTTTCCCAAAGGTGAGTTCCATGTGTATAGGTGTGGGACAACCTTTGAACACCCATTGGAAAGGATCGAATGGATCTAAGAAGGTAGTCATCATGGGGTGAGGCACAACCTTATTACCTAGGGATATGTGGTCCAAGGTTATGGCTCCCAAGGAGTAACCCGGGTCTAAGATGGAGTGAATTGGGTCAAACATTGTGAGTTGGTTTAGGGAAAAGTGGGTGGTGGATAAAGTGTTTGGGTCACACGAGTCTCTTGACTCCCATTGGAATGGATCATATGGATCATAAAATGGGTTACCTAGGGGAGGAACTCCATGTCCTCAAGATCCTCAAAAGGTGCTAAGTCATCCTTCTCCATGATAGTTGGGCCAATGTTCTTGGCAAGTGGGTCAGCCATGAGTGGAGGGCTTGACTTTCTACCCGAGATAAGAAGCTCTAAATCGAGGAGAAGGTTGGGCTCATCAGGTGTAGGGAGGAATAGAAGGAGGTCGCTAGTGTAGCAACCAATGGTGCAAACCGAGGTGATAGACCCTATGCATAGGTGTAGGAGGCTAAGGCTCCTAGGTTGTTCTACCATAGGGGTCAACATGCTAGTCATCTCTAATTGCCATGCTAGGCCCTTGAGAAGGTCCTCTAAGGTCTCCACTTGATAGGATGCTTGGATTGTGGTGTGATAGGAGAAGAAGGGCACTAAGGGAAGGTCTTGTTCTATGGGAGGGAAAACATGGGCCCGGATCTCTCTAATTGGGCTCTCCTTTAGCCAACTAACAATGGGTTCTCCTAAGATGAGCTTGGTCCCAACTAGAGAGGGTGATGTAAGGTGAGGACCATCGTGTGATGTTTCTTTCTCAACTTGGACTTGGGTTTCCTCCAAGGTGGGGAGTGGGTTTGGAGTGTCCTCAACTGTTGAATTGGGTATGAGTTCTTCTACCAAGGAGGTGAGAGGGTCTTTTGGGGTGATGAGGGTTGGTGTGTGGTGCTCCCGGGGTAGAGGGTAAAGGGAAACTTGGTTTGGGATTGGTAGTGTGGGGTTTGGGAGTGGAAGTATTGGAGGCTTAGGTTGGGATAGGATTGGGGTAGGGAGAGGAAGATGGGTGGGTTGAAGGGGTTTGGGTTGATTGGTTTTGGGAGGAGTGTCCCCTTTTGGGGGTGATGGAGAGGTAGTGGTGAGGGTTACCATGGGCCTAGGTGGAGAGTTGGTCATGGGGCCCAATTGGGTATGGGGACCTATGGTTGTGGTGTGGACTACTTCTTCCAAAGCTAATGGAGCGGGAAGGTTCTTTGATGGTGGGGTGATGATGGCCAGAGTATGGTGCACCCGGGGTGGTGAACAAGGGTGGGATTCCCGCGGGTGGGAAAATATAAGGTTGTTGAATTTAAAGGTTCCCGAAAGGTGTGGCGGATGCACTAGGCAAGTCCGACGTGTTGGGTCGATGTCGGCATTCCTTTCATCTAACCATTTCTTTCCTAGGATTATACATGGACCCGCCAATGTTCCCTCTTGACACCAAGCTCCATCCAAATACTTAGTCTCCCCGAACCATTTATGGAATTCAATAAAGACTTGGTCTCCATTATGCACAATTTGTCCGGTCCTACAAAGAGAGGTAATGATATCGGGGGACACCCAATTTTCATATTCTAGGTCAATGAAATCAATTTCTACGGGCTCTCCATTAGGTAAGCATGCATGGGATATGATTGGGAGGGGGGCCATGATGATCGGGGGGATCAATGCAAGGGTCGGATTGATGATGACTCCAATGCAAGCATGCCCTAGGACTTGACTTGTAGAGACAAGTCAATGACTTGCTCTGATACCAATTGATGTGACACAACCTCGGACCTAATGCAAGCAAGCACAATCGCATTCAAATGGGCCGAATTGGGCCACCGCTCTATCGACACTCACCCAAGCCCGGGGTAACTTGGCAATGCCAAGGTGAGGTTGAGGGGTTGGGCCCTTGCTGGTAGAGGGCCAGCAAGGTCAAGATGGGATTCCCAATGGGTGTGGAAGCCCAATTCAATGGGGCCGACGAAGTGCCGAAGGCACCGGTTGCACTTTTCCCACGGTGATCACTCAAGGCAATGGGGCTTGAGGATCGAGCTCTCACTCGCATAACCAGCGGAACTAGAACTTATATTGAAAGACAAGCACTAATGGAGTGAGGTGTGAGCACTTACTCGACCGGTTTGAAGAAACCGATCCCGCTCGGAGACGAGGGCGAGAGGGGAGGCGAGTGGATCCCCACACGCCGCGGCGGTGTCGCTTGACCAGCCCAAAGAAGTTACAACACTACACCTCTCGCAGGAGGGGGACCTTGGGGTGGGGGTTAATGATATTACAATCAATACTACCTCCACACAGGGAGGGGCCTTCAGCCGGCCAAGCGGGGAGGGGGAAACTAGGACCAAAACCGATAAGAAGTTGGGAAGCCGAATCTGCCTGCTGTCTGGGAGGGAGGACTGACAGTCGAAGTTGGGTCTGCAGAAGTTGATACAGAATTTTTCTGATGGCGAGACTAGGGGGGAACTCTTCGTGACTGGTACTGAAACACCTCAGAATTTTTTAAATTTCTTCTGGTATCACTGCTGACCGGGGTGGAGCTTCGAACAGAGTGGCAAGTTCTGGACTGGCAGCTTCAGATTTCCAACCGCAGGTTGCAGAGAATGCTCCGATGGCTCCCGGACTCTGAATCGAGAACCGCCAGAGTTTCTGGAATCGTGGACAAGTCTTCTTCACAGAAAAACTGACGGGGATGCTAAAAGATGCCGGAGAAGACCTGGAGGCTATGAACAAGGATGACTGGTCGGGGTAGACTGTGGGGAAGCAGATCCGTGCAGCAGAGGGAGAAAATTGATAACTTCTGCTACTGGATGCCGAACGAGTTCCACTTCTTGATTATGAAAGTAGACAGAGCGATGGAGAACTTTGTAGAAGAGCTTGGGGGCTGATTCCTCCGAGGATCGTCATGGCAGTGCTTCTAATCCGGTTCTGGTACTCAGTAGGGACAGCTCTGCGCCGTTGTGGAAGAATGAAGCTCCTGGGCAGCACACAGCTCGGATGAAGACGAAACCACTTCTGTTGCGAAGAAGACAGGGAGACGCTTCTGTGGATGCCTCTTGTCCATTCAAACTCGTCCGGAGGAAGTCGTGGTGGCCGCTGAAAGTGGCTGGTTCATCTGCAACCTCTGGACAGCAAACTACAACTTCGAAGTAGCTTCCAATGACCAAGAAAGAAGAAGGGGAAGGGGGTAGATGAGTGTGGGAGTGACCCCTGGTTGTAAGGGGGTCTTGGAGGGGGTGTTCTAAGGTGTGGGAGGTGGAGAATAAGGTCTGAAAGAGGGTCCAATAGATGGTGGTAGTGGGGGCTGCGAATTTGGTTGGAATGGAGAGAGGGAAAGGATATTCGAAAATAGGTTTAAGGGTGGGGTTAATTTTTTTGTCTTGGGAATGGGGGGGTTGTGTTGGGGAAGGGAAGGGGTGCTTGGGGTAGTGGGAAGGGTGCTTGGGAAAGTGGGAGGGGTAGTTGGGGGTTGGATGGTGAGGAGAGGATTGGTGGAGGGGGTCTTGGGAAAGGGGTGGAGTATTGATGAGGGTTGTGGGGAATGGGAAGAGGCTTAAATGGGGTAGGTGGGGAGTGGAGGTGGTTGGGAAGGGAGGAGAGAGAAGAAAATTCGAATTTGGGTGTTGAGGAGAGAGAAAGTGGAGTGAAAAAGAGAGATTAAGAGAGGGAAGGGTGGGGAATCTCTCCCCTAGGGTTTCTCACCCAAAAAATGGAATCTTTCCACTAGATAAGAAGTATAAACTCTCAAAATGGCAAGTTTTTTTATTCATTGATTCATTACCTCCAAATGAAGGAAATGTGGCCCTATATATAGGAAACCCACATTTTACAATAAGTCCCTTACAAAAGACTCAATAACAAATAACCGAAGGGGTAGGGGGCTCATGGGCCAAGCCCGAAGAATTGGGCCCAATAGCACATTACACAATCTAATGACACTCAAACTTAGGAAAATAAATGCAAGACCAAGGAACATGACTCAAATAAAAGGGAAAATACATCAAATGACTCAAATAAAATTACATAGGACTCAAAATTAAATGACTAAACCATGTCTGATGCAACCGGGGCGAGGAGACGAGCTGTGAACGTGGGCATGGGAGGTGATGTCCCCATCAGGATCCCTCATGACCTATGAGATTAACTTTAAAAGAGGTGGTGAAGGAAGTGACAGGAAGGGCAAGAATATTACTCTCAAGGCATCCCGTAACAAGGGTAGCAGCAGCAGTAGCAGTAGCAGCAGCCCCGAGTCCGATGGTTTTTCCGATCTCGATCAGGAGGAGCAGGCAATGCTCACTCGACAGTTCAGTAAATTTTTAAGGAATAAGGGGAAGATCTTTAGGAGGAAGAAGCCATACTCCTTCAGTAAGAATGTTGAATACAGCAATGATAAGAATAGAAATACTAAGAGAGTGACTTGTTTTTATTGCAACAAACAGGGACACATGAAAGGGGACTGCCCAGATCTCTAGAAGAAGGGTCCCTACCTTCAGAAGAAGAGCTCAAAGGTGCAGAAAAAGAAGAAGCCACAGGCAATGGTCTACACGTGGAGTGATGAGGAAGAAGATCCAGAAAGCACTTCCTCGGAGGAAGATGAAGAAGGAATTTGCCTAATGGCAAACAGCGAAGAGGAGGTAACAAATATCTTTGAGAATTTTTCTATTGATGACTTGGAAGATGCCTATGCTGAATTATTAGATAAGTTCAATTCACTTAGTAAATAGCATAGGGTTCTGAAGAGAAAATTCAATACCAATGTTGAAGAACAAACCCAAGTCTATGAGGAAAATCAGAAACTAAAAGAAGAGTTAGAAGAAATAACTTCCCTAAGAAAAGAAAATGAAAAGCTCAAGGGAGAAAACCAGGAGAGTCAAACCCAGGTCAACGAACTCAAAATCAAAATTGAAGAAAGCCTGAATGAAAGTAGAGTGAACTCAGAAAAATATGAAGCTGTTAAGAAAGTCAATGCTGAACTTCTAAAAAATCCTGAGTCTCTTCAAAAAGAGCTGGAAGACAAACAGAAAGTTTTGAAAAAATTTGTCCAAGGAAAAACTAGTCTGGATGCTATACTAGGGACTAGGGTTAACTTCAATAAGGAGGGTCTAGGCTATGACCCAACTAACAAGAGACCCTTTCAATTCAAAACCACCACCTTCTGCCCAGAGAAGGGAAAAGAGAAGTTGGACACACCATCCAGCTCAAATAGCAGTCAAGGAGCTCAACGTCCGAAAGAAAATTTAACAAACAGTGTTGGTCGACCATTTAAAATGGGAATGAATTTTGTGAAGAACTTCACTAAGCCCACTCACCAGAACCTAAATGGTAGATGGACCAAGCAAGTGGATCAGAATAAAAGTTAGAATTACTACCAACAGATGGGTCCAAACATGATGTACTGGAGAAATAACTATAATCCTCAAAAATCTGCTAATCAACAAGCTCACAGAAGATATCCCAGGAATGGGAAGCCTAATGACTGGAATAGAGCTTACTTCCCTAGACCAGCTGGACATAACCCCTGCTATAATTTCAATAAACCAGAAGTAAAGGAGCCAGGGAAAAACATGTTGAAGCAAATCTGGATTCTGAAACATCTAATTAGAGATTTGAATAATGTATTTGGACCCAACTCATCTTGGGTTCCAAATCACTTTGCTTGACTTTGTCTGTGTAGGTCTGCCTGGCAGCTGAGAACGACAAGTGGTACCTCGATAGTGGCTGCTCCAAGCACATGACAGGAGACCGATCTAAGTTCAGCAAGATAGAGATGAAGGTAGGGGGTCTGGTCAAATTTGGAGGAAAGGACAGAGGTAGGATCATTGGAGTTGGCACAATAGGTAAGTCTTCCACAAACTCCATTGAAAATGTTCAACTTGTGGAAGGTCTGCAACACAACCTGATTAACATTAGTCAATTATGTGACAAGGGTCACAGGGTTGTGTTTGATGATAACTCATGCAAGATTTTTGAAATAAATTGCGATGTGGTTAAATTTATAGCCAACAGGGTGAATAATGTCTACATGATAGACTTAGATGCTGAATCTGAACCTAACCTTTGTTTATCTGCTAATTCTGAAAATTATGCTTTTGAATGGCATAGACGTCTAGGCCATGCTAGTTTCTCTACTTTAAATAAATTGGTCAAGCATGATTTAGTTAGAGGCATGCCTAGAATTAAGTTCAATTCTATTTCAAAATCATGTGATGCCTGTGCTCTAGGCAAACAGACCAGGAATTCTTTCAAGCTAAGATCTGAGCCATTGTCCTCTAGACCAATGGAACTTCTCCATATGGACCTCTTTGGTCCTACTAGGACTCAGAGTCTTAATGGGAATAGATTTGGCTATGTGATCATTGATGACCATTCTAGATTTTCATGGATCTTTTTCTTAGCCAATAAGAGTGATGCTTTTCAAAAGTTTAACCAGTTTTTCAATAAGGTCAAACAAGAAGGAAAATACAAGATTTGTACAATTCAATCTGACCATGGAGGTGAGTTTGAAAACTCCATGTTTTCTGATCTTTGTGAAAGAGAGGGACTAACACACAGATTTTCTTCTCCCGGGACACCTGAACAGAATGGAATTATGGAGAGAAGGAATAGAACTATTGTGGAGATGGCCCGAACCATGCTGATTGAGAGTCAACTACCAAGGAAGTTCTGGGCAGAGGTGGCCAACACAGCAACTTACATAATCAATAGGGTCATGGTAAGACTCATTCACAAGAAAACACCCTATGAGCTACTAAAAGGTAATAAACTAAACTTGGTTCATTTCAGAATTTTTGGAGCTAAATGCTTTATTCATAACAATGACAAGAAAGACTTAGATAAGTTTGAAGCTAAAAGCTCCCCTGGAATATTTTTAGGATACTCTGAAGTATCAAGGGCATTTAGGGTCTTTAACAAAACAGACCAGAAAGTTGAAGAGTCTCCACACATCATCTTTAGTGAAAAGAAAGGTGTTAATAACATTGAAAATGTTGACAGGGATTCCAATCACGATGGGGAATTCCTAGAAGACCAAGAAGAAGAGAAGACTCAGCCGAGTGGAACATCAAATCCTCCCAACCAGGAAGGGCTAGAAGAAATAGGTGAGTCTTCAATAAATGTTAGGTTTCTTAAAGATCATCCGATAGATAATTATTGTGACTCCTATGTGTTGATGGTGTTGACATGTAACTTTACTTCATATGGCAACATATTATTTTGATTGATTGGCAACATTATTTATGTTTTGATGAAATTACTTTTATCATATTGTCTTGTGTTATATGCATTTTATCTTGTTTTCACACTAAACACACACTCAAAGTCTCAAAGTATATACATTGCTTCAGCAACGTAAGTCTACACACTGTCCGTCTCACTTAGAGTATAAGGCAGAGTCTGTACATTGGCCTCCATGCCTCAAGTCCATACATTGAACTATTAAGCCAAGTCTGTACATCGTTGTTGCCAAAGTCTGGACATTGGCATATGTTCCTTCGTTGCGATTCAAAGTCTGCACATTGGGTTATTTACCTATGTTCAGCTTCAAAGTCTATACATCGATGCCTTTGCCTACGCTGCAGTTCAAAGTCTCTACAGTTGATGTCTTCCATTGCTTCAAGTCTATACAGCCGTTCTTTTAGAAAGCTTATACATCGGTCTTCACCTCAAGTCTGTACAATCATTTGTGGACAAGTCTTCACATCGTGAAGTCTATACACTCAACTCCTTCACATCTTGCAAAGTCTGTACATTGCATCCATCGGTCGTGCATTCAAGTCTTTCACAAGTCTGTACATCAGACGCACATGCTCGCCTGTCCCCCCGGATGCTCTCCTGGGACCGAGTATGCTCTCCAGTGACTGTTAATGCTCCGATTAGCCAGCGTCTCTCTTGATCAAGTCTATACACTCATTCACTTTTCATGCATTCACAGTGAAGTCTATACATCCGTTTGGCTATGCATCACTATCCACCAAGTCTATACATTGGTAGAGTCTGTACATCAGACGTGCATGCTCGCCTGTCCCCCCGGATGCTCTCCTGGGACCGAGTATGCCCTCCAGTGACTGCTAATGCTTCCCTAACTTTGAGGATGCTCCCCTGGAGCAGCGATTGCTCCCCAGAGATAGCATGTGCTCCACATGCTCCCCTGACGCTGGTGATGCTGTCCAGAGGCCATAGATGCTCCCCTGAGACTTCATATGCTCCCGTGCGAGAACGCACTAGTCTCTGGGTATTTAAAAAAATTGTATTACATGTATTCCCTTTCACTAAGTATGTACAATGCATGCGCTGTCACATGTCTATACACTGCATTTTACAATATGAGTTATAAAGTCTATACACTGTCTTCAGTTGATTTTGTTAATCGACTGAACTCCTCATTTGTCTTGCAGGTGTTTGGCACGTGATCCAAGGAGCTGAGATGCTGACACGTTGTAGAGTTGATTGGGCGGGAAATGTGGAGGCCACACACGCCCAGTGCTGCCCGAGCTGCTATAAAGGGTAGTCTCCATTGTCTGAAGGAGGCCGATCGAGGTTGGTGAAGTCTACGCATCCAGTCTAAAGCAAGCCACCGAGATCCACTGTGAGAGGAAGAAAAGCAGAGAAGAAGAAAAGGAGAGAAGAAGAAAAAGAGAGATGAGTTGAGAGAGTTATTGTGAGAGCTTGTGAATCAGTCTCGTGGTCCAGTTACCAGAGCTGATATTGCTCAACTTTGAGCTACAGTCATTTTGGTTTTCTTCCATTCGATTGTGTGTTTTGTTTGTTTTCAGTCTTGCTATTTTCTCTTTGAAAACTCTTGTTCTATCAAGCTGTTAGTCAGCGGTTTCAAGCTGTGAGGCAGCGGGTTGCAGAGGTGTTACCTCTGGTCGGCTAAGCTGTAGTGCCCAACAGAGCAAGCTATGATGCTCAGCTGTTGCAGAGGGTGTTCCTCTGGTCGGGATAAGCTGTAAGCCCCAGTCATTGTTGGCAAGCGGTAGAGCCCAGCTGATTGAAGCTGTGTATCAGCAGTAATCCACATTCAAGTTGAATGTGGGGTGGACGTAGGTCGGACTGACCGAACCACCTAAAAGCCTTGTGCCTCTCGTATGTTTGATTGCTTGTTCAGCAGATCTTGTGTGTTTCATTCGGTGCATTGGGTGTGTTCGTTTAGTGTTCTTCTAATTCCACATTTGATTCTAGGCCTAATTTTTAAATAGCCAGTTGATCTATTCACCCCCCCCCCTCTAGATCCACATCCTGTGGTGATAGAGCCTTCCATCTAACTTCAACACTTGGTATCAGAGCTAGACTCTTCTACAGGGACTTACCGCCCGAAGAGGATAAGCACAGATGGGTGGAAGAGGGATGATAGCAGAAGGACACTCCACATCCAAGCCCCCGAACTTCGATGGAACCAACTACGCATACTGGAAGCACCGTATGCAGGTATTCTTGAGGGCTAAAGATTATGAAATTTGGAAGGTGGTTAGCAAGGGACCTTTCGAGTTGTCCCCAAATGAAGATGTATGGACCAAGGAAGAAATTAGAAGGTCCATGCTCAATTGGAGTGCAATCAATGCAATCCAGTGTTCTCTGCATCCCACCGAGTTCTCACGAATGTCTGCCTGCTCTTCAGCGAAGGAAATGTGGGATGCACTTGAAGTCATCTATGAGGGGACTTCACAAGTCAGAGAGACTAAGACTAATCTACTGGTTTCAGAATACGAAGCCTTCAAGATGAAGCCTAATGAGACGATCAAAGAAATGTATGCTCGGCTGACTATTATCACAAATGGTCTCAGAGGCTTCGGGAAAAAATATTCTGAGTATGATGTAGTCAGGAAGATCTTGCGATCCTTGACTCCAATTTGGCACACCAAGGCCACAGTTATGGAAGAGTCAAGAGATCTGCACAATACTAAGGCAGATGAGCTGATCGGATCTCTAATGGCTTATGAGATGAATCTGCCGAAGATAGAGGAGGCTGACAGAAAGAGGAAGCCTATAGCTCTGAAGGCTGGTGCTAGCAGATCCAGTCGATCCAGCCCCAACGGATCATCAACTGAAGAGAGCTTGTCTGAAGAAGAAGTGGCAAATGCTGATATCGCCATGATTACTAGGGAATTCCGGAGATTTTTCAAGAAGGAAGGAAGAAGATTCAGCCGAAGAAATCCCAACAGTGGCCGCCGAGACACAAGGTATAAATCAAACCCTGTAAAGAAAGCTAAAACTAATGTTTGCTATCAATGCAGGAAGGCGGGTCACTTTAAAGCTGAATGTCTGACAAATCAGAACCTCAAGGATAAGTCCAAGAAGAAGAACACAAAAGGGAAAGCTATGGTGAGTACCTGGAGTGATGAGGATGAGGGATCTTTGAGCGTCACTTCGGACAGTGAAGTTGAAGCTGAGAAGCCAATCTGTCTCATGGCAACCAGCTCAGAAGATAGAGAGGAAGAATCTAATGAGGTATCCTCTCGCTATGAAAATTTTACTATTACTGATTGGATGGTTGCTTATGATGAACTTACTGATAGAGTAGATGAGGTCAGAAAAGAAAACAGGCATCTACGAAGAAAAATTAAAATCATGCAAAATGATACTTCATTGTCTGATAAAATTGCCTGCTTAGAAACTGAGAACAGTAAGCTGAAACTCACATGTTCTGAATTTGAAGAAATCAATAAAGAACTGAAAATTTCTAAGGAAGAAAATGTGAGATTAGACAATGAAATTGATGCATGGAAACTGAAAATTCAGAATTGTGAAAATGAGATAAAAATTGTTTCTGAAAAATATGAAGCTGTCCTCAATGTGAATAATGAGTTGAAAAAATCTATTGATGAAGTTCAGAAAGATAATGAGGATAAGCTAAAAACAATTGAGAAAATGACCCAAGGATCTGAAAATTTAGATGCATTATTGGGGTCAAAGGTAAATTTCAGAAGAGAGGGCCTAGGATTCAACTCTAGTGCAACTAAAAGCTTTGGAATGAAAACTATTTCCGTTGTTGCACAAAAGGAGAAGGGACCTCTGGTCAACATGAATT
The DNA here is from genome assembly GCA_022559845.1 of Amorphophallus konjac. Classification (NCBI taxonomy): domain Eukaryota; kingdom Viridiplantae; phylum Streptophyta; class Magnoliopsida; order Alismatales; family Araceae; genus Amorphophallus; species Amorphophallus konjac. The sequence continues at coordinate 121,185,595 of CM040127.1, read as the reverse complement.
CTAATAATGCTGTAAAGACAAATTTGAATCTGAAAAGGCTAAATGCAGAGGAGAAGGGCAAACAGAAAGTAGGTGAGCCTAGTAGAATTGGGACTTCCAAACCTAGCTCTAGTGCTCAACCCAAGGTTAGGGGTCAGCCTGCTCAGGTAAACAAACCCCATGTCAATACCAAAAAGTCTTCACCACCTTCATCACAGAAAAGGACCCAACCAAAACCTATGAATAGGTCAGCAGGGTCAAGGGTGCAGGGAAGACAAAATATGTTCAGAAGTCAGCCCAACAAATTCAATCCACCTAGAGTTCAGTCCTACTACCCCACACAGCCAATCTATCCTAATGGGTGTAGGTGGACTAGAACTCAAGGGATGCATACAGGGTATGTTTATCAACCTACACACTTTTCAGACCCTATGTCAGAAATTGGGAAAATGGGTATGGTAGTCGGATGCCTAGGAATTACCAACATTTCCACAGCCAGCCAAGGAACTACTATGGCCAAAACTTTATGAATGCAACCTGGCCGAGGCATTGGCACAATAACAACAATTCTGTGAATAACTCTGTTGGTGCAAATAAGAAGAAAGTCAACAAGAAAAAGCAAAACAAAAGGAAATCTGGAAAATCCACTGAACAGAACTGCTTCAAACAAATGTGGATTCCCAAAACCATGCTCTCTTTCTTTACTTGCACTTCATCTGCATTGGAGCCCAATCAGACTTGGGTTCCAAACTCTTTGCCCTAATTGTGTGTGCAGGTATGCCTGGCAGCCAAGAGCAACTTGTGGTACTTGGACAGTGGCTGCTCCAGGCATATGACAGGAGATAAGGCCAAGTTTTGCATGCTAACTGAAAAGCTAGGAGGCCTTGTCACCTTTGGAAGCAACACAAAGGGTAGGATCATTGGATCACGTAAGGTAGGTAAGTGTTCTACCTGTTGCATTGATGATGTTATGCTGGTTGAAGGGTTAGCTTACAATTTACTTAGTATCAGCCAGTTGTGTGATAAGGGTTATAAGGTTTTATTTGATTCTCAATGCTGCAAGATTTTTGAACCTAATTCAGAAATTATAAAATTCTCTGGAAAAAGAATAAATAACACATACATGATAGATCTAGATGATATTCAGCATTCTAACCTATGTCTTACTGCCAATAGAGAAGATTTAGCATTTTTATGGCATCGTAGGTTAGGCCATGCTAGTTATACCATTTTGCATAAACTAAACAAGTATAGCATGGTTAGAGGACTTCCTGAAGTTTCCTTCAAGAAAGAAAATAAAATCTGTGATGTATGCACTCAATCAAAGATAACTAGAAAGTCATTTAAGTCTAGAACTGAAAATCTGTCTTCCAAACCCTATGAGCTGATACACATGGACCTTTTTGGGCCAACCAGATCTGTCAGCTTATCAGGGAGGAGGTATGGGTTTGTTATGGTAGATGACTTTTCCAGGTATACTTGGGTTTATTTATTATCTAATAAGAGTGATGCATTCTCAGAATTTCAGGAGTTCTGTATAAGAATAAATCAGAAAATTAAAAATATTTTGACTGATCATGGAGGTGAGTTTGAAAACTCACACTTTGAAGAATTTTGCAGGTCAAGTGGGATTCATCATAAGTTCTCCTCACCCAGGACACCTGAGCAGAATGGTGTTGTCGAAAGGAGGAACAGAACTCTAGTAGAAATGGGCCGAACTCTCTTAGTTGAAGGTCAACTGCCAAGAAAATTCTGGGCTGAAGCAGTCAACACAGCCTGTTATGTAATTAACAGGGCAATGGTAAGACCTTCCACCCAGAAAACCCCTTATGAGATTTTGAGAGGTAAGAAACCTTCAATCGCCCACTTCAAGGTCTTTGGTTGTAAATGTTTTATACATATAAATGATAAGAGGGACCTTGATAAATTTGAGCCAAAAGGTGAACCAGGAATCTTCCTCGGTTATTCTGAAAACACCTGGGCTTATAGAGTGTTCAATTTAAACTCAAAAATTGTTGAAGAATCTCCACACATTATCTTTGATGAAACCTTGATGGAAACCAACCATGGTTATTGCAGGAACAAAGATGGGAACATTTTGAAAGATGAAAACTCTGCAGACCAGTCTGATGGTGAGGAAGATAAAGAAGAGCAAAATGAAGAAGAACCTGAAGTTCAGGGGGAGGTAAGTGAAATTCCTGAAACTCAGATTGTTAATATTAGATATCTTAAAGATCACCCTGTGAATAATGTCATTGGCAATCTGAATGATCCCCCTAGAACTAGAGGTCACTTTAGAATTCAGGATGAATTAAATGCATATGCTCTTGTCTCTCAAATTGAACCCAAGTCCATTGACTGTGCCCTCAAGGATATGCATTGGATTAATGCCATGCATGAGGAGCTTAATCAGTTCGACAGGAACAAGGTGTGGCACTTGGTCCCACCTCCTGATCATGGAACAGTCATAGGGACTAGGTGGATTTTTAGGAATAAATCTGATGAATTAGGGAATATTGTTAAAAATAAAGCCAGACTTGTTGCTCAGGGGTACAACCAGGAGTTTGGTATTGACTTTGAAGAGTCATTTGCCCCTGTAGCCAGATTAGAAGCTGTTAGAATTTTATTAGCTTATGCATGCTCCCTAGGTATAATCCTCCAGCAGATGGATGTAAAATCTGCATTCTTGAATGGGGAAATTAATCAGGATGTCTATGTTAGACAGCCCCCTGGGTTTGAATGTCTAGATTTCCCTAATCATGTTTACAAATTAAATAAAGCTCTCTATGGTCTTAAGCAAGCTCCCAGAGCTTGGTACGACAGGTTGAGCAAGTTCCTCACTGATCAAAATTTCACTAGAGGAGTAGTTGATCAGACCTTGTTTACAAAGGTTAGTCATTCTGAAATTCTTATTATACAGATTTATGTGGATGATATAATTTTTGGGTCAACTAACCCCAAATTGTGTGAGGAATTTTCTAAAACAATGACTAATGAGTTTGAAATGAGCTCAATGGGTGAGCTCAAACTGTTTCTTGGACTACAGGTTACACAAACAAAGGAAGGAATGTTTATCACTCAGTCCAAGTACACAAGGAATCTACTCAAGAAATACAAGATGGATAACCTTAAAGAGATAGCTTCTCCAATGGGTACCTCTACAAGCTTGGATGAAGACACTAAAGGTAACCCATTTGACCAGAAGTTATATAGAGGTATGATCGGATCCCTTCTTTACTTAACAGCATCTAGGCCTGATATTCAATTCGCTGTAGGATTATGTGCTAGATTTCAGGCCAGTCCTAAAGAAAATCATTTTAAAGCAGTGAAAAGGATTTTTAGATATCTGCTAGGCACCCAAGAGCTAGGATTATGGTATCCTGCTAGGTGTGAGTTAGAGCTTCTAGCTTACACTGATGCTGATTATGCTGGGTGTCGAGTAGATAGAAAAAGCACTAGTGGCTATTGTCAATTCCTTGGTGGTTGTCTAGTATCTTGGGCATCTAAGAAGCAACACACTGTAGCATTGTCTACAGCTGAAGCTGAATATGTTGCAGCAGGTAATTGTGCTGCCCAAGTACTTTGGATTAAGCACCAACTAGATGATTATCAGATAAAACTGGAATGTATTCTAATTCTATGTGATAATACTAGTGCCATATGCCTTGCTAAAAATCATGTTCATCATTCTAGGATTAAGCACATAGAAATAAAACATCATTTTCTAAGAGATGCTATGAACAAAAAGGAAATTGAACTGGACTTCATTGAAACAGACAAACAAGTTGCTGATATCTTTACTAAGCCACTTGGAAATGAAATATTTAAATTTTTTAGAAGAGAACTTGGCTTGTGTAAATTTCAGCATAATGAATGAACTCTTTGTTGACTTGAATAAAACTTTTGAGCTGCTTTGAATAAACTTCTGATTTGGACTTGCTGTTGATAGATTGAATAAACATTGTGCAACAGACTTATGATAATGCATGACTCTCATATTTTTTATTGCACTCATGATCATCATTGCATATATATGTCTAGATGCATGATATGTCTATATTTCTGCATGGGTCATACTGCACGATAAGATAGTCTGAGTAAGCATAAACTTCAAAAATCATCTGATCTGTCATCTTTTGCAAAAATTGCATGCATATAGACAGGGGGAGTCTTGTCAGAATTTCAAGGTGAACTGCTGCGTCGACGCTGCTATAATGTGGCGTTGACGCAGTGAACTAGATCTGTGAATATCTCTGCTTCATTATTCTGATGAGTTGACGCTGCAATAGCGTGGAGTCGACGCACTGACATTATCTCAGTGTCTTATACTGTTGCCTCTTCAACTGATGCGTAGACGCCTTGAACTCCCAGTGTCGACGCTGTCTATTCAATCCTTGACTCTGAATGATTGAGTCTGACAGTATGGCAATCTTCTAGTCAGTTCTAATATTAAGCAATAGAAAACAGATTTCTTCCTTCATAAGAACTTTAATTGCTTAAAGACTGACTTAATGGTTTAAACTTTATAATCTTTAGAGTTGAAAGACTACAATCAGTAAATAAGGATGCTGAAAATTGATAAAGCTCTCAACCTTATCTTATTTCATGTCAGACAAAGCGAATTATATCTGAAATCTGAAAACTCATCTGAAATCATGTTAGAAAAGCTAAGTTTGTGTATTGTCCTTAAACAAGTCATTCTGAAACAAATAAAGGGCAACTAAGAAAGATATTGAAAAACATTGAAAATTATTTGAAAAATAGCATTGACAGAGCAATGACTGGTAAATCACTGAGAAACTGAGTGATCCATCAAAGAAGTGGACACCACTCACGTCATGAGGTGTATCAGCTATCTCTGTATAAAATGGTCAAAACAGTAGGTTGTTTTCACTGAGTACATGGGGGTAACTGGCGTCTAATAAACGTGTACCCTCACACAAAAAGGTGTCAATCAATTCTATTGAGTTTGATCATAGGCAAAATGGTCCGTCATGTTGAGTATCTAGGGGTATTGGCGTCTGATAAACGTATACCCTTACGCAAAAAGACTGTTGGCACCTGAATGCCCTAAATGAAATGATATTGAAAAAGCTGTTCCTTCAAAGAAATTTCATGGATGTCAATTGTTTAATTTCAATACATGACCTGGTTTCTCTTAACACATTTTACTGAGTCTCTGAAAGTAAGATATTCTGAAACTGAATCTCTCATGTAAATATGACTCTGGTTTATTGTTTTATCCTGCACATCTACCTTATCCAATGAATGTAGTGCATGAACTCTCATTTTTATAACCTTTAAACCAGAATTTTAATTTCTAAGCCGTTTCTCAGTTCATATGACTGAAGGTTCTGTGCTTTACTTGCTAAGAATGCCAGTCAGCTGAACCTTCTTTTTCCTTCCCTTGCACTCACTTTCCCTCCTATTTGTTGATGGCAAAGGGGGAGAATATTGTCTGCATCATGGTATGAAAAAGGGGGGAAATTTTGTTAGCAGGAAGTTACTTACATTTTGTAGCATGCAGCATGTCATTCATAGCATCTACATGCATCTGCATAACAATCTGAATAACAAATCATGTCCTTCATCAAAAATGCATCTGTATGACAGGATGTTGCTACTCTATATGATAGGGGGTTGCCATCATCAAAAAGGGGGAGATTGTTGTGACTCCTATGTGTTGATGGTGTTGACATGTAACTTTACTTCATATGGCAACATATTGTTTTGATTGATTGGCAACACTGTTTATGTTTTGATGAAATTACTTTTATCAGATTGTCTTGTGTTATATGCATTTTATCTTATTTTCACACTGAACACACACTCAAAGTCTTAAAGTATATACATTACTTCAGCAACGTAAGTCTATACACTGTCCATCTCACTTAGAGTCTAAGGTAGAGTATGTACATTGGCCTCCATGCCTCAAGTCCATACATTGGACTGTTTGGCCAAGTCTGTACATCGTTGTTGCCAAAGTCTGGACATTGGCATCTGTTCCTTCGTTGCGATTCAAAGTCTGCACATTGGGTTATTTACCTACGTTCAGCTTCAAAGTCTATACATCGATGCCTTTGCCTACGCTGCAGTTCAAAGTCTCTACAGTTGATGTTTTCCATTGCTTCAAGTCTATACAGCCGTTCTTTTAGAAAGCTTATACATCGGTCTTCACCTCAAGTCTGTACAATCATTTTCAGACAAGTCTTCACATCGTGAAGTCTATACACTCAACTCCTTCACATCTTGCAAAGTCTATACATTGCATCCATCGGCCGTGCATTCAAGTCTTTTACAAGTCTGTACATCAGACGCACATGCTCGCCTGTCCCCCCGGATGCTCTCCTGGGACCGAGTATGCTCTCCAGTGACTGTTAATGCTCCGATTGGCCAGCGTCTCTCTTGATCAAGTCTATACACTCATTCACTGTTCATGCATTCACAGTGAAGTATGTACATCCGTTTGGCTATGCATCACTATCCACCAAGTCTATACATTAGTAGAGTCTGTACATCAGATGTGCATGCTCGCCTGTCCCCCCGGATGCTTTCCTGGGACCGAGTTTGCTCTCCAGTGACTGCTAATGCTTCCCTAACTTTGAGGATACTCCCCTGGAGCAGCGATTGCTCCCCAGAGACAGCATGTGCTCCACATGCTCCCTTGACGCTGGTGATGCTGTCCAGAGGCCATAGATGCTCCCCTGAGACTTCATATGCTCCCGTGCGAGAACGCACTAGTCTCTGGGTATTTAAAAAAATTGTATTACATGTATTCCCTTTCACTAAGTCTGTACAATGCATGCGCTGTCACATGTCTATACACTGCATTTTACAGTATGAGTTATAAAGTCTATACACTGTCTTCAGTTGATTTTGTTAATCGACTGAACTCCTCATTTGTCTTGCAGGTGTCTGGCACGTGATCCTTGGAGCTGAGATGCTGACACGTGGCAGAGTCGATTGGGCGGGAAATGTGGAGGCCACACACGCCCAGTGCTACCCGAGCTGCTATAAAGGGTAGTCTTCGTTGTCTGAAGGAGGCCGATAGAGGTTGGTGAAGTCTACGCATCCAGTCTGAAGCAGCAGCCACCGAGATCCACTGTGAGAGGAAGAAAAGCAGAGAAGAAGAAAAGGAGAGAAGAAGAAAAAGAGAGATGAGTTGAGAGAGTTATTGTGAGAGCTTGTGAATCAGTCTCGTGGTCCAGTTACCAGAGCTGATATTGCTCAACTTTGAGCTACAGTCGTTTTGGTTTTCTTCCATTTGATTGTGTGTTTTGTTTGTTTTCAGTCTTGCTATTTTCTCTTTGAAAACTCTTGTTCTATCAAGCTGTTAGTCAGCGGTTTCAAGCTGTGAGGCAGCGGGTTGCAGAGGTGTTACCTCTGGTCGGCTAAGCTGTAGTGCCCAGCAGAGTAAGCTGTGATGCTCAGCTGTTGTAGAGGGTGTTCCTCTGGTCGGGATAAGCTGTAAGCCCCAGCCGTTGTTGGCAAGCTGTAGAGCCCAGCTGATTGAAGCTGTGTATCAGCAGTAATCCACATTCAAGTTGAATGTGGGGTGGACGTAGGTTGGACTGACCGAACCACCTAAAAGCCTTGTGCCTCTCGTGTGTTTGATTGCTTGTTCAGCAGATCTTGTGTGTTTCATTCGGTGCATTGGGTGTGTTCGTTTAGTGTTCTTCTAATTCCGCATTTGATTCTAGGCCTAATTTTTAAATAGCCAATTGATCTATTCACCCCCCCCTCTAGATCCACATCCTGTGGTGATAGAGCCTTCCATCTAACTTCAACAATAATGTCATAGGCAACCCTGAAGATCCTCTTCGGACTAGGTCTCATTTCAGGAATGTTAATAATCAAGACCTAATTGCTTTAGTCTCACAAATTGAACCCAAATCAGTAGAAGAGGCCTTTGCTGATCAAGCTTGGGTCAATGCTATGTGTGAGGAATTAGGTCAGTTCGAAAGAAATAATGTCTGGAAGCTTGTTCCAAGACCAGAAAGTGTTAATATCATAGGAACTAAGTGGGTGTTTAAAAATAAAATTAATGAATATGGAATCATTTCTAGGAATAAGGTCAGACTAGTAGCCAAAGACTACTGTCAGGAATTTGGTGTTGATTTTGATGAATCCTATGCACCTGTTGCTAGGATGGAAGCAATAAGAATTCTGCTAGCTTTTGCATGTTCCAAGAATATAAAACTCTAACAAATAGATGTTAAAAGTGCCTTCTTAAATGGAGTTATTAAGGAAGAGGTTTTTGTTGAACAACCCCCTGGATTTCAATTCTCTCCTCAACCTAACCAAGTTTTCAGGTTAAACACAGCCTTGTATGGTCTAAAGCAAGCTCCTTGAGCATGGTATGAAAGATTGACTGAATTTCTGATCAGCAAGGGCTACAACAGAGGTAAGGTTGATCAAACTTTATTTACCAAGGGTACAAATAAAGATCTCATCATAGTTCAGGTATATGTAGATGACATTGTGTTTGGATCAACTAGCTGTGAACTATGTGATGAATTCTCTAAAATGATGTCTACTGAGTTTGAAATGAGTTTGGTCGGTGAACTAAAGTACTTTCTTGGCTTGCAGGTACAACAGTCAGAGGATGGATGCTTCATCAACTAGACCAAATACACAATGGAACTATTCAAGAGGTTTGGTATGAATAACCTGAAGCACATTACAACACCCATGGGTACCAATACCTCACTGGATGCAGATGAGACAGGTAAAGAGGTAGATACCAAGCTTTATCGAGGTATGATTGGATCTTTACTTTACTTGACAGCCTCTAGACCTGATATACAGTTCAGTGTAAGAATGTGTGCAAGATATCAGTCTAGACCCACTGAAATACATTTAGCTGCAGTGAAAAGAATTTTCAGATATTTGTCAGCTACACACTCTCTTGGTCTATGGTTTCCTGCTTCACACACACTTGATTTAATTGCATACACAGATGCAGATTATGCAGGGTGTAAACTAGACAGAAAAAGCACTAGTGGTCACTGTGAATTTTTGGGTGGGTGTTTAGTGTCTTGGGGCTCCAAGAAATAACATTCTGTGGCCCTCTCCACTGCAGAGGCTGAATATGTGGCTGCAGGGAGTTGTGGTACACAAGTAATTTAGATTAAACACCAGCTTCAGGACTACCAAGTAGACCTGGGGTGCACACCTATCTATTGTGATAATACCCGTGCCAAGAATCATGTTTTGCATTCACGCACCAAACACATAGAGATAAGGCATCATTTCATCAGAGATGGGATTTCTAAGAACAATTTTGAACTGATTCATGTAGGCACTTATAATCAGATTGCTGACATCTTCACTAAACCTCTGGATAATGAGAAATTCACTACACTGAGAAGAGAATTAGGCTTATTCAAATTGTCTTAATTGTGAAGTCTGTTCTTGTTGTGAGGGGGAGTTATGTGTGTCTGATGGTTAGCTTTTAGAAATGCTATGTTTAAGGGGGAGCTAGTTGAGCTGTGAGAGGGAGAGTTCTTTGACATATTCAAAAAGATTGACCAGATGTGTGTCTTTGCTGGTTTTCATGACTGATCTAGTGTGGTTCTCTCAGACAGTAGAATCTCACTCATCTCTTAAGTCTATAAGTCTGTGATACTAAAGTCCAGCTAGAATCTTTCCTCTGGTAGTCTTTCAGAGATCTGGATTAATTGTATAAAGTATATCTTCCTACATTGTCAAGTGATTCTGGTTCAGGCAAAAACCTGTATGTCTTGATATCTGACCAAAACAACTTGAAATCTAGACTTCAAGATTCATTTCAAGGAATAGTCCTTCTTGTATTGTTTTCAATCATTCCATCTTCTCAACACAAGGGATAAACTGAATTAACAAAGGTCTTGATTTGTTCACTGAGAAACTGGGAGCTTCATCAATGAAATGAAGTTTTCTCCTATGTCCTAAGGTGTCAAATGCTTAACAAAAATTGAAAAGTAATGACATTAATATTCTGACCTTCACAGAGCAATGGTGGCTTGCTGGTGAGTAACTGGGGACTCTGGCCTCTAATCAAGGTATTTCCTCATGTCAAAAGCCACAATTACTAACTTTGTTCCTTTAAAACAAAAAAGGGGAGGAGGTAATGAGGTACTCACACTAAGTAACTGGGGATTCAGGCCTCTAATCAAGGTGTCTCCCTAATGTCAAAAGAGTGAATTACCAACTTACTCATTGGTCTTCTTAAAAATCATCTCAAAATCCCTTGTCGTTATACACTAATGGATTGCTTGTCCTCAATACCTTGAGAACACCTTCTCTGACCTTGTCTCTTGTTATCTTCTGGGATAGTTGTTTGTTTAGCTAAATCATGCCATACTTGTTAACTCCTGTTCTAAATCATATCCTATGTATGTTGATAAACTTTTCTATCATTCTATTTCTCTATTGTTTACTGGAGTTCAAGAATCTTCACTTGACTTTAGCACCTCACTTATTCTCTTAGGACTTGCTCGTGCCTTTCTGTACTAAGATGTTACTGTACTTCTTCCTCATGTCTCCAGCACTGATGTCAAAGGGGGAGAGAGAATTTGCAATATCAGTAGGTCATGAGTTCATGAGTTTTGGAAGTTTGGGGGAGAATTGTTCATGAGCTATGGGGGAGAATATCTAAGAGTGAGTTGTGGGGGGGTGGTTTTGGAGAAAGAAGAGTTTCATCTGTAGTGTTTAATTTGTCTGCATGAGCTTGCCTTGAATTTGCTTTGATTGTTAAAGTTGCAGTTAATTTCTTGTTAAGCCTTGATATTGCTTGATTCATAGTGTTACCATCATCAAAAAGGGGGAGATTGTTGCATCCCTACGGTTTTCATGATGTCTCACACTATAAATCAGTCTGTTTCTATCTCTAGATCAATTCATGCTTCATCACTTGGGACAATGCAGTTCATGTGGTTGTCATATAGACATGCATTACTTGATCAAGTCTATACACTGCCAGCATACGCGTTCAAAGTCTCTGCATTGAAGTCTGTACATTGGCCATCTCTGTACAGAGTATTTTGCATTCCTTCATATCAAGTCTAGACATTATGCATTCCTTCATATGAAGTCTATACACTGCATGCTACAAAGTCTGCACATCCCGTTTGCACTAAGTCTACACATTGGCAACGTCTATGCATCGCTTATGCAAGTATGTACAGCCAGTGCATTCATTGATATCAAGTCTATTCATTGGTACAGTCTGAACATTGTGCTTTGAAGCTGCACCAAGTCTATACATTGTCTCGCCCACATCTCCAAAGTCTGTATATCCAATCGTCTCTTCCAGCGTCTCACGCTATCAAGTCTGTACAGCGTTTGCGTACAGTGCATCGTCATCCAAAGTCTATACAGTCAACTCTGTCTCACCTTGCGTCTCTTCAAGTATGTACAGCCTTGGCGCATGCTTTCATAAAGCCTATACATCATGGGCTTTGAGTCTTCAAAGTCTGTACATTCTTCAAGGGGTAAGTCTATACATAGTTCGCTTAACTCCAGCCTATGCATCGAAAAGTCTATACATTGGTTATGGGTGTGCATCGTGAAGTCTATACATTGTTTGTCTAACTCAAGCCTTTACATCAAAGTCTAGACATTGGTTATGCTTGTGCATCCCAAAGTCTGTGCACTGCCTTCTCATGCACGCATTCATCAAGTCTATACACTCCCTTGTTTTCATGTCTATACATTCGATTGCTTCATGCTTTACACAGTAGTCTACACATTCCCCTCTGTTATGTTAATGCATCATTCTGCAAGTCTGTACATTGGGGTCGCATGAAGGCTTTCAAGTCTATACATTCTCACGTTGTACATACTTGCTTACTTGCTGCTTCTAATGTCTATACACTCGATTGCTTCATGCATTACACAGAAGTCTACACATTCCCCTCTATTATGTTAATGTATTATTCTGCAAGTCTGTACATTGGGGTCGCATGAAGGCTTTCAAGTCTATACATTCTCACATTGTACATACTTGCTTATTTGCTGCTTCTAAAGTCTATACACGCTGTGTTAAAAGCCTGAACTAACTAGTTACATTTCTTTTGTCTCTGCCTGCAGATGATTCAGGTTGATGATTGGGCACGTGATCCGAGGATGCTCTGGAAAAGGAGGGAACGATCCCCACTCACGCCACTCGTGTGAAGTCATGGTATTTAGGTCGGATGCCATATAAAAGGTGTCTTCTGCGAACAGAAGGATTGAACTGGAGGAAAAAGCTGAGAAGAAGAATCCCTGAGCAGAAGAAGAAAAGAGAGAGCCTCCACGTTCTAGAGAGAAGACAGAGAGAAATGATTTGAGAGTATTGTTCTAAGAGAAAAGTCTGAGTGAGAGAGAAGTGTCTAATTTGCTTCTTCGGAAGCTACATTGTTTTGGTGTTCAGAAACGATTGTCTTCATCGATTGTCTTGTTTTTCAGTTTCTTTCTTCATATTTCTGATTCCATATTGTTACCCTCCAGTGTTTGGAGGAAGGGAGAGATACTCCGGTTTCCCTCTGGGTTGCAGAGGAAGAGAGATCTGTGATCTCTGGTTTTGCCAGTGACGGGTTGTCACTAGCAGGTTCCCTCCGGTTTGGAGGAAGGGAGATTCATCTCCGGTTCTGGTCTTGCGGGTAGCAGGTCCAGGTGTCAAGCTCTGTGGGTAGCAGAGTTTGGGTTGAGGGATTTGTTTCCCTTGGTTCGTCAAGCTGTGTGGCATCATTTTGTTCGCAGACTGAGTCTGCTGTTTCTAGTCGTGGCTAGTGGAAGCCTCACTCTAGTTGGAGTGAGGGGTGGATGTAGATTGTGGACTACAATCGAACCACCTTAAAAATACTTGTCTCTTATATGGTTTGCTGTTTTCGTTTGTGCTCTCCATCTGCTTGGCATTTCGTTTGATTGTGAACAGCCTTTTCAATCGCACGTACTTATCTTGTCTTGGTTATTGACTGCGTTAGCAATACTCTTTCGCGGTATCTGAAGGGTTGAAATTCGTAGTGATTTTCAGCTGAAGTTTTTAAATCGGGAGTGATCTATTCATCCCCCCCTTCTATATCACTCTTCGCTGCGCATAACACTCTCCTCAGGGTGGAGGAGGCTTCTTATTCTAGTGGAGGGGCGTGTGAAGGTCCTCCCGACCGATTACGTATAAGCCGTCACCCAAGGAGGGTGAAGCGGCCTCTGGCGATTTGTTGGGAAGCTCCACCACAGGGGGGGGCTCTCCTCTGGAAGTCGTGACTTCTCTTCCCTTGCTGCCTGGGTCCTCATTAATTCAACGAGGATGACCAGTTTGGCGTTGAGGGTTTGGAGAGCATCAGAATTCCCATTCGGGGATCGCACCTCCGCGGGCGGTGGAGGCGGCTCATCCGCTTGATCGTTGTCGTTGGAGGGGAGGTTTTCCGCGGGGTGGGGAGGTACAGGTCCTCCATTTGCCACCATGGTCTTCCCCTTATCACCGGCGGTTCTCCTACCGAAATTTCTTCACACCATGATGGCTCTTTGCTCGTTTCCCACAGACGGCGCCAATGAAGAAGTACAAATTTAGGGTGTCTCCTTTGAGGTATTGTCCCCACTACGCCCGGGGGCAGCTAGGCTTTTGTCCTTTATTGCTGGTAAAAGGGCCCTCAAAGAAGAAGAGTTGGGTCTTGCTTATAAGCACATGCCCATCTTTGTAGTTTCCAATATGGGATATTTCGAGCCCCCTTCTTAGGCCTCTACACTAGCCCCCCAGCAAAGGTGGGCTTCGTGCTTATAGGGTCGGGGTTCCCACAGACGGCGCTAATGAAGAGGGGTAATCTCGTGCTACTCTTGAGTCGTGAGATCCTGGAGGAATCTTTGGTCACGGTCACCACACGTATATAATCTGCAAGAGGGGAAACATGTCCGAGGTGCCTAGGGATGGAACCCTGGGGGAAACCCTCCGATGCCTAAGTCAGCAAATGTGATAGAGCACGGATGCGAAGAGAGGTGGTAGGAAAGAAAGGGCGTGAGATTATTCTACACCAAGAGGTGTGGTGGTTTTCTCTCAGGATGCTTCTTCTTCCCTCCTTCTCGGAGGGCTCTCCTGGGATTTATATAGCAGTCCGTTTTAGCGTAAAAGTCCAGGGAGCCGAGGGGATTTCAAGGAGGTTACGTCCTTATCGTGGGCTCTTAATAGCATGAGGACTCTGGCTCTCCCTTATCCCTTGGAGTTCCCTGCTCCCAGAGAATGCGTAACGGATGCTTAAATGTGCTTCCGACGGTCGGTTCATGCTCGGGGCGCCTGTTGAGAGTCCCTCTGAGTGATGGAGGCATATCTCGGACAGGGCGCGATGGGTCCTTGTAGGGGCTTTGTCGATCAACCTGTCGCTCGGACTTCCAGACCCGGGGGTCGCCTAGGAAGTGCTCGTCTGAGAGGGTTTTCGGGCTTCAAGTAAGTGGGCCCAGAATGGGACAGTCACTTTAGGGAGCTGGGCCTGGTTGGGTCAAATTAGACCTAGTTGGGCCGTGCTCTTGGGCGGTAGATTTTTCCCCTCTCTACTAGGAATAAGTAAGTCCTAAGACCTACGCTCTGATACCACTTTAACTGTCACGCCCTGAGATTATGCAGTGAAAATAATCGGAGAATGTGAACAGTCGGCTAGTACGCCTCAAGCGAGCAATATAATCAGAGCGCCAACACATTCACACATAAGAGATGAATGCACAATATTTGGACAAAATCTTTACTTTATTCAAATAATAATTGAAAGTACATAAGGTTGACTCTTGACTCTTTGACTAACTAGACTCAATAAAAATAGAAAATTACATAGCGAGTCTTGACTATCATCTAATGACAAACTAAGGCTTCGCACCTTCTTTAATCACTCTCGGATCCATCACTTGAATAGTCTGAATCCGACCTGCTAGAATTTCCTGAAAAAGATTAGAAAAGTAGGGAATGACCACACATGCCCAGTAAGTATCTTCGTATCAATATGAAGGCAATGTTTAAGTAATTAACATTTTAACTCTAGAGTAAAGATAAATCATGCATATACGATGAAACACGTGAATAAACCAAAGTAACAAGATATGATCAAGGTGAGATATGAGAATTCATGTAGACTGAGAATATAATTTAAGCAAGAATGTAAGTTTGGCCTTTCATGAACAAGAATGTACTTTTTCATAACCATAAAGGTTATGCACTAGAAAGTCATGTAACGAGAATGTACTAGCAATCATGTAATTTTAGAAGATTGTCTCGTGGATCTTCACCTGTTTATAAAAAAAGTACTATCAGCGTAATGCGACGTCAGTGTTCATCATACCCCATGGTTTATAGTATGTTTCCGGCTATCTGCTGAGGGGACTAGAGTGGAGCCCTTGGACACTGTCCGTACCCGCTCTTGCATCTTCAAGTTATAAATCAAGCTACTTTCACGGGGAATATAAATATGGCCAATAATGTAACAAGTTCAAACTATGGTTCCATGATAACAAATATCAAGGTAAGAATGCTTCAATGAAGAATATGAGAGTTCAAAGATTTGGTTTAGAACAAGGTTATGCCATGAAGAAATATCGGCAGCATAACGGCATATTCTTTAATTTTCATAAGTTATTAATACCTTATTTTACAAGTGTTAAGTTCCAAGTAATCATTAGACCATCTAGGAACTTTAAAAACCCAACCCAAAGGTCAAACCTTGGGTTAGACAAAGTCAGGGACCAAGCAGTCATTTTGCTGGACTGTTTAAGAACTCGTGCGGTCTAGACAAGACCGTTTAAGAGAGGCATGTGGTCTAGTCAGGACCATTTTAGTCAAGTTAAAGCCAAAACCAAAAGGCTTGACTCAAGGACACATGCGGTCATAGACGGACTGCTTGTGGGAAAAAGTGGTCTCGGGTCAACCGCTAGATAGGGCTTGATAACGCGGAAGCGTATGTCGTTACTACACGCACGCTAACAATCTTAAAATCAAACTCACACAAAATGATCAAAAGAGAACGTAGTACTATGGCAAGCACGGGTCGAATCCAGAGGGAAGAAGAGATTTTTAAAGTTAAAAATCTTGAACTCCTTTGGAAAATATTTGCGATTTGATTGCTTGAAGAAAAGTGATGAAACAAAGAATGATTCTAACAATTAATTAAAAATACCTATGACTATGTGCATATGCTACAGAAAATAATTGCATGAAGTGGAAAGAAGAGATAGAAGAAGGGGGTAGAGAGGGAAGAATAACAAGAACTAGATCAAAAGAACAACTCCTTTCATTAACTTAAAAGAAGGAGTACATGAAATGTGAAACAAGATTACACTAATGACGCAATGAAATTACAATGAAGTGAAATAACACAAAAGCAATAAGAACAAGAAAAGTCTGGAGTTAGGAGATGGTATCAGCAATGGTGATGACGGCGCCGCCCTCTCTTGGCCTTGGATCACGAACCACCTCGCGGAAGATGTCGTCTACGCCGGGAGGAAGTCACCTTCATCGTTGAAGCCGCTCTTGGAGGAGAATGACTTTGAAACCAAGATGAATTAGGGGATGATGAAGAAGAAGAAGTTTAAGAGGAGGAAGAGGGGAAGAACTTTGATGAAGAACTTAGATAGCAAAGAAGAGTAGAATGGCTTCAAAATAGAGGAATAACAAAAGCTAGCACCTCGGATGAACAGTACAATCACATGACAGTAAGTTGAAAAATGAAAAATAACTTTAAAATCAGAAAGAATTAGAAGATGATGTAGAAGAAGAAGTTGTAGCAAACGTAAAACTAAAGAACTTTCATGACGACAGTAAGAGCAGAAAATGACTAGAAGGGGGAGAAATAAGGGGAATATCAGAGAGAAACACTGGTTCAGAGATGAACATGATAGCACAGCAAAAAACATGAAATAGCTTGAAAACCAGAAAGAATTAGAAGATGATGTAGAAGAAGAAGTTGTAGAGGACTTAAAAATAAAGAACGTTTATGAAGACAAGAAGAGGAGAAAAGAGATGGAAGAGGGTGAAATCGGTGACCTAAGATGTGAGAGGGAGAGGGTGAAAATTACCAATAGAAGAACCCCCTTTCTCCTCCTTGTCATGGGCTATTTATAGGGAAAGTTGGGTAGATGGAGGGTGGAGATTATATCAAAAGGAGATGGATGGCTGGGATTTAAGTGGAATATGATGCATGGGAAAGATAAAAAGTAGGTGGGCACCCCCTTTCTTGGACTTTGGGCACCCCCTTTCCCAAGGCTCATCATGTATCTCATTTATTTCAAACTTTGAATTCATTCCCTCCAACCAAAATATGTGTTTCTTTTCCTCAATTTCAAACTTTTAAAATTTCTTTTCCCTCCAACCAAATATGTGCTTTTGACTTGGTCAAAGTGGTGGTGACAGTTTTGCCCCCGAGTTCTTTTGTAATTACCTTCGGTGTCCTGCACACACATAATTACACTTTAGTCCATAAAAATTATCACAATGTGCACATAAATCTCAAATGCTTATGGTTATGCAATGGAGAATTAATGCTCATGGCCCTCAACTTCAATTTATTATTAAATAATATCATCGAATTAATCAATTTGCGTGAAAGCTCCAATTTAAATGCGGAGTTGAGGTTAACTATGAAATATGCATAATTGCCTAATTATATGGACATAAAATGATGTATATGCGATGAATTATCATAAGAAATGGACACTTATCAGGGCTTAGCGGTCATCTGAGGACCGTTTTTAGAACCATAACTCAGAAAAACACCGGTAATGTAAGTGCTTGCTAGACAATTTAGATTTTTATGGTACAACCAGCTCGGCGTCCTAGTGGGAATCCCAGGCTCTCGGAGTCTTATGGAGGCCTTGAAACAAGATCACCTAGTCCGGTGGAAGGAATATCCAACGGAGAGGATGACAAGTCCAAGATTGTGTGCTTAATGTACAAAGTTTATCTAACGACATCGTACTAGAATATGTGCCATGTACTTAAGAAAAGACTCAAGATGAGAGTGGGATCGTGATAAAACCGCGATCAATCAAAACTAGACAAGTCCATAATCCATATGAAATTATGATCATTAATACAAGAGTATAGGTTTGGCATGAAATTAACATAAGTTTAAAATAAGTCCAACTTACATGAAGCATCATGAAGTCTACTAGGATGAATAATTAATATAACCAAGTGTATAAATACAGTACTTAAAATAGGGTAAGACCTAATTAGCTAGGCTTATCATATGATAATTAGGGTTGTTCTGCATTATGTTTCAGGTTAACAAATAATACATAACTCAGAAACAAAAACGGTCCCGGGGGGACCATTTTATAGGTGCTAGCGGTCTATCACAGGACCGCTTAATAAGGCTTAACGATCTCAAGAAGACCGTTTCTTCCTGTCTACTGTAAACAGCTATAAAACCGAAATATATGCTAACCTAAGGTAGATAGATGCTTAGTAAAATGTGCCAACAGGTAAATAAGGCCTGATAACATCATATTATGACATGGAGATGCATGTGTAGTCATGATTTATTATTTTCGTTCTTAAGGGTAGGAACTATGCATGCTATCTTAACCCTATATGCGCAGTCATAATAAAACCTCAAATTTGACATGTACAATCAATGAAAATAGGAGGAAAGAGAGGGTTTTTGTTCTTAACACAAGAATTTAGCCTTTTCATGAGATAACCTACCTTTGATTCGATCCCTAAACTTTGGATTTCTGACTGGAAGTAGATCCTAGTTCATGCACGTCCTGTGCCAAACCAGTAACTTTCCATCCTTCTATCTCACGTTCCTATTGACCTAAGGCCATGAAAATTAGAGGGTATATAGAAGATATAAAGGGGAACAAAAATTCTAAAGATACAACTTCTAAATACCTCGTTTAGGACTTCTAATTCCCTGATCTTCACCGGACCGGCACACTACTTCCTGTGCAAGCTGTAGCGAACCAGCAACTTGCAAACATCCTAACTTTCCAACGGCTGGGTCTTCTAGCATGAAAATTTAAGGGTAGTTAGATAAAACTAAGAAGAACATAAATTTCTAAAGAAATTCCCTGAGAAGATTGTGGACGTCAAAAAAGAGAGAAGAAAAAGAACGATCCTGCGGCACGGACGTCTCGACATCTCGAGAGCAAGTCGAAGACGGGAAGGTCGAATAAACTCTGTACCTCCTCCAAGCAGGACGAATATATACCTGATGCTCCGTCACCCAGCAAAGAAGCCCCTCGGGCAGAAGAGGCAGCCACGGCCCCCCAGTCGACGGTGCCAAAGGCCGAATCAAAAGAAACTCAGGAATTCAAACACATGTTCGACATGCGCCGAAAATCACTCAAAGTTCTGAATCAGGATTCAGAGGCCCTGAACTAAACACCCCGAAGGTGGTGCATTACAACCAAAGCAACACGGGAAGACAAGCGTCCATCCGAATAGCCGCGACTCTGAGACGAATGCTAAACTGGCGCGGCCTGCACTTAAACCGACACGCCGTGGCTTGGGCCTTAAACCGGCGCGCCCCTCCAACAGGCCTTAAACCGGCGCGCCCTCCTTCCTACGGTTATCCGGCACGCTAATTGCAGGTGGGCTAAACCGGTGCGCCCCCTGGCCACGCCGATTTAACCCAACATCATCACCCCCGCGCCGTTTAACCAAGCTGCCATCCCATCCGCCAACCGGTGCTCTGTTTTGCATCATGTGGTGCGCAGAGAACATTTAATGCTCGAAGCTCTGTTTCCACATCCGTTCGACAGCACAGTGACGAAGGCATGGATCGACGGTGGAAGCAGTAGAAGATCTCCCTGCAAACCCGTGAACGTCCCATCCTCGGGCGAATGCCAACGTACTACACAAATCAACGGACGACACCGCGGCATGTCAACTTCGGATGTCCCAACGAACGAGGAGGAAGATGGCGGGAGTTCCTTCCATTCAGGAAAGAAAGGGCAACCCATTCTATATATACTCTGCCTGTTCCACAAAGAAGAAGAGAGGCTGGCCATTGAAGAAAAGAAGAAGGGGCTCTCATTGAGAGAGGGAGCTTCGGAGGTTCCTTCCTCGGTGGTGGGTGAAGAAAGAAAAAGAGAGGTGAGAGCTTCTGAGAAGAGGAGCCCAGCCGAAGAGAAGAAAGGCTTCATCCCCGCGCCGGAGAGGTGAGGTGATGGGAGGGGAGTGAGAGTGAGAGGTGAGTCGGAGGGGAAAGTGCATGTGCTCTCTTCCCCTCCTCCGTCGATGTATTCTCTCCCCCCTGCAATGTATTTCATTTTTATCACCAGATGAACCTCCTCTGCGTTAAAACCTTCCCCCGTTTGTGTGGATGAATAAAAAGAAAAGTTCTTTTGCGAGCTTGATGTTCTTTGTTTAGACTATGCTTCCCTTCTTCACCTTCTATTCATCCAAGGTCTTTGAAGCCTACCTCTCCGTGGCATGGCCTTCAAAGGAATCCACATGATGGATGAACATTCATAGCCCTCTTGTGGCACATATTTGTCCTGCTTTGAGGAATCATTACCCGTGAGTCCTGAGAGCTCTCGAAGGCTAGTCCTCGAGCTTTTCCAGACTCATATCTGGGTTATCGGGCCGCCATGATGTCTACATTTTGCGGTTCACCCCGGAGCAATCCGTTTGGTGTTCCTATATTTATCTCGGGCAAGCCTCAGTCCGGGGGAGATGCTGCCCAATTTTTGCCAGTGCCAAGAACACTACTAACAAGGAACAAGAACATACTAGGATGAACAAACAAACTATTCTCTGAGGATAAGAACAACACATGTTTGAAGCCTCTGAAACAAACTGAACCTCCAAGTTCTTTCATAACAAACCTCTCTAAACAAAACACTTGAACCCTCATGCTAATTCACCTTAGCAAACAATTAAAATACTTAAACTTCCTCTCCACGAACTTAATCCACCAATTGGGTGAACAAACCAATCAACAAATTAACTTGCAGGTGAAAGAAAGAAGAAAAAGAAACAAGAAGAATAGA
Source organism: Amorphophallus konjac (assembly GCA_022559845.1). Classification (NCBI taxonomy): domain Eukaryota; kingdom Viridiplantae; phylum Streptophyta; class Magnoliopsida; order Alismatales; family Araceae; genus Amorphophallus; species Amorphophallus konjac. The sequence goes on along the minus strand of CM040127.1, from coordinate 121,164,679 downwards.
ATTAAAACCCATAGGAGCTAACCCAACGCGCTCTTAATCCGGCGCGGGCTAATCGGCATGGTACCCTCCCGCGCCGGTTTAACTTCACACTCAAAATCATCTTCAAACTCTTGGCACCTATCCGACGCGCCCCAATATTGTTTGAGCCTGAAACCGGCGCGTCTCCCCTTCTTGGCCTTAACCGGCGCGCCCCCCTTGTGCTCCACGTGCTTGGCGCGCCCCTCCTCTTGCCCTCATTAACCGGCGCGCCCCCTGGGCTTCCCTTAACCGGCGCGCCCCTTGGCATCCCCTTAACCGGTGCGCCCAATTGCTTCGTTAAACCGGCGTGCCTCATTAAAAAAAAGGGAAATTAACTAAATAGAAGAAAAGGCTTGAAACTAGTGAATAAAACAAAAGAAGAGACCTAAACTGATAAAAAGAAATGAAGGGAATATGAAGCCAATAATCAAAAGTTGCCCCTGCTATAATCAAAATTCACGAAGAGTGAGCTAGAAGGGGGGGATGAATAGATCACTCCCCAATTTAAAGCGATTTGAATTATGAGCGATGAAATCCTAGTTGCAGTAAGTGAATCTTTCAAAACAGCCCACAGAGAGAGACACTAAGTAGAAACTAAACGAGAATGAATTGAAATAGAACAGTGATCGAACAGCAGACGTGCTTGTACCACAATAAAAGGTCAACGAAACGAACCACACAGAAGCAGTCAACCAAGCACCCAACCACAAAGGAGACAAAGAGTTTTTAAGGTGGTTTGATTGCGAACAGTAATCTACGTCCACCCCTTACTCCACAGGAGTAAGGCTTCCTTCCACTAAGCAATAAAACACCGCAGACTCAGTCTGCTTACATCCGTTGTCTCACAGCTTGCCATAAGGGAACAAATCCCTCAATACCGATCCTGCAACTCACAAGATCTGAACCTGACCTTGCCCTAGCAAGATCAGAACCGGAGGACCAACCTCCCTTCCTCTAAACCAGAGGGTACACACGAGCGAAATGCCTTCACTCGCAACTGGAGAACCAATCTCCCTTCCTCTAAGATCACTTAAAGGGTAACAAAACAGTGTATAAGAAATTGGTGAAAAAACTCGAAAACGAAGAAAAGGAAAGGAAAAACAGTCACTCAAAACAGTGAGAATGTAGCTTCCTGAGAAGCAATCTTTCAAGCTCAAAACACAAAAAAGATCACTCAGACTCTCTCAATCCTGGTCGGGCTCTTCTCTCAAATAGGGAGGTTCTTGCTCAAGCAGTGGCTGCAGATGCTCTCATTTTTCCAATCTTCAGCATCTCTCTCTTGCAGCCTTCAACCTCTTTTATAGCAAGAAGGTGGTGCGTGGTTAACACGATTCCCGCCCATTCCTTCTGGCAGAGCTGATCCCTTCTCGATTCCATGTGGCAGGATCATCCTTTCTTTTTGTTACCTCGGATCACGAGCCCTTAAACCTGGTACATTGACTTCCACGCGGAGTACCCTCACTGGTTTTGGGTTCGCTGAACACCTGCTTGACCAAGTGATAGACCTGCCAAGCAAGAGAAGACATTAGTGGAAGCTACACTGATCACGAGCATGCACAGACCTTGATTGAGCACAAGCCAAGACATGCACAGGCCTTACGTGCGTGCATGAACAAAGTTTGCACCGACCTTATGCAACCCAATGCAAAGATTGCACGAGTATTATTGCACAAGACAAAGCAAAGCACAGAAACTAACATGCCTTCTACAAGAAAGACTGCACCAATTATGAAATGCACCGAGATAGAAATCGCACCTAGTTCATGTGCCCTAATGCAAAGAATGCACAGTCTGTGATGTGCATAATAGAAGATATGCAAGACAAGAGAATGTGCACTGACCTGATTAGCACAAAATAAACCCTACACCGACTTAGTATGGTTAAGATAATGTAAGACTTGCACAGACTTAGAATGCTTCGTATCACAAACATGCACGGACATTATTGCTCAAGGCAAAGACATTGCACCAACTTTGATCATGCCTAAGACACGAAATTGCACCGACCTTGTATGTGTGTGTAAGCAACAAATGTACTGACTTGGTGCGAGAATTGCACCAACCTACGCGAGCCAAAGCTTGCACCGACCTGTGCGTGCCAAAGCTTGCACCGACCTGCCTTAGCAATCATCCAGAAAACCATGTGCACCGACCCTATGTGCGTTCGATGAAAGCACTTGCATGTACTGAGATAATGCACATACGGAGTAATGAAATGTGCACAGACTTTATGTGCACGGTGCGAGAATTGCACCGACTTGTCTAATGCATGAACAGACAATGCAGCGACTTAGTCGCGTGCAGCAAATAAAATTACACCGACTAGATGCTTGCATGCACAGACTCTACTTAATTGAAAATGCAGCATATGCACGCACGCAATGCATGATGAACTAAGTATGCATGGACAGTCTGAGTAGAACTAGGGAGTGAAATATCTGAAGTATGTATTAGTGGAATGTATTGAGATAGATTATCAAGATTGACTTATAGTGTAAGACATCATCAAAACTATAGGAGTGCAACAATCTCCCCTTTTTTGATGATGGTAACACTATGAGTCAATTTATGTCAATACAATCAAAATATACTGATCAAGCAGTAAACACACTAAACCCTGCCAATGCAAGACACTCTCCCCACCATATGACTCTTCCTCTTGTCTCTCCCCCTCAAATGTAAATTATGTCTCTCCCTATCAAGACTCTCCTCCTCTTGACTCTCTCCCCCTTAAACTTGACTCTCCCTCTCCCCCTTGACATCATCAAAAGGAGATGAAAGAGATATGCAGCTCTTGGAGAATGGAGAGGAAAACGCAGTATGTTCACAGTGAGAATAACCCATGATCATATCTTAAAAGATTAAGTGGGGCACTAAAACAAGTGTAGATTCTTCAAATCAAGTAATCAAGAAAGGACCTAGAAAAGGAGTTGAAGTTTATCTGCGTACAGAGAATATGATGAGGACTCAAGAGTGAACAGATATGCCAAGGAAGAGTTGATCAAAACTATACTAAATGGAATGCAAGAGACTGATCCTCAGAAAAAGGTTCTTGAAGTATTGAGGACAAACAGTCCAAAACTAGTAACAATATTAAGGGATTTGGCAGAAACATATGAAACATACTTTGATATAGAGTAATGAGTAAATTGGTAAATCATATCTTTGACATTAAGGAGACACCTTGATCAGAGGTTGGACTCCCCAGTTACTCAATGTGAAAACCGTATTACTTCTCTTTTTAGAGAACAGAGTTAGTAATTGTGACTTTTTACATGAGGAGACACCTTGATCAGAGGCCCGACTCCCCAGTTACTCACCACTTTATTACCATTGCTTTGTCAAGATCAAAATATTTTTGCACTTCTTAACAGAGATAATATGACACCTCATGACTGAGGAAGATTTTAATTTCCCATTGATGAAACACTCAGTTTCTCAGTGATCAGACCATTGCTCTGAGCATATAAATTTTCGTTTTGTTTTTATCCCTTTGTATTTTTGATATGAAATGTTTGAAAACAATACCTAGCAGAAGCACTGATTCTTAAAGAACATGTTCCTTGAAGTCTAGGTTTCAAGTTTTTTCTCAGATTTCATGACAAATTAGTTTAACTTGTTCCATGATCATGAAATGTGTAAGGAGATATATTTCAAACACCTTATCCAAGTCTTTGCTAAGTTACTAGATAAAAGATTCTAGCTATGCTTTAGTGGTTCAAACTTAAGGATTTAAGACAATTATGGGATTCTACTAGCTGTGAATGAACTGTATTATGTCTTTCATAAGAAACAACAGCAACATACATCTCCCAAGTGCTTCTAAATCAGTCAACCTTCACACACTAAATAGCTGCCCCTCACAAAATGCAACAATTTATAAGAGCAAACACTCCTTCTCAGATACAACTCCCCCTCACTCAATGATCTGTTATTCATATATGGCTCATGCAGTATATGCAAATGCACAGACCCCTCAGCTTAACAGCTACCGAATAAACATAGACAAGACTCCCCCTCACATTATGACATGATAAGTAGACATACTCATGTTGAGTGGTTAAGAACTTATAGGGATGACATGTTATTCATGGAGGCAAAGCATTTTATTCATGAATCAAAGAGAGAGTAATGAAAATGCTGAAAATAAAATCATGAGTCATTTTATTCATAGAGCTAAGATTTAAAAATACTTAACTCTCTCCTCAAGGATGTAAATTTTTCATTATCCAGTGGCTTAGTGAAGATGTCAGCTATTTGGTTTGCAGTGCCTACATGGATTAATTCAAATGTTCCTTTGGAAACCTCATCCCTAATAAAATGATGTCTTATCTCTATGTGTTTGGTTCGAGAGTGCAGAATTGGATTCTTGGAAAAATTAATGGCACTAGTATTGTCACAGTAAATAGGTGTGCACCCTAGGTCTACTTGATAGTCCTGAAGTTGGTGTTTGATCAAAATAACTTGTGTACCACAACTCCCTACAGCTACGTACTTAGCCTCTGTAGTGGAGAGGGCTAGAGAGTGTTGCTTCTTGGAACCCCAAGAGACTAAACACCCACCTAGAAATTCACAATGTCCACTAGTACTTTTTCTATCCAACTTACACCCAACATAGTCAGCATCTGTATAAGTAACAAGATCTAAAGTGTATGATGCAGGAAACCATAAGCCTAGGGTGTGTGTAGCAGATAAGTATCTGGAAATTCTTTTTACAACTGCTAAGTGTAATTCAGTGGGTCTAGATTGATACCTAGCACACATTCCTACACTGAATTGTATATCAGGTGTCGAGGCAGTTAAGTAGAGCAAGGATCCATTCATACCTCGGTATAGCTTTGCATCAACTTCTTTACCTGATTCATCTGTATCCAATGATGTGTTGGTACCCATTGGTGTTGTGATGTGCTTCAAATTGTTCATGCCAAACCTCTTGAGAATGTCCAATGTGTACTTGGTCTGGTTGATGAAGTATCCATCCTCTAGATGTTGTACCTGCAAGCCAAGAAAGTATTTTAATTCACCTAGCAAACTCATCTCAAACTCAGCAGACATCAATTGAGAAAATTCATTGCATAGTTCAGTACTTGTTGAGCCGAAGACAATATCATCTACATATACCTGAACTATGATGAGGTCTTTATTTGAACTCTTGGTAAATAAGGTTTGATCCACCTTACCTCTTTGGTAGCCCTTGTTGATCAGAAATTCTGTCAGCCTTTCATACCATGCTCGAGGAGCCTGCTTTAGACCGTATAGGGCTTTATTCAACCTGAAAACTTGGTTAGGTTGAGAGGAAAATTGAAATCCGGGAGGTTGTTCAACAAAAACTTCTTCTTTGATAACTCCATTTAAAAATGCACTTTTAACGTCCATTTGTTGAAGTTTTATGTTCTTAGAACAAGCAAAGGCTAATAAAATTCTTATTCTTCCATCCTAACAACAGGTGCATAGGATTCATCGAAATCAACATCAAATTCCTGACAGTAGCCCTTGGCTACTAGTCTGGCTTTATTTCTAGAAATGATTCCATCTTCATTCATTTTATTCTTAAACACCCACTTAGTTCCTATGACATTTGAATTTTCTAGTCTTGGAACTAGCTCCCAGACATTGTTTCTTTCAAATTGACCTAACTCCTCACACATAGCATTAACCCATGATTGATCATTTAAAGCCTCTTCTACTGATTTACGTTCAATCTGTGAGACCAAGGCAACTAAGTCTTGATTATAAACATTTCTAAAGTGAGACCTTGTTCTAAGTGGATCTTCAAGGTGGCCTATGATGTTATCTACTGGGTGATCTTTTAGAAATCTAATATTTATTGAAGACTCACCTGTTTCAGCTGACCTAACCTGGTTGGAAGCATCTGGTGTTTCATTCGGCTGAATCTCCTCTTCTTCTTCATCTTCTAGGAATTCTCCGTCATGCTTGGAATCCCTGTCAGCATCTTCAAGGTTAGTAGCACCTTTTGCTTCATCAAAAATGATATGTGGAGACTCTTCAATTTTTTGTTCAGTAATGTTAAAGACCCTATATGCTCTCGACACTTCAGAGTATCCAAAAAATATTCCAGGATAGCTTTTAGCATCAAATTTATCTAAGTCCTTCTTGTCATTATTATGGATAAAACATTTAGCACCAAAAATCCTGAAATGAGCCAGGTTTGGTTTCTTACCTTTCAATAGCTCATACAGGGTTTTCTTGTGAATTGGTCTTACTATGGCCCTATTGATTGTATAAGTTACTGTATTGGCCGCCTCTGCCCAGAACCTTCTTGGTAGTTGACTCTCAATTAGCATAGTTCGGGCCATCTCCACAATGGTTCGATTTCTTCTCTCCACAATTCTATTCTGCTCTGGTGTCCTGGGAGAAGAATACTTGTGCGTTAGTCCCTCAGTTTCACAAAGATCAGAGAACATGGAGTTTTCAAATTCACCTCCATGGTCAGATTGAATTGAACAAATTTTATGTTTCCCTTCTTGTTTGACCTCAATGAAAAACTGCTTGAATTTTTAAAAAGCTTCATTCTTGTTAGCTAAGAAAAAGATCCATGAAAATCTAGAATGGCCATCAATAATCACATAACCAAACCTACTTCTATTAAGACTCTGAGTTCTAGTAGGACCGAAGAGGTCTATATGAAGAAGTTCCATTGGTCTAGAAGACAATGGCTCAGATCTTAGTTTAAAAGACTTTCGGGTCTGTTTGCCTAGAGCACAGGCATCACAAATTTTTAAATTTGAGTTGAATTTTATTTTAGGTAAACCCCTAACCAGATCAAATTTCACCAATTTATTTAAGGTAGTGTAGCTAGCATGACCTAAGCGCCTATGCCAATTGAAAGCATTATTTTCAAAATCAGCAGACAAACAGAGATTTAACTCTGATTTATCATCTAAGTCCACAATGTAGACGTTATTGACCCTATTTGCTACAAACTTCACAATATCAGAATTTATTTTCAGAATTTTGCATGAATCATTATAAAACACAACTCTGTGACCCTTGTCACATTGTTGACTAATACTGATCAAGTTGTGTTGTAGACCTTCCACTAGAAGAACTTTCTCAATAGAGGTAGTGGGAGACTTACCAACTATTCCAATGCCAACTGTTTTACCTCTGTTCTTCCCTCTGAATTTGACTAGACCCCCTACCTTCATCTCTAGTTTGCTGAATTTGGATCGATCATCTGTCATGTGCTTGGAGCAGCCGCTATCTAGATACCACTTGTTATTCTCGGCTGCTAGGCAAACCTGCATGGAGCAAATTAAGCAAAGTGGTTTTGAACCCAAGATAGGTTGGGTCCAAAAATATTATTCAATTCTTTAAGCAAACACTTTGGTATCCAGACCTGTCTCAAGGTGTTTTTCATTTTCACTCTATTTGCAATTTTATTGAAGTTATGACATAAGTTTTGTCCACTTGATTTATTGATGTTGAACTTGTTCCTGTTGGTGGACTAAACATTCCTCGGGTATCTACTGTACCCAAACTATCTAGAGGAGTTTGATTTATTAAAAAATTTCTGTGAATGTGCAGGACCTCCCCAGTTTGTTTTGTATTGACCCATTCTGCTATAGAAGTTAAAGTTTCTGTTTTGACTCACATAGCAAGACCTATTCTTGTTCTGGTGAATGGGCATAGTAGGTTGCTTTACGAAGTTCATTCCTGTTTTAGATTGTCGTCCAACATTGTTTGTTGAGTTTTCCTTTGGATGTTGAACATTTTGAACATTGTTAGAACTGCATGGCGTGTCCAATTTTTCTTTCCCTTTAGCTGGGTAAAATGTTGTAGTTTTGAATTTAAATGGTCTTTTCTGTGCCGGATTGTAGCCCAAACCTTGTTTATTGAAATTAACTCTAGTACCAAACAGAGTTTCTAAGTTCGACTTTCCCTGAACAAATTTTTCTAGAGTTTTTTGTTTTTCTTCCAACTCTTCCTGCAATTTTTCATAGTTTTTCAGGAGTTCAGAATTCACTTTCTTAACAACTTCGTTCTTCTTAATGATTAAGTTTTTTTCACTTTGACTCTCTTGAAGCTTTGATTTAAGTTCATCATTTTCTTTTTTGAGAGTGTTCAATTCTTATAATTCTTCCTTGGCCTTTTTATTTTCTTCGTTAGTTTGGATCTATTCTTCAGTGACAGTAGTCAGTTTTCTCTTTACCATCCTATGCTCTTTACTTAAAGCATTAAACATAGCTAGCAATTCGGCATAGGAATCTTCCCAATCATCAATTGTAAAGTTCTCAAAAATATTTATTACCTCTTCGTCACTTTTGGCCATGAGGCATATTCCTTCTTCATCTTCCTCTGACGAGTTGGCCTCTGGGTCTTCCTCCTCATCACTCCACGTGCAAACCATAGCTTGAGGTTTCTTCTTCTGCACCTTGGAGGGCTTCTTCTGGAGATCAGGACATTCACCCGTTATATGTCCTGTCTTCCTGCAGTGATAACACGTAATCTTCTTAGCGCTCCTATTTTTATCATTGTTAAAATCAAACTTCTTACCAGAGGGATACAACCCTTTCCTTCTAAAAGTTTTTCCCTTCGTTCTCAAAAACTTTCAAAACTGACAAGTGAGCATAGCCTGCTCCTCTTTATCAAGGTCTGACAAGCCGTCAGACTCCCCACTGCTACTACCACTGCTGCTGCTAGCTTTACTGCTGGACACCTTGAGGGCAATGTTCTTGCCCTTCTTCTCACTTCCTTCACTGTTCCTATTGAAGTTCATCTCGTAGGTCATTAGGGATCCTATCAGTTCAGTGACTGTCATTTTCGACAGGTCCCTAGACTCTTCTATCACTATGGCCTTAGTGTGCCAAGCAGGGGATAGCGACCTAAGAATTTTCCTGACAATGTCCCCCTCTGAAATTTGTTTCCCAAGCCCGTTAAGACTATTAGTAATCAATGACAACCGGGCATACATTTCAGTGATCGTCTCCTCAGATTTCATTTTAAATAGTTCATATTCTGAGGTAAGCATGTTTACCTTAGTGGCCTTCACTTGGGATGTACCTTCGTAGATCAGCTCCAATTCATCCCACATCTTCTTGGCAGTCTTGCAGGCTGAAATCTGGGCGTATTAATCAGGGTGAACCACACACTGTATGATGTTCAGGGCTGACCAGTTGATGGTTGAAAGCTTGACGTGATCATCCGTCCACGCATCTTCATTCGGTGGAAGCTCATAAGGTCCTACGGTGATCACTCTCCAGAGCTTGTGGCTCTGGGCTCTCATAAACACCTCCATCCTATTTTTTCAGTAGAAATAGTTAGTACCATCAAAGAAAGGAGGGCGACTTATGCACTGTCCCTCAGCCATGAAGCTTCGAGGACCGCTAGATCCAGGATTACCCTGGTCGTTGGACCACATGATGGGTAACCTGCTCTGATACCAATTGATAGCACGAAGAGTGAGCTAGACGGGGGGGATGAATAGATCACTCCCCAATTTAAAGCGATTTGAATTATGAGCGATGAAATCCTATTTTTAGTAAGTAAATCTTTCAGAATAGCCCACAGAGAGAGACACTAAGTAGAAACTAAACGAGAATGAATTGAAATAGAACAGTGATCGAACAGCAGACGTGCTTGTACCACAATAAAAGGTCAACAAAATGAACCACACAGAAGCAGTCAACCAAGCACCCAACCACAAAGGAGACAAAGAGTTTTTAAGGTGGTTCGATTGTGAACAGTAATCTACGTCCACCCCTTACTCCACAGGAGTAAGGCTTCCTTGCACTAAGCAATAAAACACCGCAGACTCTGTTTTGTTACATCCGATGTCTCACAGCTTGCCACAAGGGAACAAATCCCTCAGCATCGATCCTGCAACTCACAGGATCTGAACCTGACCTTGCCCCAGCAAGATCAGAACCGGAGGACCAACCTCCCTTCCTCTAAACCAGAGGGTACACATGAGCAAAATGCCTTCACTCGCAACAGGAGAACCAATCTCCCTTCCTCTAAGATCACTTAGAGGGCAACAAACAGTGTATAAGAAATTAGTGAAACAACTCGAAAATGAAGAAATGAAAGGAAAAATAGTCACTTAAAATAGTGAGAATGTAGCTTCCTGAGAAGCAATCTTTCAAGCTCAAAACACAGAAAAGATCACTCAGACCCTCTCAATTCTAGTCAGGCTCTTCTCTCAAATAGGGAGGTTCTTGCTCAAGCAGTGGCTGCAGATGCTCTCATTTTTCCAATCTTCAGCAGCTTTCTCTTGCAGCCTTCAACCTCTTTTATAGCAAGAATGTGGCGCGTGGTTAACACGATTCCCGCCCATTCCTTCTGGCAGAGCTGATCCCTTTTCGATTCCACGTGGCAGGATCATCCCTTCTTTTTATTACCTCGGATCACGAGTCCTTAAACCTGGTATATTGACTTCCACGTGGAGTACCCTCACTGGTTTTGGGTTCGCCGAACACTTGCTCGACCAGGTGACAGACCTGCCAAGCAAGAGAAGACATTAGTGGAAGCTACACTGATCACGAGCATGCACAGACCTTGATTGAGCACAAGCCAAGACATGCACAGGCCTTACGTGCATGCATGAACAAAGGTTGCACCGACCTTATGCAACCCAATGCCAAGATTGCATGGGTATTATTGCACAAGACAAAGCAAAGCACGGACACTAACATGCCTTCTACAAGAAAGATTGCACCAATTATGAAATGCACCGATATAGAAATTGCACCTAGTTCAGGTGCCCTAATGCAAAGAATGCACAGTCTGTGATGTGTATAATAGAAGATATGCAAGACAAGAGGATGTGCACTGACCTGATTAGCACAAAATAAACCCTACACCAACTTAGTTTGGTTAAGATAATGTAACACTTGCACAGACTTAGAATGCTTCGTATCACAAACATGCACGGACATTATTGCTCAAGGCAAAGACATTACACCAACTTTGATCATGCCTAAGACACGAAATTGCACCGACCTTGTATGTGTGTGTAAGCAACAAATGCACTGACTTGGTGCAAGAATTGCACCTACCTGTGCGAGCCAAAGCTTGCACCGACCTGTCTTACCAATCATCTAGAAAACCATGTGCACCGACCCTATGTGCGTTCGATGAAAGCACTTGCATGCGCTGAGATAATGCATATACTTAGAAATGAAATGTGCACAGACTTTATGTGCACGGTGCGAGAATTGCACTGACTTGTCTAATGCATGAACAGACAATGCAGCGACTTAGTCGCGTGCAGCAACTAAGATTGCACCTACTAGATGCTTGCATGCACAGACTCTACTCAATTGAAAATGCAGCATATGCACAGACGCAATGCATGATGAACTAAGTATGCATGGACTTTCTGAGTAGAACTGGAGAGTGCAGTATCTGAAGAATGTATAAGTGGAATGTATTAAGATAGATTATCAAGATTGACTTATAGTGTAAGACATCATCAAAACTGTAGGAGTGCAATAGACTCGACTTGACTTGAAATGGCCATTTATTGGGAAGTTCTTGTTAATAGTGCTTGATGTCTCAACTTGCAATATTCCTTTCCATTTATCTATCGATTATCTTCTGATCTTGTTGGTTATTTAGTTTGCTTATGTGAGTTTCTCACATTATTCATGCATTCATAAAATGGTTAATTACTTAAATCTGCCTGATGATAGAGAGTAATTCTTACTACGCTTCTCGCTCACCCCCCCCCCTTATTTCCAGATGGCACGATTGACAACTGGGCTCGGACCAGCGTGATCGAGTGAACGTGGAACTTAGAGACCAGAGTCTTTTTATTTTCTTGAGTCTAGTTAGTATAGTGGGTCTTGCTATTTTCTCTTCTTTATTTCTTTCATTGAGTCTATTATTGTAAAAAGTGATTCAAATTTATAATTCAATTTCCAAATATCAATAAAACTATATTTTTCTCAAATCAATGGCCTCCATGTGTTTGAATATTATTTATTGTGTTCATTTATTTCTTGCTCTAATTATCATGACTGTTTCACTGCCACATTCCGAGCATCGCTTCCCGCTGCTATCGGTTCGAGGTGTGACAGAAGTGGTATCAGAGCCTCAGTTGTTTGAGTCCTAGGTTCTTGTCCATAGGTATAGGTTACCCTAAGTAATAGGTCGTGTAATCTTTGTCATCCCTTTTGTCACCTGGTGAGTAATAAATATGTATAAGATTGCATAGCACGACGTGTAAGGGTAATAAAAATTTTAACCTTATAATTATTTTACATGTATCTAAGCTCCTTTTGACATGAAAGCGAGAGGGTCCATGAGTAAGCTAAGGTCTGGTTCCGTTAAAAGGTGGTGAGTCCGTCGTAAAGAAATTCGAAGTAATAAGAAGAAAAAGAATAACCTTTCGCAAACGACATATTTTCACTGTCACAAAATTGGTCATCTAATCAAGGAGTGCTGGCGAAGGAGCGGAGCATGTCTTCGTTGCGGAAATAAAGATCATCTAATGGCTAATTGCCCTAAGCTACTTCCATATGTAAAAACACAAGGAGAATTGGAACCGATTTCTATCAAATGAGGAATTATATAAAGTATCGTTCTCCCTCATCTTTAACTATAGTTAAATTCTTTCGCATTCCATTAGTTGTATGATTAACATGTTATTTTGAATAAATAAGATCATCTTAGTTAATGGCGATCGATGAATTTGGGGATCAAATTCCTTGAAGTGGGGGAGGATGTAACACCCTAGTTAAATAATAAAATATAAAATTAAAATTTCGTAATAGGTATTGGAATAAAATGTGATAAATAGAAATAAATGAAAAACGTGCGGTTAATTATCGCTTAAATTATTAAATCTCATGTGAAGAAGTAAATAAAAGAAAAGAAAAGGGTATCTAATTTTTTGTAAAAGTAGAATGACTAATCGAATCACTAATTCAACATAAGATATATTAAAACGGATTAAAGTTATCAACCTGCTATTTAATGACTTCAATAATTTTCTTAGTTAATTATTTATTTTGAAAGTGGCCAAATTATATCAATAAAAAGAAATAATTATTTTTTTCCTCTACAATAACCATAAAAATAATTTCATATTCCAAGATGCAATCGAATTTTTCTATGATAATTTGAATTTTATAGGTATAAATTAAATAAATTGAATTTCACCCGTAGGCCAAAGTTTTGACTAATTTCTAAAAATATGAAAAAATTATATTCTTATGGAGAACGAAGTGTTTAACAATATTGTCAATGCGGCCGACTCCTAAGAAATATTTAATTAGGTTGGATTAAGGAATTAATGGCCAAATTCATTGCTTTTATAGATCAATCTTAAATGGCCAAATTGGAGCCCAATTCTTAATCAATCGAGCCCAAACCAAGCCCAATCGAAATGTTAACCCTAGGAGCTCATTTTTCGTTCGAAACCCTAGCCTCAAGATGCTTCTCTCGACGGTGGCGACATGGATTTGGTCAATGTGCGAGATTCTCGGCACTTTTTCCCCGTTGGACTCTCGAGTCCAATTCGATCGCTAGAACCCTCCATCCACCCTATAACTAGAGGACTTCTCCAACCAGTGGCACGACCTAGGGTGGCCGATCGATGGTGGATTAGGGCGAGGATCGATGGGTGTTTGTAGATTAGGGCTTTGCGTGTCTTCCTCTTTCTTCTTCAATTGAGGTAGGTTTCTCTAAGGATCAATCTAATTAAATGATATGAACATGTAGATCTCATCCTTAGCTTCCTTTTGAATCTATTTTGCCAAATTTTGGCCATCTATGTCATGCGTATTCCTATTTTTATGAAGAGCATGCGATTAGGGCTTCTTATTATAAAAAATTCTGTTGATTTATATAAACTAATCGAAGTCCATCCTTGAATTGACCTTGCTATGATGTGCATTTTTAAGTTACCTATCTTTTGGCAGTAAATCGCCCAATTTTTATACCATGTCCATGCCGTAATCATGCTTCCATTGTATCGGTGTCATGTTCATCATGTTTTTGGGCTCGAGATCGTGCAAATGGTCTTAATAGGGACCGCTAGGGATGAAACGGTCACGAGATAGACCGTTTTCATCATCAGATGGTCCCGCGATAGATCGCTTTCTGGCGATGGGTTTTCAAAAAGATAAATGGGGCTAGTCAGGAGCTTAGCAGTCATATCCCTGACCGTCTAACATGCTTGGCGGTCCATTTATAGACCGTTTTTGAACCTGTTACAGTAAAAATGTTACATTTTTCCAGCATAATATGTTCTGATTTTCCCTCTTTAGACAGCATGATATTAGGGCTAATTTCGTGGTGGAAACACACTAAGGATTATGTAACGACCGGGATATCCGGATACCGATAAACCGATACCAAGAACTCAGAGACGCCACCCAAGAGGCTGATGAGGTCCTGTAAGGGTTGGGAGGATTGGTTGAGGAGGTGCATAATGAACTGGAATTACACGCGCAGTTATAAAATAACAATTGTAACGGAAGCAATTAATAACATCAGAGTAATATAATTACATAAGATAGCCTAGTGTTATATACATAGTAGTCCAGATCCATACATCACAAGTCCGACACTGTACAAGAGCCAAAATAACAACTACACGGGCATACCCCGGCCAAAAGAAAACAAAAAAACTGACAAAAGGATCGACCAATGCTGGTGTCTAAGACTTCCCGCCAAAAGCACGGGAGAAACTGGCGGTCTGCTGCTCCGGCTCACCTGAAATGGAAGGGTGAGTCTCACAACATAGACTCAGTAGGGTTCACGTGGATCCCTACCTCGCAACTAAAATATAAAGCCATTAAACATGCAATAGCATAAAGGAAATGACAAGAAATAAAGCTAAGCATGCATGTGAATAAATTAAAGATAGCTAACTGAATGCTATTTAATATTCACATGAATAAATAAACTAGATGATCCTAATCTACCAATAGAATAAGAATTCAACACTTCCAAGTGACAGGAGAAAGAAAGGACCACCAGAAAGAAGACCATACGCGTCCACTGACGACTTATACTGCGTCTCAAGTATCTACACAAGCTTAGATCGCGGCAAGCGAGACACGTAACAGTAACTAAGGTCAAGAACTAGTCAGGGTCACACTCGCCAGCGTCAGTCCAAGCCCCTGACCACGTGTACACACACAGGCTCAATACCTTGAGCCAGGCCTCTAGCTAGTTTTCCCCCCCAGTAGGACGCTACTGCCAAGCAAGGGGGCCCACAGGAACTAGCTTAAAAATCATAAACCGGGACTACCTCGCCACCTCTCCCAGGTGGGCCGACACTAAAGGTTGTCGGGCTACGACTAGTGATTCCATCACAAGGAAAGAGGAAACCAATTCTATTGGGATCTAAAAACATGTCACAGTTTGTAAAAATATTTAAACATGGCGATCATGCATCATTAAACATATAATTAACTAAACAAGATTTAATTTGAAATCTACAGGAACGAAACGGTCTAATATAGGGCCGCTATAGTCGTAAACGGTCGAACGTCTTACCACCAAATGATGCTAAGCAGTCAACTAATGGGCTGCGAGGCTCACACCTACGCGGTCAATGTTTGGGCCGTGAAGGGTCCATAAGCGGTTGTACGATAAACCGCCACAGTGAGAGAAATGGTCCAAGTATGGGCCGCTAAACTAAACCACCTTATCGGTCAACGGTCTTACGCGGTAGAAGGTTCGGCTGCTAAAGTCAGTAGACGGTCTATAGGGGGATCGCTACAAGGTCTGAAACTGTTTATCTGTGGACCGCTAAGGTCCACCGCCATACTGGCTTCCATAAATGGTTCCTGATAGGACCGCTACCCTATCAGAGAGTCGAAAACGTGGGGATCGCAATGGGATCCCCTCCCAATCGGTCTAAATCGATGGGAATCAAACTTTTAACATGTTCCCTGCCTTACCATGACCAATCAACAACCATTTGTCATCCAAAAACATAAAGATGGTGGCTATGGGAGGATTAAAACATAAATACAATGTTCATGCTCCAAAAACCAAAATGACGATGTGCATGCCGTTTAAGACGTAAAGACGATGGGCATGGGTAGGAAAACGATTTTAAGGAGGTAAGGAAGCCATCCCCCTACCTATTTCAAGCCAAGAACGTCGATCTCTCGCCGTTCAACCCAAGGAAGCCACGCCCTTCTCTCGCGGTTTCCCACCTCCTCACTCCACCGTCGGCTTCACGACGGCAATAGAGCACTCCTCACGCCACGAGCTTCCCAATGGTACCTCCCGTCGATCTTGCGATGGTCCGTAACGATCACACCGCCAAGAGGGCCAAGTGGGGAATCGTGAGAGAGAGAGGGGAGAGAAAGAGAGAGTGAGTAAGAGGGGCGGTTTCTACGTGGGTTTGGAAAAAAAAAGGTTTGACATATATATTTTTTTTGTTTTTAAACCTTTAATTTCTAATTAAACCCCAAAGGAGCTATATTGTATAAATGCCCAAATGGATTTCTAAAATGGCATATAAATGGGTTAATTCCCATGAAATGGCCCATTAAGCCCATAAAAAATTTGTGAAATTCATGGATTAATTTATATTTTCATATCAATTAAGATCGGTTAACTAACGGGTCCTACAGTCCCTCCCTCCTAATAGAAATTTCATCCTCGAATTTAAAAGGAAGCACCAGGAGAGAACTAAAAGAAATATACCTCATACGAATAAAAATGGAAATTGCTGATGCATTTCATGCTCACGTTCCCAAGTAGCTTCATTACCCGAGTAACGCTGCCATACTACCTTTACCAGAGGGATTACCTTATTCCTCAGTCGTTGTTGATGACGATCATCAATTCGAGTTGGATACTCTATCGTGGATAAATCCACTATCACTTTAGGCCACATCGAATCATCTAACACGTGAGATGCATCAGGAATGTATTTCCTTAACTGAGAAACATGGAACACATCGTGGATTGCTTTCATCGCGGATGGCAACTGAAGTCGATACACCACTTGGCCCACACGTTCCAGCATAGGAAACGGACCAATATATCAGGGACTAAGCTTTCCACGCTTCTCAAACCTCATTACACCTTTCATCGGAGATACCTTCACAAAAATAGAATCCCCAGGCTCGAATTGCAATGGTCTTCTACACTGATCTGCATAGCTTTTCTGTCGACTTTGAGCTGTCAACATTTTCTGTCTGATCTGACGCACCACATCAACACATTGCTGAACCATATCTGGTCCTGTCAACCGCCGATCACCAGCCTCAAACCAGTTTAACGGTGTACGACAAGGACGCACATACAAAGCTTCATACGGTGCCATATCAATGCTGGAGTGATAACTATTATTATAAGTGAATTCCACCAATGGCAAGTGTTGACTCCATGAACCCTGCCAATCCAGACAACATGATCGTAACATATCTTCTAAAGTCTGAATAGTCCTCTCGGACTGACCATCAGATTGAGGATGATACGCTAAACTGAATGCCAATTCGGTGCCCAACGCCTTTTGAAAGCTCTGCCAGAAGCCAGAAGTAAAACGCTGGTCACGATCTGACATAATAAATATTGGAATTCCATGTAATGGCACAATCTGTTCAACATACAGCTCCGCCAATTTCTGAACATTCCATGTCACCTTGATCGGTAACATTCTTGTTGTCTTAGTCAGATGATCAACTAGTAGCCAAATACCATCATAACCTTGAGAAGTGCGAGGCAAACCCACAATAAAATCAGTAGTGATGTGATCCCATTTTCACATTAGAATCTCTAAGGGTTGAAGCATTCCTCTAGGCTTTTGATGCTCAGCTTTCACATGTTGACATGTCAGACATTTAGACATAAAATCCGCTACATCTTTCTTCATACCTGGCCACCAAAATTGCCTTTTCAAATTTTCATACATTTTTATGCTGCCGGGATGAATGACATAGAGAGATCCATGCGCTTCATGCAAAATAACACTCCTTAATGAATCATCAGCTGGAACAAAAAGCCTCCCTCTGAAGCTGACCATTGACTCATCATCTAATTCCACATCAGGTAATAACACAATATGGGACAATTCAAAATCTGCTTGTTGTGCCTCTCTGATCTGCTGGTAAATGGCTTGAGTCATCACTAGACTAGCACAAAATGCTATCATCGAATCACGAGGAATTTTCACTCTAAATGTCTCGCAGGGAACCTGTTCCCACAACTTCCATTCATGAATCATTAAATGACTAACCTGCACTTTCCAGCTCAGTGCATCAGCCACCACATTCATCTTGCCAGGTTGATAGGATACGGTAAAATCATAGTCTTTCATATACTCCATCCACCTGCGCTGATGAAGATTCAAGTCCTTTTGAGAAAACACATATTGTAAGCTTTGATGATCTGTGAAGATCTCAAAATTTTCACCATACAAATAGTGTCTCCAGATTTTCAGTGCAAAGATCACTACTGCTAACTCTAAATCATGAGTAGGATAATTCTCTTCATGCTGTTTTAATTGTCAGGATGCATAAGCTATAACCTTGCCATGTTGCATAAGCACTACACCCAAACCCACTCGAGAAGTATCTGTACGCACCACGAATCCACCCGAGCCAGAAGGCAAAACAAGCATTGGAGAAGTACTGAGCAGCCTTTTAAACTCATTGAAGCTCTGTTCACATTGATCTGACCACAAAAATGGCACATCCTTGCGAGTCAGTCGAGTCATTGGCGCGGCAATCCGTGTAAAATCTTGAATGAATCTTCTATAATAACCAGCAAGACCCAAAAAACTCCTAATCTCTGTCACAATCTTTGGGCTCTGCCATTGAAGAACAACTTCTATTTTAGCAGGATCAACTACAACTCCGTCGCCAGAAATCACGTGGCCTAGAAAATGAACTTCTCGGAGCCAAAACGCACACTTGCTGAATTTTGCATAGAGCTCGTGATCTCGCAGAGTCTGCAATACTATCCGAAGATGCTGAACATGTTCTTCCTCAGAGGCCGAATAGACCAAAATATCATCTACAAAGATCACCACAAACTGGTCCAAATATGGACGAAACACACGATGCATCAAGTCCATAAAAGTTGTTGGTGCATTGGTTAGCCCAAACGGCATAACCAAAAATTCATAATGACCATACCTCATATTAAAAGCTATCTTCTCCACATCAGATTCACGAATCCTCAATTAGAAATAACCAGATCGAAGATCAATCTGTGAAAAGACACTGGCCGACTGAAGTTGGTCAAATAAATCATCGATCATGGGTAAAGGATACTTATTTTTGACAGTAACCTGATTCAATTGCCTGTAATCAATACATAGCCTCAGGCTTCCATCTTTCTTCTTCACAAATAAAACAGGAGCACCCCATGGAGAAACGCTAGGACGGATATAGCCTTTTTCCAGCAAATCTAGCAGCTGTGCTCTTAACTCTTTCAATTCTGCAGCAGCCATGCGGTAAGCTGCCTTTGCTAAAGGTGCCATACCTGGAATTAATTCAATTACCATCTCAATCTCTCGCTGAGGAGGTAAGCCTGGCAACTCATCAGGAAACACATCAGAAAATTCACAAACCATAGGAATATTATTTATCTCCTGCTGTGGTGCCTCAACAGTAACCACGGAAGCAAAGAATCCCTGACAACTTGCATTAAGTAATTTACAGGGTCGAATAGCAGAAATAAGCAAGCGAGAAGAATGAGATCGAATACCTTGAAAATAGAATGTTGCTTTCCCAAATGGCTGAAAATAAACTTTCTCTGTTCTACAATCAACCACGGCTCCATATTCCTCTAACCAGTCTATGCCCAGAATAACATCATAATCCACCAGCTTCAATGCATACAACTTAGCTGGCATCTGCTGATTCCCAATCACAATAGGAGTCTCCTCAAGACAGAAAGGAGTGAACATATACTCCCCAGAAGGCAATTCAACTAATAACTCACAAGACATCTCAGATATCGACTCTTCAATATAAGCAATAAAATCTTTAGAGATAAATGAATGAGAAGAACCTGAGTCAAATAAACACGGGCTGCATGACCATAAATCACAATAGTACCTTCAACAAGATGCGATGCAACTGCTTTAGAATGAGTCATATGCATGACTCTCCCTTTTTGCTTCTTCCCAGTTGTAGTAGACTGCTGTGATGACGTTCCTGAAGCTTGAGGAAACTATTGAGATTGTGGTGGTGGAGGAGGTCAGAACTGTTGTCGCTGTGAAAACTGTGAAAACTGAATAGGCTGCTTCGGCCTTTGCGGGCAATCACGGACCACATGTCCCACCTGATCACACCGAAAACACACTACGGGCATCGAACATGGTCTATCTGGATGGCTACCACCACACCTCGGACACGATCTAGACTGGCTGGCTACCGATCCCTATCGCTGAAAAGAAGAGGGTGATGCTTATTGCACAGTACCCGAGGAAGCTTGCCTATCAAACTACTTCTTGGATTTTCTGAACATCCGCTTGAATTTTCATTTAGAGGTAGTACCACTGGAAGAAGGAACAGAAGATGGTACCCCTGACACATTTGATTGACTAGTATCCTGCTGCTGCTGCACGAGCTGCACTGGCTCCACTTGGGTTCATCCTCGAGATCTTGCCATATCAAGTTCTAAAGCTGCTGCTGCCTGATGTGCCACATCTAACTCTACCACCCTGGTTCGAATTAAAGGCTGCCTCAGCTTCGGCTTCAAACCACGCAAAAATTGCTTAGTCTTCAGCCCTTCATCAGCAAGAATATGAGAAGCATACCGACCCAATTCCATGAATTTGTTCCGATATTGCAACACCGTCATCTCGCCCTGTTCCAACTCCATAAACTGGTGCATTTTGTCCATTGGGAGATAGGCCAGACTATAAGTATGCTCGAATGAAGTCACAAACTCCTGCCATGAGATCTGTCGAAGAGGACGGGACTTGAAGGTCACCTCCCACACCGTGGTCCACCATGCGAGTGCTGCCCCTGCAACTGAAAAGTAGCAAGCATCACCTTTTCTTCTTCAGTGCACTCCATTGAACGGAATACACGCTTCGTCACGTCCAGCCAAACTCTCGCTGCATCTAGATCAGCTTGGCCTTCATATGTCGGTGGGTGGAAAAGAAGAAACTCCTTTAGAACGCGCCCACGACCACCTTGAGGCACATCTTCACCAGGAGCAGGATCAACACGGCCTTGCCCTCGAACATTCGTTGAAGGAGGTGAAGTACCGCACTCTTCCCTCGGAACATCTTTGGGCACATTGACTTGGCCACGACCTCAGCCTCTCCATCTAGGCGGCATTGCAGTCTAGACTTACATGAAAACACACAATAAGGAAATCATAAGTAATCACGGAAAACAATCCTAAGCCAGCAATTGTGGTACACAAGGACTTGTTCTGGACTATTGCAATTTCAATTCCTTATACATCACCCCAACACCGCTCTAATACCAACTGTAACGACTCAGAGATCCAAATACCGGTAAACCGATACCAAGAACTCGGAGACGCCACCCAAGAGGCTGATGAGGCCCCGTAAGGGTTGGGAGGATTGGTTGAGGAGGTGCGTAATGAACTAGAATTACACGCGCAGTTATAAAATAACAATGGTAACGAAAGCAATTAATAACATCAGAGTAATATAATTACATAAGATAGCCCAGTGTTATATACATAGTAGTCCAGATCCATACATCACAAGTCCGACACTGTACAAGAGCCAAAATAACAACTACACGGGGCATACCCCGGCCAAAAGAAAACAAAAAAATTGACAGAAGGACCGACCACTGCTAGCGTCTAAGACTTCCGTCAAAAGCACGGGAGAAACTAGCGGTCTGTTGCTCCGGCTCACCTGAAAAGGAAGGGTGAGTCTCACAACATAGACTCAGTAGGGTTCACGTGGATCCCTATCTCGCAACTAAAATATAAAGCCATTAAACATGCAATAGCATAAAGGCAATGACAGAAAATAAAGCTAAGCATGCATGTGAATAAATTAAAGACAGCTAACTGAATGCTATTTAATATTCACATGAATAAATAAACTCGAGGATCATAATCTACCAATAGCATAAGAATTCAACATTTCCAAGTGATAGGAGAAAGAAAGGACCACCAGAAAGAAGACCAGACGCATCCATTGATGACTTATACTGGGTCTCAAGTATCTACACAAGCCTGGATTGCAGCAAGCGAGACACGTAACAGTAACCAAGGTCAAGAACTAGTCAGGGTCACACTCGTCAGTGTCAGTCCAAGCCCCTGATCACGTGTGCACACACAGGCTCAATGCCTTGAGCCAGGCCTCTAGCTAGTTTTCCCCCCCAGTAGGACACTACTGCCAAGCAAGGCAGCCCACGGGAACTAGCTTAAAAATCATAAACCAGGACTACCCCGCCACCTCTCCCAGGTGGGCCGACCCTAAAGGTCGTCGGACTACGACTAGTGGTTCCATCACAAGGAAAAAGAAAATCAATTCTATTAGGATCTAAAAACATGCCACAGTTTGTAAAAATATTTAAACATGGCGATCATGCATCATTAAACATATAATTACCTGAATAAGATTTAATTTGAAATCTGCAGGAATGAAACAGTCTAATATAGGGCCGCTACAGTCGTAAACGGTAGAACGTCTTACCACCAAATGATGCTAAGCGGTCTACTAATGGGCCACGAGGCTCACACCGCCATATAGGTTTAAAGTGTTTACGCGGTCGATGTTTGGGTCGCGAAGGGTCCATAAGCGGTTGTACGATAAACCGCCACAGTGAGGGAAACGGTCCAAGTATGGGCCGCTAAACAAAACCGCCTTACCGGTCAACGGTCTTACGCGATCGAAGGTTCGGCCGCTAAAGTCAGTAGACAGTCTATGGGTGGACCGCTACAAGGTCTGAAACGGTCTATCTGTGGACCACTAAGGTCCACCGCCATACTGGCTTCCGTAAACGGTCCTTGATAGGACCGCTACCCTATCAGAGAGCCGAAAACGTGGGGATCACAATGGGATCCCCTCCCAATCGATCCAAATCGATGGGAATCAAACTTTTAACCTGTTCCCTGCCTTGCCACGACCAATCCACAACCATTTGTCATCCAAAAACATGAAGATGATGACCATGGGAGGATTAAAACATAAATACAATGTTCATGCTCCAAAAACCAAAATGACGATGTGCATGCCGTTTAAGACATAAAGACGCATGGGCAGGAAAACGATCCTAAGGAGGTAAGGAATCCATCCCCCTACATATTTCAAGCCGAGAATGCCGATCTCTCACCGTTCAACCCGAGGAAGCCGAGCCTTTCTCTCGCGGTTTCCCACCTCCTCGCTCCACCGTCGGCTTCACGATGGCAATAGCGCACTCCTCACGCCGCGAGCTTCCTAATGGTACCTCCCATCGATCCTGCGACGGTCCGGAACGATCACACCGTCGAGAGGGCCAAGAGGGGAATCGTGAGAGAGAGAGGAGAGAAAGAGAGAGTGAGTAAGAGGGGGGTTTCTACGTGGGTTTGTGAAAAAAAAGGTTTGACATATATTTTTTTTGTTTTTAAACCTTTAATTGCTAATTAACCCCCATAGGAGCAATATTGTATAAATGCACAAATGGATTTTTAAAATGGCATATAAATGGGTTAATTCTTATCAAATGGCCCATTAATCCCATAAAAAATTTACTAAATTCATGGATTAATTTATATTTTGATACCAATTAGGATCCGTTAACTAACAGGTCTTACAGATTAGGTCCCATGAGATACATGATTAAAGTCTAATTCTCTTCCAATATCTTATCCTTTCATGTTCACCATCATGTATCTTAGTTTGATTGAAAAGAGAATAGAATAACGTGTTTAAATGTTTCATTAGTTCTAAACGTCATCTCTATAGTATAGCTTAGAATTTGTTTTTAAGGTCATACCACTCCGGTGGAGGTGACTGGACCGTTTACGTTCGCTTGATCTGTTAACCTAAATCTTGAGTAATGAATGCCTCTCCGTCGGATACTCCTTCCGCCGGACTAGATATTCTTGTTTCAAGGCCTCCGTAAGCCCCAGCGAGCCTGGGATTCCCACTAGGATGTCGGGCAGGTTGTACCTTAGGTCCTGAACCCTCCTAATTGACCGAAATTGTGATTTTGGGTCAACCCCTACTCTGTAAGGGTTGCGGCCATGTTCAGACCGTTTTCTGACCTTAGCGGCCTTCCCTAGACCGCTAGGTTTTTCTAGCAGTCAGTCCAGGACCGTTTTCCATGGGCTTGGTCACTTTTATTTTTTGGGACGTAATACCACCTAAACGGCCCAGTGTTGACCGTTGTCATTTGCATACAGTCATTATTAGACCATATTTCTTGTGTATGCGGCCCTGATTAGACCGTTTCCCTATTTTAGCAATCCTTTGCTGACCGTTTCGCATTCAATCCTTCCGAGAAATTACTGTTTTCATGGTTTTGATGTGTGTGAGCTGCTCTAACCTATCCAGGCTATTGCACCTTGAATTTTTACCTATTGTAAGGTTTGTTGATGACATTGATCTATTCTAAAGTCATTCCTTTGAAATGAATACTCCTCTCGATTAATGAGCTTATTGTTGAAATCTCAAGAAAATTGATACTCTTATGTATATTACCTTGATTACATGAGCTTGATCTTGGAACTCTTGGCCATTTTTATTCATGGAAGTCTAGATTTTGTGGGATCTATGATCCAAGCAAATCAATGCCAAGGCAATCATATTTAAGGGCCCAGTCTGGTCCTCGGAGGAGCACCCGAAGTGTACTTGTACCCTAGGGAGGTGAATGACTAGGTGTGGCATTGTCACCGAGTACTATCTAGTGTGTGAGTCTATGACATTCCACATTCTCGTGAACTTGCTATTCATGCTTGAAAGCGTGAAGTACCTGCTTGCGTGACCAGACTCGACTCGACTTGACTTGAAATGGCAATTTATTGGGAAGTTCTTGTTAATAGTGCTTGATGTCTCGACTTGCAATATTCCTTTCCATTTATCTATTGATTATCTTCTGATCTTGTTGGTTATTTAGTTTACTTATTTGAGTTTCTCGCATTATTCATGCATTCATAAAATGGTTAATTACTTAAATCTGCATGATGATAGAGTAATTCCTACTGAGCTTCTCGCTCACCCCCCCCCCCTTATTTCCATCCTTTTCAGGTAACGCGATAGATGGCACGCTTGACAACTGGGCTCAGACCAGTGTGATCGAGTGATCCTGGAACTTAGAGACCGGAGTCTTTTTATTTTCTTGAGTCTAGTTAGTATAGTGGGTCTTACTATTTTCTCTTCTTTATTTCTTTCATTGAGTCTATTATTGTAAAAATTAAGTCAAATTTATAATTTAATTTCCAAATATCAATAAAACTATATTTTTCTCAAATCAATGGCCTCCATATGTTTGAATATTATTTATTGTGTTTAATTATTTCCTGCTCTAATTATCATGACTGTTTCGATGTCACATTCCGAGCATCGCTTCCCGCTGCTATCGGTTCGGGGCATGACAGAAGATGTCTCCTTACCTTCGAAATATGCGAGCCAACATTAGGGTTCGCATGTGTCAAAGTTAGGATCTATTTATAAGATTCACCTTGAGTTTAAGGGATTAGATCGAACCTAGAGTCCTAAATTGGAGTAGAGTTAATCCCTAGAGAGTTCTAGAGAGTCTTCCAAGCCAGGTAGCTTCGATCTAAGGTGATTAGGTCGACCAAGATCTAAGCTTTTCCACATTTCTTCTACTCATGGAACTAGGGTCGCTTAGCGGTCATAGTAGGACCACTAGGGTGAGTCTGGCGGTCGTGCGATAGACCGCTAGGCTTCAGAAGGTCCGAAATTTTCAATTTTTCGTATTATCTCCCATTTACCCCCTAATTTATGTATATATCCCATTTTAATTCCATAATTTACTTAATTTATGTTTCTATTAATGGTCTTGGGTCTAAAAGCCTTGGAATTGGGTCTTTGGGCCTATTTATGTTGGGCTGAGCCCTCTGGTAAATATAGGGTCTTTAAATAGATTTAATAAATCCTTAATTCTTCTTAATTACCTATTAAGCCTTTTAAAATGCATAATAATTATATTTTATTCTCGAAAGATTCCTAGAAAATTCTCGGGCATCACATCAGTTGTGAGAAACAAATGGGGGGTTCAATAAGCAGGTTGCAGCTGCATGAACTGTTGTTTGGGGAGATGATTGACTTTGATGTAAGTGTACTATAACATGTGTGCATTCCATTGCCTCTTCATAGATTCAAGATTCACAATGATTTATTGATAATATTATGTAGGTTCTCAACTACTATGTGGAATTACTTATGAGAAATCATGCTTCCTCCCCATCTGCGTCAGTGAAATGTAGAAGTATGGCAGTGGTGCAATCTTCTTTAGTTTAGCTTCAGCCCGTCAACTTCTTCTCTAAGGCAATCTTATTGAAGCGTTATGTAACTCAATTCCTTACAAAAGAGGACATGCAAGAGTTGGATTACATGTTTTGTATTCTACCTTCCCAAAGTCATTGGCACTTGTTTTCTATTAACTTTAAGAGGTGAGCTTTCATTTCGTACAACCCCATAAAGGGCAATGCTCAATATAATGTCGATGCAAGGAATTGGGTAAGATATCTCATATGTATTATTTGAATTTTAATGTTGCATAATTTCCACCTTCACAAGTCCACCAACTCTAACTCTTACATCTGTCTAAGTGGCACTATGGAGGAAGTCATTCCCCTCCATGAAGTCATGGGAAATGATTTTTGATGAGGAATCTCCTTCTCAGCCACCCAATTCACTAGATTGTGAGGTGTATTGCTTAAAGTACATAGAGTGCCTATAAAAGAAAGTAGATGGCCAAGTGGAATGGGATTTCACAGTAGAAGATGTCCAAGACATGAGAGGAGAGCTGACAGTAAATCTCTTGAAGGCCGGTGCCGTGGGGCATCAACAGTAAAGCATCAGTAATGTTATGTTGTTGGCGTGGAAGGATGTAAAAAACTTGAAAGTCATGGTTGTAATTTTTTATGGTTGTGAATGAATTGTGCAATAAACTTCATTACAGAACAAAATATTTCAGTCCACTACAAAATATTTTACTTCTGTATAAAATGTTTCACTTCTGTACAAAATGTTTCACTTCTATGCAATACATTTAACCTCTGTGCAAAAGGTATTTAAATTATTGTCTTACAAATAAATTGTGTAATCAGCTTCATTACAGAGCAAAATATTTTAGTCCACTACAAAATGTTTCATTTATGTACAAAATATTTCACTCTTGTGCAATACATTTAACCTCTGTGCAAAAGGTATTGAAAATATATCTTACAAATAAATTGTGTAATCAACTTCATTACAGAGTAAAATATTTCAGTCCACTACAAAATATTTCACTTATGTATAAAATTTCAATCCAACATAGTTGCAAGAACACTCACATAGGCGCAACTTCATTGAAGATAAACAAAGTCTACATAGGCTGGACAGTGTGCCTACATATGTTGTACAAAAGCATACAAAGTCTACAAAGGCAAACAAAGTCAACATATGTTGTACTCCTATATAATCCAACCAAAGCCGCTACAGAACATTGCTGGACAGTGTGCCTGCAGCAGTAATCAGCATAGAAGATTGTTGCGTACTCCATACTTGCACAGGTAAGGTATAATCAAGATTATTTGCTCCTAAAACATCGACATTGACAGTAACATTAGACTTTAATTTGTAGATAGGAACGCACGTCCCATCATCATTGACACATGCATTACATTTCTTTGCTTTTTACATTTTCTTCGACACTTTTCAATTGTACTTTGTATTATTTTTTCTATCTTCCTTCCTTTCCTTGCAATAATTGATGGATCTTTCACAACCATTTCTAAGGTGGTACATCGACGGTCCTTCATTGCACCTGAAGGATCAACATCTTTGATCATTTTTGATTACATATGAGAATTGTTTGCATCCATTAATGTAGACATTAGGTTTGGCAGCTCAGCTAATAGGAGTTCATATGCTTCTTCTGACACTGATCCAACCTCAGCAACTTTCATCAGCCGGTAACACAAATTTGTATACTAACATCCCCTTGAATCTTTGCCATCGGTTGGCCTGTTAAATTCATCTAGCATGTGACGCTGGAACATCTCCCTTGTCCATCACTTTAGAATATACCTCTCTGGAATTTAAAATTTTTCACAATATTGAAGTCCCACTAACATGCCTACACAAGTACCCTTTAAATTTAAAGGATCGACATGTACATGAAACAACTTCACCAACTACATCACAATACATTCTATATTGTTTCACTAAATCCTTAATAATGTGAGCTCCAACTCGTTTGACTTTAATATGTTCACCATATTTTACCTCGAATGTTGTGTTTGAACCTTCCTGAAGAATTACCATTGGGTGACATGATGCAGGCTCTACAAATTCTTGTTAGAATTTTTTAAAAATGGCCCTTGTGTATTTATTGGTTGCCTCCTTCTCCAAGGGCGAAGATGTCTTCAAGTATGCGATTGTCTCCATGCTTTTAACATCTGCTTCATTCTCAAAATCTTATCTACTCTCTAATGCAAGTTCAAACTTTCACTACAAGAAAATTAGCCTTTACCTACATTTTGGAAACGTAGGTATAGGTCATAAAAACGTAGGTAAATCCTTTACCTAGTTTCCTTGCCACACTTTCAAAGCGTGGCGCTTGCTCGCATGACTATAGGTTATTCTTACGTTTCAACAAAACGTAGGTATAGATGGACCTATTCCTACACTTTAGAAGCGTAGGAATAGTCTAACAGAAGCGTAGGTAAAAGTCACTTATAGACACGTATATAAAAGGATATATCTATGTTTCTGAAAACGTAAGTATTACCTTTTGTCACGTAAAAAAAGAAACATAGGAATAAGGATTAACATCACTTCTTTAAAAATGTATGAAAATACTTTAACATCGGTTAATAAAAAATGTAGGAATAGGTTTTCTTTTTTTTAAAAAATCCTATTAGTATATGTGCTCTCATCACCTATAATAGCGCATCCATTCATATCTTCACATTCATAAATTGTATCACTCACAACCATGTTGATCTACATAATTCTCATTCACACCTATTTACAAATCTCATTCCTTGAAGATAATTGAGGAACATACATTTACATGATTAAATCTTAAAGACATTCATTCAAAAAATAATAAACTCATAGTACATCTAAAGCAACTTTATAAATATCCATAAATGAAGAACAAAGTAATCTACATCCATCTCAAATGTATATAGGAATGAAACCAATACAACTAAGGACAATGATTCATACAACTAGCCAGCAAATAATAGTTCTACCTTCTCGTCCAAACTCAGGGATTGACCTTGAAGCCCTAGATATGGCAAGACAGATGTTTCTACCAGACCTATCAGAACAAAACTTACTGAACAAACTTCAGTAAATTTTGGTAAAAGATAATCTCTACACAAAGTAATCATGCAAATATAATCTAAGCGAAATGAGCATTAAGATAAGGCTGTAATCAAACAAAAAAGAGTATTAGGGTAACCATTCACACGAAAATGTAAAATTGACAGAAAAAACTTTACCAAAATTCTGTAGAATAAACATCTAGATCCAGTATAGAAACAAATGCCATCAAATGGTGATATATTACAAGAAATCAGAAGATTATAAAGTTCAAATCAAAACTAATAGAAATGTTATGAAACTAAAATGAAATTGGACAGAAGTGAGAGGAAAATAGCCCCTACATATTCCTTATGAACAACTCCTTTGTAAAAGTAAAATTCTTTTAGGGACCACATTTTTAATCTCTCAAATGTATATTTTCTGAAGTGCATCTACAGCATCATTCTGCCAAAAAGAAGATTTTACATGTAAATCATGCGAAAAACTCCAATTGTCATCGCAGCGAGTAACTTCGAAATGTGGTTTTTCAAATGATACCATTAATGCTCAACTAGAGGTAAGAGAATATCATTACAGGCATCAGTCTGAGCTACCTGTGGTTTTTCAAACAAAAAAAATCCTTAGAAATTAATTGAGCATTGTTTAAACTATGTAGCATAAAATAACTATAGAGAGGGCATTAGATATGTTAAGAACTGAGCACAACATCACAAACTACAAGAAAAAATATCAAGCATCTAGAACCCATACTTTCAAGCATCAAGACTAGAGGGTAAACTGAGCACATATGCAGATGTTGTGGAAAATGTAAGTCCACGATATGTGAGGTTGTTAGCCATTGTTGATTCTAGAAATGCCAGATAAATTTCTTCTTTGCCATTCCCTTTCAACATGGCAAAGGTGATGATTCATGGGTGACTATGTGTCAAAGTTGTTGTAGCTTTGTTCAGAAAGCTTCTTCTGCACTATTTATGCTAACAGTTGCAACGGGTTTCTGTTTGAAGAAAAACTATACTCAAGATTTGTATGTTGCATTGCATAACTTTTTCTGATCTTTGATAATGAAGAACTTCATTAGCTTATCTATTCAATATATAAGCCTATGGGGGGAGTTTAATCATCCAATCCACAAAGAGAGCATCAGTTGTATAATATTGTTAAGGAAGCAATCAACACACATACAATACTTTGTGTTTAATGTTTGAAAGGTCATTTTGAATAAGTTCTTGAAGGCCAAAGTGGACGTCTTGTTGACAACATAGAAAATGGAATGCAAACATTTTCAACTACCTTAATGTCAATGGTTTGCATAGGGAAGGATATGTCCTTTTATAAGCACCATTTTTACTTATAAAAATCAAGAAGCAGTGCATCCATCTGTGATTTTGGATGGCCTTCTTACTCATCCATTATTGCAAGCAAACCCAAATGTTTTTAGCTGAAAAATTGTTCCTTCAATATTCTTCTGACTATTTACAATTGAAAATAATGCATGCTAAGATGGAGATTACCCTGCTCTTAATGTGGTGAAATCATATGACAGTTCTCGTCCCCGAAACTGCTTTCCTTTAGGCAACAATTGGGAACATGTATTGGTCTGTAATAATGAATGATGCATTCTACCTTAGGACTCAAGTACCTGCCTTACCTTGGATCCATCCTAGAATACTGCAACTCTCTTATTTTGAATGTTTAAGTCTGGTAAAACGGTAAAGCATTCCTCTTTATACTCTTAAGTTAGAGTGAACTGAAACAATTTTTCAACTTTAGTTATCATTTGCAATTATTTCATTATTTTTCGTTGAATAGTGGTATACTGTACAGTTTTATTAAGTGACTACCTTTTCTCACTTTTTCCCCCTTTTTTTATTTATGTTATAGTGACCTCGGGAGTCAAGGGTTGAAGGGTTATATCAGTGACTAGATAAGTCTTCTTTCAAAATTGGTATTCATGTAAGTATCAAATTAGCAAATACTATGTTCTAATATTTAGTAAATTTTTCAGCCATTGTGGGCTCCAATCAACTTGCAATGTTTATTTCCATGAAAATACGTCAAATTCCTAAAGTCCTTGCCTTTAATGTTATCAAATGAAGTTCTTGAGCCAGTTATTTGGTTCTTTTAAGTTGATTGGGGAGTTTATGGTCGAAAACTTGAAACTTTATGGCTTGTTGGTCTGTTGGTTGATGGATCATTCTGTTTGGTCTTACCTGTAATTGAAAGAATGATGGTTACCTTGATTCTTTCTCATGTAATTAAAAATCAACTCTTTAAGCTATTTGAACCATACATCTGATATGTACGCACAAAAACCAATGTGAATATCATGTGAGATGAGAAAATCAGATCGCCGTAGCCATATATTACTCCCCATGGGACTATAAAATAGAACAGGGTGAATGCTAAAAAGATCACCAATGTATGTCCTATGCATAGCTTAACAATGACATGTGTACAGAATAGGGTCAATTACTTGCAAGATGATTACAACACCAATTATAGGGTTTTTCTAAGTTTCATGCATACCTGCTGCTGGGCTAAAGCTTCAACATGTTATCTATATGCTTCAGTAGCAAAATCGGCATCCCATCTTGTGAATAAAGCATTATCAGCTCGGTGTACATGCACAAAAGGTAATTAAAGTAATAAATGCTATGATTCTAAACAAATTGTCATAAGTAGAGATGTGAATTGTTAAATGACATATATATCAAAACCCTCTAAAAGTGTCAAACCAAGCAGGTATGTTTTCACATATTTTCTAAGAAGTGGCCAAGTAAGGGATAATTCTAAGAAAGATAGACAATGATAAAGTAACACAAAAAATGTTTTCACATATTTTCTGTCACCAGTGAGAGAAGTTAGCTCAAAAGATAAATTACAACTTCTTCCTGGAACGTGACAGAATCTAAGAAAATCATAGGCATGAAAACACTTAGATAAAAGAGCTTCTCACAAAGAACATGGTTCATTTTCTCAAAAGCAAGAACTGGACTTGTTACATCATAACAGCCCCTTGCATTGCACTGCCTGTGGAGTCTTAAAAAAATATATATACCCAAATTTAGAAACACCAAAAACTAATGAAGCATATAGTAGCAAAAAGAGTGATATTGTCTCCGCTACTAGCAAAATTAAAGACCAGAATAGCAAAATCTGAATACTAACCTTCTAAATCATCATTCACAAGATGTAAATTCGCCATTTTGCTAGCATAAACATAGACAAATGTATCATCAGCAATGATATCCCAAGCAATATGTGATTCAGAAACCCAGTATGCTCTTGCATATGACAGGCTATCCTATAGATCCAACATTTAGACTTGGTGACATGCTATAATAGAGCACAATAGAAAAAAATAGCATTTGACATGCTAACTTGGAAATTTAACAAGCATGTTCTTGATAGTGAAAGATGACCAGGCAAAAGATAGCATAGAACATCTCTAAACAAATCAACAAATAATGACATAGGTGCTACCTGTCACATGATAGAATATCATTGGATAATCAAGATAGCAGCAAAACAGTACCAATATCTAGATTCCCATGCTTAATCTATATATTATATGTATTCCAACATACAGAGCATAAAGCACCATGCCATCACAATTTGTATACTGAGAGTTTCACCTTATTTAAAAAAATTCAAGGGCCCTAAAACTTGTTTGAACACGAGCATAAAGCACCATGCCATCACAATTTGTATACTGAGAGTTTCACCTTTTTTAAAAAAATTCAAGGGCCCTAAAACTTGTTTGAACACACAACGACCAGCAACATCAGGTACATACTGGAGAGGGCTATAGGCCTCATTCTGAGATAAAAACTAGACAATACACATTCCAACTACAGAGCTGTTACCTTGCATCCGCCTAACATAGGTCAATGGCAACTTGGCCTTAAAGAAGCGTTGACCATTTCTGTACAAAATTTTAAACTAACAAAATCATCCAGAAAATCACATGGCCAACAAGGACACGGTGCCCACGGGATCCCCTCCCAATCCCCACCCCTCTCCATCCCGGGGCAATGGTCAAAGGCTAGATGCATGCGACAATCGAGGTGCTCAAATCAAAGAAGAAAGCAAACAAAGAAAATCAAACTAACAGTCGACTAGCTAAACATGACTTCAAATTGCCAAGAAGCTCTTTCATATTTGTTACCAGCAGCAGGGAGTCATGCTCAGTGATTTCCACTTCCTTCAATTTCTAAGTGACAACCTTCAATTTCTTCCACTGATGTTCGATGCTTCCTTCTTGACAGATTTAAAATCTTGTTCAAGTCTTCATCATCTTTTAAAGGGTTGAAAACTTGAGAATGTGCATCCATTGCTTGGGACTGCCATCTCTCGATGGCAAAATAGTCCTTTACTCCACCACCGGACTATCCAAATGTATCATCATGATCTCTACAGATCAGAGATTAGTTAATAAAACTAGGCCGACCGTAAATTGTAAACCGAAGATTAGGAGAAAGACAAGCTTATTAGAGGCACAAGCCAAAAGAAGCAAACAGAATGAAATTGACATTTCTGAAACATTAGACCACCATGTAATGAACTATATCAATATTAACGAAACCTACCCAATCCCTTCTGTGGGAGGGAAAGCATTTCCATGGAGAATGACTAAACACATGAGCTAACCAGCCTCTTACTCATAATCAGCAGAAGTACTTTATCTTGTTGATAATCATTGTAAGAAGTGAACTTGAGTTTTTTTGTTAGCTGCAATGACTCCGCACTAAACTCTGTAAAACATTGCCCAGGATGGAGTAATAATAGATCTCTAGGAGACAGAAGATGCTATTGAGAAGGCATCCAGTCTATTCTTGTCAATCCTCATTGTTGGAGTTGGTGGGGCTGATTTCAAGGAAATGGTGGGGTGTGCTTTCTATTATTTCTTTGTTATGTATACATATATATATATTTATATATGTGTGTATTTATATATATATGTATATATATATATATGTGTTGTGTATTTATATATATATGTATATATATATATATGTGTGTGTGTGTGTGTGTGTATTTATATATATATGTATATATATATGTGTGTATATATATCTCTATATCAGACACTTCACAGTTGGTCAATTCAAAGGGCATTGCATTTGCTCCAAAATTGCTTGATATCTAAGTACAAATCTATGCCAAATTTTTCTTTATGCATACAAATTTTTGTTAAGTAATCATTTTGAGTACATATTCCCCATCAAACAGTTTACAACTCATCCCTATGAATCTGCAGGGCTTTTTAGTGTTGGGTATGACACGTGTTTAATTGTCACATGTCAAAATTAAGTCAAAGCACATTATGTATGCTTGCTCTGGCAGTTACAGGATATTTCATTATTCAAACATGATCCATAGATTGAATGTAGTCTTGAAATAGGTATGACCTTGGGGTTTCACTCTTGCCTTACACAAACGTATTCAAAACGTCAGCACATTTAGAGGATGATCAGTGAAATATAATGTCACTTGCATGATCCTCTAGGAAATTTTCTGCAACTCATGGTATCTGGCCTAACTTTTAGATATATTTGTATCACCTTAGCCATTTTGTGGTCAATACCTGAACATTGATGCTTCTAAAAGGTTGTAAAATATGGTAAATGGAATTCTAGAACATTGGTTGCAATCAATGTCTTGAAGAAAATAACAAGCATGGTCAATAAGCAAATAGGATACATACATAATAACTGACACAGCATGACAATATCTCTCCCACATGCTGCGGAACCTAGGTTGTCCTCCAAGATCCCGCAACTTCATTGTAACATACCCTTGGTTACTCTCTTCATATTGAATCCTACCTGTAAATAGACATTCATCATCCACAATATCATGATTAATCTGCTTTTACAAACTATGTGGAAGCAAAGCATGGATGCTTTTGTGCAAGGTTGATACTCACAGTGGGAATCATATCTTCATTGTAGTCACCAGTCTGCAAAAGTGATGGAAAAGTAGTCAGTGCCTTGAACATATAAAGATAATCTAGCCACCAGACCAAGACAAATAAAAGATGTACATATTGCAATGACATTCACAAGCCATGTCTTTCCAGCATTTTGAAACCCTACCAAACACAACTCCATTTCTTGTTTGAAAAATAGGCTACAATTAATCAATAGAATAATGCACCACTGGTATATCACCAAGTCCAACAAACAAAAATGCTAAGCCGTATGATCCTCACATTGGATAAGACACCTAAAAAAAGGAAATATACATATTATATGCCTATTAGGTACATCAGTGGTGTTCTTCCTAAAAGCTCGGAGCTTGTGAATGGCAGATCAGCAATACCAATCGCGTTAATTACAATAAAGCTCTCCCCTTTATCTGATCACACCTCCATGTCCAATGGACCACATATGATATTCCTAGAACCTCCAATCTGATAAATAATTCCATAGCATTAATCACCTATGCCCAGAAAGAAAAAGGTATCATGATAGTTATAGGAAACAATCCAAAAGAAATCACATATCAAAAATATAACAACAAATAGGGGAAGAAACATGGGAAACAGGATGCCAAATGGACGCACTGCCACAACCAACCTGCACAGCCAATTGAGGAAAGATTCCCTGAGCCCCATGGAGGCACGTGAGTAGAGAGGAGCCCTGGAAGGGGGGAGAGATTCAGGGTTGCAGAGGAAGCTACTTGCGGATAGAGATCCTTTTCAGATATGAGAGGGGGGATCTCCGGGGACCTCTCTCTCTACGGGATCTAGCGCTTGGCTTGGCTGGAAGAGATTAGAGTGGGGACTACCACTCTTCTACTCAGACTATGTTACACCACAAATTTATACTAACTGGTTGGATTAAAATCTCACAACCCTAGTATGGAAGCAACCCTAATACATGGAATTAGCCCCCCCATTTGAGCTTAAGTCGAAGGAAAATCATCACGGGAAGCTTAGGGTTCGTCCCCCTACCTCCAAGGGTGAAACTGCCCCACCGGATGGCCACCCTACAAAGTCGATTGCCATCCCTGTGCCGCGAGTAGCAGGTCATGGCTGCTGTTGCCACTGCTCGTTGGATCATCCCCTAGCTCGCAACCATCGCTACTCGCCCTCGCCGGTGAAGCCACTGCTCGCCCCTACTGGCGAGGCTGCCGCTCTGCGCACCTTTGCAACCGTCATTCACCTTGCCCCCGTGCCCTACCGTCGCCGCCCCTGCTCTCCTCCGTGCCCACCGTCCGCTGCCACCATCATCGTCGGTGTCGTATCCCCCTGGCATCACCGTCGTGACCGGGGCCACGTCCTATGGTGTCGCCGCTGGCCATCGATGGAGGGGGGCAGAGGAAGAGTGCGAATGGGAAGAGGAAGATGAAGGAGAAGAGGAAGACTATGGCATGGACTCGGCGAGGTGGGATTCCAACTATCGGGTGAGGAAACAGAAGAGGAAGAAGCTGATGGGCGGCCACCAGGGGAGGAGGGAGAATGGGTGTGATTCAGTGGAAATGGTACGTTAAAATGAGGAAGAATTGAAAAGAATCGGGCGCCAATTTTGGCACCCGCGGGGTATCCCCTCTTCCTACATTTTTTATTTTTTATTTTTTATTTGAAGTGATTTATTACTACATTTTAACACAAAGCGAAACAATATCTAAGACCGATTCTCACATTTACTGACAAAGCGTAGAAGTAGATTACTTGTTCCTACGTTTATTAAAAAATCATCGGAATAAGATGACCATATAGCTACGCTATAATAAAACGTAGGAAATTTATCAACGTTAATTTAAAAACGTCGGAATATGTCGCTTATACCTACGTTTTTTGAAAGCGTAAGTAAAATTTGTGGCTATAGGCCAATTTTCTTGTAGTGTTTTCAAACAACTCAGAGAGAGTGATCTTTGTGTAGACATATCCATCAAAGAAGTGATTAATGCTCTCACTTTGTTGAGAAGTTGACATTCCTATAAAAAAAATGAAACTGACTTATTAAGATTACAGGTAAATATTACAATGTACTATGCTTCATTCCAACGCAATGCATTTCAGTGCATTATGCTTCAATCTAGCACAAAGTATATTCTGACAGTGCAAAGTGTATCATTATAATGTAAAGTCTATCAGTCCAGTGCAACATCTTTTACCTGCGAAAAATGCATCCTTCAAAAATAATGGTACCCATTTGACATGACATTCATATAACTGATTCAACCATTCATTCTCTCTACATGCTTCATACTTGCACAACAACTCTTCCCACTTCTCTTCAAACTCATACACAGAAATTGAATCATAGATGCAACTATCGAAGTCATCCACAAAACCTTTGTTTGCTACACATATATGTCAAATCTTCTCCAGTATTTTCTTCAATATATGCCATAAACAAAACTGATGTCTAACATTAGGAAAGACCTCCCTCCACTACAAGAAAAATCAGAAATACCGACGGTATTTTCTGACTAAAAAGTTTTCGTCGGCAATACGTCGGAATGTTTTGTCTTTCTAATGGAAATATATTGTGTCACAAATTCGTCGGTAATTACCGACTAGTTTTTAACATAATATTTTTGTCGGAAATACGTCCGAAACTTTCGACAGAAAAAATTAACGTCAAAATTAACATCAAATATTTCAGACGTATCTCTGACAAAAATTTGTTTCATCAAAAATAAATAAATGTAGTTTAAAATACATGAATAGTTTACGACGAATAAATTTAAGGTCGAACATTCGTCGGAAACTTGCCGACGTATCTCCAACAAACCTTTATCCGTCGAAATATTTCGATAAATAATTAAATAGTTTTCCACCCTTCCTATTATTAATAAATATTATTATATTATTATATTTATTAATTAGCACTTTTATGATTTTTCGTCTGTTTTGTAATTATTTTATGGTTATTGGCAAGTGGACCAATGGGAATTCAGAAAAATAAGAGATTTTATCCACTTGAATTCCCTTTGATGTTGCTTGAGTCACCTTCTTCTCATAGACACACGATAGTCACCCTGGTTTTTCTGGTTGCATGCCCTTTCTTCTCTTTTCTTTTGGTCTGTATGTGGTTTTCACTTCGTTATGTAAGCACTCCCTCTTCGCACGGTATGACAAAGAAGGACTCTTGACATAATCCTGATAAAAAACTCTTTCATCTGTAAACATAGCAGTTTATCTGTTCAGACGCTTATTAGGCACCGTAAATTAGTAGAACTGGAGATAATCTCGTTCCTTGATCTTAGATGAGTTTAATCAGTGTCATTTGATGACAAGGAAAGCTTCAGATCCGTGTTGGTAGAGTTATTAGGAAGCCCATACACGGTTAAACCCTACAAACGAACTTGAGTTTCTTCAAGTTTCACTGCCATAAGCTATTTGTCACTGTTACATAATTATTTGTCACTTCTAATGGGCTATTTGTCACTCATAACAAGATATTTATCACCCTTATCCTACGCTAGGCGTCGGGTTTGTTTCGCTTCATAACATATTGTGACTTCTGCTATCCATTTATCACCCTTGAGAGACATATGTCAGTCTCGAAGCCTATTTGTCACCACTGATGACTATTTGTCACCACTATGCAGTGTTAGCCGTCGCGCTTGATTTTGGCTTATCTGACTAACTTGCTCTAAAACTTTAAAACATATTCTTCTTTCTGTTGCAAGAGGGACAATTAATAAATATAATTATATAATTATAAAAAAAGTAAATACAAAAATGAAAAAAATCATAAAAATTAAAAACCAAAGGTTGCGATGTTGCCATCCACAAGGTGATGTGAGGGTATGCCCCTATGAAATGGACAATACCACGAGGTGATTATGTAAACATGACAAAAGTCACGAATGAAGGAAATACAATAGAGTGGGTGGAAATTGAGCAAGTTCAAATACAACAGACATACTACATTATAATAATTCGTAGCACATATACTATTAGGCCCTGTTTGTTCAGCAGTTGTCGCATATTTGGAATCCTTTAATAACCCACGAGGCTACGACCTACCAACATGTCCCTCAACCTTTCATTCTGAAGACTTTGTTCAGCAGTAGTGACCTTTTATTAGACTTTTATCATTATTATATTAATTGAATATCATTTTCATGGTTTGTCAGAAAGTCATGTATTTA
This sequence comes from Amorphophallus konjac, assembly GCA_022559845.1. NCBI lineage: Eukaryota > Viridiplantae > Streptophyta > Magnoliopsida > Alismatales > Araceae > Amorphophallus > Amorphophallus konjac. The sequence goes on along the minus strand of CM040127.1, from coordinate 121,125,177 downwards.
TTGATTATCATTGTTTATGGATTTTTAGTATTATTATATTTATTTTCTCTTTTGGGTTCACCTTCCATATGTGAGAGCATCATAGTAAAATGTATGACGAGGGTGATGAATGCATATTATTGGTGACAAATAAATTGACAAAGGCAACAAATACACATTAGGGGTGACAAATAGGTTAATAGGGGCGACAAATGCGCATGATGGATGACAAAAGGCTCTTAACGGTGAAAAATACACAAAGACGACGTCTCCCAGGAGCAAAGGCAACGGCTACTGCATGCTAAAAGTGAAAAATGCCTATTAGTGGTGACAAATATATCAACAGGGGGGCAAATACGCATGAAGGGTGACAAATGGATCCTAGCGATGAACTATGAGCATGAAGATAAGCCCTACTAATAATATTAGAACTATCGACGAACCCTGCTACTTGTAGGGGAAGAACTCCACTTCGTAAAGGTAACCCCTACCTGCGATGGATGTTATCCTTCATTTGACGACAACCACATCACACAAAGATCAGCCATCCATCCTGCAAAGAAAGGTTGTAGAAAAAGAAATTATATTGATAGAGGAAGAGGGTACAAGCGGTTACTCATCCTCTTTGGGATGGAACCTGTCAGGTTGGAGGCTCGTCACCCCCTTGTTACAAAATAGGCGGTCCACCTTCGCCAAGGCATCCCGCCACCCTTGCAGGTACCCCTGCTTGTATTCCTCCGAAACATCACCGTCGCTGCTTTCCCCTGATGGCTAGTCCGGCACCGGCAGGGCTTCCTTTTGGAAGCACAGACGTTTGGCGGGAACTGACTTCTCAGACGACGACATATTCACGAGAGTTTCTTTGACCGCCAAAGAAACTCAGGATGTCCTTCATGTTCCCCCCAGAGTCTCTATTTATAGGAAGGAGATGAAACCCCCAGAGGGCAAAAGAGTGTTCGTGCCTCCCCCAACATTTCTGACACTCTGTCCTTCCTTATTGCCGGTCATGAGATCGCTTGGACCGAGGTTCCTTTTGTCCAATTACATCAACCGCATAATAGACAAGAGGCCGGAGAGAGATACTACAATGGCTAACACTGCATAGTGGTGACAAATAGTCATCAGTGGTGACAAATAGACTTCAAGGCTGACAAATGTCTCGTAAGGGTGATAAATCGATAACAGAAGTCACAATATGTGATGAAGCGAAACAAATACGACGCCTAACGAGCAATAAGGGTGACAAATAGCTCGTTATGAGTGATACATAGCAATTAGAAGTGACAAATATTCTGTAACGGTGACAAATAGCTCATAGCAGTGAAACTTGAAGAAACTCAAGTTCATTTGAAGGATTTAACCATGTCCTAGCATTCCTAACTCTACCAACATGAATCTGAAGCTTTCCTAATCATCAAACGACATTGATTAAACGCTACCTGTTTTTCTAACTCGACCTGCCTTTCATATGTTCAGACCTAAAATTGCACATATGCTCAGACCTTAGTGTGCACTCATGCACATATGCTCAGACCTTAGTGTGCAACAGTGACAATGTGTACTGACCTGGCGACCTTTGCATGCAGCATTTTGTTCATGTGCACTGACCTGAAATGCAACACAGAACATGTGCACCGACGTTATGTGCTTACACGCAGACATGCATTGACCTCCATATGAGTTCCAGGAGCCACTATTTTTTCTGTTTGTTAATGCCTCTCTATCTCTCTCTCTCTCTCACTCTGTCTCTTTCATTTGTCACCACTACAGGCTATTTTTCACGTTTAGACACCCATTTATTATCCTTAGAAGCTATTTGTCACCCTTATGACCTATTTGTTACTCTTACGACGTATTTCTTACCCTTGGAAGCCATTTATTTTCCCCCCAACCCTTGCTTTTCCTCCTGTGTGTAATAAATAACAAAAATAGATATAAATATATTAATAGTTTAGCTGGATAATATTCGAATTCGAATCTGTATTCATTAGCGGATAATATTCTAAATAGTATTTATTTTTTCGGATACAGATAATAATCAAATTTAATTTGAATCGGAGCGGAAACGGATATTATAATATTCGGTTCATAAGTTATGCAATCGTAATATTATATTATATATCATATGATATATATATATATATATATGAAAATAATATATTATAAAATATAATTTTCTAAATATAAAATATAAAAAATATGATAAGATGGAAGATTGTTACACTTCCCGAGACTATAATAACTACCCTATTTATCAATTTGACTAGTAAAATTAAAACCAGCATTTAGTTGGGAGAGATAGTTCATCTTCCACCGACTTTAGGTCTTCCACTGTGTTGGCCCAGTTAGGAGGCAATCGAGAGGGGGGTGAATTGATTGCCCACCCTTCTTGACAAATTCTAATTAAATTAAATCAAACCACAGAGATGGTAAATTAAGCACTAAATTACGCTTGATTAAGATGCACAGTTGAACTGCATACAAGCACTCACAACTTTCAACGCATGATGATATCACTCGGATAGCAATGATTGAACAGACAATCAATAAAACTCTCGTCTCACCCACACACACTCGAAAAATGAACGGATAAGAGAAAATGCAATCACACAATAGCAAACCACGGCGCAGTGATTTTTATGTGGTTCGGACGCACCAAGTGCCGTCCTACGTCCACCCCTCTCACCTCAAGGGGATTTCACTAACAACGCTGTACGACGGCAGCAACCACCACACACGGGCGCGACGGCCCACACACGTGGGTTCTCGCACGACGACGAGAAGCCCCACATACACTCGGAGCAAGCCCCAAAATCGTCTAAAGAGAGAAAATAATATGGAAATACAAAGCCCAGTCTGAGAATATGAATCTAAGCACAAGATGTAATAGTAAACATGATCTTCCCCATAAATCCTTAAACAAAACTCAGAGATTAGAGAAGGTAGCACTTGAACGATGGAACCGAGGGTTGGAAGAAGTCAGTGTAGAAGATGTGAACGCCCGAAGTAGCGGATGAAGAGGATGCCGACCGCGGCCGCCAGATCTTGGCTCGGGCACGAGTGGGGACGACCTCGGCGTAGCCTTCCTTCACCTCCAGCTGAATGGAAAGCTCCTTCTTCTCCTACAAAAGGATGAACTCGTTAGAATGCTCAAGGGTTGTCTTCCGATCGGAACAAGGGCGGCGTCTTATACACAAGGGATTGAAAGCCTATAAGACTTAAAAGCCCTAGGTCCATTACAGTAAATAACCAAGCCAAATAGCTCTCCATTAAGTGGGTTTGAAACAGATCTAGAAATCCCGATCGGAACGTTCAAAAAAAGTGTCGACTCATGGAGTCAACTCTTTTTCATGAATGTTCTGCCAGAACACATAAAAACAAAACCCGTGAAACAAGTGTCGACTCATTGAGTCGACACTTTTTATCAAATGTTCTGGTCTGTGAAATTCACAACATTCATGGTGAAAAGTGTCGACTTCTGAGGTTGACACCTTTTCACGGAGGTTCTGATTTCACAATATGGAACGAACTTACCTGAAAGTGTCGACCCATGAGGTCGACACTTTTTCCCGAGTGTTCTGACTTTGCAAAATAATAGAACCCTTGTGAAAGTGTCGACTTCATGGGTCGACACTTTCTGCTAGCGTTCTTAACACTTAACACAAGGCAGAAGCTGTGAAAAAAAGTGTCGACCCATTGGGTCGACACTTTTCCTGACAGCATGAAAAGCTTATTAAATCCGATTGAAACTTCACAATTCATGAATTAATGTATCAAGATTAATCAATTGACCACATATAACTCAGATATTCATGGTAGAACTTGATTTCCACCTAGATCAATCCATCCACATTAGAATCCAATTTAACAAATGTTCTTACCATTTGGCCTTCAAGCTTTGAATGTTAACTTCACATTTAACCTGCACTTATCAAAATGGCATTCATCTTAAACTTGACCAAAGTAAGTGACATCCTCAATCATCAATGTCTGTGCATGAAACCACAAGGTCGGTGCTTTGTATAAGAAACCCATTGAATGGGTCGATGCAATTAATTACAAAAGCTGTGCAGAGAAGCATAGGGTGTCACGATCAACAAGGCACACATCAATCAAACATTTCAGCAAAACTGAACTTTCTTTTACATCAAATATTACACTTGGATCAATTTCAGCATTTGGATTTTTCTCTTAAACAGAACTCACATAGATCTTCATTCTTTTAATCATTCAAAGCACACATTCCACATTCATCAATCGTATATCAATGCAAATCACACAAAGACTAAACTCATGACATTTTCATTTAAGATCTTCGTCAAAACAGTCCGGGGCACAACAATCTCTCCCTTTTTGACGAAGATAAAACCATTGAAAAATAATAAGATTTGCATAAAAGATGACATTCTTTGAACCACAACATGCATTTAAATCCCCCTTTTTTCCCAAAAGCACAATCAATCAAGAACACAAGCAAGCCATAAATCTTCATGCAAGTGCAAGCTGGAATTAAATGCAAGCTGGAATTATTTCTCCCCCTTTTTGTCAGAGTCAAATAGGGGATTATTAAAACTATGGAAGTATGGACAGTTAACTTAAGGAGATGCATATGAAACGCAAGAATTGAGCATGCAAGCACAAATGCACTCATCATTGTTTAAAATAGCAAGCATGTTCTCTATGAACAGGTTAAGAAATATGCTATAGACCGAGAACATGAGGATCATGAGAAATAGTAAAAGGGTAGTGCTTACAAGAAGTGGTATTGCAAGACTCATGAAATATGACTGATTCAAGATGTACATTCGTACAATCACTCCCTAGATGTATATGTGAAGTATGAGTAATGAAATCTAGACAGTATGAATTTTCAGATTTTCTAAAGAACACAAGTAGGAACTTTTCCTCCCTACACTTTCATACAACGTGCTCGACTTTTGGTCACTTTGCACAACCCCAAAATTATTTTGATTTTTAAATGATAAGCTGACTAACCTTTTGACACAAGTCATGCCCTTTGTTTCAAGGGCACTTCCCGGTTACTCGGTATCGTCACTGATGATAATGTGGATATGACACTTTTTAATGCGAGTTTCCTCCTTTATTTTAGGGGGGATTCCCGATTTACTTAATGTCAAATCACACTTATTGAGAATTTTTGACGGGGCTGACAGCTTTTTCCTCACAAGTCACGTGATTTCTATGTAGGGGATCCAGAGCCCTAAAATGTGTTGAGTGGAATAAGTGAAATCCTTATTAGTTATAAGCATTGACTCATATGTGCAAGTTGTGTGAGAGATTACATAGAATCTAAGAGATGAATTAGCCTATTCATGGTGATGTCTCCCCCTAAGTGTATGCACAGTTATAACAAAAACCTCCCCCTTAATATGTGCCATGTTAAAAATATGCCCTAGTCAAAGTATTTTATTTAGCAAGGGTGTAAGGTCATAGGAGATATCAAAACTGAAAGGTGTGTAATTTATATACACTCAAGCATGTCAAAATGGTGATTTCAAGCAATTTGATTACCGGTACGTGGCGGAGAACATAGGTCCGAAGATCATACTCACGCATAATGAAAGCTTCCAGGTGGACTTAATCCACCTTTCCACTAACGCCATTTTATATACCGGTGAATCATGGCATTCATGCACACGTATATGAAGTATATGCATTTATGTACATGCGGATGCAAAAAGATAAAAACATGTTTGAAAAGCAAGGTGTTATTCACTTGTGATATGCACAAAAAGCAAAGGTTAAAAAAGTAAAGGCCATGAAAGGACTTCTTATGTGCAAAAGATAAAGCAATATGAACAATTTCTTTATGAAAGAGGTGAAAAGTGTGTATGTACAATTCAGCTCAAAAGTTTTAAGTATCTAACCTGTACACTCCTAATTCTCTTCTAAGAAAACAAAACTGATCAGAATTTAAAGGTTTTGTAAAAATATCTGCAAGTTGGTTCTTTGTGTCAACAAGAATAAGTTCAAAATCACCTTTATTAATGTGATCTCTAATGAAATGGTGTCTATCCTCAATGTGTTTGGTACGAGAGTGTTGGACAGGGTTTTTGGACAGATTTATTACAGACGTGTTGTCACACATGATGGGAGTGTTTTTCAGACTGAAGCTAAAATCAAGCAATTGATGTTGGATCCATAGCACTTGAGCCGCACAACTACCGGTAGCCACATATTCGGCTTCGACAGTTAATAAAGCCAGACAATGTTATTTCTTTGAGGCCCATGAAACCATGCAGCCTCCAAGAAACTGACAGTGACCACTTGTGCTTTTACGATCCATTTTACATCCAGCATAATCAGAGTCAGTGAAAGCATGTAAATCAAATGAATTATATTTAGGATACCACAAACCAAGGTCTAGTGTTCCATTCAAATACCTGAAAATCCTTTTCACGGCCGACAAATGAGAATCATTGGGACAAGATTGATATCTTGCATAGAGACAGACACTAAAATGGATGTCAGGCCTACTAGCAGTCAGATATAGCAGTGAACCAATCATACCCCTAAAAAGTTTTTGATCGATTTTGTTACCTTTTTCTTCTTCCATTTTCTGTAAGGTGGACATAGGTGTTGCAAAGGGCTTGGCAGTCTCAAGTTAGAATTTCTTCACGATTTCTTGTGTATACTTCTTCTAGTTGATGAAAATGCCATCGTCCAGTTGCTTTATTTGTAATCCCAAGAAGAAGCTCAGCTCGCCCATCAAGCTCATCTCGAACTCTCCTTGCATGAGTTGAGCAAATTCATCATTCATCTTCAAATTAGAGGCTCCAAAAATTATGTCATCTACATAAACTTGAACAATTAAGGAATGTTCATCACAAGTTTTTATAAACAACGTTTGATCTATATTACCTCGTTTGAAGCCATTTTCAATAAGAAATGAACTTAAACGATCATACCATGCGCGGGGAGCCTGTTTTAAACCATACAGTGCCTTATCCAATCTGCACACGTGGTCCGAAAATGTTTCATCCTCGAAGCCCGGTGGTTGTTCTACATACACTTCTTCCTTGATAATCCCGTTGAGGAAGGCACTCTTCACGTCCATTTGAAATAGCTTGATGTTCCTGTGACAAGCATAAGCAAGTAAGATTCTAACGGCTTCTAATCTAGCCACAGGAGCGAAAGATTCATCAAAGTCAATACTGAATTCTTGAGAGCAGCCATTGGCTACTAATCTTGTCTTATTCCTCACAACCACCCCATCTCCACTAAGTTTGTTTCGGAAAACTCACTTAGTTACGATTATAGGATGGTTATCAGGCCGGGACACGAGGAACTACACCCGATTCCTTTGGAATTGGTGTAGTTCTTCTTGCATGGCGAGAACCCAAGAATTATCATTCAAAGCATCATCTAAAGACTTAGGTTCAATGCTAGAAAGTAAAGCTAAGTTATCGTGAATTTCAACTTCCCTCATTGAGGCCCGTGTTCGAATTCCTTCATCCACACCGTCGATCACGTTCTCCAATGGATAGTCCTTGTGCGTGATCCATTGGTGTAGAAGGTTCAGATGTTGCACTTGTTCCGCTTCCTCCTCTTGTTCCTTTTCTTCCTCTTGATTTGCTGCCTCACCTTGTTTGCTCGACTCTCCCTTTTCAATTTCATTCTCACCTGTAACAATAAAATGATCATTATCATTCGACTTCCTCATAGTATATTCATCAACAACAACATGTGGAGTTTCCTCGACAACAAGTGTTCTAGTGTTATAAACACGGTAAGCCCTAGATGATAGAGAATACCCGAGGAAAATCCCTTTATCACTCTTCGCATCAAATTTTTCGAGATTGTCTTTTCCATTGTTCAAAATGTAACATATTGAACCAAATGGCTTAAAATGAGATATGTTGCGTTTCTTACCTTTGTAAAGCTCGTAAAGAGTTTTCTTAAGGATTGGTCTTACCATTGCTCTGTTTGTAATGTAACAGGCAGTTTTCACTGCCTCTGCCCATAAGTATCGTGGAAGACCGTTCTCCGCAAGTATGGTACGCGCCATCTCCACGTGCGTCCTATTTTTCCTCTCGACCACTCCGTTCTGTTGAGGGATTCTAGATGATGAGAATTGATGTTCATACCCTTGCTTCTTGCAAAATTCATCAAACTCATGATTTTCAAATTCTCTTCCATGGTCTTTTTGAATTTTCTGAATTGAGTAACCTTTATCATTCTGAACTCTAGCACAAAATCAATGAATTCATTACATGCATCACTCTTGTTGGCTAGAAATAAAACCCATGCATATCGTGAGAAATCATCGACAATCACGAAGCCATAAAGCTTCCCTCCAAGACTGCGAGTCTTGGTGGGACCAAACAAATCCAGATGCAACAATTGAAGGGGTTTTCCTGTTGAAACAATATTTTTGCATTTGAAAGAAGTTGTGGTTTGTTTTCCTTTATTGCATGCTTCACAAATTTTTGAAGATTCAAAATTTAAACTAGGAAGACCTCTAACTAAACCATGATGATTCAGCTTCTTAATGACATTTAGACTAGCATGCCCAAGACGACGATGCCACAACCAAACATCTTCATCTTTGTTAGCAACTAAACATAATTTTTCTGAAGCAATTTCATCAAAATCAACTTGGTAAGTATTGTTACTTCTCACTCCTATGAATTTAATTTCATGTGAGTTAGCATCGACAATGGTGCAGTGAGAAGACTCAAAAATAACTTTATGACCCTTGTCACAGAGTTGACTAATACTAAGCAAATTATGGCGAAGACCTCTAACAAGTGAAACATCTTCAATGCAATGGTTGAGATCCTTACCTATCCTCCTAATTTCGATTATCTTACCTCTGTCCTATCCTCCAAAAATTACCGTACCGCCATTTTTCTCTGCAAGGTCTGCAAAATGTTATTTATTTCCCGTCATGTGCCTGGAGCATCCGTTGTCTAGGTACCATTTATTCTCTCTAGCCTTCATGCAGACCTGCACCAATAAGCAAACATGCTCATTTTGATTTGGGTACCCAAGCGAGCTTGGGTGCCGTGATGTTAGCATTTCCAAAAGATTGATTGTATTTATTGAAAAGCTTGTCATCATCATATTGCATTAACTGGCATATGTACATGTCATGCCCTATCTTCCCACAGTAAAAACAAGTGGGTCTCTTTCTACTAAAATTTCTTTTGTTATTTACATTCCTAAAAGTTGAGGGGAAACTAGAATTAACAGTTAATGTAGCACGGTGTGTGTGTAAACATTCTCCATGATGAAATGAACTTTTAACAGCATAGTGAGAATTGTTTTTGTTCCCATGCATGTAAGTTGAATTTTTCACAAATTGTTTTTCTTTTCCTTTCAACGTCTTCTCACTTCCACTCTTCACTTTTTCAATTTCACTAACTAGACTTTCATTTTTGCTGTTCAATTTCTCTTTCTCTTTCTCACATTCAATTAATTTGGTATTCAACTTTTCCAGCTCATTTTTCAACAAATCATGCCTTTCTTGGGTTTCATCCTTGAGTTTAAAAGCATTTTTCTTTTCTACATCTAGGCATGCAACTTCATCTTCGAACAAATTCACCTTGGATTCCAAAACATCATTTGCATTTTTGAGATTTTTTACTTGCATTTCAAGCAAATTACATTTCTCACATGGATTGGATGAATGCAAGATTTCATGGATCTTTTTCTGTAGGATTTTATTCTCATTTTTTATTCTCTTGTACTTTTCATCCAATTCTTCATAGGCAAGCTCCCATTGTTCATTAGTGATAAGCTCTGAGTCAGAGATTACCTGTTCTTGGTCGCTCCTTACCATAAGGCACATATCCTTTACCAGCTCCTCAATGTCTTGTTCATCATTGGACGTGGACTCATCTTCGTCATCGTCGCTCCACGTGGCCTCCATCACTTTGGGCTTCTTGCCCTTCACCATCTTTCCTTTCTTCTTTTGCAGCTCGGGGCATTCTCCTCGCATGTGCCCCATCTTCTTACATTCATAGCACATCACTTCTGCCGCTTTTGATGGTTCATTTCTTTGCTTCGACTGCCTCTTTCCTTTCTTGAATTTCTCGCCAAATCGTCTTCTTTGGCGCAAGAACTGTTGTACTCTTCTAGTCAGCATGGCAACCTCTTCGTCATCGATGGTTCCCATAGAATCCTCTTGGCTTGAGATTGTTTCTGGGTAAGCTTTCAACGCAACAGACTTTTTCTTCTTTGTGTCCTCTTCCGTTCTTTTAATGTTGATCTCACAGGCCATTAATGACCCTATGAGTGCATCCACAGTGAGGGTAGATATGTCTTTACAATCCTCTATCATCGTTGCCTTTGTGTGCCAGTTTCGTGATAGGGACCTCAGCACCTTTCTCACTAAATCGGTGTCCTTGAACTCTCTTCCGAGTGACTTCAATCCGTTTGTGATCTCCATGAGACGTGCGAACATCTCGGAGATACTTTCTTGCTCTTTCATGTGAAATAGCTCGTAGTCACGGATCAGCATGTTCGCCTTCGTCTCCTTGACTTCTGTGGTACCTTTGAAGTCCCACGATCAATGACACCCAAGAGGGGGGTGAATTAGGTGATGGCAAAATTTAGTTTATCTTTGAATGATTTAAAATTAGTTTGAGAGAAAACACTTAATGATGTAAATCTATGCGATGAAATAAGTAGATATGAAATGCTAATATACAAACGCAGAATACAGGAAGGAGATAAGAAGCAATCACACAAGGGACAGTGATTTTTAGGTGGTTCGGATGCAACAACGGTAGCCTATGTCCACCCCTCACCGAGGGTGAGGATTTACACACTATCTTGTAAGGTGTTACAAGATGAGACACACACACAGATACGTTGGAAAAAGAGAGCTCCCACGAAGGTGTAAGAACACCTTAACACACACACAAATCCACAATGGATTAAACACACACACACACACGGATCTAGGAAGATCCACACACACTGAAGTGTTTGAAGATTACAAGAACCACAAGCGAAGCTCAAGAAAAATATGAAAGTAGAACACAATAAAAGAATCTTGATTTGCTCCCCCTTAGTGGATGACGAATGCTTTGGATGCAACTTGATCCCTCGGCTTGATCTTTACTTGAATGGGTTGCAGATTTGCTTGAGAGCCTGAATCTTGGATGAAAAATCCTTTGGATGGAGCACTGTTCACGTAGCTACAATAGCCTTCTCACCCCTTCAATAGCCTTCTTGATCTCCACAAGTGATTAGAATTTTTTGATCCCTCAATGAGATGTTTTATAGACCCAGGGTGGTCAAGAGACAAGCCCTTGACCAGATCCACAATCTCTGCCTTGATTGGGGGTAGTGGGCTTTAAACAAATGTGCCAAAGAATCTCTCCTCGAGCTGGAACAAGAAAGTCAACAATGAAGGCTTCGGGGCTGGTGGTCGACCGGTGGAGACTGGCGGTCGACCGTTCTGAGAATTTCGATAGACGTTGGGCTGCTGGAAAATTCGGTCGACCGCTATGGGTCTTGTTGTGAACCCTCTATGTTGATGATGTTGACACTTGCTTTATTTTATTGGCAACACCATTGTTTTGATTGATTGGCAACTGCTCTTGATTTGATGAAATTGCTATATCAGATTGACTTTGTGTTCCTTGCATTTAATACACTGCTGTCTGCATTTCTCACTGTCATGGGTCGACACATCAGAGGATGGGTCAACTCCTCCAGCAGACTTGTTCAGACTAAGTCTATACATTGTCCATTTCAGATAAAGTCCACACAACGCACTTCATTGGATGTGTGCACAGCGTCAACGCATCATGTTACAGCGTCAACGCATAAGTCCACACTGCATCTCAATTAAATTGGTTAAGTGTGCACAGCGTCAACGCACCGTTGGCTTTGAACCTCAGAGTCTGTACATCAGAATTGCCCTTGATCTGGTTAAATGTATACACTTATTCACTGTAGCTTTCACACATTCAAGTCTATACATTCATCACTTACCTTTCAATCAAGGCAAAGTCTATACACTGGGATCTTTTCCCTACGTGTCTTAGGCGAAGTCTGAACATTCGATTCTGAAGCCTGAAGTCTATACAGTCCAGCCTTGTCCTACGATCAAGGCTTTAGCTACACTCAACTCTGTACATTGGCTTCGCTTCATCAAGTCTGTACATTGACTAGTCAACTTCCTTGAAGTCTGTACATCACTTCATGTCCCCAAAGTCTGCACATCAACAGTGATCTTTGAAGTCTGTACACTGCTTTAAGACTTTCAAGTCTATACACTGAAGTCTTCACATTCGCTTGCTTTACATGAAGTCCATAATTGGGCAAGTCTGTACGTTGCATTCTGCCTTCACAAGTCTATACAACGAAGTATATACACTACAATGTACATACTTATATCTTAAGACTTCTTTCTTGTTGCTGAAGGGACAGGGTCGACGCCTGGAGCTTAAAGCGTCCACGCATCAGTAGACGAAGCTTTCACGATGTCTTCTATTGCGTCAACGCCACAAGCAAGCAGCGTCGACGCAGCAGTTAAAGAAGCAGAGACTCTTACAAGCGACGAAGCTTTCACGATGTCTTCTATTACGTCAACGCCACATGCAAGCAGCGTCGACGCAGCAGTTGAAGAAGCATTCATCTTCACAGGCCATTCCACTGCGTCAACGCCACAATTAAGCAGCGTCGACGCAGCAGCTAAAGAGACGAGGCTAATGGCTGCTAGAATGCATCACTGCGTTAACGCCATTGACTGACAGCGTCGACGCAGCAAGTCAGATTGCTGACATTGAGCACGTGAACGGAGAACTCTATACATTGGACTGAAGAAGCTGATGAGGGGCACGTGATCCGAGAAGGACAAGGTATCCAGGTGAGGACACGTGCACTGACACTCCATTGGATGCTGCCATGTGGTCAAATCTGCTGGGCGGGAAACGTGGAGAGCACACGCCATGCCTGCTGCTGCTGCTGGTATATAATGAAGCCTTCATCTTCAGATGGAGGCTGATCGTGATTGAAGCCAGAGAGCAGAAGCTGAGAGAAGAAAGGGAAAAAGAAGAGAGAGCTTCCACGATCCAGCAGAAGAAAAAGATACAGAGAAGAAGAAGAAGAAATAGAGAAGAAGGAAGAAAAAGAGAGAGGAAGAGATCGAGAGAGATTGAGTTGTGAGAGAGCTGATTGAGAGTGAGATTGAGAGTGAGCTTGTATCTCAGTCTCGTGGTTCAAAACCAGAGCTGAGCTTTGCTCTTTAAGAGCTATATTTCTTTTGGGTTTTGATTTTTCGTTTTGATTCTGTCTTTCATTTCCGATCATTGTTTCTTCAAGCTGTGCGTCAGCGGTCTTGCAGTGGTAGTCTCCACTGGACGGGTTAAGCTGTATTTCCCCAGTGGTTGCAGAGGATCAGATCCTCTAGTTGGCAAGCTGTAGTGCCCAGTGAAGCTATGTATCAGTAGATTGTTTGGCCAAGCTGTAAAGCCCAGCGGACGCAAGCTGTGCTGCGCAGTAGGAAGCCATACTCGGTTGAGTGTGGGGTGGACGTAGGTCGTTGACCGAACCACCTAAAAATCGTGTGTGCACTGTGTTTGTGTGATTGCTTGTGAACTGTGTGTGCTGGTATCCTTTGATATGACTCATCGATTATATCGCTCATACTTATGTCTAGCTTTCGATATAAGATATGGTGAATGGTTTCATGGGTCGACCCTTTGCTTAGCATTCTTATTTAGTTTAACTGATGTTTGCCTAAATTCTGCTTTAGAACTTACAGTAGTTTTAAATTAGGCAAGTTGATCTATTCACCCCCCTCTAGATCCACACTTAGTGGAGATAGACTGCGTCCATCTAACCCAGCACTTGGTATCAGAGCCTAACTCTTCTGCAGGGACTCATCACCCGAAGAGAATAGGCAGAGATGGATGCTTGAGGGATGACTGCCGAAGGTCACTCAACAACGAAGCCCCCATTCTTTGATGGTTCTAACTACGCATACTGGAAGAACCGTATGCAAGTGTTCCTCAGGGCTAAGGATTATGAGATTTGGAAGATTGTCAGCAAGGGACCTTATGAGCTGTCCCCGAATGAAGATGTATGGACCAAGGAGGAGATCAGAAGGTCCACGCTGAATTGGAGTGCTATTAATGCTATCCAGTGCGCTCTGCATCCTACAGAATTCTCCCGTGTGTCTGCTTGAAAATCAGCTAAGGAGATGTGGGATGTGTTGGAAGTAATTCACGAAGGAACTTCGCAAGTTAGAGAGCAGAAGGCAAATCTCCTTGTATCAGAGTATGAAGCCTTCAAGATGAAGCAGAACGAGTCCATCAGCGAAATGTACGCTCGGCTGACTGTCATAACCAATGGCCTCAGAGGTTTTGGGAAACCTTAGGCAGAGTATGATGTAGTGAGGAAAATTCTGCGCTCCCTTGCTCCCAATTGGCACACCAAAGCAACTATGATGGAGGAGTCAAGGGACCTGCGTAATACTAAATCTGATGAGCTGATTGGCTCACTAATGGCATATGAGATAAACATGCCAAGGACAGATGAAGCCGAGAGGAAAAGGAAGCCGATAGCGCTGAAGGCTAGTTCCAGCAAATCAACAAAATCCAGCTCCAGCAGCTCTTCATCATCAGAGGAGAACCTAAATGAAGAGGAAGATGTGACTCGATCTGAGATAGCCATGATGACTAGAGAGTTCAGGTGATTTCTCAGAAAGGGAGCAGGATGGTTCGGTCAGAAGAAATACAGTGGTGATCGAAAGGATAAAAGGTATAAATCTAAACTTGCAAAGAAAAATGAAGTTAATGTTTGTTATCAATGCAGGAAACCAGGGCATCTGAAAATTGACTGTCCAGACAATCAGAAACATAAGGACAGGTCAAAGAAGAAAATCAGGAAGGGAAGAGCTATGATCACCACGTGGAGTGATGAAGATGAAGGCTCCTTCAGCAACAGCTCAGATAGTGAAGCTGAATCTGAACAGCCCATTTGCCTTATGGCAACAAGCTCCGAAGATAGAGAGGAGGACATAGATGAGGTAATCACTAGATTTGAAAACTTCACAATTGCTGATTGGGTAGATGCTTATCATGACATAGCTGATAGAGCTGATGATATTAGAAAATAAAATAGGCATCTTAGAAGAAAAATCAATTCCATGCAAAATGATAAAACACTAACTGATAAAATTGCATGTTTGGAATCTGAGATTGATGAATTGAAACTCACATGTTCTGAAGAAGATAAAATCAAAAATGAGTTAAAAGCTTTTAAGGAAGAGAATCTAAGGCTTGAAAATGAAATTGATGAATGGAAGCTGAAGATTCAGAAATGTGAAAGTGAAGTAAAAATTATCTCTGAAAAATATGAAGCTGTCCTAAATGTCAACAATGAGCTGAAAAAGGCTATTAATGAACTTCAGAAAGACAATGAGGATAAAATGAAAACCATTGAGAAAATGACCCAAGGAACAGATAACTTAAATGCCTTGTTAGGGTCAAAGGTTAACTTCAGAAAGGAGGGCCTAGGATTTAATTCTAGTACAACAAAAACATTCGGAATGAAAACAATTTCATTTGTTGCTCAAAAGGAAAAGGGACCTCTAATTAGCATGAACTCAACAAATTTGATGAACAAAACTGCTAATCTGAAAAAGCCCAGTGCTGAGGAGAAGGGCAAACAAAAGGTTAATGAGCCTAGTAGAGCTAGCACATCTAAGCAGAATCCTAGGGCTCAGACTCAGGTTAGGGGTCAACCTACACAGTCCAGTAAACCCTAGGTCAAGGTAACCAAGTCTCCACCTACACCTCCACATCTGAAGAAGGCCCAATACAAACCTGTGTATAGGTCAGCGGGTTCCAAAGTACAGGGGAGACAAAGTGCAGCTAGGAGACAACCCAATTATTTTTGTCAACCCAGAGCTCAGACCCACTACAATGCACAGCCAGCCTACTTCAATAGGTCAGATTGGTCTAAAACTCATGGTAGGTTTACAGGTCTTGCACATCAGGGTGCTCAATACCAAAGATCTTACAGTGGAAATTGGGTAAATGGGTATGGTTACTGGACATCTAGAAACCAATATTTCTATAGCCAGTCCAGGAACTACTATGGCCAAAATCTTGTGAACACACCCTGGCCAAGGCACTGGTACAGAAATAACAATTCTGTCAATAATCATGCTGCTGCAAATAAGAAAAAGAATAATAAAAAGAAAAGGAACAACAACAGAAGAAAATCTGTAGGATCGACTGAACAAAATTCATTTAAACAAATGTGGATTCCGAAACATTTGTTGTCCTGCTTTGCTTCTAGCTCATTTACATTGGAGCCCAATCAGTCTTGGGTTCCAAACTTCTCTACCTAATTGTGTATGCAGGTATGCCTGGCAGCCAAGAACAACTTGTGGTACATGGATAGCGGCTGTTCCAGGCATATGACAGGAGATAAGGCCAAATTTTGCATAGTGACTGAGAAAGTAGGAGGCCTTGTCACCTTTGGAAGCAACACAAAAGGTAGGATTATCGGATCAGGTAAGGTAGGTAAGTGTTCTACATGTTGCATTGATGATGTTATGCTGGTTGAAGGGTTAGCCTATAATCTACTTAGCATCAGCCAGTTATGTGATAAAGGTTACAATGTTTTATTTAATTCTCAATGCTGCAAGGTCTTTGAACCTGATTCTGATGTTGTCAAATTTTCTGGAAAGAGAATAAATAATACTTACATGATAAATTTAGATGAAATTCAACACACTAACCTTTGCCTCACTGCCAGTAGAGAAGACATAGCATTTTTATGGCATCGTAGGTTAGGTCATGCTAGCTACACTGTTTTGCACAAATTAAATAAGCATGGCATGGTTAGAGGACTTCCTGAAGTCTCATTCAAGAAAGAAAACAAAATCTGTGATGCATGCACTCAATCAAAGATAACTAGAAAGTCATTCAAGTCTAGAACTGAAAATCTGTCTTCCAAACCTATGAGCTGATACATATGGACCTTTTTGGGCCAACTAAATCTGTCAGCCTATCAGGGAGGAGGTATGGGTTTGTCTTGGTAGATGACTTTTCTAGGTATACTTTGGTTTATTTCTTATCTAATAAGAATGATGCTATCTCAGAATTTCAGGAGTTCTATGTTAAAACAAATCAAAAAATTGAAAACATTTTGTCTGATCATGGAGGTGAGTTTGAATGAAATGAGCTCAATGGGTGAGCTCAAACTATTTCTTGGACTGCAGGTTACACAAACTGAAGATGGCATTTTCATCTCTCAGTCCAAGTATGTAAAGAACTTATTGAAGAAGTACAAAATGGACAACCTCAAGGAAATAGCTACTCCAATGGGTACATCAACCAGTTTGGATGAAGATTCTAAAGGTAAACCTGTGGACCAAAGGCTATACAGAGGTATGATCGGATCTCTTCTCTATCTTACTGCATCTAAGCCTGACATACAATTTGTTGTGTGTTTATGCTCTAGATTTCAGGCAATTCCTAAAGAAAATCACTTTAAAGTTGTGAAAAGGATTTTTAGGTATTTACTAGGCACCCAAGAACTAGGTCTCTAGTATCCTGCTAAGTGTGAGTTAGAGCTTCTAGCCTACACTGATATAGACAATGCTGGGTGTCGAGTAGATAGAAAAAGCACTAGTGGCTACTGTCAATTCCTTGGTGGCTGTCTAGTGTCTTGGGCATCTAAGAAGCAACACACTGTAGCATTATCCACAGCTGAAGCTGAGTATGTTGCAGCATGTAATTGTGCAGCCCAAGTACTTTGAATTAAGCACCAACTGGCGGATTATCAGATAAATCTGGGATGCATTCCACTTTTATGTGATAATACTAGTGCTATATGTCTTGCTAAAAATCCTGTTCACCATTCTAGGACTAAGCATATAGAGATAAAACATCATTTTCTTAGAGATGCTGTAAGTAAAAAGGAGATTGAAATAAACTTCATAGAAACTGAAAAACAAATTGCTGATATTTTTACTAAGCCTCTTTGGAATGAAAATTTTAAGTTTCTTAGAAGAGAACTTGGCTTATGTAAATTTCAGCATGCTGAATAATTGATTAATTGCTGTGAATAAAATCTCTGATGTGGACTTGTTTTTTTTTTTTGATTGCTTTGATAAATCATGTGGATGTGAATGTGGATGTAGAACTATCCTGCATTGCATATATTCAGGGGGAGCTTGTCTATGCATATCATTCATTCATGACCTATGCATAAGCTCTCTCTCAATTAATTCTTGCCATGTTGCATGCATATAGACAGGGGGAGTATTGCTTGAAATTCAGAGTGGTTTCAACTTTCTTGAAGTCATTCAATCTTAAATCTGAATACTTGTCTCTGACATTATGGCAATCTGTTGGTCAGTTCTGATTTCTAAGCAGTAGAAAATGGACTTCTTCATTTATAAGAATTTGAATTGTTCAAAGAATGATGTAATGGTTTAAATCTTATAATGGTTGGAGTTTAAAGATTACAATCAGTATATAAGTAAGCTGAAATTGATAAAACTCTCAACCACTTTCTTATCTCATGTCAGACAAAGTTAAATCATATCTGAAATCTGAAAACTCATCTGAAATCATATTAGAGAGGTTAAGTATGTGTATTGTTTTTAAACAAGTCATTCTAAAACATAAAAAGGGCAGCTAAGAAAAATATTGACAAACATTGAAAATCATTGAAAAGTAATATTGGCAGAGCAATGACTGGTAAATCACTGAGAAACTGAGTGATCCATCAAAGAAGTGGACAACACTCATGTCATGAAGTGTATCAGCTATCTCTGTTTAAAATGTTCAAAACAGCAGGCTGGTTTCACTGAGTACCTGGGGGTAACTGGCGTCTGATAAACGTGTACCCTCACACAAAAAGGTGTAACTTAGTTGTGTTGCATTTGATCATAGGCAGAATGGTCCATCTTGTTAAGTATCTAGGGGTATTGGCGTCTGATAAACGTATACCCTTACGCAGAAAGAGTTATGGTACCTGAATGCTCTAAATGGTCTAATATTGCTAATGCTGCTCCTTCATAAGAAAAGTTCTTGAGTGTCAATTTGTTTAGTTTCAATACATGACTTGGTTGCTCTCAAAAAATTTTATGAGACTATGAAAGTAGGATATTATGAAACTAAATCTTTCATGCAAATAGGATTCTGGTTTATTGCTTTATCATGCATAGTCAACTTATCTATTGCTTGTAGTGCATGAACTCCAAAATTTATCATCCTTAAACCAGAACTCTTTCTAACAGCAGTTTCTAATTTCATATAACTGAAGTCTTTATGCTTTAGAATGCTTATTCATGAACTACCTGTTCAGAATGCCAGTCAATTCTTCTCTTGATTCCTCCATTGTACTTAATTTTTCCCTCCTCTTTGTTGATGGCAAAGGGGGAGAATATTGTATAGGGGGAGAATATTTATCTGTCTTGTATAAATTCAAAATTGAATTCATTCCAAGGGAGAGTTTGAGGCAGTGAGTTGCAGGCATTCATAGCATCTGCATGTCAATCTGCATAACACATCATGTCTTTCATCAAACATATATCTATATGGCAGGATGTTGCTATTCTACTTCACATAGGGTTGCCATCATCAAAAAGGGGGAGATTGTTGTGAACCCTCTATGTTGATGATGTTGACACTTGCTTTATTTTATTGGCAACACCATTATTTTGATTGATTGGCAACTGCTCTTGATTTGATGAAATTGCTATATTAGATTGACTTTGTGTTCCTTGCATTTAATACACTGATGTCTGCATTTCTCACTGTCATGGGTCGACACATCAGAGGATGGGTCAACTCCTCCAGCAGACTTGTTCAGACTAAGTCTATACATTGTCCATTTCAGATAAAGTCCACACAACGCACTTCATTGGATGTGTGCACAGCGTCAACGCATCATGTTACAACGTCAACGCATAAGTCCACACTGTATCTCAATTAAATTGGTTAAGTGCGCACAGCGTCAATGCACCGTTGGCTTTGAACCTCAGAGTCTGTACATCAGAATTGCCCTTGATCTGGTTAAATGTATACACTTATTCACTGTAGCTTTCACACATTCAAGTCTATACATTCATCACTTACCTTTCAATCAAGGCAAAGTCTATACACTGGGATCTTTTCCCTACGTGTCTTAGGCGAAGTCTGAACATTCGATTCTGAAGCCTGAAGTCTATACAGTCCAGCCTTGTCCTACAATCAAGGCTTTAGCTACACTCAACTCTGTACATTGGCTTCGCTTCATCAAGTATGTACATTGACTCGCCAACTTCCTTGAAGTCTGTACATCGCTTCATGTCCCCAAAGTCTGCACATCAACAGTGATCTTTGAAGTCTGTACACTGCTTCAAGACTTTCAAGTCTATACACTGAAGTCTTCACATTCGCTTGCTTTACATGAAGTCCATAATTGGGCAAGTCTGTACGTTGCATTCTGCCTTCACAAGTCTATACAATGAAGTATATACACTACAATGTACATACTTATATCTTAAGACTTCTTTCTTGTTGCTGAAGGGACACGGTCGACGCTTGGAGCTTAAAGCGTCCACGCATCAGTAGACGAAGCTTTCACGATGTCTTCTATTGCGTCAACGCCACAAGCAAGCAGCGTCGACGCAGCAGTTAAAGAAGTAGAGACTCTTACAAGCGACGAAGCTTTCACGATGTCTTCTATTGCGTCAACGCCACATGCAAGCAGCGTCGACGCAGCAGTTGAAGAAGCATTCATCTTCACAGGCCATTCCACTGCGTCAACGCCATAATTAAGCAGCGTCGACGCAGCAGCTAAAGAGACAAGGCTAATGGTTGCTGGAATGCATCACTGCATTAACGCCATTGACTGACAGCGTCGACGCAGCAAGTCAGATTGCTGACATTGAGCACGTGAACGGAGAACTCTATACATTGGACTGAAGAAGCTGATGAGGGGCACGTGATCCGAGAAGGACAAGGTATCCAGATGAGGACACATGCACTGACACTCCATTGGATGCTGCCACGTGGTCAAATCTGCTGGGCGGGAAACGTGGAGAGCACACGCCCTGCCTGCTGCTGCTGCTGGTATATAATGAAGCCTTCATCTTCAGATGGAGGTTGATCGTGATTGAAGCCAGAGAGCAGAAGCTGAGAGAAGAAAGGGAAAAAGAAGAGAGAGCTTCCACGATCCAGCAGAAGAAAAAGATACAGAGAAGAGGAAGAAGAAATAGAGAAGAAGGAAGAAAAAGAGAGAGGAAGAGATCGAGAGAGATTGAGTTGTGAGAGAGCTGATTGAGAGTGAGATTGAGAGTGAGCTTGAGAGTGAGCTTGTATCTCAGTCTCGTGGTTCAAAACCAGAGCTGAGCTTTGCTCTTTAAGAGCTATATTGCTTTTGGGTTTTGATTTTTCGTTTTGATTCTGTCTTTCATTTCCGATCATTGTTTCTTCAAGCTGTGCGTCAGCGGTCTTGCAGTGGTAGTCTCCACTGGACGGGTTAAGCTGTATTTTCCCAGTGGTTGCAGAGGATCAGATCCTCTGGTTGGCAAGCTGTAGTGCCCAGCGAAGCTGTGTATCAGCGGATTGTTTGGCCAAGCTGTAAAGCCCAGCGGACGCAAGCTGTGCTGCGCAGCAGGAAGCCATACTCGGTTGAGTGTGGGGTGGACGTAGGTCGTTGACCGAACCACCTAAAAATCGTGTGTGCATTGTGTTTGTGTGATTGCTTGTGAACTGTGTGTGCTGGTATCCTTTGATCTGACCCATCGATTATATCGCTCATACTTATGTCTAGCTTTCGATATAAGATATGGTGAATGGTTTCATGGGTCGACCCTTTGCTTAGCATTCTTCTTTAGTTTAACTGATGTTTGCCTAAATTCCGCTTTAGAACTTACAGTAGTTTTAAATTAGGCAAGTTGATCTATTCACCCCCCTCTAGATCCACACTTAGTGGAGATAGACTGCGTCCATCTAACCCAACAGGTCTGGCGGTCAACCGCTAGTTTTACAGGAGGGCTTCGTTCAGTTCTGTTATTTCAGGTCGACCGCCAATGGTGCAGGGGTCGACCGAAAATCCCCAGTCCTGTAAAATCTAAGTGGTAGCCCAGTGAAAAATGTCCATAAGTTCGATGCTTGAATTGAGCTTGTGTTATGGTTGATTACAAGTTCAATTAGGCTCTTTTTAACACAATGGGAGGATTATGAACACTAAAATGAAATGAGATGGAATTGTACCTTTAGCATATAAATCTTCATTCTAAAACATGGCACGTGGAAGATAAATGTCTTGGGTTTTGTTATCATCAAAATCACTCGGATATACTCAACAATCTCCCCCTTTTGATAATGACAAAACTCTAGGCATTTAAATTCATCGTGTTCAAACCATTGTGTCTTTAAGCAAGATTTCAAATCGAGGTCAATCACATTTTGAAATTCAGTTGAAAGCCATCAATTTTGAAACGTTGAACTCAATGTTTGAGATGCATTCAACACGTCAATTTCAGCACAAACACATCACTTCCAACACAAACAATTCAACACATCAATTCCAGCCATTCAACACTTATTTGCCAAATTGAACAAAAGTGAGAGAGGAGAGCCAATCCTGTAAATTCAACACAGAGTGCATTCTTTCATTCATTCTCATTAGTTCAATATAGGGTACACTGAATGCAGGACATCTACTCTGTGACCAAGACTCAACACACAAAGGAATGCAACCACTAATGCAATACTAACATGCTCAAACTACAATGCAGAGACAGACATACATGCAGTCATGCAACACACACATAGCATATATATATAAGCCTAATAGCCTACTTCTCCCCCTTTAACATCAGCAAAAAGGAGAGGGGAGGGATTCAAAATAGTTGACAAAAGTGACACGGGCGACCCAAGAGAAGCTACACAGTAGGGTGATCCGCAGCCTCCTCGCCATCATCACCATCCGAGGCATCATCATCATGGTCGGAGCCAGCAGGAGCAGGAGTGGGAGCGGGAGTTGGAGGTGGAGGGAGATGATCCTCAATTCTATGCAGGAGTTCATCATGATGAAGAAGCATTCGACGGAGGCTGAGAAGGGCACGATTGTTGAGCCGGAAAGCTTCACGGGTATCTTCGTGGCTGGCATAGAGAGTGGCCATGTGGGTAGAAAGGTCATCCAGAGCGTGGGAGAATGAGTTCATTTGTCCAGTCATGGTATCCATAAAAGTGTCCCACCGCCCAATGGTGGAGTCGATCCGAGTTTCTATGCCTAAGATACACCTATCTAGAGTCTCATAGTCTCCCCAAGTAGGATGCCCAGCACCCTGAGTGGAAGACTCCCCATGAAAGTACTACGGTGGTGGAGGAAAATTCGTTGGTGGAGGCACATCCGCGGGCTGTACAGGTGCAGGTGCATCTTAGTGATCTTGCTGTTGTTCCTATTCTTGCTCTTCTTCACTGTCATTCTCTACCCCATAAACTAGGATAGCACGACGAAGCTCACCATTTTCAGCACGATAATATCCCATATCGGAGAAAATCTTGTGCTCATTGTAAATATCATCCTGTCAGACTAGAATAAACTGCTCACCCTCCAATGGGACCCCAACAAAGGTGAAAACTCCAGTGAGCTGAGAAGCATAGGGTAGGGACCTCCGTAAATGTGTACGACATCATCCTATCAATTGAGTCATGAGCCATACCATATCAACTAAGTTGCCATTCATAACATGATAGAACAGGAATCGGTGCACCTTAGTCACTTCATCTCGGCTGCCACTCTTTGGATAAAGGAGTATAGTAAACATGTGATGGAGGACCTGTTGCAGCGGGGGAAAGTTGTTGGCAACGAGCTCAATTAGGTCACTCACACCACGCACAAACTTACAGCTCGTCATGGCAATAAAACTATCCTCAACCGCACCATGCCCAAAACTCATATCTGCACCATTGGCAGAAACACCTAGGGCACGGTTAAACAATTCTGGAGTAATACGGATCTCAATGCCCTAAACCATGGTGTACAACCTTCCATTTCTGTCAACCAAATTACCATCGAACTGTTGCACTAGATATGGATAGTAACAGTTGTATCTAGTGACAAAGTCAATCCATCCCGGTTGCATTGAGAAAATTGTATAAATGTCGGGCAAGATTTCATTCAACTCCTCAAAATCGACAAGACGAGGGTATAGTTCTTTGAGGTAACCTGGGTGCCGAAGCCTGCAGTGGTGGTGCGGCCGGAGCTTCACATCTCCGAGCACTAGGTTCCCCTTGGAGAAGACGCCGAGTACTCCTTCTAGGTGGCATTTTAGACTAGGAAACCCGGAGATGATCCCCTTGAAGGGTAAAACCTCTACCTTGGGATGGAGAGAGACACTTGAAGGATTGCAAGCACCTTCTCCACGCTTTGGAACTCAGGGAAAGGTGACACGAGCGCACAAACGTCGGCAAGGTGTCGTTCCGAAATAGAGAACAATCAGCGGATCATGTGCGGAGAGAGGAGATGTGAGGTTTTTAGGGCTTAGAAGATGAGAGTGAGATGTGCTAGGGTTAGGAGGGAGTAAGGGAGAGAGAGTGGATGCAATGGAATGAGGAAAAGAGGGAGAAAGCCCCCTTAAGTTGGGGTTTGGACATGGTTGAACCTGCCCGATTCACCGCGATCGGTCGACCGGCACGAAGCCAGCGGTCGACCGCTGGGGCAAAAAAAACCCCTGTTTGACCCGGGAGATGAGTGTGTCTAGCCAACGACCTCCAGTGATAAAAGTGAGCTCCATGGCCTTGTGGACTCCCCCGTTTACACATAACCACCTTTTCTTTATTTCTTTCTTTTTTATATCTCTTTTTTTATATATATCCTTTTTCCTTCTTTTTTGTTGAACCAAGGATGATATCAAGCATGGGTCGACTACGGAATTCCCCTTTGGTGACTGCTTAGAACTCCTAGATCACTAGTCCACATCTATTTATCAAGGAATATTCAGTCTTAGGAATATGTCAAGGAAGAAGTGTGTGTATATATATATATATAAGTACAAGCACACATGCTAGGTATCGTCATATACAAGAGAAAAAAAATACACACAATGCATGCATCTCACACAAGAAAATGCTCATCCTAGTGCAGACCTAAATGCGTATGCCCTCACCCTTGCACATGCCAAGCTCTCTCTTGATTTTATTGAATTGATCCTGATTTAGGGGTTTTGTGAAGATATCAGCCAGTTGGTTGTGTGTATCAATAAATTTGAACTCAAAGTCCCCTTTGCCTACATGATCTCTCAGAAAATGATGTTGAATGTCAATGTGTTTGGTTCTGGAGTGTTGAACATGATTTTTTGATAGATTAATTGCACTCGTATTATCACACAATATCGGCACACAATTCACTTCAACATTCAAATCAAGCAAT
The DNA here is from genome assembly GCA_022559845.1 of Amorphophallus konjac. NCBI lineage: Eukaryota > Viridiplantae > Streptophyta > Magnoliopsida > Alismatales > Araceae > Amorphophallus > Amorphophallus konjac. The sequence goes on along the minus strand of CM040127.1, from coordinate 121,099,824 downwards.
TGATTTTGATCCAAAGTACTTGGGCTCCATAACTTCCGGTGGTTACATATTCAGCCTCGGCCGTTGAGAGGGCTACTGAATGTTATTTCTTGGAGGCCCATGAAACTAGACACCCGCCAAAAAACTAACAGTACCCACTTGTACTTTTACGATCTACAATACAACCGGCATAATCCGCATCAGTGTAAGCAATTAAGTCAAAGCAACTACCGATGGGAAACCACAAGCCAAAATCAATTGTCCCAATTAAATATCTAAAAATGCATTTAATAGCCATTAGATGGGATTCTTTTGGACATGACTGAAAGTGAGACAATAAACACACACTAAACTAGATATCAGGGCGGCATGCTGTTAAGTATAGTAGTGATCCGATCATACCTCGAAACAGTGTAGAATCTACTATTTTACCATTTTCATCCTTATCCAGCTTTGTGGTGGTGGCCATGGGAGTTGATATGGGTTTTACTTCCGCCATCCCGTATTTCTTCAGTAGTTCCATAGTATATTTGGCTTGATTGATGAAGATTCTTTCTGAAGTTTGTTTGACTTGCAATCCAAGGAAAAAGGTCAGCTCCCCCATTAAGCTCATCTCGAATTCTCCCTGCATTATCTCTGGAAATTCATCACATAAGGTATTGTTAGTGGCTCCAAAGATTATGTCATTAACATATACTTGAACTACCAAAATATCTTTACCTGATTTCCTCGTGAACAGTGTTTGATCAACTTTACCACTTTTGAAGCCATTCTCAATCAGGAAGGGTGTGAGCCTTTCATACCATGCCCTTGGTACTTGCTTTAGTCCGTACAAGGCCTTCTGCAGCTTGTACACATGTCGTGGATGTTTGGGGTCTTCAAAACCTTGAGGTTGTTCTACAAAGACATCCTCTTTGACCCATTCAGAAATGTAGATTTAACATCCATTTGAAATAATTTGAAGTTAGAAGAGCAAGCATATGACAATAAAATCCAGACTGCTTCTAGCCTAGCAACCGGTGCAAATGACTCATCAAAATCAATACCCATCTCCTGGCTATACCCTTTGGCCACAAGCCGGGCCTTATTCCTAACAACCAAACCCGCATCATTCAATTTATTTCTAAAAACCCATCGGGTTCCTATTACGGGCTGATTTTTAGGACGTGACACAAGACTCCATACCTCGTTTCTATCGAACTGGTTCAGCTCTTCGTGCATAGCCTGGATCCAGGATTCATTTTGAAGAGCTTCATGGATATCCTTAGGCTCTTCTTGTAAAATCAAAGCCATCAAATCCTCTTCTTCTACTAGCCTCAGAGATGATCTAGTTTTTACCCCATCTTCTAGGTTACCTATGATGTTTTCAGCGGTATGATCCTTTAGAAAAGTTGATGGTCTTGGCAGGTCCGAGTGTTGCACTTGTTGTTCTTGAAGTGTTTCAATTGGTGGATCTTCATCCTCTTCACTCTTGCTTGGGGTTCCTTCAGTTGATTCATTCTTGACCTTATCATCATTTAGATGTTGAAGATCATCGTCTGCATCCACAATTTGAATAGATTTATTTGTCAATTTTATTTCAGATTCATCAAAAATCACATGAGGACTTTCTTCAACAACTAAAGTCCTTTTATTAAACAATCGATAAGCTCTAGAGTTTGATGCATAACCTAGAAAAATACCTTTGTCACTTTTCTCATCAAGCTTACCTAGATTGGACTTACCATTGTTCAATATGAAGCACGGACACCCAAAGGGTTTGAGATGAGAGATATTCGGTTTCTTACCCCTGTAGAGTTCATATGGAGTTTTCTTCAAAATGGGTCTTACCATTACCCTGTTGGCGATGTAACAGGTTGTACTTACCGCCTCAGCCCAGAAGTATCTTGGTAGGGAATTATCACTCAACATGGTCCGTGCCATGTCTATTAGGGTTCTATTTTTCCTCTCCACAACTCCATTTTGTTGGGGCGTCCTTGGTGATGAGTAGTTATGGGAGTATCCCTGCTCTTCACAGAAATTCCTGAACTCATCATTTTCAAATTCGCCATCATGATCACTTTGAATGGTGGTGATGAGATAGCCTTTATCATTCTGAACTTTCCAACAAAACATTTTAAATTCCATCACTGCATCATTTTTATTGGATAAAAATACCACCCATGTTAATCTGGAATAATCATCAACAATCACAAACCCATAGGATTTTCCTCCTAGGCTAGAGGTCCTAATTAAACCAAAGAAATCAAGATGCAGTAGTTCTAAAGGCCCGGCAGTGGAAATAATGTTTTTATTTTTGAAGGAGATACGTGTTTGCTTGCCTTTGGTGCAAGCTTCACAAATCTTATCACCTTCAAATTTTAATTTAGGCAACCCATTTACTAAGTCATGTCTAGATAACTTGGAGATCACTCCAAAGCTAGCATGACCTAATCTTCGATGTCATAGCCATGCATTGTCATGATTGTTTGCCACCAAACACACATCATCACCGGCAACATCATCAAGATCAATAGTGTACACATTATTGTTTCTTTTGCCGATGAATCTGATTTGGTTAGAGATTTTGTTCATGACAAAACAGTGGATTTTGTCAAACACAATTTTGAAACCCTTGTCACACAATTGACTTATGCTCAAGAGATTGTTATTCAAACCTTTAACTAAAAGCACATTTTCGTTCATGGTTTCAGAGTTCTTACCTATGTTGCCGATTCCAATGATCTTACCTTTGTCCTTTCCGCCAAAGGCAACTGAACCTCCATCCTTGTCTTACAGTGTAGAGAACACTCTTTTGTCCCCTGTCATATGCCTTGAGCACCCGCGGTCTAGGTACCATTTGCTCCCCCTGGCTTCAAGACATATCTGCAAGAAACAACATTCTCATGCAATTATTTTTGGTACCCAAGTTAGTTTGGGTCCGTAGGAGTTAGTCCAATTCTGTGCATTCTATTCTTAGTCCGAAATGCATGATTTCTTGCATTGTTTTGTTTGAACCAGCAGTTTGTAATCATGTGTTCGAATCTACCACAATGAAAACAATTTACATGTGCAAACTTCCTTTGGAATTGGCGTGGTTTAGGTTGGATGTGTTTTGATTTAAGGTTAGAACATGAGGCACAGTTATTTTCTTTTTCATGAACATAGGATGTGGTGATCTTACGCTCAAAAGATTTTTTATTTTGTGGGCTATATCCTAATCTTTCCGTTTGAAAATTAGCCTTAACCCCCAACAAATTGTCTAGGTTTTGTTTCCCTTTAACAAACCTAGATAGTGTAGATTGTAGCTCATCCACCTCTTCACCTAAACTCACGTTTCTCTTTTCAAGTTCTGAAATTGTGGATTTCGGAGCTTCCTCATCATTTTTCAATTATTTTCACACACTTTCCATTTCAGACATTTTACATGACATTTCTTCTTTAGTTTTCTCAATGTCTGAAATGGTTTGCAGCAAGGTTTCTTTTTCTTCAGTTGATTCGAACCAATCTTGTTCCAGTTTCTCAAATTTAACAAAGATATCTTCATGTGTTAACTCATCAATCTTTTTCTTGAGGTCTTTATTTTCAGACCTAATTTTCTTGTACTTCACATACAGTTTTTCATATTCAGACTCCCATTGTTCATTCGAAATAAAATCAGGATCAGAAGTTAACTCAGGAGATTCATCTTCATGTGCCATGAGACACAAGCTTTCCACGAGCTCTTGGATCTCTTCATCAGATGGTTCATCTTCTTCGTCGCTCCATGTGGCGACCATGGCTTTGGGTTTCTTGAAATTGTCCTTCTTGAATTTCTTCTTCAGATCTGGGCACTCTCCTCTCACGTGTCCAAGCTTCTTGCATTCGTAGCATATGATGCTACTTGGCTTGCTCGATTCGCCTTTGGTTTGAGTGGGCTTTCTTGGCCCCTTTATGAAGTCTCCCTGAAAATTTCTCTTCTTTCTCAAAAATCTCTTCACTTGGCAAGTTATCATCGCCAATTCTTCCTCTTCATTACTTCCGTCACTAGATTCATCTTGTTGAGAGTCGTCATTGGAGTGATGAGCTCTCAATCCAATCACCTTCTTCTTCTTGATGTCTTCATCAGCTGTCCTCTTGATATTTATCTCATAGGTCATGAGTGACTCTATGAGTTCGTCCAGGGTGAGAGTGGATAGATCTTTTCAATCTTCAATTACCGTGGCCTTTGTGTGCCATGCCGACGGTAGTGACCTCAAGACTTTCCTTACTAGGTCAGAATTTGAGTATTCCTTCCCGAGACTTTTGATACCATTTGTGATCTCTGTTAGCCTTGCAAACATCTCAGAAATGGTTTCTTCATGCTTCATCTTGAACAGCTTGTAGTCTCTGACTAGGAGATTTGCCTTGGTCTCTTTGACCTCTGAAGTTCCCTCGTATATGAGTCGCAGCTTGTCCCACATTTCTTTGGCTGAGCTGCACATAGAAACACGAGAGAACTCATTAGGGTGAATGGCACATTGCATAATATTCATGGAATTGAAATTTATAGTGCATTTCTTGATTTCCTCGGGTGTCCATTTCTCTTCATCATTCCCGAGTTTGTATGGACCCTTGTCCACAACTCTCCAGATTTCATACTCCGGGCTCTTAGGAAAACATGCATCCTATTTTTCCAATAGGAATAATTCGAGCCATCGAAGTAAGGAGGACGATGAATTGAATGACCCTCAGGTATCATTCCCTTGTTTGCCATTGATCTGGATCGCACTCTAGATCGTTAGATCTCAAAAGATAGAGCCTTAGCTCTGATACCAATTGAAGTCCTGCGATCAATGACACCCAAGAGGGGGGTGAATTGGGTGATGGCAAAATTTAGTTTATCTTTGAATGATTTAAAATTAGTTTGAGAGAAATAACTTAATGATGTAAATCTATGCGATGAAATAAGTAGATATGAAATGCTAATATACAAATGCAGAATAGAGGAAGGAGATAAGAAGCAATCACACAAGGGACAGTGATTTTTAGGTGGTTCGGATGCAACAATGGCAACCTACGTCCACCCCTCACCGAGGGTGAGGATTCACACACTATCTTGTAAGGTGTTACAAGATGAGACACACACACAGATACGTTGGGAAAAGAGAGCTCCCACGAAGGTGTAAGAACACCTTAACACACACACAAATCCACAACGGATTAAACACACACACACACACACACACGGATCTAGGAAGATCCACACACACGGAAGTGTTTGAAGATTACAAGAACCACAAGTGAAGCTCAAGAAAAATATGAAAGTAGAACACAAGAAAAGAATCTTGATTTGCTCCCCCTTAGTGGATGACGAATGATTTGGATGCAGCTTGATCCCTCTGCTTGATCTTTACTTGAATGGGTTGCAGATTTGCTTGAGAGCCTGAATCTTGGATGAAAAATCCTTTGGACGGAGCACTGTTCACGTAGCTACAGTAGCCTTCTCACCCCTTCAATAGTCTTCTTGATCTCCACAAGTGATTAGAATTTTTTGATCCCTCAATGAGATGTTTTATAGACCCAGGGTGGTCAAGAGACAAGCCCTGGACCAGATCCACAATCTCTGCCTTGATTGGGGGCAGTGGGCTTTAAAAAATGTGCAAAGAATCTCTCCTCGAGCTGGAACAAGAAAGTCAACAATGAAGGCTTCGGGGCTGGCGGTCGACCGGTGGAGACTGGCAGTTGACCGTTCTGAGAATTCCTATAGACGTTGGGCTGTTGGAAAATTCGGTCGACCGCTATGGGTCTGGCGGTCGACCGCTAGTTTTACAGGAGGGCTTCGTTCAGTTCTGTTATTTCAGGTCGACCGCCAATGGTGCAGGGGTCGACCGAAAATCCCCAGTCTTGCAAAATCCAAGTGTTAGCCCAGTGAAAACTGTCCATAAGTTTGGTGCTTGAATTGATCTTGTGTTATGGTTGATTACAAGTTCACTTAGGCTCTTTTTAACACAATGGGAGGATTATGAACACTAAAATGAAATGAGATGGAATTGGACCTTTATCATAAAAATCTTCGTTCTAAAACATGGCACTTGGAAGATAAATGTCCTGGGTTTTGTTATCATCAAAATCACTCGGATATACTCAACAACCTTCATAGATAAGCTTGAGCTTGTCCCACATTTCTTTTGCGCTACTACACATGGAGACACGAGCATACTCGTTAGGGTGAATAGCACACTGAATAATGTTTAAAGCATTAAAGTTCACAGTGGCTTTCTTAATACTATCATCGTCCCACATGTCTTCATCAGGGTGTAAAACATATGGACCATTCCTAATAACAGTCCACATTTCATGACTTTGAGCACGAAGGAACACGGTCATCCTATTCTTCCAGTAAGGGTAATTACTGCCATCGAAGAAAGGTGGCCGATGAATAGAATGCCCTTTGGGCATTAACCCCTTGTTGATGTTGTTGGCCATTCCTAACAGATCACTCTAAACCGCTAGCTTTCTAGAAAACAGAGTCGAGGCTCTGATACCAATTGTTGGCCCGGTTAGGAGGCAATCGAGAGGGGGGTGAATTGATTGCCCACCCTTCTTGACAAATTCTAACTAAATTAAATCAAACCATCGAGATGGTAAATTATGCACTAAATCACGCTTGATTAAGATGCACAGTTGAACTGCATTCAAGCACTCACAACTTTCAACGCATGATGATATCACTCGGATAGCAATGATTGAATGGACAATTAATAAAACTCTCGTCTCACCGACACACACTCGACAAATGAACGGATAAGAGAAAATGCAATCATACAATAGCAAACCATGGTGCAGTGATTTTTAGGTGGTTCGGACCCACCAAGTGCCATCCTGCGTCCACCCCTCTCACCTAGAGAGGATTTCACTAACAACGCTACACGACGGCAGCAACCACCACACACGGGCGCGACAGCCCACACACGTGGGTTCTCGCACGACGACGAGAAGCCCCACACACACTCGGAGCAAGCTCCAAAATCATCTAAAGAGAGAAAATAATATAGAAATACAAAGCCCAGTCTGAGAATATGAATCTCAGCACAAGATGTAATATTAAACATGATCTTCCCCATAAATCCTTAAACAAAACTCGGAGATTAGAGAAGGTAGCACTTGAATGATGGAACCGAGGGTTGGAAGAAGCCGGTGTAGAAGATGTGAACGCCCGAAGCAGCGGATGAAGAGGACACCGACCGCGGCCTCCAGATCTTGGCTCGGGCACGAGTGGGGACGACCTCGGCGTAGCCTTCCTTCACCTCCAGCTGAATGGAAAGCTCCTTCTTCTCCTGCAAAAGGATGAACTCGTTAGAATGCTCAAGGGTTGTCTTCCGATCGGAACAAGGGCGGCGTCTTATACACAAGGGATTGAAAGCCTATAAGACTTAAAAGCCCTTCCCAAACACTCTTCTAAACTCATACAATATATGGTGGACGCCCTAGGGCCATTATAGTAAATAACCAAGCCAAATGGATCTCCATTAAGTGGGTTCGAAACAGATCTGAAAATCCTGATCGGAATGTTCAGAAAAAAGTGTCGACTCATGGAGTCGACTCTTTTTCATGAATTTTCTGCTAGAACACATAAAAACAAAACCCATGAAACAAGTGTCGACTCATTGAGTTGACACTTTTTACCAAATGTTCTGGCCTGTGAAATTCACAACATTCGTGGTGAAAAGTGTCGACTTCTGAGGTCGACACCTTTTCACAGAGGTTCTGATTTCACAGTATGGAATGAACTTACCTGAAAGTGTCGACCCATTAGGTCGACACTTTTTCCCGAGTGTTCTGACTTTGTAAAATAATAGAACCTTGGTGAAAGTGTCGACTTCATGGGTCGACACTTTCTGCCAGCGTTCTTAACACTTAACGCAATGCAGAAGCTGTGAAAATAAGTGTCGACCCATTAGGTCGACACTTTTCCTAACAGCATGAAAAGCTTATTAAATCCGATTGAAACTTCACAATTCATGAACCAGTGTATCAAGATTAATCAATTGACCACATATAACTCAGATATTCATGGTAGAACTTGATTTCCACCTAGATCAATCCATCCACATTAGAATCCAATTTAAAAAATGTTCTTACCATTTGGCCTTCAAGCTTTGAATGTTAACTTCACATTTAACTTGCACTTATCAAAATGGCATTCATCTTAAACTTGACCAAAGCAAGTGACATCCTCAATCATCAATGTCTGTGCATGAAACCACAAGGTCGGTGCTTTGTATAAGAAACCCATTGAATGGGTCGATGCAATTAATTACAAAAGCTGTGCAGAGAAGCATAGGGTGCCACGATCAACAAGGCACACATCAATCAAACATTTCAGCAAAACTGAACTTTCTTTTACATCAAATATTACACTTGGATCAATTTCAGCATTTGGATTTTTCTCTTAAACAGAACTCACATAGATCTTCATTCTTTTAATCATTCAAAGCGCACATTCCACATTCATCAATCGTATATCAATGCAAATCACACAAAGACTAAACTCATGACATTTCCATTTAAGATCTTCATCAACATAGTCTGGGGCACAACACACTGCCTTTAGTAAAATTAAAACCAACATTTAGTTGGGAGAGACACTTCGTCTTCTACCAACTTTAGTTCTTCCACTTCCTTTAGTAACATTAAAAACCTCAACTCAGGAGTAGCTGGCAGCACCAGGACTACAGGACTGCAGGACTGCAGGAGGATGAGACGTGTGCAAGGAGCCACCATTTTTTCTATTTGTTAATGTCCCTCTCTCTCTCTCTCTGTCTCTTTCATTTGTCACCACTACAGGCTATTTTTCATGTTTAGACACCCATTTATTACCTTTAGAAGCTATTTGTCACCCTTAGGACCTATGTGTAACCCTTAGAAGCATTTGTCACCCTTAGGACCTATTTAGTCACCCTCACAACGTATTTCTTACCCTTAGAAGCTATTTGTTTTTCCCCCCATCCCTTGCTTTTCCCCCTCGCCGCAGACCATCGCCACCTTGTCCCCGTATGCCCACGAGTGCCCGGTGCACCCTCCCTCTCCTCCGCGAACCAGCACCGTCGTGAGTGCCAACTAGCCCACCGTCGCGCTCCCCCTTGCACCCACGCCGGTAGAGCACCGCTGCCCCTCCGGTGCCGTGCCGTGGTAGTCGACCGGTGTTCCTGCCGGACCCAAGGTGTGACTGCCATGATTTCTAATTTCATCTCAATTCACATGTTGGATGTATTTATATTTTGTTTAATATATTTTTTCTAGATGTTAAAAATTGGAGAATGCTGTCAAAATTTTTAAGGGAGATACTGTCAAAAAATTTTAGAATACTCGCTCCATTTAAACCACACTTTTGAAATAAGCTCTTTCCTGAAGCAGGTATCATGATCTCTCTCTTCTGGAGAATCAGCAGCGACCAGCCTATATGTGTAAACCTTCCTTGTCTGTCCTGGTCTAAAAGCAGGACCAATGGCTTGGCGAGATACCAAAGCTATTGTTCGTGCTTTTAGACGAGGACAGATGAGGAAGGTTTACACATACAGGCTGGTCGCTGTCAATTCTCCGGAAGAGAGAGATCGTGATACATGCTTCATAAAAGAGCTTATTTCAAAATTACAGTTTGAATGGAGCGAGTTTTCTAAAAAAATTGCTGTCTCAGGTGACACTGCAGAGTTGGTTGTTGGGCAAGAGGAGTCTTCTAAGAGAGTGAATTCTTCTACAACTGGTGATGGTGGAGGATGATCCCACGGATATCTGTTGATTTGTAATTATAATTGTAAAAAATGACACATTTGAATTAATGTAATTGTAATTTATTTTAGACCTTGATGTATATGTTGTGTGGATTACATCGGGGGATGTGTGTTTTATGTTGAGTTGTGTAGGTTGTGTATAAATGGACAATATAAGTAAAAGGTTTGATAGATAACAGAAGTAAAAGGTTTGTTTTGCAGCGAAACAAAGTCGACGGCTGGCTAGAGATAAGGGTGACAAATAGATGTTCGGAGTGACAAATAGCCTGTAGCAGTGACAATAACTCTGTAACGGTGACAAATAGCTCATGGCAGTGAAACTTGAAGAAACTCAAGTTCGTTTGAAGGGTTTAACCATGTATTGGTTTCCTAACTCTACCAACACGGATCTGAAGCTTTCTTAGTCATCAAATGACACTGATTAAACTCATGTAAGATCAAGAAATAAGATTTACCTCCAATTCTACTAATTTTTTAGTGCCCTAAAATTTATATAAATAATTTCTGGTTTATTTTAAGAATTTTCTAGAATTTATTAGGAATTATAAAGCTTAAATTGATTATAAGGCCCAAGTATGTTGAATAATTAATCCAGCTTTGATAAATGAAAACCAAAAGGTTAAGGACCAAACTCATTAAGTTTGGCCCATATTCTAGAAGGATATTTAACTTATTCATGAATTTTAATGATAAATACTATTTTATTAGATAATTATGTTGATAAAATAATTAAAGAGTTTGAATTAAGTTGAATTCTACAAATATTGGATGTAGCGGTCTATCGTGCGACCGCCACAGGCATGTAACGCGCCAAGCTTAGACCGTTACGCTCTGTCAGTTCCGTGAATGGAAGAAAGAGTAAAAAGATTGGATTTTTGCTAGTCTATCGCTTAGGGATCAAGATGGGAGGACTCGTAAATGTGTTAAGGACTCTCTGAAGTCAATCGAAGCCTTAACAAGGACTCTAGAATCGATCTAATCCACAAAACCCTAGCAAAACCCTATAAATAGACCCTAGTTTAGACCTGCGCGACCCTTACATTGGCTCGCGTGGAACTAAGGTAAGGATATAGTATTTCGAGAAAGTTCTTTAGAACTTTTTTTTACTTATACATAGGACTAATCTTCCTCAAAATTTCGTGCTAGGAGATCAACTACACAATAAGTTTGAAGCTTCCAAAGTTACTGGTTCGACCATAGCAACCCAGGAATCTGAGCGAAAGTCTGCTGAAGATCAGGAGATTAGAGCACCAAAATGAGGTAATTAGCCTAAGTGTCTTTAGACTTTTCTGTTCCCCTTAGTTTCACCTTCTTACCCTCAAAATTTCACGTCCTTAGGTCAAGAGATTGAGAAGTTAGAGCGACGTGTAGTTGCTGAAAACTCACTAGAAGGAAAGAACTAGGGCGTGTCTTGAGTCCCAAATTGGAAGTTGAAAGCCCAGTAAAGAGGTAGGTCATCTCATGAATGGCAAGAATATCATGTTAGGGATAAAAGACCTCTGGTTTTGATTGATTCCATGTATCTTAGACTTTGAATTTCATGTTTTACTAGAATCATGCATACATACATATCTTTAGCCGTAATTGAAGATAAAAGATATTCTCTTGTTAATTCACTATAACCTATGCATCTAGATGGCTTTTACTTCATTTTATCATAACTAGATTAGTTAAGTCCTTTTAAAGCATGACTTATTTCAAAGCATAGTCTTTTATCTTTTTATGCTGTCAAATAGGACTCTAACAGCCTATAGTTAGACCGTCAGAGGGACGTAACGGCTTTACGATAAGCCGTCACACTCCCTGTTATACTTAAGCTACTCTGTTATCTCTGACGGACCATAACACGAGCGTTACAACACTCTAGCGGTTCCACGATAAACCATCACAGCCTTGTGACGCGCCCATACTAGACCGTCAGATTAACTGTGTTCTGTCAACCCAAGACAGAATTAAAAACAGTCAAATTTACTTATGAATAAGCCTAGTTATCTATGTTTTGACCTATTTTTCATAACTTTGATATTATAAGTTGATTCATGTATGTTTAAAGCACTTTAGTTATTTTAAAGTACATGTTAATTTCATTGCTAAAACTTTATAGTTTTGTATTAAAACATGATTTTTACTGATGTATTGATGGAGTTTTATCATGAATTCACATTGTTACACATTCTTTCTGTCTAAAGAGTCAATTCACTAAAGTATATGGCATATATTCCGGTATATGACCATTAGTTTACACTTTTGCACTATAGGAACATATTCTTGAACTTGAGGACCTCTCTATTGGATATTCCTTCCAATGGACTAGGAAATCTGGTTTCAAGGCCTCCGTAATTCTCCGCGAGCTTGGGATTCCTACTAGGACGCCGAGTTGGTTGTACCATTAAAACCCAATTGTTTAGAAAACACTATCGATGCTTTCTGGTTTTAACAATGTAACGGCCTAATACTATACTGTCAGGCTCATCTAACGGTCCAGTATACAACCGTCACATATGCTGAGTCCAAATTTATTCTTTCTAGATTCAGCCCGATCTAACGGCCCAATTATAGACCTCCACGTTCATGTAACGGCCCATTAATTGACCGTCACAGTTCTTGAGTAATTTAACCCGAGGTTTGACCCAAGGGTTGATATTTCAAAGTTCCTAGATGGATTATTGATGGTCTAGGACTTGTCATATTGTTCAAAGATACTTAATCTTAAATTACGAAAGTTGAGAAATGAACCGTTATACTGTCGATTTATTTTCATGGCATAACCTAGTTTTAATATGTTCATTGAAATTCTTTAAATCAAATAGAAGCATTCTTGTGATAGATTACTTTATCTTGAACCTATCCGTTGAAGTTGTACATTCTTGGCCATATTGTTTACATGCATGGAAGTATCTTGATTTATACTTGAAGATGCGGACCGAGCACTGATTGTGTTCAAGGACTCTATGCTAGTCCCCTCAACTGATTGTCGGAAACATACTATTATAAACTATGGGGTATGATGCTACTAGCGTCGCATTACGCTGGGAGTACTTTCTCGATAAATAAGTGAAGATCCACGGCTCGTAAAGTGAAAATCCACGACACGTACATGACTTTCTAGCTTGTTACATGATATTCCACAGAAATTCACGAAGTACTTGCTACTAAGTGAAAAATACATTCTTGATTGTTACATGACTTTCTAGTACATTCTTATTCATGAAAGGCCATATCATATTCTTATTATATTCTTGATAATTCATACTTACTCATTCTATCTTACATGATCATCGTGTTACTTTGGTTTAATCGCATGATTGATCGCATTCGCTTGATTTTATCTTATTTCATTAGAGCTAAAATACTAATTACTTACATATTACTAATCATGTTGATGCGAAGATACCTACTGGGCAAGTGTGCTCATTACCTATTTTCCCAATCTTTTCAGGAGATGGAAGTGATACGAATTCGGATTCGAGTTATACAAGTAGCGGGTCCGAGAGCGAATGAAAGTCATATCAAACTGAGAGTGAAGACTTAGGAAAGTCAATAATATTTAGATCGAGTCTTTGTATTTTCTTTTTTTCTTAAGTCTAGTGGATTATTGAAGGTTGAAAGCTATTGTATTTGGATATTTTGATTATTAATGAAATAAAGTTGGAGTTTGATTAAATTATTGTGCAATTGCATTCTTATGTGTGATTGTCTGGCGCTCTGATCGTTCTTGCTTGCAAGAGGCTTACCATGCCGACTGTTCGCGTTCCTCGAGCTAGTCTTCCGTTGTAATAAAAGGCTCGGGGCGTGACAGTTAAGTTGGTATTAGAGCCTAAGTCTCAGGACTTTGAAAAAAGAGTCATGTCCTAGGATAAGTCCAAGGTTTAAGGACCCCTACCTATGAACTAAGGAAGAAATTTCCTCACCTATGCGAGAATTGGGTAGAGCCCGGGAAAGGATAGTTAATTAGTTTTAAGGTTAACCTCTTTCTAATTCCATGAGAGTTAACAATTTGTTATTTCTCGCGGGTATCTCATTATTACAATAGCACATCGCGTAGATTGGGGTGGCATGCAACAAACGGTTGCCGGCCTTACTCAGGCGTTACAAACTATGGCCCAGGCAGGCGCAGGGGCGAGGGCTGGTGACTTGCATTGCAATTTTCGGAGCTTAAACCCTCCGCGTTTCTACGGTTCTTCCAACCCAGATGAGGCAGAAAATTGGATAGATGAGATGAATCACATCTTCGATGTTATTCAATGCACGGACCAAGAAAAAGTGCATCTCACAACCTTCCAACTCAATAAAGATGCACACATAAGGTGGAAGTTAGTACCTACACCTTCGGATGAGGCACCTCATACATGGGACGATTTTTCTCATTCTATTCCATGCCAAGTACTTTTTCGAACATGTCAAAGAAAGAAAGGCTATGGAGTTCGTCTCTCTTAGTCAAGGAATGATGACAGTCGCGGAGTATGCACTTCAATTCTCCAGGCTAGCACCTTATGCACCGCATTTAATCAGTACCGATTTATTGAAGGCCAATCGGTTTATGGACGGGTTATGACCCGGTTTCATTCAGCAGCTCGGGACCCAAAACATACGTACCTATGCGAGATGGTTCAGCGGGCATATTTATGTGAGAGGACCTTAGAGAAGGTTGAGAAATTGAAAGGAAACGGAGAAGAGTCTAGCTGACGATCTGATCGGTGTTATAAGAAGAGAAGTTCAACATCACGGAACCCTACAAAAGCCGTGATAGTAAGAAAAGATCCAGGAGCGGGAACGGTGGAAGTTCCCATAAGCACAAGAAGGCCAAAGAGGAGAAGGAGCAAGTCATGGCGGCTTGCACATTTTGTGAGAAGTTCGGCCATTCGGCTGAAGAATGTTGGAAGTGCCTTGGTGCGTGTCTACATTGTGGAAGTAGGGAGCATTGTATGCCAGATTACCCCCTTATGAAGGATCAACCGTCTGGTGGAGGACGTAAGAGGCAAGCTCGCCTCAATGTTGTTCTAGAAGAAGAAGAAGAAGAAGCACCCAAGGATGGTGGACTTATGGAAGGTACCCTTCAAATTTGTTCTCATCCTGCATTTGTGCTATTTGATACTAGTGCCTCTCATTCTTTTATCTCTACTACTTTTGTGAAAATATTACCAATTGTATCAGTTCCCTTACCTTCAGATCTTGCTATTACTACACCTTTAGGTTCAGGAACAAAGCTTACCGAGTATTATCCTGAGAGTGAGGTAATAGTGGAAAATCACAATCTCCCCGTAAATTTAGTATGCCTTGACATGAAAGGTTATGATGCCATTTTAGGGGTAGATTGGCTTATAGAGCATGATACTGATATTAATTGCCGAAATAGGATTATATCCTTTCGAAAACCCGGTCTTCCAATATTTTCTTTCCTTGACAACAAGTATAGGAAACATCCCACTATCATATCCTCTCTTCACGCTTGCAAACTTATCTCGCGAGGATGTGAAGCTTTTCTTGCTTCTGTCATTGTTACCGAGTCCAAGGAAATCATCATAGCAAACATCCCTATTGTAAATGAGTTCCCAGATGTGTTCCCATCCGAATTACCTAGTTTACCACCCGAGAGAGAAGTAAACTTCACCATTGAACTCATTCCAGGAGCAGCACCTATTTCTATAGCCCCTTACAGGATATCCCCCACGGAACTTAAGGAACTAAAAAGGTAGTTGCAAGAACTACTAGATAAGGGTTTCATCAGACCTAGCACATCCCCCTGGGACGCACTGGTTCTTTTTGTCAAGAAGAAGGATGGCTCTCTCAGGCTATGCATCGACTACCGGCGACTGAATCAACTCAAAATCAAAAATAAGTATCTGTTGCCGCATATTGATGAGCTCTTTGATCAGCTTTCGGGAGCAGAGTATTTCTCCAAGATAGACCTCAGGTTAGGTTATCATCAGCTTAGAATTAAAGAAGAAGATATTTATAAATCGACTTTTTGAAGTCATTATGGCCACTATGAATTCGTGGTAATGCTGTTCGGGTTAACAAATGCCCCAGCAGCATTTATGCAACTTATGAATAATGTTTTCCAGCTATATCTGGACCAGTTCATTATTGTCTTCATTGATGACATCCCGGTATATTCCAAGACAAAGGAGGAACATGAAGAACATTTTAGGATAGCTTTGCAAACACTTAGAGAACATAAACTCTATGCCAAGCTTAACAAGTGTGAATTCTGGCTTAAGGAAGTTTCATTCCTAGACCACATTATTTCAAAAGAAGGTATCGCTATGGATCCTTCTAAAGTAGAAGCTGTCAGAAACTGGAGCCGGCCAACCACTGTATCAGAAGTAAGGAGCTTTCTGTGTCTAGCTGGTTATTATAGAAGGTTCATTAAGGACTTCTCAAAAATTACTGTTCCTTTAACTAGACTCACAAGAAAAGAAAATCCTTTTGTCTGGTCAAAAGAATGTGAAAAGAGTTTTCAAACTCTTAAGAACCATCTTACTACAGCTCCTATTCTATCTCTACCGGTGGAAGGTGGTGGATTCGAAGTATATACAGATGCGTCTGGCATTGGCTTAGGGTGCGTCCTCATGCAGAATGGAATGGTAATCTGTTATTCTTCAAGACAGTTGAAACGTCACGAGGAAAACTATCATGTGCATGATTTGGAATTGGTTGCTGTCATTTTTGCCTTAAAAATTTGGTGTCATTATCTCTATGGAGAGAAATTCAGGGTCTACTCGGACCACAAAAGTTTGAAATACTTATTCTCTCAAAAGGAGTTAAATATGATGCAGAGGAGATGGTTAGAATATCTCAAAGACTTCGATTTTACTATTCAATATCATCATGGCAAGGCTAATACTGTAGCAGATGCACTCAGTAGAAAACCAATGGGAAAGCTATCAAGTCTTATGATTAGTATGACTAATCTTATTCCTCAATTTGCTCAGTTGAACTTAGATATTGACATGAAGGAAGAAGAATGTTTCATAGCTAATATTCAAGCTCAACCTACACTAATAGAAGATCTGGTCAAGCTGCAAAATAATGATCCTGTATTACTGGAGATTAAATCCAACATAGAACAAAGCCCATATTTTTCTATTTCCAATGACGGAAGATTGCTATTTAAGGGCCGAATATGTGTACCAGATCATGAGGATACGAAGAAACTGATCCTAGAAGAAGCACATAAATCCAAGTACACCATTCATCCAGGTGGTACAAAAATGTATCAAGATCTCAAAAGAAATTTCTGGTGGCCCAATATGAAGAGGGAAATAGCTGATTTCGTGTCCCGCTGTCTCACTTGTCAACAAGTAAAGGAAGAGCATTTTCGACCCACAGGTAAATTACATCCCTTAGATATTCCAGCATGGAAATGGGAAAGTATAGGAATGGATTTCATTATGAGTTTACCAAAGACAAGGGGTGGACACGACGTCATATAGGTAATCATAGACCGATTGACAAAATCTACACATTTCATACCAATCAAAAGTTGATGGTCTGTGGATATTTTAGCAGCATTATACATGAAAGAAATTGTCAAATTACATGGTGTCCCTGTCACTATTATATCTGATAGAGATCTCAATTCACATCGTAATTCTGGAAGGGTCTACAACATTTACTAGGGACTAGACTGAACTTTAGCACGGCATTCCATCCACAAACTGATGGTCAGACTAAAAGAACAAATCAGGTGGTAGAAGATATGCTCAGGGCTTGTGCTATTAATTTTGGAGGAAGTTGGCACGATCACTTGCCTCTGGTAGAATTTGCATATAACAACAGTTATCAGGCCAGCATATAGATGGCACCTTTTGAAGCTTTATATGGAAAAGGTTGTAGATCACTGATATGTTGGAATGAGATAGAGGGAAAAGTAAATTCTAGGCCCCAACATTATCAGAGATTCTTCAGAGAAAATTAAGCCCATTCGAGAAAGATTGCAGGTGGCACAAGATAGGTAAAAATCATATGCTGATAATCGAAGGCGCGACTTGGAGTTTCAGGTAGGAGATCATGTGTATCTAAAGGTTTCTCCGGGTCGTGGTATTCGAAGATTTGGCATCAAAGGTAAGCTAACTCCAAGGTTCATTGGCCCTTTTGAAATTCTGGAAAGAGTTGGTAAAGTAGCTTATCGGATTGCTTTACCTCCACAATTATCCAAAGTTCATAATGTATTTCACGTCTCGATGCTTAAAAAGTATGTACCTGATCCTTTCCATGTCATCACTTACGACAATCTGGAGATTCAAAAGGATATGACGTACGAGCAAACACCAATAAAGATTCTGGAACGGGAAGTATGTCAACTAAGGAATAAAGCTATTCCTATGATCAAAATTCAATGGAAGAAATCATGGCCGTCCGAAGCAACTTGGGAAATGGAAAAAGCCATGCGGAAAAGATTCCCAGAATTATTCAATTGTAAGTACACTCTCCATATAATTCATGAATTTGGGGACTAAATTCTTCTAAGTGGGGGAGGGTGTAGTGCCCCAAAATTTATATAAATAATTTCTGGTTTATTTTAAGAATTTTCTAGAATTTATTAGGAATTATAAAGCTTAAATTGATTATAAGGCCCAAGTATGTTGAATAATTAATCCAGCTTTGATAAATGAAACCCAAAAGGTTAAGGACCAAACCCATTAAGTTTGGCCCATATTCTAGAAGGATATTTGACCTATTCATGAATTTTAAGGATAAATACCATTTTATTAGATAATTATATGGATAAAATAATTAAAGAGTTTGAATTAAGTTGAATTCTACAAACAGTGGATGTAGCGGTCTATCGTACGACCGCCATAGGCATGTAATGCGCCAAGCTTTGACCGTTACGCTCTGTCAGTTCCGTGAATGGAAGAAAGAGCAAAAAGATTGGATTTTTGCTAGTCTATCTCTTAGGGATCGAGATGGGAGGACTAGTAAATGTGTTAAGGACTCTCTGAAGTCAATATAAGCCTTAAAAAGGACTCTAGAATCGATCTAATCCACAAAACCCTAGCAAAACCCTATAAATAGACCCTAGTTTTAACCTGCGTGACCCTTACATTGGCTCGCGTGGAACTATGGTAAGGAGATAGTATTTCGAGAAAGTTCTTTAGAACTTTTTATTCCTTATACATAGGACTAATCTTCCTCAAAATTTCGTGCTAGGAGATCAACTACACAAGAAGTTTGAAGCTTCCAAAGTTACTGGTTCGACCATAGCAACCCAGGAATCTGAGCGAAAGTCTGCTGAAGATCAGGAGATTAGAGCACCAAAATGAGGTAATTAGCCTAAGTGTCTTTAGAATTTTCTGTTCCCCTTAGTTTCACCTTCTTACCCTCAAAATTTCACGTCCTTAGGTCAAGAGATTGAGAAGTTAGAGCGACGTGAAGTTGCTGAAAACTCACTGGAAGGAAAGAACTTGGGCGTGTCTTGCAGTCCCAAATTAGAAGTTGAAAGCCCAGTAAAGAGGTAGGTCGTCTCATGAATGGCAAGAATATCATGTTAGGGATAAAAGCCCTCTGGTTTTAATTGATTCCATGCATCTTAGACTTTGAATTTCATGTTTTAGTAGAATCATGCATACATACATATCTTTTGCCATAATTGAAGATAAAAGATATTCTCTTGTTAATTCACTATAACCTATGCATCAAGATGGCTTTTACTTCGTTTTATCATGACTAGATTAGTTAAGTCTTTTTAAAGCATGACTTGTTTCAAAGCATAGTCTTTTATCTTTTTATGCTATCAAATAGGACTCTAACTGCCTATAGTTAGACCGTCAGAGGGACGTAACGGCCTTACGATAAGCCATCACACTCCCTGTTATACTTAAGCTACTTTGTTATCTTTGACGGACCATAACCGGAGCGTTACAACACTCTAACGGTTCCATGATAAACCGTCACAGTCCTGTGACGCGCCCATACTAGACCATCAGATTAACTATGTTCTGTCAACCCGAGATAGAATTAAAAATAGTCAAATTTACTTATGAATAAGCCTAGTTATCTAAGTTTTGACCTATTTTTCATAACTTTGAGTTTATAAGTTTATTCATGTATGTTTAAAGCACTTTAGTTATTTTAAAGTACATGTTAATTTCATTGCTAAAACTCTATAGTTTTGTATTAAAACATGATTTTTACTGATGTATTGACGGAGATTTATCATGGATTCACATTGTTACACATTCTTTCTGTCTATAGAGTCAATTCTCTAAAGTATATGGCATATATTCCGGTATATGACCATTAGTTTACACTTTTGCACTATAGGAACAAATTCTTGAACTTGAGGATCTCTCTATTGGATATTCCTTCCAATGGACTAAGAAATCTGGTTTTAAGGCCTCCGTAATTCCTTGTGAGCCTGGGATTCCCACTAGGACGCCGAGTTGGTTGTACCATTAAAACCCAATTGTTTAGAAAGCACTATCTATGTTTTCTAGTTTTAACAATGTAACGGCCTAATACTAGACCGTCAGGCTCATCTAACGGTCCAATATACAACCGTCACATATATTGAGTCCAAATTTATTCTTTCTAGATTCAGCCCGATCTAATGTCCCAATTATAGACCGTCACGTTCATGTAACGGCCCATTAATTGACCGTCACAGTTCTTGAGTGATTTAACCCGAGGTTTGACCCAAGGGTTGATATTTCAAAATTCCTAGATGGATTATTGATGGTCTAGGACTTGTCATATTGTTCAAAGAAACCTAATCTTAAATTATGAAAGTTAAGAAATGAACTGTTATGCTGTCGATTTATTTTCATGGCATAACCTAGTTTTAATATGTTCATTGAAATTCTTTAAATCAAATAGAAGCATTCTTGTGATAGATTACTTTATCTTGAACCTATCCGTTGAAGTTGTACATTCTTGGCCATATTGTTTACATGCATGGAAGTAGCTTGATTTATACTTGAAGATGTGGATCGAGCACTGATTGTGTTCAAGGGCTCTATGCTAGTCCCCTCGACTGATTGTCGGAAACATACTATTATAAACTATGGGGTATGATGCTACTGGCGTCGCATTGCGCTGGGAGTACTTTCTCGATAAATAAGTGAAGATCCATGGCTCATGAAGTGAAAATCCACGACACGTACATGACTTTCTAGATTGTTACATGATACTCCACAGAAATTCATGAAGTACTTACTACTAAGTGAAACATACATTCTTGATTGTTATATGACTTTCTAGTACATTCTTGTTCATGAAAGGCCATATCATATTCTTATTATATTCTTGATAGTTCATACTTGCTCATTCTATCTTATATGATCATCGTGTTACTTTGGTTTAATCGCATGATTGATCGCATTCGCATGATTTTACCTTATTTCTTTAGAGCTAAAATGCTAAATACTTAAATATTACTAATCATGTTGATGTGAAGATACCTACTGGGCAAGTGTGCTCATTACCTATTTTCCCAATCTTTTCTGGAGATGGAAGTGATACGAATTTGGATTCGAGTTATACAAGTAGCGGGTCTGAGAGCGAATGAAAGTCATATCAAACTGAGAGTGAAGACTTAGGAAAGTCAATAATGTTTAGATCAATTCTTTGTAATTTCCTTTTTCCTTAAGTCTAGTAGACTATTGAAGGTTGAAAGCTATTGTATTTTGATATTTTGATTATTAATGAAATAAAGTTGGAGTTTGATTAAATTATTGTGCAATTACGTTCTTATGTGTGATTGTCTGGCGCTCTGATCGTTCTTGCTTGCAAGAGGCTTACCATGCCGGCTGTTCACGTTCCTCGAGCTAGTCTTCCGCTGTAATAAAAGGCTCGGGGCGTGACAAATTTACTGTTGGATCAAGCCAAGTCATTAACAATGAGTAAAATGTCAAGTACATCATTTCTCTACACAGACAACAACAGTAATAACAAACCAACTAATATGCAGAGGAGCAACACTACTAGAGTACATAATAAAACAATAACAATACAAGGCACATTTGACATTTGTGTAGTCATCTACTGGCGTAGTACCTGGTTCCTTGAATCATAGTCAGGTCCGGGAATTGCATGATATGTAAGTTGAGGATGATCAACATATGCATGGCTGCTATTGCCAACCCCATTTATAGTAGCATGTGCTTCCTCTACCGAGTGAAAACCATTATAACAAGATCTAGGGTATCCATTCACTTGGACAAAGCATTGGGGCCAACTATAATATACACCTGGTTCGCGACCAACCCACACTACATAGCATTTATACCTTCCCATTTTCTGAACCTCAATTCCCTGACGAATTAAAAAAAGGAAGAGGGCATCTGCAGTAGGAACCAATGACGACAAGGGATCGAGAGGAGGACGCAGAGAAGATGGACGGGATTGATGTGTCAATTTAACACATCGTTGCAATGGAGGTGGTAACACAGCCCCTCGAGAGTAGAAAAAAGGGGAACATCAGGAACCCTAGCCGAACGATCGTTGCTCGATCGGAGCATATTGCAGAGGTGATTGGACAGGGGAGGGTGTAGGCGTAATTAGGTTCCCCAACCACCCTTCTGACGTTGCATTCTACCGTGACGATCGCCGTTGACGTTGGCCCCGGGAACACACATCCACAGTGAAGCGGCAGCGACAGTGCGATGGCAGAGCATGGCGTCGAGGGTTTCATGAGTGGAGAAAGGAGGATAAGGGTGTTACGTAACCCACATGGGGTACCCCGGTTTATACCATGGTTTAACGACATGTCAGTGGCGACGGGGAGTATAACGGTGACAAATAGTTGCCTAGTGCTGAAAAATGTCCGATAGCAGTGACAAATAGTTGCGTAAGTCTGAAAAATAGCTTGCAGCGTTTAAATTGTGAAAACCTCAACGTCGACGCATGAAGAAAAGCCAGTGGATAAGTGTGCAAATACCCTATCCGTGGCGACAACTAGATCTGCGTAGTAGCCAAATACACTAGTAAGGGTGAAAACTATATTCTAGAGCTAACAAATGAAAAGCAGAAGGAGCTAAAAGAAGGAGTCAAGTTTACAGGAGGACAAAAATATGAACAGTGTATCAAGAGTTTCTACAGCAATCAGAAGAACAACGAAGAGACTTGGTCAATGCCAAGACAGTCAATGTTGACTGGTCAAGGTCAATGCAATTCAAAGAAGTCTCCAGCCAAGCTCAACTTTTTGTTGAACAATTATGAAGTCTCATTCAAAGTCCAAGGTCAATGAATAGACTAGTCACCACTATGCTCCCCAGACAAAGCCAAGCATGTAATGAAGAGAAGAGAAGGCAACGGTTGCTCATGTAGTCATGTGGTAAGAGTGATAAATATGTAGTAAGGGTGACAAATGGCACTTTAGTGGTAACAAATGCACAACTAGCGGTGACAAATGGCTAAGGCATAAGGTTTGTGCATGAGGTCTGTGCACATTTGCATTTTGCAAGGTCAAGTCGGTGCACATGTGTTAGCGATATTATGTAAGGTCGATGCACATATGTTAGAGATAGGCATAAGGTCTGTGCACATGCGTTAGTGTTAAAAGCATCAGGTCGGTGCATATGCATTAGCGATAGAAACATAAGGTCTGTGCACATAGCACTATCAGGTCGGTGCACATTTACATTCTAGTCTGTGAGGTCGGTGCATGTCTTCATTCCACTCTAGTCGACACTTGTGCAGGTAAAGCCCTCATCTTTTCACACTTCAGCCCAGTTCCTTAACCAAACTTGAATCTATCTTCAGAAAACTCATTGATATTCATGAATACACATTATCAAGCATACATTAACGGCATTAAAACATATGAAACTTTAAAGATCAAAATGTATGAAAAAAGAAATATCAATAACCACAGGTATGTCACATTCTGAGGTTTGAGACGTGAAATTATTTAAGATCTTCTATTTCCAAAGTTAAGGAGTTGGGCCCCAATCTGGGCTCTATATATATTACAATCAGCCTCATTAAATGTCCATGATGTCTCCATCTTCTTTGACAATTCATCAACATATTTCAATACATAAATGGCACAGTTGAGGCTTCGATCCTCCTGTTGGGGACATTCGTTGTCGAATACAAGTTCCCAATTTTTAACTCCCTTGAATGCAGTCCCATAGTTGTTCATAAACCCCCGTACAACTGCAGCCTGCAAATGAAATATTTGACATTATTAAGGAATAACTGAAAGACACATTAAAGATATCTTTAATACATGTACACGGATAAGAAAAAGTACCCATTTTATTGTAGTGGCCTCATGGATGGCCATGCCTCTCATGGAATTATATGAGACAAAGCGGTGATTCTCCGTGTCAACAGCAAGTAGATGCCAGTGATTTGATGAGTATAACACGAAGAATAAATATTTGTTCTTCTGTAGTTCGATTAATTCAACATTCTCGAAGGCGCACTCCAACAGCAGGTTTGATTTTTCGGAGTCGGCCTCTAGGATGACGTTGATGTGATTCACTACAATGGTGGGAAAACAAACCCACTGATAAAAGATGTCAGATTCATTGCGTCTTGATTTGAGGAGGTACATCATGGCGTCGATCACCTATAAATTAACAATCATGATTCTATTAGCAGTAGAAACACAAGTTCGGGGTAGGGCGAGGCGTAAAATTGCATACCGTATCATCTATCATCCGGCCGTATAATAGATCAATGACATGACAACGTCTCAAAACAATCTCGTTCTCTACTAAAAATATGGCATCACTATATTGGACAAAAATTTAGTTATTGGTAGTTAGAGTAAGGAAAATCAGGATAATTACAAAAAGTATAAGAGGACAACTTACTCAATATCCCTCGAGAGAGATTCAACAATGAATTCATTCACAGCGTTGTTATCTTTCAGATTCAGCTGGCCTTTGCAGATCCAATCAGTATTCTGTAGGAGCATTCTGATCTCGTCGGCTTCATCTCCCTTCTACATGTATGCCAATGTACCAATCTTAGATTCTATACTGTAAGAAGTAGGAACAACGCAAGCTCACCTTCTTCTTCCCCCGTCCTGTTTTCTTTGGAGGTGCCCTCCTTTTCCTCACGGGCTTCTCATCCCGTTGATGAAGGGACTGACAAATGTAACCTAGACGATGGTCACCATGGCCATTGGTCGCCTCCACCTGACCTTCGATATCGCCTTGCACATCCTCTTCAGGAGCTGCCTTACATGGCATAGTATCATCCGTAATTTGTGGAAGGGGCCTTGGAGCTGGGACAGCGGCGACAATGTCCTCCAAAGTTTGACAGATATTTTCCTCAACAGTTTCATCCCCATGCACTTCCTCTCCAGGGGGTGGCTGCGGTCGCTTGGTATCATCCGTCGCTTGGTATCATCCATCGCCTGTTCGATGGGGCCAGGAGGTGCTGCATCAGCGGGAATGTGAGTCCCTTCCACACTAGTCAGATAGAAGGCCTTAATTTCCTCAAGTAGCCACTACTGGATATTCAATGTAGCGGCAATATCCTATAGCACAAGCATGTATCTCTCTGATGAGGATGTATAATGGCGGCTGGGTATGGCCATCATCGTTTCACCGTACACCATCACCCTTTCACCTGGCTCAACAAGGAGATCTTCGATCACCTGCATTTCAAACCACATCACTCCGGTTATTCATTAATGTTGAATGACAAAGAAGAAGTTAATTTTAGTACTCATAATACATGTTGGTCTCGCAGGGATCTAATAGAGAATTTTAATTTCCTATCTACAAATGTCCCCCACCTAAATAGTCGGGGAAATGCCACCTGCCTTACTGGTTGCCTCACCCGCGTGTGCTCAAAAAATCAGACCTGTAATATGAAATATATCAAGTTATTTTACAATGCAGTAGAATTAATGATTTACACATTATTACACAACAAAAATAAAAAAATTTACAGCAAGTACGGCAGAACAACTAAATATGCAGGTATGGGCCTGGGATGCATTCTCGGATCTTCTCTTAGCACGGTTAATTGTACCTGACCGCCGTTTCTAGACCACCAAAACTAATTCTTCAAACTTGTGCATCGTTACCTGTTGCACGGTGGCTGCCTAGTTGTAATATGAAACTCTCTCAATGTCATCTAAGCATGACAGCATCTATTGTGGACAAGAATGCGCCGACCGTGGGCAAAGGAAAGTGGACAGCAGGAGTACAATCCACAGCCGGACAGTGTCGGCCACATCCTGCTCTTCATCGGACCCAAAAATTTGCTGGATGAGAGAGCACACTTTCTTCCGGTGAAATGTTGTTGCAAATCCAAATCGATTATGCAACTTCGACTTCTGAATTGCGGATCCATAATGTTGAACCGGCTGATCGGAGCAAGGTAATCCTAAAATTATGCCCACATCTTCCACACTAAATGCGACCTTCTTACTACCCATACGGAAGTAATTTCCTCCACTATGGGCGCAAATAATCTCCTCCAATAGTGTCATGGTGAAGAATATGGGAGAAGCATTGTCAACATATGGACCAAAGGGTGTGGTCCTCATCAATGACTTGTGGCATTCTCGAAATGCCATCTGATCCCTATCCTTCATGTAAATGTCCATAGAACACCGGGCCCAGATGACTCCCATGTTCACTAGATTCAAAAATTAACGTGTAAACAAGAAATTCAGTTAATTAATTGACGGATCAAGAAATACAAAAAATATTAATAGTAAGACAAGGGTGACAAATGTATATATAGACAAGGGAGTTTAGGTGTGACAAATAGGTGCTTAAGGGTGACAAATGTTTGAAATACGGTGACAGGTAGGTCTAAATCCGACACAAATAGGTACATAAGCGTGACAAATAAATAGGTCGATAGGGGGGGCAAATAGATATGTAAGGGAGATAAGGAACCACAATACCTTTAACTTGTCGTCCTGAAGTGGAGGCCTTAGAAACCCTCCTCAAACATTTCTTCTTCGGCCATAGGAACTGGTACAATGTCTTGAGATGCAGGTGGGACATCAACTTTACGGCGGACAGAGCATTGCATGGGTGTCTTCTTCGGCTCCATGGCTGAGAGGTCACAAAAGGAACCGCGAGGAAGACGAGACATTGAGCACGATGGAGAGATAAATCGCCTTCTGGTAGGTTTCGTAAGAGGCGAGACATGGCGGGAAGGGTATATAGGGAATTGGGGATTTTTAGTGTCGAGGTCATCATTTCTGTTGATGTGGCCTGCGGCATTGGATCGGCAACAATACGCGAACAACACCAACGCGTGGCCGACGTGTCCCGTTTTCCACATAGGCCAATTGGAGGTTAAGGGCGACCAATGTGTCTACAAGGGTGACAATGGGTTAGCAAGGGTAAACAATACCCTACTAACGGTGACAAATAAGGCTCAATAGAGACAAGCCCGACGCGCGGCTTTCAGGCAGAGGAGGAAGGGCGATGATTTCTGGAGTTTAGTGGTGACAATTAGGTGAGTACAAGTGACAAATGCTCAACTGGGGTAACAAATAACTTCAAATTGGTAAAAAGTGAGAAGGAAGCTGAAGGTGAAAAAGAACAGGAGGAACTTGAGGAGAAAGAGACATGCTCACTAGAACAGGGTGACAAATAACTTTAACTATATGTGATGCGGGACGGACATGCGACCTGGGACTCTAGCTTACGATCGTCCCTAAGCGAGGGAAGACGTGGGACCGTGGGCGGTTGAGAAACCGGCAGTGAGTCTCGGGTATCGGCCTTTCCGCGTTAACTCGGGTCGAGTCACGGGACGGGTTACACTCACTCTCTCGCAGTGGTGATACAATTGATATAATGGGCTAATAACCTATCACATGCAGCGGCATATACGAATAAATACGAGTAAAGCAAAGCCTACGAGGAGGGTGGCGAGTGTACCTCCACGCTCCGGGCGTGGGGAAGACGTTCCCGGCCAAGTACGGTAACTCCGGTAACAACGGTAAAAGTTAATTACAACAGTAACTTTTATTGCCCACTCACACAGGGAGGTAAAGGGCTACAAGTGGGGCCCGGGAGGACCGACCCTGATTTGACGGGCAGTAATCTGGAGGTGCGTACGGCACGAACTCGGCCTGCTGGTCTGACTCGGTACTATTCCAACTCGGTGCTGCGCCAACTCGGTTGCTGGCTCGCTGGACAGCAAACAACGGTTTCCAAAGGAACCCTGCCTTCCTGAGATCTTCGGGAGGCGCCGCTTGGCTGGGACGATGGAGGGATGTCCCTGATCGACTCTCTGAAGGGGCGGTCGCTGAAGTTGACCTTTGATATTTGTTTCTTAATTTTCTCCCGGACTGAGTTGTGCTGGCTGAACTCGGATCTGCTCTGCACACCTTTACAAAAAGAATTACTAGGACCAGATCCGATGTTGGATTGATGCAAAAGAGGTACCGATGGATAGAGAACTCAGAGATATACAACATACATTTTTGGTGACTCCATCCACAGAACAGATTAAAATTAAAAATGACTGTAAAACTACTTTTTTTTCTGACCCGGATTGACAGACACACAGGGCAGAGATGAATCTTCTTGAAACAGACCTTTGACCGAGGGCTCAATGATTTTTTTGGACTCAACGAAAATTATGGTGGAAGGGGGTATATGTGAGGAACACTAGAAAAGTTTTTTGGATTTTTTAAAATTTTTAAGTGGGTGGGAAAATTTCAACAAGGAGACTCTGTCCCGTAGGTCTGCAAAAGGGCAGATTACTGAGAGGGCAAACGAAAATATGGGAAAATTATCAAATGGACTCCAAATGACACGAAATTTTAACTGGAGGTTAGGAGAGATGGACAGAACAAACCCACAAAATTAGGGCTCGATCAGACAACAAGAAGAGAAGATAAAAATCTGGAGGGGGGTTCTATCCTGATGGAGATAGAACTCCGACGATGGCAGTGGCGGCGCGTTGGCGGCACGAACGGAAGGCGGCGGCCGGAAGTCGCATCCAGCAGAGGTTGGAGATCTTGTAGTCACACCAAGATGAGGGCTTCACACCCTGGAATGGGCAGCAATCACTGCTGTAAGGGGGAGAGGAGAGACACAAGGGGTGCCATTGGGCTTGCTCTTGGCAAAAATGCTTAATTCTTCATTAATTCTTCTAATGACACTATACATAGGCTTATATAGAGAATGGAAAGGGGTGGGGGATGGGAATTTCGTGGGAGAGAGGCCATTTTCTTCCCCCATGTGGTCAAAAACTCAAAATAAATAAATTACATATGGAGGGGACACTCCTTTGAAAGGAATGAAGGCATCTTGGACTTTTTAATCCATTTGTCCCCTTTGAATGTCAAACTATCTAGAAGCCCACCTTGGACCTTTGACTAGCCCCACATGGACCCATAGGGCTTAGGTGGACCAATGGGAAAGGGTATGGAGGCCCCTTGATGGTCCTACTGGACTTTTGCATAAAAACCCAAAGAATCCTAAGGAATGACAAAGTGACTTATAAAGCCTTACAATTGCACATGTGTTTTCCCAAGGATATAAAAGCAAACTAAAGGACACAAATACAAAAATAAAAGTTAGTGCCTGGTGTTGATTCCCATCAATATGTTGACCGAATGCCCCAATACTCCAGGCAAAGTCAATAGTCAAAGTTAAGCATTTGCAACTATTGACGTCCAGTTAAAGCATGGTCAAGCTTCGGCTAGTGACAGTG
Source organism: Amorphophallus konjac (assembly GCA_022559845.1). Classification (NCBI taxonomy): domain Eukaryota; kingdom Viridiplantae; phylum Streptophyta; class Magnoliopsida; order Alismatales; family Araceae; genus Amorphophallus; species Amorphophallus konjac. The sequence continues at coordinate 121,070,515 of CM040127.1, read as the reverse complement.
GACACAGAAAACGACAAACGTGGAAGAACCACTATTTTAAAACCCGGCTCGGACCGGTCGGTCCGACCGGTTAACCCGCGACCCAGTCTCAAAACCAGGTTAGAATAGTGTCTAAACCGTTTTAGACCCAAAACCCAGTCAAACCCAGTCAACCCAATGCAACCCGGTGCAACCCGGCGACACGCTAAAACACGTTTGACCCAACCGGGTCCGACTCCTAGACATATTTTTTATTTATTTAATTTTTATTTTTTTAATATGCCATAAAAAATATTGAAGATGAGGAGTCTTCTAACTCCTCTCTTTAAAGTTGAAAAGAAATTTAGATGGAGATGAAGAGATGAAGACAAGGAAAAATATGAAAATTTAGATGAACATGAAATTTAAATTCACACATCATGAAACTTGTGTCTCATGAGATGTTAATTATAGTTGATAAATGGTCATATGTAGTGTTTATTTAATATGAATTTTATTCTTTTTTTAGACTAACTTAGTGGTTATTTAATGCACTTGTTTTAATTTTTACAATATATGTTTTGTTTGTTTCATGTTTCTAACTCAATGTATCTTAAAATCTTATGGTAATTTATAATATTATTATAAACGGTTCTAGTCTTACGGGTCACGGGTCAACCCGAACGGTTAAACCATTGACCCGTGACCCACTAACTTAACCGGGTCAAGCTCCGGGTCGGGTTTTAAAACATTGGAAAGAACAACATAAGAAGACTGAAGGTAACAAATACTCTCCTAAGGGTGACAAATGAAGATGATCTCGGTGACAAAGAGATATATAAGGCTAACAAATGAATGTTAAGGGTGACAAATGTGGGAACAACGGTGAAATTTTACCGTTGACCCATTGTTGCCTCCATGAGCTATTCCCCGCGATCGAGGAGCCCTATCTCCCGAAATGTTGGCGATATATAGACGTGACAGTAAATTCACGGCACATGAGTTTCAGGGGGGCATTGAACAATAAGGAAATGGTCAACATGTGAGCGATATGGCTCCGAATACCTTTTCGTGCGCACCCCGATGTCGAGCTTTCAAGGTATCTAGGCTTTTCAACATGTTCTCTCTTCTTTTTATATAATCGAATCGACTTATCCACCATGCAGCCCCATTACTTGGCGTGGCGATTAATCAAACGTTTTCCCCTCTTTTATCGTCGTGAACGACCTTTATGGCACGGCGGGTCGCCAGTCCCGACCGAATGCCCACCATCGTCTGCTTAGTGATCATAAGGAGCGCACCTTCGGTTAGTCCAGACCATCCCAGCCTTGGAACTTTGACAAATGTGTCTACACGTGATTGGCACGCCCTATTGTGAGTAAAATTGATGAAAGATACAATGATATTTGACTATTAATTATCCTATATCCTGAGTGCTTCCACGTGGCATTAATATTCCCCGTGATCGAGGAGCCCTAGCTCCCGAAAATTCATTATATAAAGATGTGACGGTAAATTCACGACACATGAGTTTGAGGGGGGCACGAAACAATAAGGAAATGGTCACAACATGTGACCGATATGACCCTTTGTACCTTTTCACGCGCACCCCGTTGTGGGCCTTTATAGGTAGCTAGGCTTTTCAACATGTTCTCTCTTCTTTTTAAATAATCAAATCGACTTATTGGCCATGCAGCCCCATTGCTTGGTGTGGCGATTAATCAAACGTTTCCCCTCTTTTATCGTCGTGAACGACCTTTATGGCATGGCGGGTCGCTAGTCCTGACCGAATGCCCACCATCGTCGATTTGCTTAGTGGGCCTTTATAGGTAGCTAGGCTTTTCAACACGTTCTCTCTTCTTTTTAAATAATCGAATCGACTTATTGGCCATGCAGCCCCATTGCTTGGTGTCGCGATTAATCAAATATTTTTCCCTCTTTTATCGTCATGAACGACCTTTATGGCACGGCGGGTCGCCAGTCCCGACCGAATGCCCACCATCGTCGATCTGCTTAGTAATCGATCAGAAGGAGCGCACCTTCGATTAGTCTAGACCATCCCAGCCTTTGAACTTGAACACATTGTCAGACACGTGATTGGCATGCCCTATCATGAGTAAAATCGATGAAAGATACAATAGTATTTGACTATTATATATCATGAGTGCTTCCACGTGGCATTAATATTCCCCGCTATCAAGGAGCCCTAGATCTCAAAAATTCATTAAATATAGACGTGACGGTAAATTCACGGCACATGAGTTTGAGGGGGGCACGGAAATATAAGGAAATGGTCAACATGTGACCGATACGGCTCCGAATACCTTTTCGTGCGCACCCCGATGTCAGGCTTTCAAGGTAGCTAGGCTATTCAACACGTTCTTTCTTCTTTTTATATAATTGACTTATTGGCCAGAAAGAAGTTGAAAATATTTAAATTACAGATCTTCGGATCTCTAAATAATAAATAATAATTTTTTTAGATGTAATGATATTTTTTACTGAGAGAGATTTTAGCCTATTAGAAGAAGTGAATGAATGACAAAGAATCACGAATGAATGGATGAAAACATGGCGCCATATTGAAAACATGGCGCCAAATGAAAATATGGCGCCAAATAGACAAAGACAAGAATTAGAAAAAATGTCCCCTCTCCTGTCCTCCTTAATCCTTCCCCCTTCCTCCTCATTCAACCACTGCATCCCCCTCTCAATCTCTCACCGGCGGGTGGCGGAGTGGCGAGGGCGGGCGGGCGGGCGGGCGGGCGCGGAGCTACCCAGGGACGCCGGTGAGGGGCGAGCGGAGACGACACCGACAGCGAGGGCGCAGATGCGCCGGTGACCTACGGTGGTGAGCTCCCGCCCTTTCTCACGCTCACTCTCACACGCACACACGTAGACACAAACTCTCAGACACTCTCACTTTTCATGCCTGGTCTACAAGATGAACCTTTTCTCCTTATCCCCTGCTGTACTCTTACAACATCAGATGAAATTCCAAGCCCCTATTTTTATTGGGAGGGTGGGAAGAGGGATGTGGATATAAATATGTGTGCGTAAATGTGGATATGACCCTTTGTTCCGTTTTTGCCCGTTCAAGCCTTTTGTTATGATATATGTGATTAGTATGCTTGGATGTGAATTACATTTGTAGACAGGTGTGGATGCCGATACGTGAAAAAATGTGTATGTGAATGGGAGTATGATAATGATTTTTTCTAGAAGATGATGTCGATGTCAACGTGGGTGTGTGAATATGGAAGTGAAAGTGGATGTGGATATGGACGTATATGTGACCAAACGGGATGTACAAATGTTAAAAATAGTCAATATTTAGGGGAGATGTTGTCGATATTTTCTTAGAAGTAGTGATAAGACATATTGATATGAATTTTTTAATTTGTTAGGTAAATATGGCTAGAGTTGATCATTCATGGATGAATCACAGAGTAGTTGACGGAGTGGTGTCCGAGGAGTTTAAGGATGGAGTTGATAGTTTTATTCAGTTTATATTGGGGCATCCAAAAGTAGTGGACCAGCATGGTAACATCCGGTGTCCTTGTTTACACTGTAAAAACAAGAAATTTCTTTCGCTATGGGATGTACAAGTTCATTTATACAGGAAAGGGTTCATGAAAGGTTATATGAATTGGGTGTGTCACGGTGAGGACTTTTGGTCGCATGCACCCGACAATGTTGGCAGCACAAGTACCTACGTAGACATGGTAATCGATGCTGTTGGCCCTAACTTTAATGTACAAGGGGAACACGTGTACAACAAAGAACCACCAAACAAGTCGGCTGAAAGATTTTATCAGTTACTTCGGGATGCTGATGAGCCGCTGTGGGATGGTTGTGAAAATCACACTCGCTTATCTACTGTCTCATAGTTGTTGAATTTGACATCCGAATTTCACCTTAGTGAGAGTTGTTTTGACCGTATGCTCCTCCTTATCAAGAGTATGCTGCCTACGGATGAGAATCTGCTTGATAATTTTTACCGTGCAAAGAAGATGGTCAATGATTTAGGGCTTGGATATAAAAAAATAGATGCATGCCCTAATCACTGTATGCTATATTATGCAGATAACGTATATAAAATATCATGTGATATTTGTCATCATGATAGATTTAAACCCAAGAGAGGGGACAAATCAAAGCAGAAGGATGTGCCTTACAAGTCACTACGATACTTCCCTCTCACACCCAGATTGCAGCGGATGTATATGTCATCAAAGATAGCTCAGCATATGATATGGCAAGCGGAAAGAGTACGTCGTGTAGATGATATAATCAGTCATCCCGCCGACGGTGAAGCTTGGGCTCATTTCAGTTGTAACTATACTGCTTTTGATCACGAGCCACACAATGTTAGGTTAGGTTTATGCACAGACAGCTTCAACCCATTTGGAGGTCCAGTAGTGTCTTACTCATGTTGGCCAGTCTTCATGACACCGTACAACCTTCCACCAGGCATGTGCATGAAGCGTGAGAACCTTTTCTTAACTTTGGTGATTCCAGGTCCAAAAAATCCAGGAAAAAATTTGGACATATATCTCAGGCCACTGATTGATGAGTTGAAAAGATTATGGAATGATGGAGTTGTTACTTATGATGTGTACAGAAAACAAAATTTCACTATGAAGGCTGCATTGATATGGATAATAAGTGACTTCCCTGTATATGGAATGCTATCTGGCTGGAGCACACACGGGAGGTTGACATGTCCTTATTGTATGGCTGATACCAAATCCTTTGTCCTGAAATATGATAAGAAATCATGCTGGTTCGATTGTCATCGACGGTTCCTACCAAATGACCATCCTTTCCGAAGGCAAAAGGACTCATTCATTAAGAACACAGTTGAAATGGATGAAGCAGACTTCGAATGAATGTATGGTTGACAAATGGCATTAGAGGTGCAAAACTTACCAGATATAGTGCAATTGTCGGGTAGTAAACGACATCTTCGTGGATTTGGAGAGGAACACAATTGGGTGAAGAAAAGAATCTTCTGGGAATTACCTTACTGGTCAGCCCTTTTGATACGGCACAACCTAGACGTCATGCATGTTGAGAAGAATGTCTTTGATAATGTGTTCAACACCATCATGAACGTGAAAGCCAAAACAAAGGACAATGCCAAGGCGCGAGCGGACTTGAAGATACTTTCCAAACGACCAGAGTTAGAATTACGACTGGTACGAGGCAAAGTTGTGTAACCTAAAGTAGCTTACGTGTTGAAAGACACACAGATCAATGAATTGTGCCAGTGGCTGAAGCAATTAAGATTCCCTGATGGATATGTGTCTAACATAGCCCGTTGTGTGAATGTCAATGAGGGAAAAATATATGGGTTGAAAAGTCATGACTGCCATGTGTTCATGGAGAGACTTCTGCCCATTGCATTCTGTGACATATTGCCAAAGCCTATATGGGGAGCATTGACTGAGTTGAGTCAATTTTTCAGGATTCTATATGCATCAGAACTCAAACTTGGGGATGTGCAAACTATGGAACAGAATGTGGTCATGACGGTATGCAAGTTGGAGAAGATATTTCCCCCTGCGTTCTTCGATTCCATAGAGCACCTAATTATCCATTTGCCATATGAGGCCAAAGTTGGAGGACCGGTACAATTTCGATGGATGTATCCATTTGAGAGGTAATCAGTATGTATTTACTGATTAATTGACAGTAGTTACATGTGTCTGTCATTGTCACTATATGTCATTATCATATGAATTGTTGTCATAGGTGTATGCATGACCTGAAAAATGAAGGTTCGCAACAAGGCTAAAGTAGAGGGTTCGATTACCAAGGCATATATTATTGAAAAATTTTAAACTTCTGTTCGATGTACTTCGAACCTGAAATTCAAACTCGCAGCAATCGACCTCCACGTAATGATGATGGAGGAGAGGTGGATCCGTCTGACCGGTTATCTAAATTTAAGTATCCAGGTCGTACATTCGGACGTTGTTCGAATCGCATATTAGAGGACAGAGAGTTGTTGGCCGTAGAGTTCTATGTTCTCCTGAACTATCCTGAGATTGAACCTTATGTTGAGTGAGTCCTCAACTCCACAGGTGCTGAAATTTATAAGCATCTTGACGTTCTTTATCCCATTTACGGTGATGTTGCATTCATCATTGCAAGCAATTTGATTTAGAATTAATTACTCGATGTCTACACCTCAATGAGTTGGAGGTTCAAAATGAACGAGAGAGATCTTTTGCCAGATGGCTTAAAGGTCAAGTAAGTGCCAATCTACCAATTCCACAAAGCTTGATGTGTATGCAAGTTCAATTTAAAGTAACGTGGTTTATCTTCATAGGTTGAAGAAGGTTATGTTACTGATGAAAGAGTCCGGGTGATAAGTTATGGACCTTCGAAGGTCGCGCATGCCTATCCATGATTTTTTGTGAATGGTTATAGATTTCACACCAGAGATTATGGACGAAATAAGTCTACAATGAATAGCGGCATATGCGTGAAAGGTAGTACATACAATGAAAATGATCTCGATTACTATGGTATTCTTGAGGAGGTCATAGAATTACAGTATTTCGAACAACACAACAATATATTCCTTTTTGAGTGTCATTGGTTTAATCATAATTCAGTTTTTTTTTAAAAGCCAAGTCATCAAGTGGGAAGAAGGGAGAGTGCACCCCTATTCCAGAGGAAGGGAATGTTCTCACTCCACCAAGTCACCACTTGATGCTTTATTTTATTGATTTACCAAAAGAATACATTTTCACAGGAGGCCATGCCTCTGAAGTACAATGAGATAAAGAAATGAGAAAAGAGCTATACAAGCCTCCTATGAAAATTAGGAATGTCATTGGCATCTGCAATAGCATATCCTTTAGCTATTGTTGGTAGCTCCCTAATCGAAAAGAATTCCGAGTTGCATCTCACTAGCAAAGCATAGTTTGTAAGCGCATCTGCTAGTTGATTCCCCTCTGTGTATGTGTGGATAATGGGGCAATGGAAGGAGGAGAAAATTTGTTGCAATGGAAACCACCAAGGAAGAAGAGACCATGGGGGGTCTCTGTTCTTTTACAGCATCTCGATTAAAATCAGAGAATCAGTAGAAATGGCAGAAATTGGAATGTTATGATGTTGTGCTAACCGAAGACCATCAAGCACAGCCCGACCCTCTGCCACCATATTGGATCCAACACCTTAATAATATGAGAAACCCAATTTTAAATGCCCATAATGGTTTCTGAAGCAGCCACCACCTCCAGAGATTCCAGGGTTGCCTTTACTAGCACCGTCCACATTTAAGGAGAAATTGATGACCGGAGCTTTCCAAAGGACAGTAATATAGGATGGATGATAACTGCTAATTGATATGCCAAAATCTTGCAGGCTGGTCCGATATTCACTGCTGGTTCCATGTTTAAATCTGATCTGGTTCACAATGAACTTTAAGCCTGCAAGGATCTGCTCCGAGATGTTTCAAAGCTGGTTCTATTACCTTCATATTTTACTTGGCATCTGAATTTCCAAATCTCCCAGACTATCATGATTGAAACCAACAGAGATATAAAGCCTTTCGATTTACTCAGAACAGCCTCATTAATTGCTAATCTCAGCCTGTTACTGATAGAGAGGACTTCCAAACAAGAATTGATAAGCAATGGAGCAAATTTGCTCCATAGGAATTTGGCCACATCACTGTCAACAAATAAGTGATTTTCATCCTCTATATCATGGGAGTTAGGGAAGCATACACAGCTTGAAGCAATGGCAATTCCACACTTTTGAATCACAATTCAGTTCGAAATGAAGCAATATATGAGATTGTCGATGTCAAACATAGATCCAAATTGAATACCTATGAGCCGTTCATTTTGGCCGCACAAGCCCAACAAGTGTATTATTCAAGTTATTCATCATCCAAGAATAAAGATTGGTAGGCAGTCTATAGAGTAAAACCAAGGCTTGCGCCTAATGATGAGTTAGATCTGACTGAAGCTATCTCAGAGGATTCTAGTGCCGAATATTTTCAATCAGACCAGGGTGACACTGCAGAGTTTGTTACTTCTAATCTTCATCTGATCGGATCTGACAATCCACTTCAGTTGTGTATAGAGGATGAAGTGGAAGAAGTCGATTCAACTGAGCTAAATGAAGCAATTGTTGGGCAGGAGGAGTCCTCTAAGGAGGAAGTGTATGAATCTAGTGAGAATGAGGAAGATGACGAAGATGACAATGAGGTTGATATATCTTCAGCATTTGAAGATGAAATATATATTGATTGAATATTTTGTAAAAAATTTAACATATATACACTTATCGTTATTACTTACCACCTCTCCTCATATAATTAGTTGTCGACTAATATGCAGTACTTGAAATGTTGTCAATAATTAGATGGTTCGAGGCCGTAGCGGATCTTCGAGGAGAGGTGGTTCCGGGAGGGGTTCTACTAGTATGTTTATTTAAATTCTTAGATCATAGTGTTGTGATTATGCACTTTATTTGGGTAATGATATTTTATGTCTCTGTACCAGGTAGACAGTCTACACAAGCTCCCCCACCTGCTACGGGTATGTTTATTTCAATTCTTAGATGAATGAGTTGTGATTATGCACTTTGTTTGGGTAATGATATTTTATGTCTCTGCACCATGTAGACAGTCTACACAAGCTCCTCCACCTGCTGCGGGTATGTTTATTTAAATTCTTAGATCACAGAGTAGTGAATATGCACTTTATTTGGGTAATGATATTTTATGTCTCTGCACTAGGTACACAGTTTACACCGGCCCCACCACCTGCTGCGGGTATATTTATTTCAATTCATAGATCATAGAGTAGTGATTATGCACTTTGTTTGGGTAATGATATTTTATGTCTCTGCACTAGGTAGACAGTCTACACAAGCTCCCCCACCTGCTGCGGGTATGTTTATTTAAATTCTTATATCATAGAGTAGTGAATATGCACTTTGTTTGGGTAATGATATTTTATGTCTCTGCACTAGGTACAGAGTCTACACCGGCCCCACCACCTGCTGCGGGTATGTTTATTTAAATTCTTAGATCACAGAGTAGTGATTATGCACTTTGTTTGGGTAATGATATTTTATGTCTCTGCACCAGGTACACAGTCTACACAAGCTCCCTCACCTGTTGCGGGTATGTTTATTTCAATTCTTAGATGAATGAGTAGTGATTATGCACTTTGTTTGGGTAATGATATTTTATGTCTCTGCACTAGGTACACAGTCTACACCAGCCCCACCAGCTGTTGCAGGTATGTTTATTTCAATTCTTAGATGAATGAGTTGTGATTATGCACTTTGTTTGGGTAATGATATTTTATGTCTCTGCACCAGGTACACAGTCTACACAAGCTCCCCCACCTACTGTGGGTATGTTTATTTAAATTCTTAGATCACAGAGTAGTGAATATGTACTTTGTTTGGGTAATGATATTTTATGTCTCTGCACTAGGTACATAGTCTACACCTGCTGCGGGTATGTTTATTTCAATTCTTAGATGAATGAGTTGTGATTATGCACTTTATTTGGGTAATAATATTTTATGTCTCTGCACCAGGTACACAGTCTACATCGCCCCCAACTTTAGCTGCGGGTATGTTTATTTAAATTCTTAGATCACAGAGTAGTGAATATGCACTTTGTTTTGCTAACGATATTTTCTATTTACAGGTTTGAGTGCCTCTACATCAGGTCTACAGAGTACACCCCTTCCATCACATTCTACTGGTATGTTTTTTTTAAATTCTTAGTTAAATGATAAAAATTCTATAAGTTTACTTGTTGAATAATTTTATTTTTAACAATGTGCTAAATTCTGATTAACTACTTTTATTTTACTTGTAACAGGTACGTCAGGCACACCACCTGCGATAGTTGGCTCGTCTGCCTAGTCAGGCACACAACCGGCAGACGATGCTCCTAGCCATCACGAGAGCGAGCAGGTGGTGTTGCAAGAGGGACGCAAGCCATGTTGGGTCTCTGGGTAAATATTTAAACTTATGAATTATGTTCGTTACCTATCCAACAACTATATAATTGTTGGCTATCATTTTAACACATGTAATTGCAAGGATAAAGTAGAGCCCAGTGAGGCTTCTCATTTTATTACCAACATTATTGAGCGACATGTTACTGGCCCATATAAGTCATTTCGAAAGTTTCCTCAGGATATCCGCGATCGATTGTATGACGAGTTCCTAGTATACGATTTAATCTTTTAAATTACATATTTCCCAACTCCACAATTTCAATCCACTAACTTACAAAATTTGAATTCTTGACAGCAAGGATATCAGTTTGTGAGGCGAGCTGACGCCGGACGAGCTCGATGTGTATGGGAGGCCACAGCAACTGTAAATTATAAGCATCATTTACATGGCTGTCAGGAATGTGCCAAGGCTCTAGCTGGGGGGAGCAAGGACCGTGGCCTTTGGAAGGCACAAGGCCCCACATGGATGAGGAGGGAGCACTGGGAGGACCTCTGTGATAGATGGGTCGAGCCTAATTGGATCGCCAAATTCGTAAAAGCCAAAGCCGCACATGCGTTACATCCAGACGTGCATCTCCATACATCTGGATCTGTTTCCTTTGCGACCCAAAAGGAGAGATTGGTAAGTAATAATCTTAATTTTATTATATTTTATTTCTTATATGTCCTTATTTATTCTCTATAACATGTATAACATGAAAAAAAGAGGGGTGGTACGGTCTCGTATCGCGATTTATTTGCTACAGTTCACCAGAAGAAGGGGACCGATCAGTATGTGAGCGAGAGAGCTCGCTGGTAGTGGTAAGATTATACATACACATTTCTTTTCTATTTTAATTTTTAAATATGATTGATTAATATGAAATTTATAATATTTTTTATTCAATTTACAGGAGTCATATGACATGCATATGACTGAAAAGTACGGGGAAGAGGAGACGCAGCGGCCGCAGCTAGATCCTGACGCATGGGTAGCAGCAGCCGGCCCACTAAAGAAAGGGCGAGTATACGGTTTTGGGCAGAGCTTGGACGCCAGCCCGAATCTAGCATCTTCTCCGGGCACAGCTTCGTCCTACATCGATAGCAGTTCCTTCTCTACTCCCTCCATCGGCACTTCTACGAGTCAGATTACATCCATCGTCGAACATGCGGTAAGAATGGTCGAGGAACGCATGGAGGCACGCTTTGCTCGTGTGGTTGCTACCCTCTTGGCCCAAGCAGGGATTTTGCCTCAGGGAGCACCCTCGAGTACAACACAGCCCTCTCATGTGAGTATTTAATTTAAGTTTTAATTTTGTAGACTTTAGAGTTATAATAGGGGAGAATCTGTGATACCAATGTTGTGTGCTCTATAGGCAAAGTCGGAAGCAAGTATATAATATTATGTTACACAGTAGTATAGATCCTATATAAATTTTAAGCTCAATTTTTAAGCCTAAGATAATTTAACACTCAGCTATAAAACCATGAGCTCAGATGATATCTGTGAGAATAATATAAATGAAAGTGACAAGAATGCACCAACGAAGAGAATGCTACTTCACAGAATCCACTCAAATCAGACAGATCTAACAGAATGCAATACAACCACTTAGCGTATAAAGAAGATCAGTTCATACGTAAACCTGTGAATGGAGGCCTTAGATGATAAGGGCCAATCACACCAATGAAAATCACGGCATACAGAATTTTTAGGTGATTCAATCTACCACGCAGATCTACGTACACCCTACGTCTAACCTGAGTGTGACTTCCCCTTGCAATAGCAATAACCGCAGACTCAGTCTGTAAACAAACGCTGACATACAGCTTGACCTATAATAACACTCTCCTCTCTTCTAATTAATTTAGAAGGAACCGTGAGTAACACCCAGTTACCCAAAACCAGACGACCAGTCCTCTCTTCCTCTGAAGCGCAGAGGGAATCATTCTCTTCAACCAGTTTCATCATTCTTCAAATGTCAGTGGCATGAGCCACTTTACACCACTGAACAGCCATTTCAAACTACTATATAGCCATTTGTCTGCTTTGTCCACCCATTTTCACCCTTAATCCGCAGCTAAAAAGTCTTCTTTCATTCTGTGAATTCTTCTGTCAGAAGTCGACTTGTAAGCCCTCCCGAGTCGACTTGAGGTTCTTGGATTTCAACTGTTTTACACCTACTGCCTATTATTCACCTTTTCATAGTTATTTGTCACCACTGTTGCATATTATTCACTTTTGCACTGCTATTTGTCACCACTGTTACCTTTTATTCACCTAGTCCATCTATTTGTCACCCTTAAGGTAGTATCTGTCACCCGTAATGCACATTTGTCAGCCTTAAGGGATATTTTTCACCCTTATTCTTCAGCGGGTACAGAGTCTATCTTAAATTGATATATCAGCTTGTTCCTTCAGCGATTGGAGGCTTCTTCTGCAGAGTTACTTCTAGGGCTACTGTGACACTGCCATGCTTATGCTTACCTGAATTCTTCAGATATAAAAGTTCTTCAAACAGACATCCTTTAAGCATACAGACATAACAGTTCAAGCATTCACAGCATTCACATTACAACTCTTCAAGCCTTCATATGAAAATGTTGTTCAAGGCATTAGAAAACATATCGACATTAGCCAGCACACATCAAATTCATGATATACAAAACCATTATCATAATATGATTCATAGTGTTAGACATCATCAAAACCACAGGGCACGACAATAATATTACTACTTAGTTCAAAGAATTCACCTTTGAGAGGGAAAGAAATAATCTTCATGTTATCTACTTTCGGCCTTAAAAATTTAAAAAGAAATTTAACTAGATATATTAATAATTATATTTATTAAAATCTATTTATTTTTTATTTTTTATGATGTAGGATCCTCCTGCAGCCGGTGATGGTGGAGATGCTACAAATGACGAATGACGAATGAGGATGATGCAGCGGATATCTCTTGATTTTTTAGTGATATTATGAAAAAATGATACATTTCAATTAATGTAACTGTAACTTTTTTATTCACTGATTTATGTGTTGTGGATGTTCCTTATTCTAATTTACATTAGGATTTTATCCTATTGTGTGTTGTATATGTTGTTTATTGCGTGTTTTATGTTGAGTTGAGTCGATTATGGTGTATAATTGTAGCTTTAAACAGGTTTTTAAAATTTTAAAATATATAAAAAAGTATGTGGAGAAAGTTTTCGACGAAATTTCGACCAACTAACAATTCGTCGAAACCAATTTCACTCACTTATTTCCTGACATATTTATTTTCCAGCGCAAATCAGTCGAAAGGTTCAGACGTATTTTCGACCAAGTAAATGTTCGTCAGAACAAATTTTATACACATTAGTTTCGACGTATTACGTTTCCGTCTCAAATATGTCCATAATTAACGACGTCTTTTCGACCAGAAATAGTTTTGTCGGAAGTAATTTTATTTAAACTAGTTCCGACGTAATAATTATCCGTCTCAAATTCGTCGGGCATTAACGACTTATTTTCCACACAATAGTAGTTCGTCGTACCTAATATGACCCACAAGTTTTCAACGTACTATTTATGCGATAAAAATTCATCGAAAATTAAGGACGTATTTGCCACCAAATTAACTTTCGTCAGAACTAATTTAACCCATATGTTTGCGACCACATAATATATCGTCAGGCATCCATCAAAAACGTTAGACCTATTTTCAACTAAATTATGTTCCGTCGCAATGATTAATTAATTTTCGTATTATTAAATACCGACATAAATAGCCATGATGATTTCGACGACATATTTTTGTCAGTAATTTCAGACTTATTCGCGACGCTATCTCATTACGTCAAAAATTTGTGACGAAATAGTTTCGACGTCCATATTCCATCGTTATTACGTCAGAAATACGTCGAAAATTCATATTGCGACGTATCTCCGACGTATTTGTGACGGTAAATGGACTTTGAAATTTCTCATTTTTCTTGTAGTGCTCACTACTGCTTCAATAGATTTGTCTTGATCAGTAATAATCGCATTCGGTTACTTTCCACCATTTGCCTTTAACCAACAATTAAACACCCAAACAAATGATTCTGTTTTCTCGTTAGAAAGCAATGCATAAACAAGTAGGGTTGACTGACCATGATGATTAACTTCAACGAATGGAGCAAATGGCATCTCATAGTAAGTAGTATCAAAAGATATGACATCACCAAAATATCAACATACTAGTCTTGACCTTGCATCCACCCAGAAAACATGCCTTACATGTCCATCATCATTCAAATCTATCATATAGAAGAATGTTGGGCTACTCATTTGTTGTTTGATAAAATGGTTATGCAATCTTTGTGCATCTCCTTCTTTTAGTTGCATGGGTTAACAAATTCTTACAATTTTTCTCTGTAAAGTCCAACTGTTAAATTCCACCTTTTCTTCTAATAAGTGCAGACACTATCTAAGATGTTGGGATTCCTACCGTACGCATGTTCTTAATTTTTACCTTTTCTGACGTACATATTTTTCTATGTGACCTAAGGTATGTCACCGATAGTGAATTTAGGTCATGGTTATGCTCAATGACTGCATGTTCTATTATCCATTTCCCTTTCTTTGTGAGAAGTCTTACCTTTATTGATGCAGGGCAACCCACTTTTGGAGAGTCTCTAGGGCGCTCACTAGTAGGATTTCTCCTTGACATCTCAGATTTCCAACAACCTAAATGTTTAAAATTAGGTATTCCTTTGTAGCTCCGACTGCATAATGTAGTGATGCTAAATCCAACTGATTTTACATATGCATTATAAAATTTGTAGACATCTTCATTCCCCTGTATCAAATTCCATTCCTATTTCTAATGAGAACACAGAAAGTGTAGGCTTCTCAACATTTTTCATGGGTGTATTTAAAATTTCACATTCATTGATGTAAACAACATGTGTAGGCTTCTCTATCGCATCTGCAATAATAAAATATATTGTTTATATATGAAATCTATTGTAACAAGAATGAAATATATTGTACAAGAATGAAATACATAATTAAAGAATTATCGGTGCACTGTATCAATGAAATATTTTGTACAGTTAAGAGATATAATGTACTCTCAATGAAATAAAACATAGACGAATAAAATATATTGCTTAGTTATAAATCATGTTGTGCATCAGTGAAATCATTTGTACGGTTATTCAATATAATATACAAGAATGAAATGTACAGTGTAAGGGTGAAATGTAATGTGCAAGAATGACTTATTATTCAGAACTAAAGGACAAGAGTGTATTAGTGAAATATATTGTATATTTGTGTATAATGTACAAGAATAACATATCATGCCTAATAATGAGATAGCTCCAGTTAATGAGATAGGTTATCTTAACTGGAGCTTGATATTTAATGTGTAATAACAAATACTCTCCATCTATTTATTCTTCAAAATAACAACCTACCGTCTGCCATTAATACAGCTCTTGTAAGTTTTACAATGAATATGTTTCCTCCTGTTTCAGTTACACCTTTATTTCTAAGAAAAAAGATAAACGGAGTAAACGGAATGAGAAAATACTGCATCAGATACTATTTTTCTCCTTTTGGCTCAGTCGATCAGCAGAGTTCTGTTTCTTCTCTTGATCAGACTTCCATCATGTTTCCACGATGAAAATGAGAGAAAATGAAGCCTATGGTAGAAATAAAATAAAGGCTTTAATATATCCATCCCAAAATGACATTTTCAATATGGCAAAAAGTGAGCTATGCGCGAGAAATTCATAATTTAATGCCTTTGTGATAGGGCCATTAATTCTGTCTCAAGTCTCAATTCGTTCGCCCATCCATTCCATGTCATATCTACTTGGACGAATCACGTACGTGTGTCACGTATTGACGTGACCTTTGTACACCAGATGCGGTATACAAAGCATTTCTCTTTCTCAGAAATTAAGTTCTACCTATTTTCAAACCTGCAGATGGCTTCACCCGGTTATCAACCCTAAAATCGATAAAATAGGTAGCACGTATTCCTCTAAAAGTTGCCAACAACAAAATTAAGAAAATTTGTGGGAGGACGAAGGGAGACAAAAATGTTACGTTATTATTTATTTTACATAAGAAATCCCCCCCCCCTCAAAAAATGGAAATTGCCTCCCCTCTCTGATGGAAAAAACCCCAAGAAAAATTGAAAGGAACGGAGAGAGAGAAAAAGGGACCTCCATTTTTGAATTGCGAAAAACCAAAAAATAAAAACCGGCCTTTCTTTTCTTTCTTTATTTGTGTTCTCAAGCCAGCGCCAGCGGAGGCTTGGGCTTGGAGCACTCCACTTTCTTCCCCTTCCCGATCCCGGGGGCCGGTGACGACATGGTGGCCGGCACCCCCCGTAACATGCGCTCCATCGATGAGATCTCCTCCTCCACCTCACCGCCCCTTGCCGCCGCCGGCCCCGCCGCCTCTCCCTTCCCCGCGACCACCTCCCGGCAGAACTCCCTGATCCGCACCAGCCCCACCGCCACATGACCCGCCATCTCCGCCACCTTCGCCTGCACCCCCACCTTCTCCTCTTTCGCCTCCCTCAGCCTCCTCCTCAGCGATCGGTAACCGTCCACCGCCTTCTGCAGCTGCTCCGACAGCACTCTGTTGTGGTCGTGCAGGGCCTTCTCGGTGGCAGCGGCCGCCACGCTGCCGTCGTCGTCGACGTTTCTCATTGGCTTGTCTTTCCACTCCTTGTGCTCGGCGGCGCAGAGCTGCACTTTCTCCCGCAGCATCTCGTTCTGGGCCTTGAGGTCGCTGAGGTGCTCCTCCATGTCACGAAGCTTGTGGGCCTTCCGCTGCAGTTCCGCCACCATGATCTCCT
Organism: Amorphophallus konjac; assembly: GCA_022559845.1. Classification (NCBI taxonomy): domain Eukaryota; kingdom Viridiplantae; phylum Streptophyta; class Magnoliopsida; order Alismatales; family Araceae; genus Amorphophallus; species Amorphophallus konjac. The sequence continues at coordinate 121,053,723 of CM040127.1, read as the reverse complement.
TCTCCTTCCCAAGGCTGGAGAACATCTTCTCCAGGCTCTTCCGGGCCGCCAGGCTGGCCGAGAGCTGCTTCCTCAGGCGCTGGTTCTCCTCCACGGCCGCTTCGGGCAGACGCCGGTGCTCCATGCCATGGAGGTGGCCGCCGGCGCAGACGACGCCTCCGCGGCGGAGGTCGGTGTTGCACCGCCGCAGCTCGGCTTCCCGGCGGCGGGTTGAGGCGTGGGACCTCTCGAGCTCGGATTTGACGTCGTCGAGGACGCAGAGGATGCCGGCGATGCTGTGCGTGGGCTTCCTTGCCGAGGCGGCGGCGGCGCCGTCCCTGGCGGCGTCCTCGTAGTCCTGGACAAGTTTGAGCAGAAGCCTCACCTTCGCGGTGGCGCCTGCGAGAAGGCCATGAACGCACGCACGCACGCACGCATGATCAGGTTAATCATGTGAAGAACAACCAAGCCTAATGATCATATATATATATATATATATATATATATATATATATATGTATACATGCGTGCATGGGTCAACGTGATTAAACAAAATGTCAATTAACTGCACCTATTTAACACGATTTAATTATGTGTGACCATGTAGCACATATCTGAGATCGGAAAACATCATATATATTCTCTGTATTACAATTAACGAAGGAAAACGGAAGAAAATTAAGAAACTGCCTGTACATATATATATGAGATGACGACGATGACAATGCTCATGTGCGAAAACTCGTCATGAATGCATGCATGCATCTAGATCCTCTTGTTCCACACAACCTCCATATATATATATATATATATATATCCAAAATGTAGCATCTGAAGTCCAATTAAACGAAGAAAGCATTCATCTTTTCGATCTCCAATTACCGGGAGTGGGGTGAGAAAGGGAAGAAAATTGAGTACTATCTACGTTATATTTTGCAATATGCCAACTTTTACCCAAGTTAATTTCCGGGTAAAAAGAAAATGGTTGATTAAAATTCGGGTACAGGATCTGTTGCCATATACATATGTGATGAATAATATTATACCCCCAGCAACGAAGGAATCGTCGACATGGAGGCTGGGATCGGTGCCTGCAGGGAGCAGATCCGGTGACGAATTTGCCCGCTGCTTGCTCATGCTGACTCGGGAGGGGCACCCTAAACCCAGCAATAACTCTGATCAGACCAGGGTGGAAGAAGAAGAAGAAGAAGAAGAAGTGTCGAAGCAAGCTAGGGCAAGCACAGCAAGAATTTGGAGGGGAGGATCAAAGCTAGCCAGGGCAGACTAACAAGGATGGACAAATTAAAGTGTTCCTCTTCCCAAAACGTACGAGTAGATTGGAGGAGGAGGCGGCGGCTTAGGAAAAAGAAGGGAGAGGAGGGCTCTCTCTCTCTCTCTCTCTCCCTCCCCCCTCCGCCCCCCTCTTGTTGCTGTGTGTTCTCGCCCATCAACCTGAGGGGGAACAAGCCATACAAAGGGCAAATCCCCCTCCACCCCACCCCACCCTGACCTCTCCTGGTATATTGATCTAGTGTGCCGTGGTGCAGTGCGCGTCTGCAAGGAAAGCACGATGGTGACAATCCATTGGCCGGGTGCATTGATTCTGGCTCAGAGGAGGTTCAAATCTGTGTCTTTCTTTAACTCCCTTCGTCTTCTTGCTCTCCCCGTCACCTTCGCGACCCCAGGTTGCGGACAGCGCAGCCCTATTTATGGACAGCCCAAACAAGACGAGCAAGGTGCGTAGCGTGTTACACTCTCCTCATCCTCTCAACATTAAGATCACACGGCAAAACATATTAACCTTAAATTTGTTAATTTTTGAATTCCTTCTATCTAAGGGTTATATAGCATAGAGGAAAGAGGTAACCTGCCAAGATTTTCTTTGGGAAATAGTTTCAAATATTTCTCAAGATATTGAACCATCCAACTTAAAATCTTAAAGCGTTGATTGAAGAATGTGATGCCCGATAATTTTTAGCATTTTATTTAATAAATAAAAATTTTTGCATGCTTAAAAGGATTAAATTTATTGGTTTATTATATTTATTTATGTCATGAAAATAAATTAAAAGAATTTGTTAAAGGTTAGACGAAAGAATTTAAAAAAAAAATTAACAGAATTATTTGAGGGTTGTGTGTTTAGATTAGAAGAAGAAAATGATTAAAAAAATGGTCATAAACATAAATAAAAAAAATTTGAAGGTCAAATCGAAAAAAATAAAAAAAATTTAAAAAAAATAGGGGGGGCGGCCCCAAGCGGCCGCCCGCGTGCGCGCGCGCGCGCGCACGCGGGCGGGCGCGCAGGCGGGCGCCGCCCGCCAGCAACCTGCCGCAAAAGCGGCAGGTTTATTATAAAAAAAAAAATTTAAAAATTGTGTGTGTGTGTGTTAGTGTTAGCAACTTAGTTAGCTAATTAATCTTCTTTCCTTAAGTCAAAAAAAAAACACATGTGCTATATATATATAAAAAAAATAAAGATGGTCAAAAAGGAGGTTAGGTGGATAGTAGGTGGTGTTTGAATGTCAAAAAATTCAATAAAAGAATCTTTGAATAAATGTTTAAATCCTAACCATTGATTTAAATGGAGGGTTAGGATGATTTAGGCCAAAACTACTATAAATAGATGGGCTAGGGGCTTCATTTGCATCATTTAGAAGTTGGATACGTGAAGGGCTGAAGCAGAAGGTTTGAAGGTCATTAAGGAAAGGGTTAAGCATTTTTAAGATAAGGGATTAATACTTATTCCCCTATATTAGCATGTATTAGTATATTTAGATTGATTTATGATACGTAATCAGCATCTATATAGGTGTTTAACTTCATAGATCGTGGTTTATTAATCTGTAATTTTATTTGGGTTGAATTAGCATTTAATCATTAAGTTAAAGCATGAGATTAAGGGGATAATTAAGTGATTAATATGTTAAAATTATCAATGGTGTATGAAAAATTGATAGAACATTCAGAATCATGATACCTGATGATATAAACTTTCTGCACAAATTTTCATGTCTAATTAAATTTATAGATTTTTTTTTGGTATTCTCCTAAATGTGTTTAAATTATACAAAAATACCAAAGGAGTATATTAAATCACAATAAGTTGTGGGAAGGTATCTTACTATGAGCTTCTCTTGTAGAAAAATTTTTATACTTTCTGGATCATGATATTCATTTTTAACGAATTTTCATATATGATAAAATGTATAAATAATTGTATAGAAATTATAGAAATTAGAAATCGTGTTCACAAAGGTTTGCAAATTTTACAGTATGATCCTGATATTTCGTATAATGAATTCTGTTAAAAGCAACAATTATTGATACCTGCAAGAAATATTAGATACTTTTTGATATTTTAATAGAAGTGTAAAATTTTGATAAAAAAATAAATAATTCATTAAAAATATTACAACTTTACCAGAAGACTCAAATACTTGTTAGAACTAATTGATGAAAATTTCATCTCATTATGATAACAGAATCACCACTGGTATAATTATCAATGTTTAAACAATTTATTTGAAAATTTAGATAAATATAAATATTCTGTGAAACATCAAAGAAAATCACAAAAGTGATGTTGTGACATCTGTAAATTAAGGTTTAGTATAGTTTGATCATTTTAGATATTCTGTATAATTTTTTCTAATTAAAAGTTATTATTGTAAATTATTATACATTTTAGAAACTGATATAAAAATTTATAAAATTGACATACTAAATGAAAAATAATAGAAATTTCTACATATGATATCTACGATTGAAACAACATTCTGTAAATTTCTGGAAGTTACCTGATCATTTTGGATATATTTAATTGATTTATTATTCATGATATCGTTTTCTCACTTATTATGAAAAATAGTAACATAATGTGAAAAATAGTAATACATCATGACAAATAATAACAAGTTTTAAGAATAATAATTCTGTTATGAATGATAGTTTGACAAATTATTGTAAATTTTAAAGTGATGTAGATATATTTAGTTAATTATTCATGTATTGTATAATTCAAATAATTCTGTAAAAATTGTTATTCTTGCATGAAAAATTATGAAACTTTTTCTATGCAGTATTACAGACAATGTTAAGTTTCTGTAAACGTTTCATGATCCTATGAATTTATTAGCTAAATTTAGTCAATTATGTTATATTTTAGAGTATAAGTAATTTCAGAAAAAAATATAAATACTGTCTGAAAGAAAATAAAAAATTTGTTGTTCTGATCTTTACTGTAAATGTATTAGATTCCTGAAATTTCAATCTATTCTGAGTTTTGATAACTGAATTATGAATTTTTGATGTATAAATAGACTATAGATAATTCTGTAAAAATATTAAATACTTCCTGAAAAATTCTGAAAATTTACTGTTTTGATCATTTCTGCAAATATATTGATTTCCTGAAATTTCAAGGCATTCTGATATCCGTAAGTAGATTTAGTGAATTTTGCTATATAAATATGTCATTATAATTAAATAACTTGAAATTTCAGAAAAAGAAAAATGATTTCAGTATTGGAAAATTAATATTCACAGCATGAATTTTTAGTGGCATGTGTCCATTTCATTTATGTCATATTTATATTTTTACCGTACCGTTAGTAATGCCAAATGGACACTGCCACCATAGGGGGAGACTGGAACCAAACTGTAGAAATGCCCCTATGGGGAGGTTCATACTGTACTGGCCCCGAGGGTAACGGGGATTGAAATCCTGGAGGTGGACAAGTACCACTGGTTAAGGTGGAGAGTACTTCTCCCGGTTCTGCGCAGTAACCAAGACTCATCATTATTTACCTAGGTGATCGAGTACCGACTGACTGTCCTTCTAGTGGTGGTTTGGGCACTGTGTCTGGCTATTTATACCACTGTTTACTGTTTACTGAACTGAAATTGAATGACTGTCACTGCCTACTGAATTGATATTGAACAACTTTTACTGTTCACTGAGTCGTTAGTTATACGACTATTACTGTTTACTGAATCAATATTGGAACTATTTTACTGTTCACTGAAACTATTGTTACTGCTCATTTAACTGATATTGAATTTACTGTTGTTACATTTTACTATATGGTAAATATTTACTGCTGATGAATCTCCAGTATATCGAATGGTGATTTGGAAAAGGGCAGATTACGTCTGTCTGGATCCTTTCACTATGCGTGAGACTACTCCGCCTAGTACTGGAATCATTAGTTAATGTTTATAAATGATGAATCATTATTTACTTTGTCACGGGTATGTTAAATTTTAATGTACATGCTTTCTTCGTCAAATGATAATAGAATGACCTTATGAAATATATTACTGTAAATCATTTTGAATATGTTGATACATGTTTTGACCGGGGACTATGTTTAGTCTCTTACTGGGTCTATTCGTAGACTCACCCCGTTGAATAATTACAGGAGAAGCGGTAGAGGAAAGCGAGGAGTGATCTCGCAGTGTTTGACCGCAGCTCGGATTTTTACTACCAGTCTTTATCTTAGGTGGTTATGTTATGAATTATGTCTTATGAAAAAAAAAGTGTGTGAAATTTGATTATGTAATAAAGACTTGTGAAATCGTTATTTCTACCTAAGTGGATGTAGTCTTTTGACTGTAAGCTGATGAATTGAGTATTTTCATTTCCGCTGCAATGATATCTCAGTGATTATGTGTAATTCTCAATCTTATTGTACCGCTTGGGTTGTTCCCACTGTGACGTTCCGACCGGGACCCGACGGGAGTCTTTACGGCTGGACCGGGTCTCCGAGTCGGGGCGTCACAGAGAGTGGTATCAGAGTCAACGTTTGAGAATTTACATAAAGGGTCATCAGCTTAATCCACACCTTAAAAAGTCTTGAACTAGGAGGTTGCTTTGACGTAAACCTAACCGTATTACTGCATTGTCAGACCATGGCGGGAGGAGGTCGTCGTGCAGCTCATAATGACGATACTCAGGAAGAGCCGAGAGGACCCCCAGCTCCGCCCCCACCACCTTTGGTGGATTATGGAATGTTCATGCAAGGGCTGGTTCAGGCTATGCAGACCCAGGCGCAGACACAGGCGGCACTTCAGGCGCAACTCCAGACTCAGGCAGCGTCACCTCAGGAGCAGGCTTCAGGAGGGGTGACTATGATGGAAAGGTTTCGGCGGATGTCACCACCTTCTTTTAAGGGGGAGAGTCAGCCAATCATGGCTGAAAACTGGCTCCGCGAGATAGAGAAGATCTTCCGAGTCATCCGGTGTGCAGACGAAGACAAGACCAGTCTGGCAGCGTATATGCTACAGGAGAGAGCGGACGTATGGTGGGCGTCCATTCTGAGGAATCAATCTGACAGACTGGAGCAGGATATTACTTGGGAAGAATTCACGGAGCTGTTCACGGCAAAGTACATACCGGAACATGTGCAAGACAAGCTGGAGCAGGATTTTCTGGCCCTAACTCAGGGGTCGAAGACCGTGCTTGAGTATGAAGCAAAGTTCACAGAATTGTCAAAATATGCACCACACATTGCTTCAGATGAAAGGAGGAAGGTGAAAAAGTTCGTGGCGGGACTTCGACCATCGCTTCGGACCCGCCTAGTTGCACTAGATCTGGCTACTATGGAGGCGGCTCTTGGCGCGGCATGTCGTCAAGAGAGCGACATGGAGTTATATCAGGAGGAGAAGAGGACTTCAACAAAAAGACCATCGGCACCCTTTCACCGGAATGATAAAGGCAAAAAGGTGATGAGAAATCCGTCACGACCGTTCGTGGCGTGGAAGACCACACCACCAGCATGGGGCAACAACAAACCGGAATGCAAGCAATGTGGCAAGCGTCATGGCGGGGAAGTATGCTGGATCACCTCCGGAATATGTCTCCGTTGTGGTGATAAGGGTCACATGATTCGAGACTGTCCGAAGATGATACAACCTATTGCGGCTCGGCCAGTAGCAGCAACAGCAGCTCCAGTGGCAGCTAGACCAGCAATAGTACCAGCCAGACCGGGAGCAGCGAGACCCGCGGGGAGACCCCGAGCGCCAGCTCGGGTATTTGCACTTACTAGAGAGGATGCGGAACAGGCGGAGGATCTCACCGAAGGTACTATTTCTATCAATGGTATTCATGCTAGAGTGCTATTTGACACCGGTGCCACACATACTTTTATTTCCGAGAAGTTTGCTAGTCAATTACATGAAGAATTTGGAATAGAGTCAGTGGACCTAGACGTACCCCTGTTGGTACACACACCTGCAGGAGCAGTGTCTACCAAGAGGCACATCCCCTCACTATCAGTCAATATAGAAGGAAGAACTCTGCCTGGTTGTTTTTGCTGTTTACCTATGCAAGACTTTGATGCTATCCTAGGACTGGATTGGTTAGAAGAGCATTACGCTCTGATAGATTGTCGAAGGAAGAGGGTAATTTTTCGCATCCCTAAGGAGAAAGAGTTTTCTCATCCCTTACTGAAGCATATAACTGGGAGGAAGTTAGTAGTTTCAGCAATGAAGACTGTGTGAATGTTGAGGAAGGGCTACGACGCATTCTTGGCAAGCGTAGTCACGAAGTCGGATGTTGACCAATCACCGACCGTAGCAGAGATTGAGGTTGTTCGGGAATTCCTTGATGTGTTTCCAGATGATTTGCCCGGGTTACCACCTACAAGAGAGTTAGAGTTTTCCATTGATTTGTTACCGGGCACAGCACCTGTCTCTAAGGCACCCTACAGAATGGCCCCAGCAGAATTGTCAGAGTTGAAAAAGTAACTTCAAGACTTACTAGACAAGGGGTTTATCCGTCCAAGTGTGTCATCATGGGGAGCTCCAGTCCTATTTGTGAAAAAGAAGGATGGTTCTCTTAGGTTATGCGTTGACTATCGCAAACTTAATGAGGTGACCATTAAAAATAAATATCCTTTACCCCGCATTGATGACCTGTTTGACCAGTTGCAAGGAGCCACGGTGTTTTCAAAGATTGATTTACGTTCGGGATACCATCAGTTGAGGATAAAGAAAGAAGATATATCCAAGACGGCGTTCCGGACGAGATATGGTCATTATGAATTTTTGGTGTTACCTTTTGGTCTGACAAATGCCCCAGCAGCTTTTATGGACTTGATGTGTCACGCCCCGAGCGCGGAAGATACCCGGAGATGCGCGACGTGTCTATATCAATCATGTCAATCAGGGTGGTCGTGTATTCGACACAAAGACAGAGATGCGCAAAATAGCAAGATAACCCAATCCTTTATTTCATAATGGATAGACTATTACAAATCCAATACTCTGTTAAATAAAAAGGAAAAGAATACATAGTTGACTCAAGAAACTATGGAAAAGACTAGACGACACTTGTAGAAGCTCTATCACTTTCACTCTTAACCATTCCCATCCGATTGACTTCCATCGTCGTCGGACTTACCTGAAAAGTAAAAAGGGACAAACGGAATGAGCGAACGCTCAGTAGGAAATTATATCTCAAGTACTAGCAAGTGGTTTAAGTAATTACATTTTCATGGATGCAATAAAGCTATGCATGCTCGCATGAAACGACAAGATAGAGAGAATGTAATATCAAGAAAATAAGATGAACTTAGTCATGAACTTCCAACAAGATAACAAGTTTATTCGAGATATTCAAGCAAGTACATTTAACAAGTCATGTCAAGAACTTTGGCTATCATGTATCAAGCAAGTAAATTACCCTTTTTCGGGCCACGCATTTCATTTCATGTCAAGTACGAGTCAAGTACAAGATGTGTGTGGAATGTCCAATCAAGCAAGTCAAGTACTCGGTATAATGCCAGATACCTTATCATTTTAACTCCCATGGGCACAAGTACTTTCGGGTGCTCCTCCCAGGACCAGATCGGGCCCTATATGCGCAGGCATTTATCATGTGTTTTGACATCCACTCTTGTTTATATAGCCAATATAGAATTTCAATAATCAAGCTTGTAGATACGTATGACAACTTTGATAGAATAGAGTCCAAAATATGACAAAGGACATAGAATGGCGATAATAACGGTATAATCACGAGTTCGATAAAACTAGGTAGAATATGGTTCCCTTAACTTAGGTACCATGACAAATCAATATGGACATTCTTTATATAGAATTGAGGTCCACATGAACATTAGATCAAGCAAGATACCCTCATTCTTATCATAGAATTGGGGTTTACAAGAATGACACGATATGGCATGATATCATCATCCCATCAAGAATTTCTTATGATATACTCTTTGTATAATCATAAGGGCCGGTATACCATGTTTCTTTAGATTGACATGGCAAGGATCGTGTAATGGGTTTTTAGGGTACAACCAGCTCAGTCGGCCTTGAGGGAATCCAAGGCTACGAGGAGTCTTACGGAGGTCTCTATGACTAACTCGCTAGTCCAAAGGAACGGAATGTCCAATGGAGAGCTTGTATGTCAATGAGAGTTGAGTGTGATCGATAAATCAACATGAAACGTGGGACTATACTCACGGAGTGGAGAATAGTGCCGATATATATATATATATGTATAATATGAAACCATCGGTAATAGAATCAGGATAAAATCAGTTTACAGTAAAATAACGACTTAAGTAAAGTCGTGTATTGAATAATTAACGCCTAACAGAAGGGCGTTTACATGTATTGCCAATTTGCAGAATTTCCATTATTTCATTAATTTATCAAAAACACGCCTTTCCTGGGGGCGTTTCTTCAAAGTTGACGACTGCAGAGGCAGGCGTCTCATCATTTACATATTCGACAGGATATAATTATTCTCAGAAATTTATCAAAAACGCGCCCTTGGAAGGGGCGTTACTTTCTAATTCCATTTTACAGAATATGTGAATTTCAGGATTTTAGCAGATACACGCCCTAGGAAGGGGCGTTACTTTTCAGATTCACGCCTTGTACTGGGGCGTTAGAATATGGAAAACGACTTTATCCAAGTCGTGAATTTCAAGGGATTTACGATATTTTAATAAATAATATTTCGAGAGACAGGAGACATGTCATGGCAGTAAAATTTAACAGGAATTCACAGAGTCATGCAAGATATTAAAAATCAATATTTCATATGTATTGTAATTTTTAAACAGGATCAATTATTAATCACATGCGATTCTTATGAAATTAACGCCTGCGTAGAGGGCGTCAAATATTAAATTGACGACCACTAGCATGGTCGTTTCTTTTAAATTAGCGCCCTAATCAAGGGCGTTTCTTTCAAAATTTTACAGAAAACGTAATAAAACCTTATAAACAGTATGCATGCCATGCTCATATACGTATGTATAGATATCTTGCATTAATTCTTATTTGGGCTACAATAACTTGAGAAAATCCTACCTTTTGATTCGAAGACAATCGTGAGGGGTTTTGACTAGAAGAAGATGATGCTTTGCTACGCTCCTGAAGACAACGGCTACTGGATGATGGAAGAAGATGTTGGCTTCGATTGTAGAAGAAGAACTCTGAAGGTTATAGATGAGTCCCGATTGCAAAACCTATAGCGGCACGTCAAAGGTATCAACATCTTTGTACTTAGTCGTTGGAGGCGAAGGAAGAATACTTACTGTTGTTCTTCACGACGTCCAAGCCTCTTAAACTGTAGAAGAGAAGAAGAATAATCAATATTCTTCATGCATCATGGAAGAAGATTATCAGAAAAACTCACTGTTCGTCAACTTACCGTAGCCGGCGAATGATCAAATAGGTTTAGGGTTGGATCGAACAGGCTTATTTATAGGATATTGAAGTCCTAACAAGAGTAGGGTTTGATTGAGGGTAGTATATCCCCAATAGAGTCCTTACTCTAATAGACACTTACTAGATTAGGTTAATCTTTCCCTGGATAAGCTCTGGGTTCGAACGAGTCACGAACTGAATTAACGCCTTTGGTCAGGGCGTGTATTCTTTAATTGACGCCTTACTTTAGGGCGTTTCTTAAAAAGCGCCTTGAAAAAGGGCGTTTCGTGTTTTAAAACACGCCCAAGATAGGGGCGTTTCTTTTACTTACCCATTTGGTCGCGTGAGAACTGACGACCGTAGGTGTGGGCGTCCTTTCTTTATTCACGCCATGGATAGAGGCGTTTCTTTATAAATTAACGCCTTAATAAGAGGCGTTATTTTTAATTTATTTTATTTCGTCCAATTAACCTCATTACTTCTGTAATATATATGTTTTAATTTATTTCAATTATTCATTTATTAGGGTTGCTACACCCTCCCCCACTTAAAAAGAATTTGGTCCCCAAATTCAATATATATATAATTATACATGTGGAGAGTGTAGGACATATACCTCTTAGAATAACTCGGGAAATCGTTTCTTCATAGATTCCTCGGTCTCCCATGTCGCTTCGCGTTCAGGATTCTTATTCCATTGCACCTTGATCATGGGAATAACCTTATTCCTTAGAGCTCGTATTTCTCGATCTAATATCTTCAAGGGCCTCTGTTCATATGTGAGATCTTTCTGGATCACCAGATCTCCATGCTCAATAATATGTGACGGATCGTGCACATACTTCTTCAACATAGATATGTGAAATACATTGTGTACCTCGGACAACTGAGGAGGCAACGCGATGCGATAAGCAACCTCGCCAACTCTTTCGAGTACCTCAAATGGTCCGATGAATCTTGGCGTAAGCTTGCCCTTAACACCAAATCTTCGTATGCCACGTCCAGGGGATATTTTAAGAAATACATGATCTCCGATTTGGAATTCAAGATCTCTTCTTCTTGTATCTGCATAAGTCTTTTGTCTGGTCTGAGCAACTTGTAATCTTTCTCTGATTACCTGTATCTTCTCAGTTGTATCCCTTACCATGTCTGGACCTAATAGTTGTTTCTCTCCAACTTCGTTCCAACATATGGGAGATCGGCAACTCCTTCCGTATAAGGCTTCGAAAGGTGCCATTTGGATACTAGCTTGGTAGCTATTATTATATGCAAATTCAACTAAAGGTAAGTGGTCATGCCAGCTTCCTCCAAAGTCAATAATGCATGCTCTCAGCATATCTTCAACAACTTGATTAGTTCGCTCGGTCTGACCATCCGTTTGTGGGTGAAAAGCAGTACTAAAGTTGAGCCTTGTCCCCAACGAATGTTGTAATCCCTTCCAAAAATGAGAAGTAAAACGGGGATCCCTATCAGACACGATTGAGACAGGAATTCCATGTATCCTGACTATTTCTTTAATGTATAGTGCAGCTAGCACATCAATCGACCATCGGCTTTTGATTGGCAAGAAATGTGCCGATTTAGTCAATCGGTCAATGATAACCCAGATTCCATCATGTCCTCCTTTAGATTTAGACAAACCCATGATGAAGTCCATACCAATATCCTCCCATTTCCACTTAGGAATATCTAGAGGATGTAGTTTTCCCGCAGGCTTTTGGTGTTCCGCCTTGACCTGTTGGCATGTGAGACAGCGTGATACATAGTCCGCTATTTCTCTTTTCATATTGGGCCACCAAAAGTTCCTCTTTACATCTTGGTACATTTTAGTTGATCCAGGATGAATAGTGTATCTTGATCTGTGAGCTTCATCTAAGATCTTCTTCTTTAATTCCGGACAATCGGGTATACAAGTTCTATCTTTGAACGATAATCTTCCATCAGAAGTTAGTTGAAAATCAGATTGTCCTTCTAATCTGCCTTTGATTTCTATTAACATAGGATCATCATCCTGAAGTGTTTGTATCTCAGATAACAAATCTGACTGTATGCTTACATGGGATAGTGTGACAAATTTGGATTCCGTGTCCAAGCTTATATTGAGCTCGGAGAATTGTTCAAGTAACTTCCATTCTTGTATCATACAATTTGCTATCTTTGCTCTCGGCTTTCGACTAAGGGCATCAGCCACATAATTACCCTTTCCGGGATGGTATTGTATACTGAAGTCGAAGTCCTTGAGATATTCTAGCCAACGTCTTTGTCTCATGTTCAGCTCCTTTTGTGAAAATAGATATTTGAGACTTTTGTGATCGGAGTATACAGTAAACTGTACCCCATAGAGATAGTGTCTCCATATCTTTAGGGCAAATACTACCGCGGCCAATTCCAAGTCATGGACGGGGTAATTCTCCTCATGCTTCTTCAGTTGACGAGAAGAGTATGCTATGACCTTCCCATGTTGCATTAGAACACATCCGAGGCCAATGCCAGAAGCATCAGTGTAGACCTCGAATTTCTCTCCTTCAATTGGTAGGGCTAAGACCGGAGCTGTGGTGAGATGATCCTTGAGAGTTTGGAAACTGCTTTCACATTCCTCACTCCATTCATATCGGATCTCCTTACGAGTTAATCTTGTAAGTGGTACGGCGATTTTAGAGAAATCTTTGATAAATCGCCGATAATAGCCTGCAAGACCTAAGAAACTTCTGATCTCGCTTGCATTAGTGGGTCTCTCCCAGTTTCTCACAGCTTCAACTTTTGACGGATCCACAGATAAACCGTCCTTGGATATGACATGTCCGAGAAAAGCCACTTCTTCAAGCCAGAACTCGCATTTGCTGAGTTTAGCATATAATTGATTTGTCCTCAAGACTTGCAATGCAATCCTCAAATGCTCTTCATGTTCTTCCTTAGTCTTAGAATATATCAATATATCATCGATGAAGACTACTATGAATTGATCCAAGTAAGGCCTGAATATGCTATTCATTAACTGCATAAAGGCAGCAGGGGCATTTGTTAGTCCAAAAGGCATAACAACAAATTCGTAATGGCCATACCTGCTTCTGAATGCGGTCTTGTGAATGTCATCATCCTTGATCCTTAATTGATGATATCCCGACCGGAGATCAATCTTGGAGAAATATTTGGATCCTGAAATCTGATCAAACAATTCATCGATTCTCGGCAGTGGATACTTGTTCTTGATAGTAAGATGATTCAACTGTCGATAGTCAATACACAATCTCATGGATCCATCCTTCTTCTTTACAAATAAGACTGGTGCTCCCCACGGGGAAGTACTTGGTCTAATAAACCCTTTTCGGATTAGTTCCATCAACTGCTCCTTCAACTCCTTGAGTTCAGCAGGGGACATTCTATATGGTGCCTTTGAAACCGGACCAGCACCAGGGACTAAGTCGATGGTAAAGGCCACATCTCTTTGCGGGGGTAATCCCGGCAATTCTTCCGGAAATACGTCTGGGAATTCTCGTACTACTTGAACGTCTTCTATCTTGGTTTCCTTAGCTTCTTTATTAGTGACAAAAGCAAGGAAGGATACACATCCTTTCTGACGAGCTTGCTTGCTCGAAGAGCCGAAATAAGAGGGGATTTGCTTCGACTCTTAGGATTAGTATAAGTCAGTTCTGGAAATTCTTTGAAAACAATCTTGCTATTACGGCAATCAACCGTTGCCTGGTACTTAGATAACCAATCTGCTCCTAGTATAACATCATATTCTTTTAGATCTAAGCAGATAAGATCAATAGGAAAATTCTTTCCTCGAACCAACACCTCACAGTTTTGGTAATGATGCGTGATATCCGTCTCGTTTCCGAGAGGAGTAGACAACACTATTTTCATCCATTCTGGTTCTAGAGGTAATGGGTCAGCAAACTTCTTGGAAATAATGGAATGCGATGCACCCGTATCAAATAAGACATGTGCATATTTGGAACAAATTTTTAATGTACCTTCCACCAATCCGCCTTCTTCTTCTGGTTCGGTCTCTTGGATTGCATGAAGACGCGCGTTCCTTGTCACTGGGCGTTTACCCTCACCGTCTTGGTCATTCATTAATGGACAATCGGGAATCCGATGTTCACGACTCCCACAACGGAGACATGCTCCTAATTTCCTCCAGCATTCTTCTGTTTTGTGACCAGCCTTGTCACAATGCTTGCATACTACGTTTGAAGGGGTAGTGGTGATAGAGAAAGGCTTGGATTTCTTGTACTTCTGATCTTGAGAGGAAGAACCTCCATTATTGGGCCTCTTCTTAAAGTTGGGTTTAAAAGAACCCGAACTTGTGACTTGCTCCTTTTTGTCTTTCCCACGGATCCTATCAGATAGTTCCGTGGCATCTTCAAGCAACTGAGCTCGGCGCACTATTTCAGTATAAACTTGAATATCCATAGGCGCCAGTTGAGTAATGTAGTGGGGCCTAAGCCCATTAAGAAATCTACGGGCTTTCATCTTTTCCGTGCCAATTAAATGCTTAGCATATCTAGACAGTCTAGAGAACTGTGCTTCATAATCAGCCACCGATAAAGATCTTTGCTTTAATGCGGCAAATTCGGCGGCCTTCCTTTCCTGGACCCTATCAGAGAAATATTTGGCGTTGAAATATTCAACGAATTCACCCCATGTAACTTGAGTTGGGTCAATAGTAGCTTCAATCGACTCCCACCAGCATCTAGCATCCTTTTCTAACTGGAAAGTAGCTAATAAGACTTTGTCCTGATCCGTGCATTGCATGACACGGAATATACGTTCAATCTCCCGAACCCAATGCTCGGCATCGTCTGGATCGGTCGATCCCATGAACTTCGGGGGATTCATATTCTTGAATGCTTGGTGTAAGCTTCCAGCTCGTGGAGCACCACCTTGTGCTACCTGTTGTAGCACTTGGGTCATCCCTTGAAGGGTACGCTGCATGTTGCGCCATTGAGCACGTTCGGCAGCCATTATCCTACAATTACAATAGCTATGTTAGTATTATATCACTATGATCTTATAAAGGACTCATTGATCATTTAACCCTTGGTTCTACCCACTCTCACTTGGTTAAAGGTTTTGAAACCTATCCTTGGACTTGGGTTTCCTAGGAATTGAATACCTTAGGCTCTGATACCACAAAGACTGTCACGCCCCGAGCGCGGAAGATACCCGGAGATGCGCGACGTGTCTATATCAATCATGTCAATCAGGGTGGTCGTGTATTCGACACAAAGACAGAGATGCGCAAAATAGCAAGATAACCCAATCCTTTATTTCATAATGGATAGACTATTACAAATCCAATACTCTGTTAAATAAAAAGGAAAAGAATACATAGTTGACTCAAGAAACTATGGAAAAGACTAGACG
Organism: Amorphophallus konjac; assembly: GCA_022559845.1. NCBI lineage: Eukaryota > Viridiplantae > Streptophyta > Magnoliopsida > Alismatales > Araceae > Amorphophallus > Amorphophallus konjac. The sequence goes on along the minus strand of CM040127.1, from coordinate 121,037,700 downwards.
ACACTTGTAGAAGCTCTATCACTTTCACTCTTAACCATTCCCATCCGATTGACTTCCATCGTCGTCGGACTTACCTGAAAAGTAAAAAGGGACAAACGGAATGAGCGAACGCTCAGTAGGAAATTATATCTCAAGTACTAGCAAGTGGTTTAAGTAATTACATTTTCATGGATGCAATAAAGCTATGCATGCTCGCATGAAACGACAAGATAGAGAGAATGTAATATCAAGAAAATAAGATGAACTTAGTCATGAACTTCCAACAAGATAACAAGTTTATTCGAGATATTCAAGCAAGTACATTTAACAAGTCATGTCAAGAACTTTGGCTATCATGTATCAAGCAAGTAAATTACCCTTTTTCGGGCCACGCATTTCATTTCATGTCAAGTACGAGTCAAGTACAAGATGTGTGTGGAATGTCCAATCAAGCAAGTCAAGTACTCGGTATAATGCCAGATACCTTATCATTTTAACTCCCATGGGCACAAGTACTTTCGGGTGCTCCTCCCAGGACCAGATCGGGCCCTATATGCGCAGGCATTTATCATGTGTTTTGACATCCACTCTTGTTTATATAGCCAATATAGAATTTCAATAATCAAGCTTGTAGATACGTATGACAACTTTGATAGAATAGAGTCCAAAATATGACAAAGGACATAGAATGGCGATAATAACGGTATAATCACGAGTTCGATAAAACTAGGTAGAATATGGTTCCCTTAACTTAGGTACCATGACAAATCAATATGGACATTCTTTATATAGAATTGAGGTCCACATGAACATTAGATCAAGCAAGATACCCTCATTCTTATCATAGAATTGGGGTTTACAAGAATGACACGATATGGCATGATATCATCATCCCATCAAGAATTTCTTATGATATACTCTTTGTATAATCATAAGGGCCGGTATACCATGTTTCTTTAGATTGACATGGCAAGGATCGTGTAATGGGTTTTTAGGGTACAACCAGCTCAGTCGGCCTTGAGGGAATCCAAGGCTACGAGGAGTCTTACGGAGGTCTCTATGACTAACTCGCTAGTCCAAAGGAACGGAATGTCCAATGGAGAGCTTGTATGTCAATGAGAGTTGAGTGTGATCGATAAATCAACATGAAACGTGGGACTATACTCACGGAGTGGAGAATAGTGCCGATATATATATATATATGTATAATATGAAACCATCGGTAATAGAATCAGGATAAAATCAGTTTACAGTAAAATAACGACTTAAGTAAAGTCGTGTATTGAATAATTAACGCCTAACAGAAGGGCGTTTACATGTATTGCCAATTTGCAGAATTTCCATTATTTCATTAATTTATCAAAAACACGCCTTTCCTGGGGGCGTTTCTTCAAAGTTGACGACTGCAGAGGCAGGCGTCTCATCATTTACATATTCGACAGGATATAATTATTCTCAGAAATTTATCAAAAACGCGCCCTTGGAAGGGGCGTTACTTTCTAATTCCATTTTACAGAATATGTGAATTTCAGGATTTTAGCAGATACACGCCCTAGGAAGGGGCGTTACTTTTCAGATTCACGCCTTGTACTGGGGCGTTAGAATATGGAAAACGACTTTATCCAAGTCGTGAATTTCAAGGGATTTACGATATTTTAATAAATAATATTTCGAGAGACAGGAGACATGTCATGGCAGTAAAATTTAACAGGAATTCACAGAGTCATGCAAGATATTAAAAATCAATATTTCATATGTATTGTAATTTTTAAACAGGATCAATTATTAATCACATGCGATTCTTATGAAATTAACGCCTGCGTAGAGGGCGTCAAATATTAAATTGACGACCACTAGCATGGTCGTTTCTTTTAAATTAGCGCCCTAATCAAGGGCGTTTCTTTCAAAATTTTGCAGAAAACGTAATAAAACCTTATAAACAGTATGCATGCCATGCTCATATACGTATGTATAGATATCTTGCATTAATTCTTATTTGGGCTACAATAACTTGAGAAAATCCTACCTTTTGATTCGAAGACAATCGTGAGGGGTTTTGACTAGAAGCAGATGATGCTTTGCTACGCTCCTGAAGACAACGGCTACTGGATGATGGAAGAAGATGTTGGCTTCGATTGTAGAAGAAGAACTCTGAAGGTTATAGATGAGTCCCGATTGCAAAACCTATAGCGGCACGTCAAAGGTATCAACATCTTTGTACTTAGTCGTTGGAGGCGAAGGAAGAATACTTACTGTTGTTCTTCACGACGTCCAAGCCTCTTAAACTGTAGAAGAGAAGAAGAATAATCAATATTCTTCATGCATCATGGAAGAAGATTATCAGAAAAACTCACTGTTCGTCAACTTACCGTAGCCGGCGAATGATCAAATAGGTTTAGGGTTGGATCGAACAGGCTTATTTATAGGATATTGAAGTCCTAACAAGAGTAGGGTTTGATTGAGGGTAGTATATCCCCAATAGAGTCCTTACTCTAATAGACACTTACTAGATTAGGTTAATCTTTCCCTGGATAAGCTCTGGGTTCGAACGAGTCACGAACTGAATTAACGCCTTTGGTCAGGGCGTGTATTCTTTAATTGACGCCTTACTTTAGGGCGTTTCTTAAAAAGCGCCTTGAAAAAGGGCGTTTCGTGTTTTAAAACACGCCCAAGATAGGGGCGTTTCTTTTACTTACCCATTTGGTCGCGTGAGAACTGACGACCGTAGGTGTGGGCGTCCTTTCTTTATTCACGCCATGGATAGAGGCGTTTCTTTATAAATTAACGCCTTAATAAGAGGCGTTATTTTTAATTTATTTTATTTCGTCCAATTAACCTCATTACTTCTGTAATATATATGTTTTAATTTATTTCAATTATTCATTTATTAGGGTTGCTACATGATGAATCAGGTATTTAGACCGTATCTTGACACCTTTGTGGTTGTCTTTATTGATGATGTGCTGATATATTCTCCTGATGAAGCTTCACACCGAGAACACTTGAGGATCGTCCTCGAGACGCTAAGAGCGCATGAGCTGTATGCTAAGTTCAGCAAATGTGACTTTTGGCTGACGGAGGTTCATTTCCTCGGGCATGTAATCTCAGGCAATGGTGTTGCCGTTGACCCCGCAAAGGTCCAGGCTGTCCTGGAATGGGAGACTCCTAAATCTCCCACAGAGATTCGGAGTTTCTTAGGGTTAGCTGGTTACTATCGCCGCTTTATAGAAGGATTCGCATCTCTGACGGCGCCACTAACCAAGTTGACCCGAAAGGGAGTCAAATATATATGGTCTGAGAGCTGTGAGAAGAGTTTCCAAGAGCTGAAGGCTAGGCTGACATCGGCACCAATTTTGTTTTGCCTAACAATGAGGATGACTTTGCTATCTATTCTGATGCATCGAAGGTTGGGCTAGGCAGTGTATTAATGCAAAATGGAAGGGTGGTCGCTTATGCTTCTCGTCAACTTAAGGAGCACGAGCGAAACTACCCAACTCATGATTTGGAATTGGCTGCAGTTGTTCATGCATTAAAAATCTGGCGTCACTACCTTTACGGCGTCAAGTTCGAAGTGTTCACTGACCACAAGAGTCTGAAGTACCTATTTTCTCAGAAAGAGTTAAATCTAAGGCAAAGAAGATGGGTCGAATTCTTGAAAGATTATGACTTCGAATTGCGATACCATCCAGGAAAGGTAAATGTAGTAGCCGATGCTCTCAGCAGGAAAAGAGTTACAATGCTGCAGGATTGGAAGATGATCGAAGATGCAGCGCAGCTTATGGCTGTGATCGAGCCTCAGCTATGTCAGGCATTTGTGTCTCAACTGACCATTCGGTCAACAATGCTTGACAAGGTGATAGGGATGCAAAAAGATGATCCGCAGCTGCAGGGATTGATCGGGAAAGCCGGCTTTACTCGTGATGAAGATGGAGTAATTCGGTTTCAGCACCGGATCTGTGTACCTGATATAGCCGATCTTAAAAGACAGATTTTGGAGGAAGCTCACCGGTCAATGTTCTCTATTCATCCAAGAGGAGGTAAAATGTATCAAGACTTGAAACGGTCTTTCTGGTGGCAGGGAATTAAGAAGGATGTAGCTAACTTTGTGGCTAGATGCTTGGTTTGTCAGCAGGTAAAAGCAGAACACCAAAGGCCATCAGGGCTAATGCAGAAAATGGAAATTCCTCAGTGGAAATTGGAAGCTATCACTATGGACTTTGTGACCGGGTTACCGAGATCAGCAAAGGGTAATGATGCTATATGGGTGATCGTGGACCGATTTTCAAAGTCCGCACATTTCCTTCCTATGAAGGTAAAGCAATCGGTGGAAAGTTTGACAAGACTATATGTTGATAACATTGTCAGACTTCACGGGATTCCAAAGTCGATCATCTCCGACAGGGATCCCCGGTTCACATCCAGACTGTGGCAAGGGTTGCATGAAGCTTTTGGTTCGCGGCTCAAGCTCAGTTCAGCTTTTCACCCGTAAACTGACGGTCAGTCTGAAAGGACGATTCAAACACTGGAGGATATGCTTCGGGCTTGTGTTCTTGATTGGAAGGGCGATTGGGAGCGACATCTATCTCTCGTGGAATTTTCTTATAATAATAGCTTTCACGCGAGTATAGGCATGGCTCCATTCGAGGCACTATATGGTAGACCTTGTAGATCTCCGTTATGTTGGGAGGAAACAGGAGATAAGCATTATGTGGGTCTAGAAGTTGTCCAAGAAACTACAGAAAAGATTGGGCTGATCCGACAGAGATTGATGACAGCACAAGACCGACAGAAGAGCTATGCTGATAATCGGAGGAAGGAGCTGTCATTCGAAGTCGGTGATCACGTCTTCCTCAAGGTGTCTCCGTCAAAGGGAATCGTTCGGTTCGGCAAGCGTGGAAAATTAAATCCACGATACGTCGGACCATTTGAGATTCTAGAGAGACTAGGGAATGTGGCATATCGGCTGGCTTTACCTCCGTCTCTGGAGGGAGTACATCCGGTGTTCCACGTGTCCATGCTGAGGAGGTACGTGCATGATCCGGCTCATGTGATCAGTACTGAGCAGATGCAGTTCCAACAGAACCTATCCTATGAGGAACAACCTGTTCGAATTCTGGACCGCAAAGAGCAAGTGCTGAGAACTAAAGTCATCCCACTGGTGAAGGTACTATGGAGGAACTTCTCGCACGAGGAAGCCACGTGGGAACCAGAGGAAGCAATGAAGAAGAAGTACCCTCATCTGTTCGGTATGTGATCTAACCCCAACTTCGAGGATGAAGTTTTCTTTAAGGGGGAGAGGATGTGATGCCCGATAATTTTTAGCATTTTATTTAATAAATAAAAATTTTTGCATGCTTAAAAGGATTAAATTTATTGGTTTATTATATTTATTTATGTCATGAAAATAAATTAAGAGAATTTGTTAAAGGTTAGAAGAAAGAATTTTTAAAAAAAAAAATTAACAGAAATATTTGAGGGTTATGTGTTTAGATTAGAAGAAGAAAATGATTAAAAAAAATGGTCATAAACATAAATAAAAAAATTTTGAAGGTCAAAACGAAAAAAAATTAAAAAATTAATTAAAAAAAATAGGGGGGGCGGCCCCAAGCGGCCGCCCGCGTGCGCGCGCGCTCGCGCACGCGGGCGGGCGCGCAGGCGGGCGCCGCCCGCCAGCAACCTGCCGCAAAAGCGACAGGTTTATTATAAAAAAAAAAATTAAAAAAATTTGTGTGTGTGTGTGTGTTAGTGTTAGCAACTTAGTTAGCTAATTAATCTTCCTTCCTTAAGTCAAAAAAAAAAACACATGTGCTATATATATATAAAAAAAAATACATATGGTCAAAAAGGAGGTTAGGTGGATAGTAGGTGGTGTTTGAATGTCAAAAAATTCAATAAAAGAATCTTTGAATAAATGTTTAAATCTTAACCATTGATTTAAATGGAGGGTTAGGATGATTTAGGCCAAAACTACTATAAATAGATGGGCTAGGGGCTTCATTTGCATCCTTTAGAAGCTGGATACGTGAAGGGCTGAAGCAGAAGGTTTGAAGGTCATTAAGGAAAGGGTTAAGCATTTTTAAGGTAAGGGATTAATACTTATTCCCCTAGATTAGCATGTATTAGTATATGTAGATTGATTTATGATACGTAATCAGCATCTATATAGGTGTTTAACTTCATAGATCGTGGTTTATTAATCTGTAATTTTATTTGGGTTGAATTAGCATTTAATCATTAAGTTAAAGCATGAGATTAAGGGGATAATTAAGTGATTAATATGTTAAAATTATCAATGGTGTATGAAAAATTGATAGAACATTCAGAATCATGATACCTGATGATATAAACTTTCTGCACAAATTTTCATGTCTAATTAAATTTATAGATTTTTTTTGGTATTCTCCTAAATGTGTTTAAATTATACAAAAATACCAAAGGAGTATATTAAATCACAATAAGTTGTGGGAAGGTATCTTACTATGAGCTTCTCTTGTAGAAAAATTTTTATACTTTCTGGATCATGATATTCATTTTTAACGAATTTTCATATATGATAAAATGTATAAATAATTGTATAGAAATTATAGAAATTAGAAATCGTGTTCACAAAGGTTTGCAAATCTTACAGTATGATCCTGATATTTCGTATAATGAATTATGTTAATAGCAACAATTATTGATACCTGCAAGAAATATTAGATACTTTTTGATATTTTAATAGAAGTGTAAAATTTTGATAAAAATATAAATAATTCATGAAAAATATTACAACTTTACCAGAAGACTCAAATACTTGTTAGAACTAATTGATGAAAATTTCATCTCATTATGATAACAGAATCACCACTGGTATAATTATCAATGTTTAAACAATTTATTTGAAAATTTAGATAAATATAAATATTCTGTGAAACATCAAAGAAAATCACAGAAGTGATGTTGTGACATCTGTAAATTAAGGTTTAGTATAGTTTGATCATTTTAGATATTCTGTATAATTTTTTCTAATTAAAAGTTATTATTGTAAATTATTATACATTTTAGAAACTGATATAAAAATTTATAAAATTGACATACTAAATGAAAAATAATAGAAATTTCTACATATGATATCTACGATTGAAAAAATATTCTGTAAATTTCTGGAAGTTACCTGATCATTTTGGATATATTTAATTGATTTATTATTCATGATATCATTTTCTCACTTATTATGAAAAATAGTAACATAATGTGAAAAATAGTAATACATCATGAAAAATAATGACAAATTTTAAGAATAATAATTCTGTTATGAATGATAGTTTGACAAATTATTGTAAATTTTAAAGTGATGTAGATATATTTAGTTAATTATTCATGTATTGTATAATTCAAATAATTCTGTAAAAATTGTTATTCTTGCATGAAAAATTATGAAACTTTTTCTATGCAGTATTACAGACAATGTTAAGTTTCTGTAAACGTTTCATGATCCTATGAATTTATTAGCTAAATTTAGTCAATTATGTTATATTTTAGAGTATAAGTAATTTCAGAAAAAAATATAAATACTGTCTGAAAGAAAATAAAAAATTTGTTGTTCTGATCTTTACTGTAAATGTATTAGATTCCTGAAATTTCAATCTATTCTGAGTTTTGATAACTGAATTATGAATTTTTGATGTATAAATAGACTATAGATAATTCTGTAAAAATATTAAATACTTCCTGAAAAATTCTGAAAATTTACTGTTTTGATCATTTCTGCAAATATATTGATTTCCTGGAATTTCAAGGCATTTTGATATCCGTAAGTAGATTTAGTGATTTTTGCTATATAAATATGTCATTATAATTAAATAACTTGAAATTTCAGAAAAAGAAAAATGATTTCAGTATTGGAAAATTAATATTCACAGCATGAATTTTTAGTGGCATGTGTCCATTTCATTTATGTCATATTTATATTTTTACCGTACCGTTAGTAATGCCAAATGGACACTGCCACCATAGGGGGAGACTGGAACCAAACTGTAGAAATGCCCCTATGGGGAGGTTCATACTGTACTGGCTCCGAGGGTAACGGGGATTGAAATCCTAGAGGTGGACAAGTACCACTGGTTAAGGTGGAGAGTACTTCTCCCGGTTCTGCGCAGTAACCAAGACTCATCACTATTTACCTTGGTGATCGAGTGCCGACTGACTGTCCTTCTAGTGGTGGTTTGGGCACTGTGTCTGGCTATTTATACCACTGTTTACTGTTTACTGAACTGAAATTGAATGACTGTCACTGCCTACTGAATTGATATTGAACAACTTTTACTGTTCACTGAGTCGTTAGTTATACGACTATTACTGTTTACTGAATCAATATTGGAACTATTTTACTGTTCACTGAAACTATTGTTACTGCTCATTTAACTGATATTGAATTTACTGTTGTTACATTTTACTGCATGGTAAATATTTACTGCTGATGAATCTCCAGTATATCGAATGGTGATTTGGAAAAGGGCAGATTACGTCTGTCTGGATCCTTTCACTATGCGTGAGACTACTCCGCCTATTACTGGAATCATTAATTAATGTTTATAAATGATGAATCATTATTTACTTTGTCACGGGTATGTTAAATTTTAATGTACATGCTTTCTTTGTCAAATGATAATAGAATGACCTTGTGAAATATATTACTGTAAATCATTTTGAATATGTTGATACATGTTTTGATCGGGGACTATGTTTAGTCTCTTACTGGGTCTATTCGTAGACTCACCCCGTTGAATAATTACAGGAGAAACGATAGAGGAAAGCGAGGAGTGATCTCGCAGTGTTTGACCGCAGCTCGGATTTTTACTACCAGTCTTTATCTTAGGTGGTTATGTTATGAATTATGTCTTATGAAAAAAAAAGTGTGTGAAATTTGATAATGTAATAAAGACTTGTGAAATCGTTATTTCTACCTAAGTGGATGTAGTCTTTTGACTGTAAGCTGATGAATTGAGTATTTTCATTTCCGCTGCAATGATATCTCAGTGATTATGTGTAATTCTCAATCTTATTGTACCGCTTGGGTTGTTCCCACTGTGACGTTCCGACCGGGACCCGACGGGAGTCTTTACGGCTGGACCGGGTCTCCGAGTCGGGGCGTCACAAAGAAAGACATCATATTAATTAACCAATTGATTTATTTTAATCTCCACGTGATGTCCAACTGTTCTATAAAAAAAATTGTAGGGATTTTTAATTTTAAAATCCTAAAAACTTTCAAAATTAAGAAAATGTCCCCCTAATCCACCTCTTCAGCCAAAAGTCTCCCAATCACAAATCTTCAAACCCTTAGTAAAAAAGTTCGTCGAGCTATTGGCCGCAAAAAAAAATATTTTTTTTGGAGAATATTCCTTCATGAACCTTGTTCAATTTTGTAATTTTCATTTTACCCTCGTGCTCTCTCTCTCTCTCTCTATCTCTCTCTCTCTAGTCTCTCTCTATGGGTACTCTCTCTCTCACCATCCTCTGAACCTGTAAGCTCCTCCAACCAATCACCGCCCTCCCCTCCTCCAGCCTCTAACCTCCCCCTCTGATCTGCATGTCTCCCACTACAAGAAAAGGTAGGAATAGTGACGAAATTTTTTGACGAAAAATAATATGTCCTAAAATCCATTTATATTTCCGACAGATGAACGTTCCTCGAAATAGGATTTTCGACGGATGAATATTCTGTTGGAAAATCCGTCGAAAGTTCCGACTACATTTTCGACGAAGAAATATCTGTCGAAAACTCTCATGACTAAATTATTATATACGTTTGAATGTTCGATGGAACTAAATTCGGTCAAAATTTTCGTCGAAAAATTTCGAGGGACTTTGTTCCTGTCAAAAATGATTTCATTTCCCTCCCCAATCCCACACTATCTCCCACCCTCGCACTCGACTCTCTTCCTCTCTCTCTCGCGGCTGTCTCCCTCTACCTCTCCCGACGATGGCGTTTGGCTCGACGACATCTCCCCCTCTCTCCCCAACAAACGGCGACAATGGCTCCCTCTAGTAAGTCACTATCTCTCACCCTCTCTCGCCATCTCCATCTCCCTCTCCCTCTCTCTCTCGTCGTCTCCTCTCTGTCTCGCCATCTCCCTCTCCCTCCCCCTCTCTCTCGATGTCTCCTCTCTCACCATCTCCCCCTCCCTCTCTAACACACGCACACACTTAGAGGGGAGCAGCCAATCCCCTCTATCTCCCTCTCACTCACTATGTCTCCCTCTCTCTCTCTAACACACGCACGCACTCACAGAGGGGGGCGATCCCCTGTCTCCCTCTCCCTCATCTATCTCCCCTCTCTAACTCTCTAACACAAGCACTCACAGAGATGGAGGGGGCCAAGCCCCTTTGTCTCTCTCTCTGTCTCCCTCTCTTACTCTCACTCACTGTCACACACATGCACAGATGGAAAAAGCCCCCCTCCCATTCATTTGAAAACACCCATGGGAGATCTAAAAGATTCTAATGATTAGAATCTCTAAAATCTTTCCCCATAGACATTTTTTCCAAACGCTGCCTAACGGGGGCAATGGTACACCTAGCTAGGCAGGATCAAAACAACCGTCTAATCTGATGTGCACACTTACACTCATAAGGATAGTTCAAGTTTCTATTGGACTATTGGTTGCCCAGTAGGGATAATTTACAATTTGCAATAAATTTTCTGGGCCTTGCGCATTGGAAAAACTTGACCATCTGCACCTTAGAATTTCCCAGGATTGAGTCTGCAAGTAAAGGACATCTATCTATGTAGGATGATAACTAGTCTTCTCCACAAACAATACGGAAAACTTATCTGGAATTTCATGCAAGTTTTTTCATTAAAATGATTAACTAAATTTTGCAGAGTAACATAAACTTGCGGAAATGTTGAAATGAACTACAGATAATCAACTGCCCATCTGCCCATCATCATAACCATAATGAAGTATACAGTTGGGGATTGATGAAGTATCAATGCGATTATGTTGAGATGAAGGGCAATGTGGTTCTTCAAATGGAAGAAAGCTGGTTTAAAACATTGTCTTCACCAAACTCATTGCATTCAGTTCTCGTTACGTAATCTCTCAAACTTCGTGCTAGGAATCATCGTTGATGTAAGTAATAACCATGAAAAGAGAATGACTAAACAGCAAACTCTAATTTACAAATGCTGGAGGGCCACCAAGCCTCTTAGTCGTCCTCCTCAAAGTCTGAATCATTGTCCATGGGTTCTTCCTCACTCTCTGAATCAGAGCTAATCACATATCTTGCTGCTGCCTTCTTCGCCCTCTGCGGCCTGGCCCTCTCCATGGGAGGAGCCTTACTAACTTCCTCCACTGCACCGTCAGGCGAAGTTTCCATCCCCTCACTTGTTGTGGCTGAACTTTCAGACCTGCCCAAAATTGAACCGCTCTTCTTATTGAATGGTGATGGTCTTATCTTTCTAACCTTTTTCTCAGGTGAGCTTTCGGCATTCTCCGCTGGTTTCAGCACTTCGGTGATCAACTTTTGATTAAGAAGGGACTTGGTCTGTGCTCCGCCTCTCTTACTTCCTCCAGCTTTTGCCGCGGCAGTGGTTTTCTTAGGCCTCGTGAGTGCAGGTTTTCTACCTCCGGTCTTCTTTCCTTTAGCTGGAGGTAAGGCCCCATCCATCTCAAAGTTGTCATCATTATCATCATCTTCCTGGATGGCCCCCATTTCCTCGTTTCCTTCGTCATCTGAGATCTCAGTGACTGAGGATAGGGCCTTCTTTGTATTTGCAGCTGCTGCCCTGCTTGGCTGTCTTTTGAGAGGTTCCGTCCCAGTGACATTAGTTTCCATGGCTGTTAATATTGTAAAGAATGTGAATATGAAGTAATACGAACACATACGGAAAACAAGCAATTGAAATTGATTTTGCAATGACCTGACTCTCCAGGTGAAGAGTTAATATCATAACGAGCTAACCGCTCCTTTAGCTCGAGTATCTCCTCATCTTCTTCACATTCCACCTCAGTGCGCTGCATTAATTGTATGAAGACATCATGAATTGAGGATGTACCATGATGACGACTGACGAGAACAGAAAGATAGTTAAATTAGCATTCCAAAAAATACCTTTTTTGCAACAGGTTTCTTTGATCCACCCCTTGGTTTTGCTGCCTTTGGAACATTTTCTAAATGCATACAGATTAACTCAGATAAAAGGGAACCAGAAACAAAAGGAAATTCTTCGGCAAATCCCCCCCGCCCCCAACAACCTGACCATAACTCGCATAAAAGAAATACATAAAAAACACGACAAGAAATAACACGTGGATCTAATAACCTGCATGGTCACCAGGGAGAAAACGCACAAAGCACTAGAGATCCAGCTACACGAATGTCTACCAGGTGCGAAAATTAATCGCAGCAATATTCAGGAGATCTGCCCATGTGGATGGTTAGGAACTTGGGATGGAAAAACCATTTTAAAGCATGTTCGTTAGATAGTGATTATTTGGCGAACACAAACGGATTAAATGCTTGTACCCACTCAAAACTAAAATCAATTTTAATTTGGATTTTGCTGTTTCCAAGTGAAAATAAAGCTTTTTAAAGAAACCAAATTGCTTTAAATAGAGGAATTATGCACCACTCGATTCCAGGCATGAAAGTAAACTTGGCTGTTTTCGAGGAGCAAGAAAAAAAATGGCTGAGGATGGAAATTCTGCACGAGTCTTTGAGGCGCGAGTCTCAAAATTCATTGTTTTGTGGCAAAATCCGACGGCATAATGCAGTGGTTACTAACACAATCAAGTGGATAATAAAAAAAAATCCTCGTCCATAAAAGAATGGAGCAACAAAACATTCATGCACGAAACTACTAAACAAAAAGTTTACCAATAGTTAGTCAAAAAAATAGTACTTACTTCAGACAACAGTAATTAGATTACAGAAATTATTACCTGCTGCACTTGCAGTCGCACCGGCAGCTTCAGCAATGACACTGCTAGAATTCTTTTTTCTTGGCTTTGTTTGCACTTTAGTAGCTCCAGCAGCCTTGCGCTCTCCTTTTACTCGTTCTCTTTCCCATTCTTCCTCTCGTTCCTGCAGACAAAGGGAATGTGTGTTTCAGAACATGTTACTTCTTACACAAGGCAGTTGGAGCAGAACAAAGTGCTACCTTGTCAAAAACTTCAAGTGCTTGCTCGAAGGCATCAAGATCCTTCAACCAGAGGGATTTCACAGAGGCCCCTCTTAATTCCTCTATCTCATTCTCCAGTTTTGCCTTCTCTCCAAGGAGAAGTTCAATCTTTTCAAATGTTAACGAACCGATTGGCATGGATAACAGGTATTCATAACCCTTGCCATCAGTGCTTTGTGTATTATCTTCTTCTGTTTCTTCAACAGCTGCAGCATCCCGACCCTTCGTTTTGTTTGGCAGAGGAGTGAAACCCTTCTGCTGCAACTCGAGAAATAAGTCTGCCCTCTTCCGGTTCTTCACTTCAATTTCACCTCTCACAACAGCAAGGATGAATCTGGCTTTGTTATCCACCTTTACAAGGTCTGCTTCAAGCACGCCTAACCATGCTGCCTGCATGACATCATTTGAGAATTGGCATCAGAATCACTGTTCCTACAACTAGACAAGACGTTGCAGGGCACTCACTCACCTTTCTTTTCTCATAGAATTTCAATCTCAGATGGAAAAACTCCTCAAGGACTGCGTACAACGGACAGGTGTCAAACAGATTAACAATCTAACAAAAAATCACTGTCTTCAAAGAAACTGACAATGTAGCTGAAGGAACGAGGGAAGAGATCTACATACTCCGTTCAGCATCCTCATACTTCTTTATTACACCATTTGCATCAAACAGATGCATGTTGCTTGTGCTAATGGTAGAGGTAAGCTTAAACTTTTTCAGAAGCCCTTCCTGCCTAGCAGCATTCATATTCTCCTCCGATAAAGTTACTTCAAAATTTACAGTTCTGTCATCACTGTACTGCCTATAATCCTGGAAACAACGTCCATTGTCAGGAATCCTAGTATAGCTGTACTCATGGGAAGGTATCAATGCAATTATTCACAGAAGAGAGTTACCTTGATGAAAGGTTCCTTAATCTTGTCATTCCCAGTCATCATTGATTCTAGGAACTCCTTATAATCTTGTGTCCAACGTCGAACTGGTAGTTCCGTAATTCTCAACGTTGTGTTGTCAATTTCCTCTATGATTCCACTTATAGTGTAAGTTACTCCAGCTTCTTTTGATGATGTCTTCTCAATGAGACCCTGGTTTTCCCCAGATAAACACGTTAAACTTAGGAAGTGATACCTGTAAATGTTCAATACAGGATGAAAAGGATAGAATAATTTACTAACCGTAAATCCTTTGTACCAAGGGGCCATGGACTGCGCTGGTTCGTCATTTAACAACCGTCTCAGGTTTGCTACAATGTCTCGTGGGTTAAAATTTGGAACAAAGGAACTCCAGCCAGTTCCAATCCCTTCACTTCCGTTGACAAGGACCATTGGAATGATGGGCATGTACCTGACAAATTGCGGATGTAATGAACGTCAGATTATTTGAATCTTTATTAATAGTTTAAAACTGTTGTTTCCATTGCCTAGTCTCAGAGACAAACGTACCAAAGAGGTTCAATGGACTGTCCATCTTCATTCAGATAGTCTAGAAGAATGTCATCATCCTTGTGAAATATGAACCGAGTCACAGTGGATAAACGAGTATGGATGTACCTAGGGTGTGCTGCATCTTTTCCTCCCTGAGGAGAGAAGAGGTTAAAATAAAATAGGGGGAAAATTGATAGAAGGTATCACATCCTTGTGAAACAGTGCGTATCTCACCCTCAACCTTGTGCCGAACTGCCCAGAAGGTACCAGAAGATTGATGTTGTTGCTACCCAGAAAATCATTGGCCATTCCTAATATAGTAGCCGCCAGACTCTGCTCACCATGGTGATACGCTGAATGCTCAGAAACGTAACCAGAGAACTGTGAGACCTGTATGTGGAAGCGATATTAAGTTTCCGCAAGTACTTCCCACGGGAGATTTGTCAGTTTCATCAAGCTAAAAGAATTGCATATAGACAATCGATATATAGTTTAATCTCAGCTAAATAAACCATCCAAGAAACCTTAATATCCTCAACAATTTTCTTCTTCAAAGAACAGTATAGGATCTTGCGTTGGCCTGGCTTCAAACCATCTACCATGGATGGGATAGAACGTTGCAAATCTGCAACTGAGAATAGAATAAGCTCCTTGTTTACAAAATCACTGTATTTGATGCGTGTCAATCTCTGATCAAGACAAGTTCCCGGCTGCAAAGCACAAAAAGCAGGAGAGAAAGATCAAAACTCTCATACAGTAAAACGGTACGGAACCCCATAAAAAGAAAATGCAACTTACCTCGAACTGACGGAGCCAGTTTTTCCTTTCCTCAATTTTCTTCTTGCTGAAAGCCAGCTCAATCGCATTCCCATCTTCTTCATCTGCCCAAACAAAATCCTTCTTGTGTTTGCCAAGATTTCTGAAATATTCCCTCCCCTCATTCGAATCACTTGTACCCAAACCCTGCACAGAAAGGAATTAGTTAGAAAGGATAATCAAATTCCGAGTAAACGCCCTGAGTGAATGGTCACTAAGACTCGCAGTCATGACAGTACAGCAGACCTTATAATATTTTATTTTCCAGGCTTTTGTCCCCTCACCCAATCTTTCCTTCCACTCTTCATAGTCAGGCATGGAATAGAAGGATAACACCTCCATGTCTTTCTTGCTTCCCTTCTTGGTCGCCTAATATGTAAAAATATCCTCTATGAGATATCAAAAGAGAATCAAAACCTGTGAGCATTTGTTGCTCAAAACCGTACCTTCACGATTGGTGTAATGAACTCAACCAAAAATGTGGGAATTCTGAGCAACGATGGCCAGAATGAATGGATAAAATTGATGAGTAGCCCCTTTATGTGTGAGCCATCATGATCCTGGGCACCAGAGAGGTTGTGAGAAATAATCACCAGCTCATATAATTCAGAAAAGGAAAAGCCTTAGTTAGCCTGCAATACCTGATCAGTCATTATCATGAGATGTCCATATCGGAGAGATTTTACACAATCATACTGTTTGCCATGTTGCAAACCGAGGATCTGCTTTATGTTTTGGATCTCTGCGTTCTCCATTATCTGTTTGTGGCTAGCCTCCCGAACATTCAAGAGCTTCCCTCTCAGTGGAAACACTCCATAGTAATCCCTGCCAACAACTGAGATCCCTGCCACCTACAGAACAAGGTAAACAGTCAGATTGGTGCTACTATATACGAGACTTACACCCACAAATTGCAGTCCTTACTGCAAGAGCCTTAGCCGAGTCTCCTTCTGTCAAAATCAGTGTGCACTTCTCAGAGTTCCTTCCACCAGCCTCATTGGCATCCTCAAGTTTGGTGAGGCCAACAAGCCTCTGCCTCTTGGTTCCGTCAGTTTTCTTAAGGTCCTTGCTCTGCTTGAAGTCAGCCCATGAAAGAAGAATGTCCACAATACCTGACTCTGCCACTGCAAGAGTGAACAAGGGAGACAAAATGAACAATCATTGTCTATAGTCCTTTTCCTTCATATTTCAATCTTGAGAAACAGACTAAAGTAAGAAAACAAACCCTTTTTCAGAAACGCTGATGAGAGTTCACATTTAGAACCAAAGCTTCCTTGACGAGTGGTCAATGTCTCCTTTGTCTGTGAGTCGAAGGCAGGATTATCAATAAGAGCATTGACAAACACCCATAGATGGTTTTTCACAGTGTGAGGTTTGAGATTAGCATTCTTGTTCTTCTTCTGCACAATGGCCGCCACATGGCTGGTGATCTGGCTTGTGATGTATTCCACATGGCTACCACCCTTTATGGTAGCAATTCGGTTCACAAAGCTGACCTGCTTGACGGAAGGGACATAAATAGAGTCGTTCATCACAAATAGTACCATGTGGCTTTTACATGTCAATCATAATCAATGAGTGGAAAATGGACCTGAGGATATAAAAAAAAAAAAAAAGATGATTGACACAAACCTGTTGGAATTGCCCTTCACTTAAAGTCACACAAACTTCCCATCTGCCATTAGCTTCATAAATCCTGGCCAACAAAGAGATCAAATGAGTGTCGAATTCAGGAAACACAGGAAGTCCAAAAACAAGAACGTGGAAGAGCAGACCTTGGAAGTGAATCAAGCCTGCCCTTGTCCGCAGACTTCAGGTAGAGATCGACATACTGCTGGAATGTCTTCACAGGCAGCCGTTGCCCGTTCAACTCGACCTTCACCGTTTTGCCGAGGGTTCCAGCTAAGTCGACCACCCGTTTCTTCATGAGAGCAACCACATCGTCTTCCAGCTCGGTCATGTTGAACTTGGCCAAATCGGGCTTGAAGGTGATCTTAGTCCAGTTCTCCCCTTCCTTGCATTTGTTGATGATGGGTTCAGTCTTTGTCCCCATGTTGTTTGTGAAAACCTTCATGGTGGTGGAAAAAACATGAGAAGACTCAGCTACGATGAGGTTCCGAGGTGCTTGAAATGCCATAATCACTGTGACAGTCACTGGACATCCAAACAATCACAAGCAAAGCGTACTATCATTGTTGCTGGGCATCCCAACAATAACAAGCGAGGTACTACCACTTGGTTTCCTCCCGCAGTCTCCTAAACAAACCATAATCATAAAACCCCGGAGCCACAATACTTTTGAAAAATAGAAAGCCCATGTATGACTCTCCTAACCTTAGTCATCATCTTCAATGCAATTAGCAGAGCGAATCAATACATATATAACGAGCATCCCATCTAGGCCACGCAGGACCAAGAAATTACCGCAAAGCTGTGATTTCTAATATCCACGCTACCTAAAGATCCCAAACCCAGAAACATCCAACACCACCCACCGGAGACGAAATGATACAGGTCCTTAGTGCACCGAAATGTATTGGTCTAAATCTCAAATTCGAATTGCTCCAATTTCCAGGTTTTAAAAAGAGCGAGAATAAACACAGACATCACATCGGCCACTCTTATCGCCTATTTGGGGAATTCTGAAGAGTATTCTAGCAGATCGCAAACACAGGATCGGCTAGGATTCAGGCAAGAGGGAAGATAAACTACCTGCTTATACTTCTTCTGCCGCTTACCGTCGGCAGTCTCCACGACGAACTCGGTAGAGAATATGTTGGTGAGCTTGGCGCCGTAGCCGTTCCTTCCGCCAGTGGTCTTCTTCACGGCGTCGTCGTAGTTACTACTGGTAAGGAGGTGGCCGAAGATGAGCTCCGGCACGTACACCCCCTCCTCCCGGTGCACCTCCACGGGGATCCCGTCCCCGTTGTTGTAGACGCAGATCCGCCCCTCCGCCTGGTCGATCTCTACCCGGACCGCGTCCATGGACGGATCCCGCTGCTTGTTGTCGGCAGCGTTGACGAGGATCTCGTCGAAGATCTTGTAGAGCCCCGGGACGTAGGTGACGCTGCGATGCACCATCTGGTCGCCATCGTAAACCCAAAGCGCCTGGGTGTGGCGCTCCACGGAGCCGATGTAGGTATCAGGGCGGAGGAGGATGTGCTCCAGCTGCGTCTTCTTCTGGTAGGTCTCCTCAATGGTCTTGTCCCCGGCGGCGGTAGGGGCGGCGTCGAAGGCGGTGGGGTCGCCGGCGGCGACGTTGTGGGCGGAGCTAGACTGCAGGGGGCGCTTCTTGTCGATCGCCATGGTGGTGGGACGGGACCGGAGAAGACACCGAGATCGTGTCTAGAGAGAGAGAGCGAGAGATTTTGGGAAGGGTCAGTGAGTGAGGGTTTCAGAATGCGGAGATGAGGAATTTATGTGAGGGCAGGGTAGGGGAGGGTTTGGGTTTAACGGTCCAAATGGGTGTTCGAAATTCGAATGAAGGCGGGATCGGACGGCGACGGTGTCGGCCGTTAAGTTTTCAAATTGGGGGAGAGAGAGAGAGTGAGGAGACCACGTGACGCGGGAATCCTCGGGGCCGATAATCTGAAGGGCTGTGATCGTCCGAACACAAATTGGTGGACCCTTTTGCATCGGGCGGATGAGATTAGCTACCCATCTTAAATATTTGTATTGATCTGTTACAATCTTATATTCCTTTAAACGGTGTATCTCTGATTTTTTAAGGTGTTAATTAAAGCCCAATTTGACAAGGGCGACTTTGTTAACCGGATGCGGTTAGCGTGCTCAACCTCGGGGGGCCGAGTGTGCCAACCGATCCCGATTAGTGCGGTTGGGTGTGAGGAGAGAGCGGGGCTCACCGCTCTCTCTCTCATCGGTCGAGTTACCCTAATCGAATGTCAAAGGTGCCCTAACAGAATAAACTCGATTAGGATGATTTAATCAAGATCGAGTGAGTTGTTTTAGTTTAATCTATTTTTTTCTTAACTGGCCGGGTCAGATAAGGATTAGGGTGGATTTTCTCATTCATATAAAAGGTGAAATAACTTACCCGGGATGAGTTAGGATAGGGGGTGGACACATCACCCGGAGTAAGTCACCCACCCCTATATCCTGATCAGTTGTCAAATTGGGTCTAAATAAATTGAGATTGTACGAAGAAGTACGGATCAATAATATAACGATTAGAAGGGTTAACTTTTAAATACAACAAATTATAAAGGTTGCATTCTGAAAAAGTATATAGCCTTACTCTAGAAAAAAATGTCAATATTTGATTAGTATAATTTTCATATATAATTAGATTTATCAGAAAAAATTAATAACTAAAATGATCATCTACCTTGCAGAGTGAACTAGAGTAAAATCATTCTACAAATGAGTCGGTTGGCCAAATATCAAATCTTCATATCACCATTCTAAAATTGTCATCTAAAAAAATAAAATAAAGTTTACTTCGCGGATAATAATAAAGACTAACAATGCGAATAAGAAAGATAGACAAACATGAAAACGAACCACAAGAGATATCATATTTTTATATTAGTTCAGACACCCACTTGGTGACCTATGTCCAATACCTAAACTACGTTTACAGGTTCATTACTTCTAGTAACAAGTACATCAACTTGAGTTTTGATTAGTTGATTAGCTCACCAATACCTGCTAAGTTTTGATCAAGTGATCAACACACCAACGTCACTAAACTTTGATCAGGTGCCAACACAATACATAGTTGAGGTTTGCTCAGGTGATCAACTTACCCACACCATGGAGTTCTGATCAGGTGTTAGGACATTGCACAGCTAAGTTTCACTCAAGTGATCGATCACAACCTATTGAGTTTTGATCAGATAATCAACACACTAACATTGTTGGCTTTTCGATCAGATGTCCAGCCATAAGGACCTGCCCGCAAGTAGTCTAACAGGATCCTCAACAGCTATAGGCAAATGAGGAGAAATTAAAGCACAAGCTGTTAGTAGCTAGGCACACCCTAGAGAGGGGTGAATAGATATGTTTCGATGAAAAATAATAGCATATAAAATTAACTTTAATAATGCAGCAGAAAATAAATGTATGAACACAAGCAAACCACATAAAACATTGAATTTATACTAGTTTGGTCAGTCTGCCTTGGCTTCTATTCGTCCAATCCCCTACAACTTGCCTTGGATTTCAACTAACTTTTTATCAAAGGTTATACCCGTTGTTTTTTAGGACTAGCTCCCCAGCTGATCTTAAAAAGACTTAGGAGATCCTATCCGAGTGGGCTTTCAAGAACCACAAACATATCTGACTTAATCAGGTCTCGGCTAACCAACCAATCACACCTAGTGACTTAGTTTCTTAGGTGATTCCGCATCTGCTAGCTTTCCATAAGTTAGTCACCTAGTTGATTTTCACGGTATCAGTAGATCATGCTAGCACACTTAGTGTTAGTTACCCCAAAGTAACAAATGCCCTTCTTACTATCGAATGCTAGCACACTTAGTGTTAGTTACCCCAAAGTAACAAATGCCCTTCTTACTTTCGAATGGACAGATATAAGACTCTACAGTTATGCTTCTAGATGAGTAGATAGTGGATCTACATAGTACACAAAAGAAAGACGGAGGAGGAAAACAATGGAATGTCATTGAAGAATAATATTCTCTTCTTTAATGCTTCCAAAGATGAAGGACTTCGAGGATAAAACGTTTAGCATGATAAAGTCCTCCGTTGATGTGAGTGCGTAGGAAGGGGAGTTCTGAGATCGCTTTAAATGCAAGGAAGGCTCTTGAAGATTATCTTCCGTTCAACTTATTTTTCCATGGTGTGTTCCTCTTACAAGTCTAGGCTATTTATAACTCCGGACTTCATTATATCCGTTAGATACATCAGCCTCTCAATGGTCGAATCCCAGTCACAACGTTCAACGGTCGGATCAAATTGGCTTCTATGCTTCCACCTATGAGGTAGCAGGTAAATCATATCTTTTGCTGTCGCAGATCCGTCAGTCTATCTAGATTTTTCTTTTATGCAATCTGCCTCCCTAGTTATTACCATATGTATGGCTGAAATAATGCTAAAAATATTCCTCTCATATAAGGACGTGTGATAAGGTAGTCAAATTCAAAATGCAGATGTCAGTTACGAAAATATACAATAAGTAATACCAATTTTGCACATAAAAATATATATCTTACGATATTGGGTGATGCACAAGAAGATAACAAGATGTGTTTTATACGTCTTGAAAATGAAAGAGTATCCAACCAGATACTACGCATTTAATGTGATCATATTTTTGAGTTGACTACTCAACGTTATATTTAAGACCACCTTTGTCACACCCCGAACCGATAGCAGCGGAACGTGTCGTTTGCTCGGAACGTGTCAGTTAAACAGTCATGAACGATCAAGAACAATGGCATGAGATCAAATAATTTGGAATAACAATAAAATTTTTATTTCAAATATAAATCTCTTACAAGAACTTGAAGACTCAACTACGTCACTATGAAAGAAAAGGAGATGACGCACTAATAGACTTAGACAAGATAACTAAATAAGAGACATCATGCTAGACTCAAGAAAGATAAAAGACACATGTTCACTAGTTTTCGAAGCTCGCTTGCACACTTGTCCCTCCCGTGTGAGTCTCGGTCTTGCTAGCCACCTGATTACCTGAAAAATGTTGGAATAAACTGGGTGAGCGAACGCTCAGTAGGAATTATATCTCAAGAACAAGTAATTGGTTTAAGTAATTACACCTTTCACATGTAAATGCAGTAAGGCTATGCATGTAGAATTAACCGAACAAGTAAAATGAAACTAGCAATAGATCAATCAACGTTATGCGAAACTTTCATGCGATCAAGAGATATTTATAGATTATTGGCTATTTCACGCAAGTACTTTGCCCGTTTCGGGCCACACTAGTAAAGTCACACAAGTCAAGTCACGCACGCAAAAAAGAGAGAGTGTGGAATGCCAAAGATCAAGAGATACAAGTACTGCGGTGCAATGCAAGACACCGCGATCATTACAACTCCCATGTGCACTAGTACTTTCGGGCGCTCCTCCTAGGACCAGATCGGGCCCTATATGCACAACATTTAAAGATAGATCTAGACATCCACGATAGTTTATAGCCAATAAAGAGTTTCAAGAACAAGCTTTAATAGAAGGATAAGGTAAGATTTTTCATGGAATTCAAGGACAAGGCCCTTGAGTAAGGACAGACTTGCAATAAAATCAACGTGAAAGCATAGACACCATGACATGTCAAAAATCTGGGTGGAATTGGCACCTAGATAGGTTGCCATGAATAACTTGAATAGATGACTAACAAGATAGTCACCAATTCAATGGACACGAAGCAAGCTGAAGAATTGGCACCTAACTATAAGATACCCAATTCAATATATCGCCTATCACTCATTCCACTGGCTAAGAGAATTCTCTCATGGGCCAAGAATAGCACCATGAAAGGGCCGGGTTATCACGTTTCTCCAGAGTGACGTGGCATTAAAATGGGTACAAGGTGTTTAAGGTACAACCAGCTCAGTCGGCCTTGAGGGAATCCAAGGCTACGAGGAGACTTACGGAGGTCCCGATGACTAACTTGCTAGTCCGAAGGAACGGAATGTCCAACGAGAGCTCGTATGTCGCCGAGAGTTGAGGTGTATACGTGAACCAATCATGAAACAAGGACTCCATGTACGGACATGAGATGAGAGTGTCAGAAGACCCGCGGTATGGGTCAAAATCGGAAAAAAATGGTGAGAACATGAATGCGTTAATTATAGAATTCATGTCCATCCAATTCTATAATTAACTATAATTAAATAAACTTATATTATTTGACGCCCAAGGGTGGCATCATTTATTAATTAGCGTCCTCTTGGAGGTACGTTAATTTTATGATTTTTAAGTTAATTTATTTAACAAGAATTCACATTTATATCTATTTAATTGAATAATTTCAAAAACATACATTCAAAGACACCTTGATTTATTTAAAATAATTTAAGGAAATAGAATATATGATAATTAGGAGAAAAATACAACGATTCTAAATATATATATTTTATAATTTTCTGTTATATATTTTAATAAATATGGATTTTTTTAAGATATATATATATATATATATATATACATATATATATTAGTTAATCTGATGCCATTGTACACTGGCGTCCAAATGAATTTGACGACCTTTAGTGGGTCATCATTTCAAAAAATGTCTATTTTCAAATCTCTCGTTTCTCGACGTAACCACGTCGGAATCGAGCTTATAATATACTGAAATGACGGGCTCGAAAAATTCTACCTAACCGAATGTTCAAAATAATTTTTCGTTGAGAGATTGGAGATCTTGAGATAGGGGGCACAAAAAACGGTGTAACCACTCTCACTACCTCGGTCTCCTCCCCAACAATACACTCATAATATTTCATAGTCAAAAGACGCTCCGGTAGTTAGAAACGAGTCGTTAAGAGAAAAATCTATAACTAACATGCTACAGTAACAATACTATTCACCGTGTAAATCGTTTTAACTTATTTATTTTCTGAATTTAATTATTAACTAGTAAATACATCATATAACTATATGAAAATTAAGGATAAACAATGGGGATTCTAGTCACTTATATTTTATGATTTTTAGATATGTGATTACATGGATATAAAATATTTAAACACATTATGATTATTTAATTAATTAAACTAAATCTGTAAACCGTAAGTTAGAAAACAAAACATGTAATGCACTTAATTACGTTATTTTCTTGGGCTTCAATTCTTGAGAAAACCTACCTTGGGTGATGTTTTGTTAGACAGATGATGAAGAACCGATACTCTATTTTTAACTGAGGACTTGGTAATAACAACAGCTTCACCACGATAACAGCTTGCTTCTGCTAGCAGAAGAACAGCAACGAAGTTTCCTCTTAGAAGGAGAATTAGGGAAGCAGAAGCAGCACCGGCCTCCTCCTCTTTTCGGACCTTGTATAGCAAGAGAGAAGACGATGATGTAGAACTCACGCGTTCTACAGCAAGAGGAAGATGAAGATGCTATATTCTTCACGTAGCAGCACAACCAATCAACAGAAGAGAAAGAAGAACTCCTAAGTGTAGACACACCATTCCTGACGTCTCCTGAGAAAGTCTCATATTACTATACGACGCCCCGCAACGGCTTACGCGTTTTGAATCACTTGAGTGCTTCCTTTTCTTGAGTCTTCTTCCGCCCTTTTTCGGCATCCGGAATCGTCTCGTCACGGCATTCGGACGGCATCAACACCAGTCAGACGCATCAGGAGGTTCCGGAACCAAGAAGGGTGTCTGCCGAGCAGCCGCCAACGCCTGAACCAAGGACCCGGGTGGGTCTTTATGGGGGCGTCCAGGCCCCTGGACGCCTCCATTCTTTTAATTTATTTTATTTTTATTTTCAAAGCCCAAAAAATAAATAAAAAATTATATATTAATGGAGGCGTCCAGGACCCTGGACGCCTCCATAAAAACAAATATAAAAAGAATTAAAATGCCACTTGGCATAAAAGACAAAACAAAAAAATAAAAATAATATATTTATGGAGGCGTCCAGGACCCTGGACGCCTCCATCAACTCCTTCACGGGCGCCGCCCACCGAACGACGGTTTGTCGTGTGTGAAAAAATCTAAATTATGGAGACGTCCAGACCTCTGGACGCGCCCATTTCTGAATCACGGGTCGTCGCTCACAAAATCACGCGTTGTGCCAAACCGCGTGCGGCAGTCGGCTGTGTTCGGTGGACCTGTTGGAGGCGTCCGGGGCCCTGGACGCCTCCACAAAAATATTCCGAAAAAATAAATAAAAATAGAATAAAATATTAGTTCAGCCCTGATGGAGGTGTCCAGGGTCCTCGACGCCTCCACCCTCCGGAGCCCTATAAATAGAGGCCCACCCCCTCAGTTCTGAGAGAGCTTCGAAGAGATCCGATAGGCTGCCGGAGCCCAGAGGCTACGGAGTCATTTTCTAACCCGTGGGGTCTTTTGTAGGTGGAGGTTCTGCCGGCTTCTCGGGTGCCCACGCTCGCGAGAGGAAGGTCGTCTTCATCCACCGCGCTTCCACGTCATCCCTACGCTGCCGGAGCTCCGCCGGATCTCACCCTCGGCTCCTCCAATAAGCCTTTTCTTCCCCTTTTCTTCATAGTTCTTTACATTCATCATACTGCATCCTCTATCTCCCTACATAAGGGCGCCGTCTCTTGCATACTTCTTGCATTCATCATCGTATTTTCCTCCTACTCGAGTCCGAGAGGGGTTTAAAACCACACCAACCAGGTGTGTGTCAGGTCACGATCTCGTTACTTTTATTGCAAGGAATTGTTACTACACTGCTGTTTTCTAATTTCGTTCGTTTATTGTCTACTGTTTTGCAAGGGTAACCAAGGAAAGCCCTCTCCGTCGGCCGGCCGAAGGGGGAGGAAGAAGCAACCCGCCATCTCCCGCTCTTGAGGTAGGCGCGATCACTTTCTTTATTTTGGGATCTTTTGGCCCCTGGCGATCACATCTTGTTCTCGAGGCCGCGGCGAGTCACTTCCCCAATGGCCGTTTAAATTTCCGTTCGTATATTCTCTTTATATTCTGTTATATTCTGCTCATATTCTCGAGGCCGCGGTGAGTCACTTCCCCAATGATCGTTTAAATTTCCGTTCTTATATTCTCTTTATATTCTGTTATATTCTGCTCATATTCTCGAGGCCGCGGCGAGTCACTTCCCCAATGGCCGTTTAAATTCCCGTTCTTATATGTTATATTCTTATCTATTCACATTCTCGAGGCCGCGGCGAGTCACTTCCCCAATGGCCGTTTCAATTCTTGCTATTTAATTTCTGCACCATTCCCGTCCCCCCGAGGCCGCGGCGAGTCACTTCCCGCTATGACCGTTTAACCCTAAATTTTGCTATCTTACATTTGTCCCGCTCGCCCCGCCGGAGTAATCTCCCGTGGTGGCCCCTTCTCTCTTCTCCTACTTCTGTGCTACAGCAAACAAAAAGAGGAGCCCGCGCACTCCGCGTCCTCTCCTCTCCCCGAACCGCGTGACGTCGCTCACAGATTGGCGATCACGGTGGGACCTCTACTGCTTCCTTTCGGCTACCCTTGCAAGTTCGGCACCATCCGTGCCTCTCCACCTTGGCGCCCGCGCGCGCCCCCGTTGTGCTCACGGCAGCACTGTCAGTTGTGATTGGTTGTTTGTTTATTATATGTATGTTATTTATGTTGTTTTCCCACTCCATATCTCTGTCAGCATTTCATTGCATGCATCCATCCCTCTTTTCTATCTTTTTTTCGTTTTTTTGAGGATCACCCTTTCCCGGTGAAGGAAGGACTCTCCGTTTGGGAATTCCTCTCAACGGACTAGAATCTCCTACACTGGGACCTCCGTAAGTCCCCGACATCAAAGAATCTCCTCTTCGTTCACTAGGCCGGTTGTACCATTGAAGTTCCCCGGAGTTAGTCATTTCATTCATGGTGAGACGAGAGACCCTAGCTGACACGGCGCTGAAACAAAAAATAAACTAGGGTCCCCATTTTGTGTGAACTTCGGATCTCGCTAAAAACACAAAAAAATCATCAAAATCAAAACACACAAAAAAGGCGTAAAGGCATCCACTTGTTTGATAATCTCTGCTACCTGCTTGCTAGTGTATGTTTTTACGTTCTGGGAAAACTGTGAGCATGGCTCACGAGTCTTTTGAGGAGAACCACCCTAGTCGTGGTTTGTCAGCCGACCCGCGAGTCTATGCTATGGACTCGGGTCCCTCTCATGAGCCCTCGCATGAGGTGTAGGTTATTGCCGGGGACACATCCCCACCACAGGATATCTCTTCCTTACTGGGCGTCCTCGCCAACACGGAGCTTACCTCTGAACAGCTCCGGGCCTTCCAGGCCATTCTGAAGGGGAAATTTGTTTCCCCCACGCCCCAGGAATCAACTCCGGCCATCGCACCTCTCCAAGAGTCCGTGCAGGCCATTCCATCTCCTTCATTGGCGCAAGCCATCCAGTCTCCCTCGCTTCAAGGACAAGCGAGCCAACAACCACCTTCATTCCAGTTCCCGTCACAATCTCAAACTCCCGTTGTTCCCCACACACCGCTTCAGCCAAGGCCAACTGTCGGCGGTCCGACAGCTCCCTCTCATTCCGGGTTCCCCCCTCAAGTCTCCGGGAGACAGTTTCTCCCCCAGTGGCAAGTGCCACCTTCACCTCCAAAGGAGCTCGCCCAATCGCTCCTCAATAGGTTCAATCGCATGGACGAGCAGTTTCAAAATCTGAAAAGAATGGTGGACGTGAAAGCCACCCCGGAGGTTGCTTTGCCAATCCTTCCCGTCATTCATCTTCCTCCCTCCGAAATGCCCATGTACCACAGATACAATGGTACCGGCAACCCCTTCATTCACCTCAAGGATTTCATGTATGAGTCCTCCTATTAGTAAAATGATCAGAGGTCCATGGCATACCTCTTTCGGAGATCATTGGATGGTCCCGCGCTTGAGTGGTTCTATTCTTTGGAGCCCCGCGAGGCCGAGAATTTTGAAGTAGTCCAGAGAAGGTTCTTGCAGAAATATAGGGATAGGGTCGGTCCCTCACTCTCCATTACCGACCTAGTGGCCGAAAAGATGAAACCCGACGAGGATTTTGTCCGCTATGCTGATAGATGGAGGTCTCTGGCGGAAAGAATAAGGGATACCCTCTCCGAGCCCGAACAAGTAAAAATGATTGTGTCTAATGCAACCCCACAGTTCAGACATGTCCTGGCCATGAATAAACTTACTACAATGGAGGAACTCTATGAAAGGGCCCGGTACATCCAAACTCAGTTAAAAGACTCCCCCATTATGAACATGTTTGAGTCGCCGAAGCCCAAAGTGGTCATAAAAATAGGCGCTGGTGTCCCGGGCGGAGCCACAGAAGGGGTTGTGACAAATGAGCAAGTGGGTGCGGTCAACAATGCCAATTATGCAGTCAACCCAAGGCCTCCACAAATGCCCCGACTTCCCCTCCAACCAGGTCCTTTCCCTCTTCATCCTCCACCCCAAAATAATCCACCCCAGGATAATATGCCTCCTTTGCGTCAACCCCAGCAACAACAACCACAACCTCAGCAACAACAACCACCGCTCCAGTACAACCAAGTTCCACCTCCGGGGAACTATGCTCCCCAACAGCAACAAAGGAGGCCGCTCGGTCCCAAGAGAGCCTACTATCCACCATTGCCAGAAACCTTAGCAGATATTTTTAATGCCCTCATGGCATCTAACCAACTCGCCCTACCCAGAGAAAGGCCCGTGTGGCCCCCGAATGTTGATACCTCCAAATACTGCGTCTACCACAGGCAGCCAGGACACACAGTAGATTACTGCTTCCATTTCAAAGATTACATCCATGATATGAATGATGAACATCAAATAGATTGGGATGAAATGAGACGATACGTCGCGGCTCTCAAGGCTAGGAGACCTCCTCATAGGCCACAACAGCAGTTACAACAGCAGCAGCAACAGCAACCACAACAACAACAACAACAACAACAGCCTCAGCAGGCCCCACAACAACAGCCCGACATGGGCATAATCCAGAATCCATTACCGGAGCACCAACAGCCCAATCATCAGGTTAACCCCATCTCCTCCTTCCCGGAAGTCAGGAGACAGCAGGTGTGGCACCAGGAAAGTACCTCCATTCTTTCTACCGCCAATCCTATCATCACGCAACACCCTTGCCTTGCCCGGGTAGCACCTCTCTCTCATCAACCCGCGTCAGTATCACCTTCACCATTTCCACTACCATTACGCCCTCTCATCCGCACCCCGATCTCCTATCAACCGACACTCTCCACTACGCCTTCACACCCTCTCATCTTCTCCCACTCCCCCACTTTACCATCCACCTCTACCACATTTACCCCTACGCCCTCTAAACCCCTTATCATCCGTCAACCATACATAACCCCGTCTTTCTCCACCGTATCACCACTAATACCTTCAAAACCACTCATTACCCATCACCCACCTCAAAATCATTGCTCGCTTCAAGCCCTACCCACTTCTACTTCGTCTCCACCTCCACCTTCCAGACCCCTTATCCTTCACAATCCGCGCGATATCCCCTCTACCTCCACCATGCCTCCACCTAACAAACCCCTCATCAGAATCCCTGCTCCCGTCATCACCCCTGCTTCATCGACCATTCCTCCACCACTACCCCTCAAACCTCTGTTAAAACCCACTACTACCCCCACAGAGGTACAAAAGCCGCATGCAATGGTGCTCCGGAGTGGAAGGATTTTTCACAGGGTTTTCCCCCACAACAGTCAGAATCTTGAGCAATCTCAGCCAAAGAAGGATGATGGAGAACAACCAGAAAGAGCTATCCCTGGAACACAGTATGATCTATTAAAACATTTGGACAAGACGCCTGCTCGGATCTCCATCCTGGAGTTTCTTCAAAGATCCACATCCCACCAGGCAGCCTTAATGGAGTACCTTCAAAGGGTCATGGTGAATGAAGACCTCCCCGTGGAGAAGATTTCGACCGTCCTGACCCCAACAGACACACAACCGGCCATCATGTTCCACAACTACGAGCTCGCTCCCAAGGAAGCTCAGAAATATGCACTGTACATTTCAATAAAAATTAATGGGGTATCCAT
Source organism: Amorphophallus konjac (assembly GCA_022559845.1). NCBI lineage: Eukaryota > Viridiplantae > Streptophyta > Magnoliopsida > Alismatales > Araceae > Amorphophallus > Amorphophallus konjac. The sequence continues at coordinate 121,007,620 of CM040127.1, read as the reverse complement.
AAACCCGTGTCTTGTGGACACGGGTGTGTCCATAAATGTGATCTCCATGAGCACTCTTCAGTTGTGTGGGATCGACGAGGAACAAATAAGACCTTCCTCGATCACGGTCACGGCTTATGACAATAGCAAAAGGCCGCCGCAGGGGATGATTATTCTGAAGGCAGAACTAGGCCCCATGTCAATTCCCATAGAATTCCATGTCCTCGACATGGACCCCACATTCAAGGCTATACTGGGTCGCCCTTACATCGAAGCCATGGACGCTGTGCCTTCCACCAACCATCAGTGCATGAAGTTTCCTTACAATGGGAGAATTATTAAAGTGGTCAGTACACCTGTCCTTCACACAGTGGATGCTATCAACACCTCTCTGCCCTCTGTTTGGCCGTCTCATCGACCCATATTGTCACTACTGGACGTACGTGATTCATCTCACGTTCCACTAGCACCAAAGGAGCCGGTCAGGACAACCGCAACATCATATCTCCCTTTTCACTCCAAAGGGTGGGAGATTATGAGGAACATCGGCTACCAACATGGTAAAGGTCTGGGCACACAGTTACAGGGTAGGCTCAAACCGCCAAAGGAAATTAGGCCGAACCGCAGGTTTGGCCTAGGTTTCAAAGGACCGTTCAAGGCGGATTGGAAGCCCCTCACATGGACTCTATCAAACCACTTCAACAGAGGGCCCGTTGTTCAGATGGGAGATCACCCACGGGAAGCATATGGGGGATCACATGCTGTATATTTGGCTGAAAAAAGTCCGAGGATCACCAAAAGAGGCAAGATCAAAGATCCAGAATGCGAGTGGAACAAATGGTTCGACATACGGGACATTTCCGTTGCACTGGAAAGGATGTTCTCGTCTCCGCAGCTTGAAGGACGGCCATTGATCTCTGAAATACCAGAGAATGTTACCACTCTTGCCAAGGTTCCAAACTATCCTCGTCCTCGCCAGAAGGACCCTGTCATCGACGGATCTTCATCCGTCCTCAACATTGCCGTCGACGGCTCATTAGCCGCCATCTTCTCCATCCACTCGTCTCAGCCTTTGCTGATATCTTCTTCCTGGGCCAGACAGTTGTCTGATGATCTTCCCAGGTCACCTTCTTTGCTTACATACCTACGCGGGCTTTTCAACCCGCGCCAGGTCTTCAACCATGATCTGCTCTATGAGCCTCACAATCCTCTAGCCATAACCACTTTCCACTCTCCTCCAATCTCTTTTCACTGCTTTGTCATTAAAAATGAAAACGAAAAAAAAACGTCAATTTTCAAACTCCCCAACAACACATCTTCGTTGAGGAAACCTCCTACATCTCCCACGGGTGCGTACCGCCCTGCGGACCACCCGTCCAAGGTCCGATGAGCGACCTTTTCTACCCCTCCTCCGAGGGGTCTTCTCCTGTACATTCTACACCATCCTCTTCGTCTTCCTCTTCTTCTGTAAATATTGTCAGTCAAGCTAGGAATGATAGGCCAAGGGTAGCACCTAGGAAGAAATCCAAGGGTAGGCAGATCCCTCGTCGATTCCTTCTGGATTTGGCCGCCAGGTGTCAGGCCCTTCTTGCCATCCCCCAGTTGTTAGAAAATCCCATCCAGCTACCGGAAATAGAATGTGAGGGCGACTGTGCATTTGATGAAGGGTATGGAGTCTACGAGATCACGGATGAAGAATGCCCCACTGAAGATGAGGGTGAAGAATATGAGGATGCGGCGGGCGCATACGCTAGTGGAATGAGGAGATTCGACGAGCCGTCAACCGCCGTAGAAGAATCCACCAAAGAAGTCAACTTGGGAACTGAGGAAGACCCTAGGATCATCCTCATAAGTAACAACCTACCACCCTCTGAAGAAAAGGCATTAATTGATGTTCTCAAGGAATATAAGGACACATTTGCATGGAGCTACGAGGATATGCCGGGTCTCGATTCAACCTTGGTCGAACACCGTTTAACCCTAAAACCAGGGACCGTCTCGGTAAAACAAAGGTTAAGGCGTTTCCACCCTCAGATGGCTTTGAAAATGAAAGAAGAGGTCGATAAGCTCCACAAAGTCAGGTTCATTAGAGTCGTCCTTTATCCTCAATGGGTGGCGAACATTGTCCCGGTCATGAAGAAAGATGGGAAAGTCAGGATTTGCATCGACTTCCGGGACCTTAACCGCGCGTGTCCAAAGGATGATTTTCCCTTGCCTCACATTGATGTGTTGATCAATAACACGGCAGGCTACGAAACCCTCTCATTCATGGATGGATTTACAGGATACAACCAAATTTGTTTGACAGAAGAGGATCAGGAAAAGACGTCATTCACTACCCCTTGGGGAACATATTGTTACGTGGTCATGCCGTTCGGATTAAAGAATGCTGGAGCTACTTACCAAGGAGCGATGATGGCCATATTTCATGACATGATGCACATATATCTGGAAGTGTATGTGGATGACTTATTGGTGAAATCAAGGACCAGGATGGAACATCCAGAAGTTTTGGCTAAGGTCTTGCAGAGGTCAAGGGAGTTCCAATTGAAAATGAACCCGAAGAAGTGTGTGTTTGGTGTGTCATCGGGTAAATTGTTGGGGTTCATTGTGAGTAAAAGAGGGATCGAGATAGATCCCGACAAAGCTAAGGCTATCAGGGATATGCCGCCTCCCAAGAATTTGAGGGAAGTCCGAGGTTTAATCGGGAGGTTGCAGTTTATTCGTCGGTTTGTGTCCCAACATTCACAAAGGTGTAGACCTCTCTACGAGTTGACCAAGCCAGGAGTAGAATTCCACTGGAATTCTAAATGTTAGAAAGCTTTTGAAGGGTTGAAGGAATATCTGGCTAGTTCACCCGTTCTCATTCTACCCAAACCAGAAAAACCTCTGATCCTTTACGTCTCAGTCTTGGATGACTCCGTAGGAGCTGTCCTCGCACAAGCTGATGAAGAAGGTAAGGAACGGGCAACCTATTACTTGTCCAAACTTCTCAATCCCTGTGAGCAGAAGTACACCGTCATGGAGAAAACTTGTGCTGCCCTCGTTTGGGTAGTGCAGAAATTGAAGCACTACTTCTTGGCTCATGAGGTCCACTTGATTGCTTGAATGAATCCTATTAAATTTCTTTTGGAGAAATCCGTCCTTACGGATAGGCTAGCACGCTGGCAAAGTTTTCTCTCTCAGTTCGATATCACCTACATCCAGCAAAAGGCGATTAAAGGCTATGCCATAGCCGAGCATCTCGCTCACCATCCTCTTCCCAAGTTCGATCCCGTCCAATCAGAGTTTCCAGATGAGGAATTAATGTCCGTCAACCAATCAGATGAGCCAATGTGGACGCTATATTTTGATGGAGCTCTGAATTCTCAAGGGAGAGGAATCGGCGTCGCCCTCCTGTCGCCTGAAGGCCTCACATTCCCATTGGCATACCAGCTCAAATTTCCAGTTACCAACAATATAGCAGAATATGAAGCTCTTCTAGCTGGCCTAGAACTCGCCCATTCTTTTCGTATCACTGAGTTGCGAGTCGTAGGTGATAGTCAACTCATCCTTCGCCAGGTGCTCACTAAATATCGCACTCGCGATCCCAAACTCAAGCCATACCAAGAACTCACTACTGCCTTTGCCAAACTGTTCACAAAACTGATCTTTATTCATGTCCCTCGTCATCAGAATATTCTCACCGATGCCCTCGCCTCGTTGGCATCATCCATAAGGTTCCCTCTAGGAAGATGGTTTAAGTCCATTTCCATCTACAAACTTCACGCCCCTGCAATCGATGATGCTTCCTACGTAAATATCAAAGACAGGATAGCAAGAAAGATCCTGTAGGAAGATATCCTTGAGAAGAGGGAGATCATGTTGGCAGAGGCCGAAGAAGAACTGGCTGATGAAGAGAAACCATGGTTCTATGAAATCGTCAAATACTGCCAAGATCAGTCTTATCCTGAAGGGGCCACCACAGAGGACAAGAAAGCCATAAGAAGGGTGGCTCAGAAATACACATTGGTTGGAGGTCTACTCTATAGGAGGAGCCTTACTGGTATTCTGTTAAGATGTCTTGGTGACGATGAGGTTTGGAAATGTGTAGAGGAGACGCACTCGGGTGTGTGCAGTGGCCACGTGAATAGTCAGATGCTCGCCAAGAAGATCATTCGCCAAGGCTTTTATTGGCCCACTATGGAAGAAGATTGTGCTGTCTATGTCCGTAGGTGTGTCAAGTGTCAACTTCACGCCGATAAAATCCATTCACCATCTTCCTCACTTCATCCAATATCCTCCCTGTGGCCTTTCTCCATGTGGGCATTCGATATTATTGGTCCCCTAGGTGATCCCAATTCCCTCACCAAGCAGAAATCTTTCATCCTTACTGCGACGGAATACTTCACCAAATGGGCCGAAGCTGAAGTTTACGCGAAAATCAAGGCGTCAACAGTCTGCAAGTTCATCATGAAGAACATCCTCGCCAGATTCGGCGTCCCAAGCACGATCGTCACCGACAATGGGCCATACTTCATTTCTCAGGACCTATAGGACCTCTGCAAAAGGTACGCAATTGCATTGCATCATTCATCGCCTTATTACCCACAAGGTAACGACCAAGCGGAGGCCACCAATAAAACATTGCTCAAAATCATCAAAAAAACCTGCGAGTCTAGTAAGTTTTCAGACTGGCCAGAAAAGCTTATCGAAGCTCTATAGGCCTATCGCACTTCAATCCGTACCCCCACCGGGCAGACTCCATTTGCCCTTACTTATGGTATGGAAGCGGTAGTCCCGTACGAGACTCTGATCCCTTCTCTCAGGTTACAATTGGACGAAGAATTTCCCCTCGACGATCGTCGTAATTCACTCCTCGCCCAGTTGGAACTCTTGGATGAGAAGCGGCTGGCCGCTGCCGAACACGCGAGTGTGTATCAAAATAGACTCGCTCGCTTTTACCAAAAGAAAGTCATTGAGAGAAAATTCAAAGTCGGTGAGATGGTCGTAAAAAGAATTTTTGTCAAACCTGGAGGGCCGCGTTCTAAGCTCCAACCCAATTAGGAAGGACCATTTGTAATTCAAGCCGTGTACCCTAGCAACGCCTACAAGCTAGTCAACGCCGAAGGGACCGAGTTATCCCACCCTTGGAATGGGCTTTATCTTAAGAAATACTACCCTTAGCACAAAACAAACAAACAAAATGATGAAAAGATTAAAAAAACATCAAAAACAAAGAAATATTGAAAAATCACTAAAAATATGGAAAATTCAAAATGCCGATGTCTGGCAGTCACCATGTAGTTAAGTCCCTGCATCTAACCTTCATGTTAGGATAGGGCCCATTAAGGCTTAGTAGGCACCGGGTCTTGGTTTGCCAGAACCGTGGAGATCCCTGTCCGGCCACGTCGGCCTATGCTCGCTCGAAGGAAGCTAACATGTGCTCACTTATGTATTTTATTCAAAAAAGTCGGTAGCATCACCTACGGTGGGGCCCCACCCAGAAGATCTCCGGAAGCTGTAATCTTTATTCTTTTCTCTTCAACCAAACGAGACAGTCGGCGCCCTTAAAACGCTGAGCATGAGAAACCGAAACTCAAACCCCAAAGGCAAGAGTAGGATCCATTTCCTCGAGCATCGATCAGAACACGAGAAGAGGGCAGTGTCCCCGCAGGCATACGAAAAGGGAGCCCACAAATGTCAAACAACTATATCTCCCTCACAAAAAGAAATACAAAATCAAAATCAAGAGCCTGGTCGTGACCGTGCCTGATGCGATAAATGGAACCCCTCAAAGCAAAAGTTTGAATCCACAAAAGGGGAGGGGGCGTGGAATGTAAATGCTCGAGATTTGGTCCGAAGTTGTCCGAAAGGAAAGAGTTAATGGGCCCTTATTCGCTCGCCGGGTTAACGGTTTTGCCGATCCTCTCAGGAGGTTTATCCCCCCACGCTCTTCCTTCTTCCTCTAAAGATGAAGGTTCGATGGAGTTTCTGAAAGGTGACAACTGCCCAGGGTCTGCGACCTTATTTTAATATACACATTTGGTTGCCTACTTTGAAAAGCAAAAGCTATCGCTGCGAAGGAGTCTCCGTGTTTCTGGCTGGTCAAGACCCCTGTTTACCACCTTGATGTCTTCTTGTTTAACCTCGGGCTTAGGCCAATGCAAGCGCGTCACCTATGGGTGCGACGGCGTCTGATTCTGGGTCAGCGTCGCGCGGTTGGTCGTTAGGGTTCCAGGGTGTTCCATCATATACCATCTAGAGTTGTGAGGAAACAGACCCGGGTCAGGCAAATCTTTTACCTCAAACATCTTTTGGGTGAATCCCTGTGGTCGGAAGCGACTGGGAGCCTAAGCATGGCATGACGGTATTGTCATCAGGGTAAGTCTTAGCCGGCGGGATCATCATTCGAGGGGTCTAGAGGCCCAAATCAACCTAGATGTGCACTTAGGATACCTGGGAGGTTAGTAGGAAACCCCTGTCTCATGTAGGATAGGTGCCATTTGGGTGCTTGCCAGGCGTTAGCAAAACAAAAAAATTGAAATGATAAAAGCAACAAAAAAAATGGAAAAGAGAAAATGTACATATTTGCAAACAAAAAAATCTTTTTTATGATAAAACAAAAAAAATGCCAAATATAAAAAAGAAAACAAATCAATTTTGCATGATTACATTCGCGTGCAGCATCTCACTTTTAATACCGCTTGCATTCGTGTGCTTGCCTGTCGCATTTATCATCACCGCATCTTTCCCTTGCCTTCGTTAAATAAAGGCTTGGCCCCTTGACCAGTTATCAAGGATAGTCGCAGTGACCATTTGCTTATTGAGCAAGGGGCCAAGTCAGAACAGAAATTCTGATTTGTTTGTTTCAGTGATATGTGCAGGGATTCAGGCAACAGAAGCAAAGGTGAAAACCAAACAAACCGAACCTTGTATTTTATTCCAAAAATAAAAAAAATTACATCAAGTTCCGCCCTCTCTCTCTGCATTACTCGTCCCACTACTCTCCGGGCAAAACGCTCTCAAGGGTGCTACCCAACTACGAAAAGCGGTACTCCTACCGCTCTGTACTCCCCTTCCTATTCCCACATCCCGGCGTTGATCCACGGAAGCAGCAGAGAAGCTACCAACACGAAAGCCACGCTCTCGTGCTCTTCGGTAGCGCTCCTCACCATCTCTGAGCCACTGTTCAGCAAGACCAAGGCTGATTCGGAGTTCGAATAGTTGGGCCTCCATGGCCCTTCGTTCCTCCCTTTCAGTCAATCTGTTGGCTCTTTCTCTCTCTGCGTCTCTTTCTTTCTCTGCACGTTCTCTCTCGCGGTCTTCCCTCTCCAACTGGAGAGTGATCCTCAGTTCCACGGCATCCCTAGAGGAGTCGTCGTCAGGATGACGCCGCAGTTCCCTCTCCAGTTCTGCTATCCTAGCCTCCTTCTGCGCAGCTTGGGCAAGCGCTTCTTCCGTCTCCTTTTCCTGCCGAGTGTACCATCTCAGATACGCGATAAGGCGTAAACAAAGAGAACTCAACACTGAAACTTTTACCTGTATACGGAGCATCCCTTCTGCCTCCGCAGCACGCTGCGTGGCATGAGCAAGTTGCTCATGAAGCAAGTCAAGTTCTGAGGTGGGAATCCACAACCTGGAAGAGGCACCACCTACTCCCATCGCTGGGGAAGCCGCGCCAATCTGGGCATGCTACGACCGCGTGAATTAGCGGCCAACATCTGGAATCTGGGGTTTTAATTAGGAACGCACTGTACACCTACCAAGGCGCTCGTAGCTCCGCGGGCATCGTCCAATTGTTGCTCCATCTCTGCCAAGCGAGTTCGTAAATTCGCTATCATGGCATTCCGGACATCCTGCAGCCATACGAGTTAGCATTTTCACCAGAAAACCAAAAAAAAGGAGAAAGAAGAAAAGAGAAAAAGGGGAAACCTACCTCCACAAGTCCCCGGGGTTGGAGCCGCTCTGTGTACTTTGCCCTATATAGACGCAAGTAGTCCTCGCTATCCTGCGCATGTGATTCTACAATCGTGCCACCCCGTTGCCAGTCTTCATACTGTTCAAGGAACCGCACGCGCTAGTCAATACAGGTCGCCGGTCCTCGCGTCTTTCTCCCGACACGAGGTGGCGCAGCCGTATCCACCCATTCCTGAGCTAGTCCTAAAGTCCTCATAACCAATCGTAGCCGAAGCTGCTCGATTTCATTCAGGCAGTGCATCCACAGTTCCCGTCCGAACCGGGCACGACTTGCTAGAACCCACGGCTGGTCGGCATCGACCATGTCTGAGTAGGGTCTCCAGTTTACCATCGCTGTAGGGAACTCCTGTAGCTCCCGCCTTAGCACCATCAGTTGGTAGGTTAGGGGTACCGCACTCATGATGGGTTCCCACCGCCTGGATAGCGGCACCATCGCGGGTCGCCAATGACGAGCTCTCCCCATGGGGAGGTAACAATAGCTCCACAGCTGCTCGGCGCAGGTCATCAGTACCTTGCAAAAATACAAAAAAAATGCAAAACAAGCAAAACCAAAAATACCTGGATGAATGGTGTGAAACCACTCACAGTCATCTCACGGTCCGCTTCTTGGAACAGACCTGCAAACAAGTGCGCCAGCATGGCAGCTCCCCAGGCATAGTATCCTACTCTTTCAAGGTCTGACAGCAGCTCCAGGAAGCGACATTGGATACCGTCCCCTTTCGAGCTCAGTACCAATCTCCCCAAAAGGAAGAGGAGAAATCTCCTCAAATCTATGTTGCATCTTTCCCAGTTACCGAAATCTGTGAAGTACACGGCACGGCATCCTATTTTCATCCTTTCCATGAATTCTTCTGAGGATTCGTCATCCCGCCGACGAGTGTCGGTGAGCCCTAATGCATCCATGAGGGACGCCCTAGCTACCGACCTGTTTTTTCGACCATCTAGGTCCAAACCCAGTAGCTTCTGGGCACCTTCTCGGTAGTCCGCGTAAGTGACTCCGGTCACTGCCTCGCCCTCCACCTTCAGGCTTGTGATCCGGACCACATCCTCCAAGCTGGGCACCATGTGCCCCCAGGGCATCAGGAATGCCCGACTCACTGGGTCCCATCTCTCACACAAGGCTTGGATCAGGACCAGGTCGAGCTGGATCGGCTCGATCCGAAGAAAGGTGCCAAAACCCATCACGTCTAGCCTGGCCTTCTGAAAATCTGGGAGACCTCGGTATGCTGCCACTACCAACTCCCATGAGATCTGTGATTTCATCACACTCTACGCATGCAGGTTTGGTCAGAAAGAAAGGAAGAAAAAAAAGAAGAATGAAAAAAAAAGGGGCAGAAAAACTTGGCTTACGAGTTGTGATTGGGCCCTTTCGCTGAAGTGCCCTTCGAGGTCCGAAAGCCTCCTGGAACTACTACCACTGGATCTACTTCTCTTCGAGGAGTGGGAAGATTCGCCCTCCATCCAACTCTCGGAATTTTGAACTCCCCCTCTCCCGTGAGAACTTGTGCTCCTCGAGTTAGCTCTTGATATACCTGGGAGGATAAAAGGGACAAGAATTTATAGAAATGGAAGGAGTACAGGCCAAGATTACCTCCATCACCTTTAATGATAGCCCTCGCAATGAGGCACCTACCATGCGGTCCCGTGTGTCACTTCACCGCTCGCACAGGGTGATTGATTGAACGAAGAATATGACGACTAGCCCCCCTATGTTGTCTAAGGATACCCTATAATGTTTTGGAGGACGTCCGCAAAATTTGACACAACATCCGGGAAAAGGAACTAGGGCCGTCATTATTGACTTCGACGACAGATTCCCGTGAAAAATGGTCACAACAAGACGCGATTCTCTGCTCGGGGTGGAGTCTCGGTAGACCCATCACATGGGAACAGTGCAAAGGAGAAGAAGTGTAGGGAAGAAGGAACGCACAAGAGAACAAACAAGCAGCAGAAAATCAAATCACTCCATTCATAAATTCTACATAAGCTGTCATAAACACTACAATCATAGAGAGGTGGCGGGTCCACTAGCTCGCCAACTCTCGCCATTATTTTCATGCTCATCCCTCTAGGCGTCCCTCTCCTCTCCCCTGAGGAGAGGGTCCCTCGGAAGCCTCTGGAATCCTCGTGCAGCAGCACCTGCCTCGCCTCTTGGCGCCTGCTCCGCAGTAGTGACTCGCTGCTCCTCCCCTGGCGTGGCGAAGAAGCCACTAACGGCAAAGCGACCGGACTGGCGGAGTCGCTCCCCGAACTCTCGCGCTCTCTCGTAGTGCGTCTCCATCCCTCCTAGCCTCTGCACAACGGCCTGAAGACCCAGCTGGAGCTCCCTCACTTGGACCTCCAAGGCCCTCCTCTCGGTCTGATCCCGCTGTCGCTCGGACCTTCTCTCGACTTTCTCTCTCTCTGCCTCTCTCCTCATCATCTGCAGAAGAACCCTTAACTCCAGGATGTCTGGAGAAGGCCTCTCCTCACCACGATGCCGCAGCTCCGTTACAGTCGCCACCCAGGCATCACGCTCCTCTTCCGCCCGGGTCGCGCGGGCCACCGCACCGGCAAGTTGTTCCCGGAGGGAGGCAATCTCGAGAAAAGGGGCCGAGAAACTGGAAGATGCGCCACCAATCATCCCCGCCGTCGCTGTCTGCTGGGCACGCTGGAACAAAATAAACAACGACCGTCAGTGAGACTCCAAAATTTGAAGATGAAAATGCGGCACGTAACTTACCAGGAGCGATAGCTCATGTTGAGCGACGGCCAGCTGCCGCTTAGCCTCTGACAGTTGGGCGCGCGAGCCGCCGATGCCACGCGTGTCCCCAGCTTGGGGAAGCCCCGCATAACTCTCTCTCTGCCGCCGCAGAAAGTCGGCGCTGTCCTGCACCAATACACTCCCTTGCTGTCCAGGGAGACGTACGTGCCAGTCCTCGAGCCTCGCCTTGCCGCGACCCTCCCTCCTGACGCGGCTCAGCTCGTCCGCACTTTCCCACTCATCGGCAAGGCCTAGGGTCCTCGCCATGTCCTGCACCAAGAAAGGAGGACCTCGCATCATAACAAAGAACGCATCCCCTGTCTAGGACGCGTCCATCACTTGAGTGCAACACTCGCCGAACCCTTTCCCCCTTCGCGCGGCTCGCTTCAAAACTCAAAATGGATCAAAAGAGCAAGAGATCGGAGGACCTACCAGACCGTGTTCACCTCCCTCCGCGACATCGGGCCCCTCGGGTCCCTCGGGGGCCCGAAGCGGCCCTTCCTCCTCCATGGACGCTGTTCCGTATTCTTGCGTGTCCCTCCTCGGGCGAGGAGTTCCTCGTCCCTCTCCACCTTCACCATGGTCGGGCCCACCAAACTCCATCGATCAAAAGAGGAGGAAGATAAAAAAGGGGGCAAGCGAGTTTCGGCGGAAGGCGGGCTCGTTTGCGGGTAAGGCACGGGAGAAGAAAGGCCACCCGATGCTTTAAATTTGAATTCAAGGATTAAGACGCGTCCTCGCGCCTGGACGCGCCCAAAAAGGGAGAAAGGAACATAATCCCCCTGTGCAAAGTAGTTCCCTTCTATCCAGGGCAAAAGTCTCGTGAAGCGTAAACAATGTGGTGCAAAAGAAAGTGCGGGAAAGAAAAGGGCACGCCACACGAAATCCATTTCATATAATAGTCAAAGTACATCATACAGTGAGAAGGGTGACATGTACAAGCAACTCTCTAACTCTCGCTGCCACCCTCCTGGTCATCTCTCTCCTCCCTCCTATGCCGGGGATCCCTAGGGGGCCTCTGCGAACCCTGAGAAGCCGTGCTCGCCTCGCCCTACGGTGGCACTCCAGCCTCGAAGGTGCGACGACGCTCCTCGGCCAAAGAAACCAGATAGCTGCCCATGGAAAAAGAACCAGACTGAAGAAGTCGCGCCCCGCATTCCTTCGCCCTCTGGTACCGCTCCTCGCTCTCCCGAAGCCTCCCCTCTGCCGTGCCGAGACTCAATCGGAGCTCCAGCAGCTGGGCCTCCAGAGCCCTCCTCTCGGTCTGATCCCACTGTCGCTCCGCCCTCTCTCTCTCCCTTTCCTCTCTCTCTCTCACCGCCTCCCTCCTCGACAGCTCGAGGGTGATCCGCATATCCAGCACATCACGAGGGAGCTCCTCAGCCTCCCGTCGACGCTCCTCCTCCAGCTCCACAATCCGGGCGTCACGCTCCGCCACCCGAGCGTCGCGCTCCTGCTCGGCACGAACAGCACGCGCCAGGGCCTCCCGAATCTCGACCACCTGTCAAAGCACGCATGCACCGTAAGAGAACAGTGATAGAAGGAGAGCAGCCAGAAGGAGTGATGTGACACAACCTAGGACATAAATAAACAAGCACAATCGCAATCAAACGGACCGATGTCGATGACTGCTCACCCGTTACTCACCAAGACCCGGGGTAACTTGGCAATGCCAAGGTGAGGTTGAGGGGTTGGGCCCTTGCTGGTAGAGGGCCAGCAAGGCCAAGATTTGAATCCCAAAGGTTGTAGATGCCCAATTCAATGGGGCCGACAAAGTGCCAAAGGCACCGGGTTACTCTCTCTTCCCACGGTGATCACTCAAAGCAACGGGGCTTGAGGATCGAGCTCTCACTCTCACGGCCAGCGGAACTATGAACTAATATTAAAAGAACAAGCATGAATTAGAGCAAGGTTATAGAGCACTTACTCGACCGGTTTGAAGAAATCGGTCCCGCTCGGATACGAGGGCGAGCGGGGAAGCGTGGGTTCCCCACACGCCGCGCCGGGGTAGCTTGACATGATCAAACCAAATTACAACACTACACCTCTCGCAGGAGGGGGATCTTGGGGTGGGGGTTAATGGATTACAATCAAACTACCTCCACGCAGGGAGGGGCCTTCAGCCGGCCAAGCGGGGCGGGGAAATTAGACTAAAGAGGGATGACTAAGTAACGGCACCGAATCTGCTTGCTGTCTGCGAACAGGGACAGATAGTCGGTGTTGCTACTGTAGAACCCGTTCAGGAATTTTTCTGGTGGCGAGACTAGTGGGAAAATCTTCATAGCTGAGAAGGGAATGCCTCAGAATTTCTTTAATTTCTTCTGGAGTATCTGCTGGCCAGGATGGAGGTTTGAACAGAGCCTCAGATTCTCGGACCGGAAGCTGCAGACTTCTAACAGCAGATTGCAGAGAATGCCCTAGCAGCTCCCGACCTCAGAATCAAGCGCCATCAGAGTCATTGGAATTGTGGACGAGTCCTCTTCGCAGAAAAACTAACAGGGAAGCCAACTGATGTCGGAGAAGACTAGGGGATGCAGAACAATGGCGACTGGTCGGTGCAGACTGTGGGTAGCAGATCTGTTTAGCTGAGGGAGAAAAATGAGAAATCTGGATCACGAAAGCCGAATGAAGTTTTGTTTCTTGATTCTGGAAGTAGACTGGGCGATGAAGAATTTTGAAGAAGAACTCGTGGGCTGATTCCTCCGGGGTTCATCGTGGCAGAGCTTCTCATCTGGCTCAGGTTCTCAGCCGAGGCAGAACTGCGCAGTTGTGGGAGAATGGACCTCCTGGACGGCTCAGAGATCAGAAGAAGATGAAACCACTTCTGTTACGAAGGAGACTGGTAGACGCTTCCGACGATGGCTCTTGGGTCTTCAAACTCGTCCGGAGGAAGTCGTGGTGGCCGCTGCAAGTCGCTGGTTCATCTGCAACCTCTTGACAGCAAACTGTAACTTCGAAGTAGCTTCCAATGACCAAGAAAGAAGAAGGGGAAGGGGGTAGATGAGTGTGGGAGTGACCCCTGGTTGTAAGGGGGTCTTGGAGGGGATGTTCTAAGGTGTGGGAGGTGGAGAATAAGGTCTGGAAGAGGGTCCAACAGATGGTGGTAGTGGGGGCTGCGAATTTGGGAAGGTGAGTGAGAGGGAAAGGGTATTTGAAAATGGGTTTAAGGGTGGGGTTAATTTGTTTGTCTTGGGAATGGGGGGGTTTGTGTTGGGGAAGGGAATGGGTGCTTGGGGTAGCGGGAAGGGTGCTTGGGAAAGTGGGAGGGATAGTTGAGGGTTGGATGGTGAGGAGAGGATTGGTGGAGGGGGTCTTGGGAAGGGGTGGAGTATTGATGAGGGTTGTGGGGAATGGGAAGAGGCTTAAATGGGGTAGGTGGGGAGTGGAGGTGGTTGGGAAGGGAGGAGAGAGAAGAAAATTTGAATTTAGGTGTTGAGGAGAGAGAAAGTGGAGTGAAAAAGAGAGATTAAGAGAGGGAAGGGTGGGGAATCTCTCCCCTAGGGTTTCTCACCCAAAAAATGGAATCTCTCCACTAGATAAGAAGTGTAAACTCTCAAAATGGCAAGTTTTTTTCATTCATTGATTCATTAAGTTGGAATGGGGGGAATGGGGTCCTATATATAGGAAACCCACATTTCTACAAAAGTCCCTGATAATTGACTCAATGACAAATAACCGAGGGGTAGGGGAGAGCCCTTGGGCCAAGCCCAATGAATTGGGCCCAATAGCTAACTAGACAACCTGATGACACTCAAACTTAGGGAAATGAACACAAGACCTAGGAACATGACTCAAATAAAAGGGAAAATACATCAAATGACTCAAATAAAAATTACATAGGACTCAAAATTAAATGACTAGAACATTCTGGATGCAACCGGGGCGAGGAGACGAGCTGTGAACGTGGGCATGGGAGGTGATGTCCCCATCATACTCTCGGGGTGCGGAGAACTCGACTCCGTCGAGTAAGTGTCCTTCCCTCCTCGGAGGGTGTAGAAGTGGTACTTCCCTCAAGTCTTCCGAACGAGACCGATCTATCCACCTGCCGAGATAGCGCTCGTATACCTTGCTCCTGGTGATAGTGACATGTTCATCCAATATTCGTTCAATGTGCTCACGCTGGGCTCTCTTGGCTGGTGGACTCTCCTCACGGGTGGGTGCTCTCTCAACAGAGGGAATATGCTCAATATCCTCACTAGGTACCACCGTGGGTCCCTTATATGGCACTAGGTCGGCGACATTGAATGTGGGACTTATTCCATACTCCTCAGGGAGATCTAACTCGTAGGCATTTGCACCAATGCGCCTCAAGACCTGGAAGGGACCAGCCCCACGTGGCCTCAGTTTAGAGTTGGCTCCCGGGGAGAGCCTCTCCGTCCTTACCATCACAAAGTCACCCTCATGGAATTCTTGGTGACGCCGATGAGAGTCGGCCCGCCTCTTATAAGCCTCATTCTTTTTGCTTATGTGCTTGCAAAGGCTTTCATGCAATTTTGTGAATGTTGACATTCTAGGGGTGATGGGTGAGCCTGGGCAACCAAAAGTAGACCAATCATGCTTTGATGCCAAGAAGACTTTGATGGATTTTGGAGGGCCGGGGCAACCATATGTGGACTTATCATGCAATGTTGTCATGTAGACTTTGGTGGGCCTAGGTGGGCCGGGGCACCCGTAGGTGAACCTATCATGCAAAGTGGTGATGAATGTAGGGGACCTGGACATCCGTAGATGTTTTTGACATGCTTAAGACCCATGATAAATGAAGGTGGACCAATACATCCGAATATGGGCCACTCATGCCTTCTACTTGACATGTGGGTGGTATGAATGAATGGACCCAACATAGTGTTCATGCCAAGTGGTGTGGTAGGCCTAGACACATGCATGTTTTTCCTAAAGGTAACTTCCATGTGTATAGGTGTGGGACAACCTTTGAACTCCCATTGGAAAGGATCGAACGGATCTAAGAATGTGGTCATCATGGGATGGAGTACAACCTCATTACCTAGGAAAATGTGGCCCAAGGTCATGGCTCCCAAGGTGTAACCCGGGTCATAGATGAGGTGGGTTTGGCCCAATATGGTGGGTGAGGGTAGGAAAGGGTGGGTGGTTGGTAAGATGGTTGGGTCATATGAGTCCCTTGACTCCCATTGGAATGGATCATATGGATCATAAAATGGGTCACCTAGGGGGAGGAACTCCATGTCCTCAAGATCCTTAAAAGGTGCTAAGTCATCCTTCTCCATTATAGTTGGGCCAATGTTCTTGACAAGTGAGTCGGCCATGAGTGGAGGGCTTGGCTTTCTACCCGAGATAAGAAGCTCTAAATCGAGGAGAAGGTTGGGCTCATCGGGTGTAGGGAGGAATAGAAGGAGGTCGCTAGTGTAGCAACCAATGGTACAAACCGAGGTGATAGACCTTATGCATAGGTGTAGGAGGCTAAGGCTCCTAGGTTGTTCGACCATAGGGGTCAACATGCTAGTCATCTCTAATTGCCATGCTATGCCCTTGAGGAGGTCCTCTAAGGTCTCCACTTGATAGGATGCTTGGATTGTAGTGTGATAGGAGAAGAAGGGCACTATGTGAAGGTCTCGTTCTATGGGAGGGAAAACATGGGCCGGGGTCTCTCGAATTGGGCTCTCCTTTAGCCAACTAACAATGGGTTCTCCTAAGATGAGCTCCGCCTCAACTAGAGAGGGTGGTGTAAGGTAAAGACCATCGTGTGAGGTTCCTTCTTCAGCTTGGACTTGGGTTTCCTCCAAAGTGGGTGGTGGGTTTGGAGTGCTCACAACTATTGGATTGGGTATGAGTTCTGCTACCAAGGAGGTGAGAGAGTCTTTTGGGGTGATGAGGGTTTGTGTGTGGTGTTCCCAGGGTAGAGGGTAAAGGGAAACTTGGATTGGGATTGGTAGGATGTGGTTTGGGAGTGGAAGTAGTGGAGGTTTAGGTTGGGGTAGGATGGGGTTTGGAAGTGGAAGGTGGGTTGGGTGACAGGATTTGGGTTGGGTGGTGGTGGCCGTCATGGTTCTAGGTGGAGGGATGGACACGGGGTCTACTTGGGTTTGAATGGTGAGAATAGGGTGAGTGGTGGTCCCTTTTGGGGAAACCGGGTCGGTTAGGGGTCTCTTCCCCTTGGGATCGGCTGGTTGTGGAGGGGTGAAAGTGGGGGCCAATTGAGTTTGGATAGTGAGGTTTGCGGAAGGGGGTTTTGGTTGGAGTGTGGGGACCCTTAGGGGATTTGGTGGAGATGTGGATGTTTGGTTTATTTGGGCCTTAAGGGAGAGCACTTGGTTGCGAAGTGAAGTTATGATGGTGGAGAAGTGATTTGTTGGGAGTGGTGGGGGAGGAGGCCTAAAGGTGGTATCAAGTTGATCGGGTGGGGATGGAGGAGTGGTAATGCACCTCGGGCTAGGGGTGTTTGAGTAGAAGGGGTGGGAATATTTGGGGATGTAGATCTTCCTAAGTTCAACCTTCATATCATCCCATGAGGAAATCGGCTCTTGCCTCCTAACCCTTCTTAATCCCTCTATGTGTTCCCACTTACTTTTGGCTTGACCTCGAAGTCGTCCCTTGGCCTTT
The DNA here is from genome assembly GCA_022559845.1 of Amorphophallus konjac. Classification (NCBI taxonomy): domain Eukaryota; kingdom Viridiplantae; phylum Streptophyta; class Magnoliopsida; order Alismatales; family Araceae; genus Amorphophallus; species Amorphophallus konjac. The sequence goes on along the minus strand of CM040127.1, from coordinate 120,990,360 downwards.
CGAACTCTCGCAGATCCATATACCCAAGTCTTTTCAAAGTACTTTTCTATGGTAGCCTCCCACCTAAGATAGTCACTAGAATGCGATCCGTCAAAGGTAATATCCCTATCTAGGATGAAGTCCATGGGTGGTGAGTAGGCTAAGTAGGTGGCCAGGATGATCGGGGGAATCAATGCAAGGGTCGGATTGATGATGACTCCAATGCAAGCATGCCCTAGGACTTGACTTGATAGAGACAAGTCAATGACTTGCTCTGATACCAATTGATGTGACACAACCTAGGACTTAAATAAACAAGCACAATCACAATCAAACGGACCGATGTCGATGACTGCTCACCCGTTACTCACCAAGACCCGGGATAACTTGGCAATGCCAAGGTGAGGTTGAGGGGTTGGGCCCTTGCTGGTAGAGGGCCAGCAAGGCCAAGATTTGAATCCCAAAGGTTGTAGATGCCCAATTCAATGGGGCCGACAAAGTGCCAAAGGCACCGGGTTACTCTCTCTTCCCACGGTGATCACTCAAAGCAACGGGGCTTGAGGATCGAGCTCTCACTCTCACGGCCAGCAGAACTATGAACTAATATTAAAAGAACAAGCATGAATTAGAGCAAGGTTATAGAGCACTTACTCGACCGGTTTGAAGAAACCGGTCCCGCTCGGAGACGAGGGCGAGCGGGGAAGCGTGGGTTCCCCACACGCCGCGCCGGGGTAGCTTGACCTGATCAAACCAAATTACAACACTACACCTCTCGCAGGAGGGGGATCTTGGGGTGGGGGTTAATGGATTACAATTAAACTACCTCCACGCAGGGAGGGGCCTTCAGCCGGCCAAGCGGGGCGGGGAAATTAGACTAAAGAGGGATGACTAAGTAACGGCACCGAATCTGCTTGCTGTCTGCGAACAAGGATAGATAGTCGGTGTTGCTGCTGTAGAACCCGCTCAGGAATTTTGCTGGTGGCGAGACTAGTGGGAAAATCTTCGTAGCTGAGAAGGGAATGCCTCAGAATTTCTTTAATTTCTTCTGGAGTTCTACTGGCCAGGATGGAGGTTTGAACAGAGCCTCAGATTCTCGGACCTGAAGCTGCAGACTTCTAACAGCAGATTGTAGAGAATGCCCCGGCAGTTCCTGACCTCAGAATCAAGCGCCGTTAGAGTCGTTGGAATCGTGGACGAGTCCTCTTCACAGAAAAACTGACGGGGAAGCCAACCAATGTCGGAGAAGACTAGGGGATGCAGAACAATGGCGACTGGTCGGTGCAGACTGTGGGTAGCAGATCTGTGTAGCTGAGGGAGAAAAATGAGAAATCTGGATCACGAATGCCGAATGAAGTTCTGTTTCTTGATTCTGGAAGTAGACTGGGCGATGAAGAATTTTGAAGAAGAACTCATGGGCTGATTCCTCCGGGGTTCATCGTGGCAGAGCTTCTCATCTGGCTCAGGTTCTTAGCCGAGGCAGAACTGCGCAGTTGTGGGAGAATGGACCTCCTGGACGGCTCAGAGATCAGAAAAAGATGAAACCACTTCTGTTGCGAAGGAAACTGGTAGACGCTTCCGACGATGGCTCTTGGGTCTTCAAACTCATCCGGAGGAAGTCGTGGTGGCCGCTGCAAGTCGCTGGTTCATCTGCAACCTCTTGACAGCAAACTGTAACTTTGAAGTAGCTTCCAATGACCAAGAAAAAAGAAGGGGAAGGGGGTAGATGAGTGTGGGAGTGACCCCTGGTTGTAAGGGGGTCTTGGAGGGGATGTTCTAAGGTGTGGGAGGTGGAGAATAAGGTCTGGAAGAGGGTCCAACAGATGGTGGTAGTGGGGGCTGCGAATTTGGGAAGGTGGGTGAGAGGGAAAGGGTATTTGAAAATGGGTTTAAGGGTGGGGTTAATTTGTTTGTCTTGGGAATGGGGGGGTTTGTGTTGGGGAAGGGAATGGGTGCTTGGGGTAGCGGGAAGGGTGCTTGGGAAAGTGGGAGGGGTAGTTGGGGGTTGGATGGTGAGGAGAGGATTGGTGGAGGGGGTCTTGGGAAGGGGTGGAGTATTGATGAGGGTTGTGGGGAATGGGAAGAGGCTTAAATGGGGTAGGTGGGGAGTGGAGGTGGTTGGGAAGGGAGAAGAGAGAAGAAAATTCGAATTTGGGTGTTGAGGAGAGAGAAAGTGGAGTGAAAAAGAGAGATTAAGAGAGGGAAGGGTGGGGAATCTCTCCCCTAGGGTTTCTCACCCAAAAAATGGAATCTCTCCACTAGATAAGAAGTGTAAACTCTCAAAATGGCAAGTTTTTTTCATTCATTGATTCATTAAGTTGGAATGGGGGGAATGGGATCCTATATATAGGAAACCCACATTTCTACAAAAGTCCCTGACAATTGACTCAATGACAAATAACCGAGGGGTAGGGGAGAGCCCTTGGGCCAAGCCCAATGAATTGGGCCCAATAGCTAACTAGACAACCTGATGACACTCAAACTTAGGGAAATGAACACAAGACCTAGGAACATGACTCAAATAAAAGAGAAAATACATCAGATGACTCAAATAAAAATTACATAGGACTCAAAATTAAATGACTAGAACATTCCGGATGCAACCGGGGCGAGGAGACGAGCTGTGAACGTGGGCATGGGAGGTGATGTCCCCATCAAGGAGAGTCAAGGTCAGGCAGACACTCACTCGAGCCTCGCGGTCACGCTCGACCTCCTCAGCCCGGGCCACAGCGTAGGCCAGCTGCTCCTGAAGGGCAGAAACCTCCGGAGGAGGGCCCCGCGAACTGGAACCCGCTCCACCAGCCATCCCGGCTGCCACTGTCTGGTGGGCCCGCTGAAACACAGAGCGAACGACGGTTAGAGGCCAAGTATCAAAAATCCAGGTCACAAAAAATACATTGCATAGACTCACCAGGATCTCCAACTCCTGTCGGATGGCCACCAACTGCCGCCTAGCGTCTGCCAACTGAGCCCGCAGGTCGGCGATCATGTTGTCACGAGCATCCTGCATTGCACATAAGTTAGTGCCACATGCATATACATATAGAAGGGTGAAGCATTTTCATTTCACTTACCCCTGCCATACCACCAAGGAAGAGGCGGTTCCCGTACGTAGCCCGATACCGTCTCAGGTAATCAGTATTGTCCTGTACATGGGACACCACTGGGACCCCGCCCTGCTGCCAGTCCTGGTACTATGCCAGGAAGCGCGTACGCCAGTCCATAATCTTCGCCTTCCCCTTGGTCTTCCGCCCGATGCGGGCCGGCTCATCTACATCAACCCACTCCTGGGCTAGCCCCAATGTCCTCATAACCAGCCTCAGTCGAAGCGGCTCGATCTCGTTCAGGCAATGGACCCACACGTCCCGCCCAAAACGAGGAAGACCCGCTGCAACCCAAGGCTGGCCAGCGTCGCCCATGCCCAGGTAGGGTCTCCACACCACCTGCATCACCATACATACATCATATTAGTTGCCCTTCAGTCACATAAGAAAACACAAAAAAATCATACGCATCATACCATGGCCTCGGGATACTCGCTCAGCTCCCGACGAAGTGACGCTAGCTGGTAGCTGTGTGGTGCCGCTACCACGACCGGCCTCCACCGCCGCGCCAGAGGCACGGCCCTCCTGTTCCCATGCCTAGCCCTCCCCATCGGGAAATAGTAATAGCTCCACACCTGCCTCCATCATACATCATTAGTACAATAATTGCATATTTAACTGTGTGAATGCATAAATAAAATGTTTACCTGGAGAAAAGGTGCGAAGCCACTGACTGTCGTCTCCTTCTCCGAAGTTTGGGAGAGATCAGCAATCAAATGGGCAAGCAGAGCCGCTCCCCACGCGTAGTGCCCCACTCTGTCAAGGTCCGCCAGGATCCCGAGGAAGCGGCAGTGGATGCCATCCCCCTTCGTCCCCAGCAGAAGGAGGCCTAGGAAGAAGAAAAGAAACCCCCGGAGGTCTAGATCCACCAGCTCCCGCTTGCTCGGGTCCTGGGTGAAAGCTGCACGGGCATCTCCCTCGAGTCGTGCCAGAAACTCCGCTCCAATCTCGCTAACCCGCTGGCGCGGGTCGACGAATCCGAGCGCCTCCATGATCTCCACTCGGCCGACTACCCTTCTGTCTCTATCAGTCACGCTCGTCTCTAACCACAGCAGGTCCAGGGCACTCTCTCGGTAGTCGGGGTAGGTGACCCCGCTGACCGCCTCTCCGTCAACTCGTAGCCCGGTGATCCGAGCCACGTCTTCAAGCGTCGGCACCATGTGCCCCCAGGGCATCAGAAATGCCCGGCTCGGTGCGTGCCACCGCTCTCTCAATGCCTGGATAAGAGGAAGGTCGAGCCGAAGGGCTCGATCCTGAGGAAGGCTCCAAAGCCCATGGCGTCCACACACGCCCTCTGAAAGTCTGGCAGCCCACGGTATGCTGCCACCACTAGGGACCAGCTGATCCGGCCCTTCATCACGCCCTGCACACCACAAAACCAACAAAGAACACATCAGCATTATGAATAGTAATAAACAATAACACTGTATATACTACTTATTTATTTTATTTTTATTTTTTTAAAAAAATATTTATGTTTTTTTTAGGCGTCCAACGCCTTGGACGCCTCCTTTACATTTTCTTTATTTTATTTTTAGAAAAAACCAAAAATCAAAATAAAAATAAATAAATAAATATATATATTATCATGGAGGCGTCCCAAGCCCTGGACGCCTCCTTATTTTTAATTCTATTTTTATTATTTACGTAAATAAATAAATAAATAAAAAGAAAAAAAAAGAAAATATGGAGGCGTCCATGCCCCTGGACGCCTCCTTCCCTCACTCCCCGGCGTTCTCCACACAGCCTCTCGTCCGCACATTTGGCCCAGTGAACCAACAGAATGGAAGTCTAAGGGGTTTACCGGATCGTGCTCGTCCTCTGCCGCGTCGCCAGCATCCATTGCAGCCTCCACGGCCAAAAGAGGAGCCTCCTCCTCCGCGGCAATCTCCTCCGCCGCAGCAGCCTTCTCGGCATCGTCCCTCAGCCTCCTCGGACGACGAGCCCGTCGTTTGCGCTTCTCTCCACCCTGGCTTGGGCCTCCTTGCTCCATTAGGACGAAGAATGGGTCGTCTGGATTGACTGGGTCGTTTGAATGAACAGTAAATGAGCAAAGGGGGGAAGGCCATCCCTTATATATAGAATCTACCTTCTTTGAGGCGTCCAGGCTCCTGGACGCCCCCACATTTTTTATTTTTTTCAAAATTCAAAAACTTAGGGGCGTCCAGGCGCCTGGACGCCTCCAAAATAAAAAAAAACAAAAAAAAAAAAAAAAATAAAACATAGGGGCGTCCAAGACCCTGGACGCCCCCAAAATAAAAAACCAAAAAAATAAAAAATAAAACATAGGGGCGTCCAGGACCCTGGACGCCCCCAAAACAAAAAAAGTAAAATAAATTATAAATAAAAAATTAGGGGCGTCCAAGACCCTGGACGCCCCCAAAACAAAAAAAATTGAAAAAAATTATAAATAAAAAATTAGGGGCGTCCAGGCCCCTGGACGCCCCCATAATAAAAATTTCAAAAAAAAAGATAAGAATATGTTTATAACCCAAACAAAAGAAAAAACACAAAGAAAAAGAAAAACCACGAAAAAAAGATAATAATAATTAAGGGGACGGGAGTCCAAAACATCCATGCCAGATTTTATTCCATCAGAGAAAGCAGAATGAGCTACATCAGGGGCTTAGGCGCCTTAGGCCTTAACTTCCCCAGTTCGGTTACATAAGCCCTCCACAGCTCACATTCTTCCCCCACGTGCGCTAAGGCCTTTCCCGCAACACTTGTCTTCCAGGGAGCTTTAATGGCTTTCGCTTCCTTCGCATCCGCTTCAGTGCCCAACTCCCTCTTCTTCAAAGGAACGATGCCAGTCGGTAGCGGGAACGAATGGCGTGGGATGCCAATCTGGAGGCAGCATCGATGCGCGTTATAAAGGACGAACTCGGTTGCGCCGATCAGTTGGAGATCAACTTCAGGAGAAGGCCTCATGAGGAGATCAAGCGAAAGCAAACATGTCGGTGCGCAAGTAAAGAAGCCTTGTGTCACGATGCGGAAGTGAGACCGCCAGTCTTCACGTTTCTTCAGCCACGGAACGCGGTTCACTACAGTACCACCGAAGCCTAACACGTCGGCTATGTGATGAAGAGGGCTTTGTTGGAAGAGCTTCGAAGCAGTTGGCATTCCCTTGCGGTGGTCGAATTTGAAGTGCAAATCAAGCCAGCAATTCAAGACAAGTGCGCAACCAAAAGGAGGCTTACCCATGCTCGAGACAGTAAGGCCGCTGTAAAGATAGGCAAGGACGGCGGGTCCCACCCTCTTTCCACTCTAGATTCCGCGAATGGCACTTAGTTGATCCTCCTCCACTATGTTGTCAGTATGAGGAAACAAGAGAGCCCCCGCCAGACAGATAGTGAACCCCTTCATGATTCCTTCTAAGTAGTCATCATCTAGTACCCCCCTCAGGGCCTCCATGACCCACTCCGCGAGCTTTTGCAAATCAATCCCCTTTTGATTACGCACCTTCCTGGCCGCGTCAGGCGGCATGAAGCTTCCAAGGACGCTTTCGAAAGTCCCCCGTGTCAGCATCCGCATAGCCTTCACCTTCCCGTCACTCTTGAATTTCTTCAATCCGAGCAGAAGTTCCACCTCCTCAAGGAGGATGGTCACCTCGAAGATAGGGAAGATAAAAGTGTGGGTCTGGGGATGCCAGATCTCCACTAGTGCGCCCATAGCCGCCCAGTCCATACGAATCTTCTCGTAGTGTTTGGCGTGAATAAGGAGCCCCTACAGATGCCACTTCGAGAGTATGGCCCTCATGCCGATGGAGATGTTGGAAGTTAGCTTTGAAAGCCATGGCAGTTTGGAAAACTTCCTCGGGCCTGGGAAGAGTGGATATGGCTGGAAGAGAAAAGGAAGAAGAAAGGAAGGAAGTAAGAAGAAGGTTCACGTGGAGAAATTTGAAAAGAATCAGCCTACCATATGCGACATGATCGTCCCACTCAGATGACCCTCGAGGTCGGAGAGTCGCCTGATCTCGCTGCTAGGCCTGCTCCTCTTCATAACGCGGGAAGACTCTCCTTCCATCCTGAAATCTCTAGATTCTCCTCTCTTTCCTCTCCTGAGCTTCCAAAACCCACCTTGATGCATTTGAATGAACTAGCCTAAGGGGAGTTCTTATAGGAAGGAGAGATCGCTATAGGACAAAACATGTCACATCAATGGTCATTGTCAAGATTTTGTCTGGATCTCCTTTGTACTGTGGTGCGATTCTGCTATGATTCTACTACTTTCTGATGTTGCTAACCTTTGCTAGTCTGTGCAGGTTTTACTAACGGATGTCTTTGTCCTGTCTCCTGCCCCACCTTTCAATGGTTGGTCCCACCATGTCATGCATCGTAGTATATGATACCTACGCTACTAGAACATGTCAAGGACCTTGCGGCCCGAACGAATTCGGGATTTGAGTTCCCCTTCAACAAAAACAGTGATGATCCCGAAGAATTTGGGTTGTACGGATAGGCCGTTAATTTGTGGTAGCATGGGGACGACTGTTCTATTCAGTGAGTTGGTGCGCGGATAAACGGGCCCCAGCCCAGTGTCGGCTCATCGGATCGGTATCCTGACCCGTTCTTAACAAGTTCACAATATTATCCTTGGCTATTTTGTATTTTAGTTTGTTTTAAATTTTTATTTTAACCCAGCATGCATTCATATAGGACTTTGATTTATTGCGGAAGATCATTCAAGTGATTCGATTGTGAAAGCCGTTGTGTTTCAATTCCTACAAATATGAGATATTCCATTCCAAATGAAATACTAAGTTTCCTTGAAACGGCCCTACGCTGCTCTTCCAAAGGAGACCCTTGTTTAGACGGACCCTCAGATATTCCTTTACTTTTTACCTTGTTTGACCCACCTTAGCCGCAGCACTTCCACATTGGCTGGTAACCGCTCCCCAAAGGTGAAACCTCCGGTTTATGACCCAGGTACTTCCACACCGAGAAGTTGGTCTCTTTTTCGTGCCTGAGCGCACATCTCACCCTCCCTTATTTGATCTCCGTCCAAACAATCGTCAAGATTTGAAAGACCTTCTTCAAAGGTTGTCTCATTGAAACTCCAGGAAAAATTCCAGACAGTAATGTCAAAAGCGTGTCTCATCACACCTTGGCATCAACTTATCAGTCCGCTCCCACTTCATTTTCACTCCACTTCGATACCATTCCACTACGTGTCGCTCCCTTGCAAAGCAGACGCCAAGGCGGGGCAGCTGTAGACACGCCATTCCTGACGTCTCTTGAGAAAGTCTCATATTACTATACGACGCCTCGCAACGGCTTACGCGTTTTGAATCACTTGAGTGCTTCCTTTTCTTGAGTCTTCTTCCGCCCTTTTTCGGCATCCAGAATCGTCTCGTCACGGCATTCGGACGGCATCAACACCAGTCAGACGCATCAGGAGGTTCCGGAACCAAGAAGGGTGTCTGCCGGGCAGCCGCCAACGCCTGAACCAAGGACCCGGGTGGGTCTTTATGGGGGCGTCCAGGCCCCTGGACGCCCCCATTCTTTTAATTTATTTTATTTTTATTTTCAAAGCCCAAAAAATAAATAAAAAATTATATATTAATGGAGGCGTCCAGGACCCTGGACGCCTCCATAAAAACAAATATAAAAAGAATTAAAATGCCACTTGGCATAAAAGACAAAACAAAAAAATAAAAATAATATATTTATGGAGGCGTCCAGGACCCTGGACTCCTCCATCAACTCCTTCACGGGCGCCGCCCACCGAACGACGGTTTGTCGTGTGTGAAAAAATCCAAATTATGGAGACGTCCAGACATCTGGACGCGCCCATTTCTGAATCACGGGTCGTCGCTCACAAAACCACGCGTTGTGCCAAACCGCGTGCTGCCGTCGGCGGTGTTCGGTGGACCTGTTGGAGGCGTCCGGGGCCCTGGACGCCTCCACAAAAATATTCCGAAAAAATAAATAAAAATAGAATAAAATATTAGTTCGGCCTTGATGGAGGTGTCCAGGGTCCTCGACGCCTCCACCCTCCGGAGCCCTATAAATAGAGGCCCACCCCCTCAGTTCTGAGAGAGCTTCGAAGAGATCCGATAGGCTGCCGGAGCCCAGAGGCTACGGAGTCATTTTCTAACCCGTGGGGTTTTTTGTAGGTGGAGGTTCTGCCGGCTTCTCGGGTGCCCACGCTCGCGAGAGGAAGGTCGTCTTCATCCACCGCGCTTCCACGTCATCCCTACGCTGCCGGAGCTCCGCCGGATCTCACCCTCGGCTCCTCCAATAAGCCTTTTCTTCCCCTTTTCTTCATAGTTCTTTACATTCATCATACTGCATCCTCTATCTCCCTACATAAGGGCGCCGTCTCTTGCATACTTCTTACATTCATCATCGTATTTTCCTCCTACTCGAGTCCGAGAGGGGTTTAAAACCACACCAACCAGGTGTGTGTCAGGTCACGATCTCGTTACTTTTATTGCAAGGAATTGTTACTACACTGCCGTTTTCTAATTTCGTTCGTTTATTGTCTACTGTTTTGCAAGGGTAACCAAGGAAAGCCCTCTCCGTCGACCGGCCGAAGGGGGAGGAAGAAGCAACCCGCCATCTCCCGCTCTTGAGGTAGGCGCGATCACTTTCTTTATTTTGGGGTCTTTTGGCCCCTGGCGATCACATCTTGTTCTCGAGGCCGCGGCGAGTCACTTCCCCAATGGCCGTTTAAATTTCCGTTCTTATATTCTCTTTATATTCTGCTCATATTCTCGAGGCCGTGGCGAGTCACTTCCCCAATGGCCGTTTAAATTTTCGTTCTTATATTCTCTTTATATTCTGTTATATTCTGCTCATATTCTCGAGGCCGCGGCGAGTCACTTCCCCAATGGCCGTTTAAATTCCCGTTCTTATATGTTATATTCTTATCTATTCATATTCTCGAGGCCGCGGCGAGTCACTTCCCCAATGGCCGTTTCAATTCTTGCTATTTAATTTCTGCACCATTCCCGTCCCCCCGAGGCCGCGGCGAGTCACTTCCCGCTATGGCCGTTTAACCCTAAATTTTGCTATCTTACATTTGTCCCGCTCGCCCCGCCGGAGCAATCTCCCGTGGTGGCCCCTTCTCTCTTCTCTTACTTCTGTGCTGCAGCAAACAAAAAGAGGAGCCCGCGCGCTCCGCGTCCTCTCCGCTCCCTGAACCACGTGACGTCGCTCACACTAAGTTCTTCACGTTCTCCACGGCAGGACGAAGAGGAAGACTCCTTGGCAGTAGTAGGTCTGATGAAGAAAAGAGTCAGTAGGTTGGCTCGATGGGAAGGGATATTTATAGGGAAGGAATCCTAATGGGTTCTATGAGTTCAATTAGGACTAAAATTTCTTAGGCAAAATCCTTACTAAACTTAAACGTCCACGTATTAATCCTTTTCTTTAATCAAGCAACCTTCCCGGTTAACATCCGTGTTCGATCCAAACACCAACTGTTCCTTTTGGAAATGACGCCTCAGGTTGGGGCGTTATTTTCATAAACGACGCTTTATACACAGTCGTCAATTCCTTAATTGACGACTTGAACAAAGGCGTCATTCACCTTTCCTATTTTGTTAATTTAAGGATAACGATCTTTCTGGATTTTTATCTTTTTGTTTTTAGATGTGATCTAGGTGGGAAATTTTAGGGGTATGAGTTTTCCATTTTTATCCATTTTTCCGTATAATTAGTTTTCCAAAATTCTTTAGTCGAAAAATCGACACTATTCATTTTAGAATAAAATAACGACTTAGCTTAAGTCGTTTCTTATGTAATTGACGCATGCATACGTTGGCGTCATTTCATTTTTGACATTTTCACTTACCCTTCAAAAGACTAATATTGTATATACATCCCTGTTATTTCTATAACTCTTTAACTATATAATGCACAAGTCCATACATCCTCCAACGTCTATACATTCCTTCTCCAACTCTATACATCCATAAGTCCATACAATGCATAAGTCTATACATTCCTCCAAGTCTATACATTCATAAGTCCATACAATGCATATGTCTATACATTTCTCCAAGTCTACACACTCCTTCCCCAAGTCTATACATTCATCTTCAAGTCTATACATTCATAAGTCCATACAATGCATACTCCTTCCCCAAGTCTATACATTCATCTTCAAGTCTATACATTCATAAGTCCATACAATGCATAAGTCTATACATTTCTCCAAGTCTACACACTCCTTCCCCAAGTCTATACATTCATACATTCCCAAGTCTACACACTCATCTCCAAGTCTATACATTCTTTCCCTAAGTCTATACATTCATACATTCCCAAGTCTACACACTCATCTCCAAGTCTATACATTATTTCCCTAAGTCTATACATTCATTCCCTAAGTCTATACATTCACACATTCCCAAGTCTATACATTCCCCTCATGTCTATATATTCCTCCCAAGTCTATACGTAAATCTTATATTTATATATATCCTCCCTTTATAATGTAATAAATGTGGAATATTAAATTTGCTAAATTAGTAAAAATATAAATTGACCCTTTCTTCAAGATTTAATGATCCTCAATTCAATTAAAATTATGTTGTGCATTAAATGGCTACTTAAAATAACATGTTATTCTTAAATTTATTATAATATCATAGTGGTGTCTATGAGTTCTTTTGTCAAACTTCTTAGGATATCAGAGGGTTGTGTACAGAGTCTCGCCTTGATTATTTACATTGTATTGTATTTATTTATATTGCATTATATATATATATGCATAATGTGTGTGGGTGAATTTACTAACCCTCATATATCTATTAATAATTTGTATGTATATAGGGATTTTATTCCTCATAATTTCTTTAACTTTTATTTGTCCTTGTCCTAGGTATCAGAGGCAGGTTCGATCCTAGATAAATTTTTACTTCCATTCCAAAAGGTAATATTAACTAGTCTTTTATAAATTCTAGGAACCTTTATTAACTATTTATAGAGATATGTAGATATCATCATGTATGTTATTTTTTTTTTCAAAATCTAAATATATATTTATATATTTATTCCCTTTTTAGCCTTCAAAATTACCGGGTGTTACACCCTCCCCCACTTAAAAGAATTTGGTCCCCAAATTCAAATTATCATTTACTCACGATGGAGAACTAGCTATAATGCGTAGAAGAAGTCTAGATATATTGAGTGGAATAGAACTAATTTTAGGAAGAATTGATTTAGGCTTAAGGGTGAGGGGTACCTTCCGCAACTTTCCCTTTGGTAAGTTTGGCTAAAGCTTGAACTCCTCTTGGAAGCTTCTTGGTCAAAATAGGGCATTCCACTATCTTATGATCTAAGCTCCCGCAACGCAGACACGCTCCCGAACTCCACCAACACTTTTCCGATTGGTGGCCATATCTTCCACAAGATTTACACTTGCCTTGCGAGTGATCTGTCGAAGTTCCCCTCTTATTACACTTCTTACATTTCTGGCATTTCTTACACCTTTGTGAAATATCACCCTCGTTTATCCTTTTCTTGGTAGTGATGAACTTTCCTGACTCATGGGCTTGATCTTTCCCTTCAACTCTTTATTTTACTTCCACTGCCTTCTCTAGCTCCTGGACTCTCCTAACAAGGTCCGCATAAGCTTGGACATCTACTAGTACCATCTCAGGAACAAAGCTTGGCTTAGACGCTTCCATTTTATCTAAGTTCCTGCAAAGATGAGTGGGGAGATAATTTATTGACTCAAGAATTAATGTAAATATTTTATCTTTCTTTTATAACTTTAACCCCAAGTTCTACCCATCTCTCACGAAACTCCTATAGGATGACCGACAAGGATACTCAACCTATCTCTTGGACTTGATACCCTAAGGGTTTGAAAGTCGAAGCTCTGATATGGCTGACAGGGATACTTGACCTATCATTCGAACCAAATAACTAGAGGATATGAAAGCCGAAGTTCTGATACCACCTCTGTCACGCCCCGAACCGATAGCAGCGGAACGTGTCGTTTGCTCGGAACGTGGCAGTTAAACAGTCGTGAACGATCAAGAGCAATGGCATGAGATCAAATAATTTGGAACAACAATAAAATTTTTATTTCAAATATAAATCTCTTACAAGAACTTGAAGACTCAACTACGTCACTATGAAATAAAAGGAGATGACGCACTAATAGACTTAGACAAGATAACTAAATAAGAGACATCATGCTAGACTCAAGAAAGATAAAAGACACATGTTCACTAGTTTTCGAAGCTCGCTTGCACACTTGTCCCTCCCGTGTGAGTCTCGGTCTTGCTAGCCACCTGATTACCTGAAAAATGTTAGAATAAACTGGGTGAGCGAACGCTCAGTAGGAATTATATCTCAAGAACAAGCAATTGGTTTAAGTAATTACACCTTTCACATGTAAATGCAGTAAGGCTATGCATGTAGAATTAACCGAACAAGTAAAATGAAACTAGCAATAGATCAATCAACGTTATGTGAAACTTTCATGCGATCAAGAGATATTTATAGATTATTGGCTATTTCACGCAAGTACTTTGCCCGTTTCGGGCCACACTAGTAAAGTCACGCAAGTCAAGTCACGCACGCAAGAAAGAGAGAGTGTGGAATGCCAAAGATCAAGAGATACAAGTACTGCGGTGCAATGCAAGACACCGCGATCATTACAACTCCCATGTGCACTAGTACTTTCGGGCGCTCCTCCCAGGACCAGATCGGGCCCTATATGCACAGCATTTAAAGATAGATCTAGACATCCACGATAGTTTATAGCCAATAAAGAGTTTCAAGAACAAGCTTTAATAGAAGGATAAGGCAAGATTTTTCATGGAATTCAAGGACAAGGCCTTTGAGTAAGGACAGACTTGCAATAACATCCACGTGAAAGCATAGACACCATGACATGTTGAAAATCTGGGTGGAATTGGCACCTAGATAGGTTGCCATGAATAACTTGAATAGATGACTAACAAGATAGTCACCAATTCAATGGACACGAAGCAAGCACCTAACTATAAGATACCCAATTCAATATATCGCCTAGTGGAATGATCACTCATTCCACTGGCTAAGAGAATTCTCTCATGGGCCAAGAATAGCACCATGAAAGGGCCGGGTTACCACGTTTCTCCAGAGTGACGTGGCATTAAAATGGGTACAAGGTGTTTAAGGTACAACCAGCTCAGTCGGCCTTGAGGGAATCCAAGGCTACGAGGAGACTTACGGAGGTCCCGATGACTAACTTGCTAGTCCGAAGGAACGGAATATCCAACGGAGAGCTCGTATGTCACCGAGAGTTGAGGTGTATACGTGAACCAATCATGAAACAAGGACTCCATCTACGGACATGAGATGAGAGTGCCAGAAGACCCGCGGTATGGGTCAAAATCGGAAAAAAACGGTGAGAACATGAATGCGTTAATTATAGAATTCATGTCCATCCAATACTATAATCAACTATAATTGAATAAACTTATATTATTTGATGCCCAGGGGTGGCATCACTTATTAATTAGCGTCCTCTTGGAGGGACGTTAATTTTATGATTTTTAACTTAATTTATTTAACAAGAATTCACATTTATATCTATTTAATTGAATAATTTTAAAAACATACATTCAAAGACACCTTGATTTATTTAAAATAATATAAGGAAATAGAATATATGATAATTAGGAGAAAAATACAAGGATTCTAAATATATATACTTTATAATTTTCTGTTACATATTTTAATAAATATGGATTTTCAAAGATATACATACATGATATATGTATATATATATATATATATATATATATATATATATATATATATATATATATATATATATATATATATATATATATATTAGTTAATCTGACGCCATTGTACAGTGGCGTCCAAATGAATTTGATGACCTTTAGTGGGTCGTCATTTCAAAAATGTCTATTTTCAAACCTCTCGTTTCTCGACTAACCACGTCGAAATCGAGCTTATAATATACCGAAATGACGGGCTCGAAAAATTCTACCTAACCGAATGTTCAAAATAATTTTTCGTTGAGAGATTGGGGATCTTGAGATAGGGGGCATGAAAAACGGTGCAACCACTCTCACTACCTCGGTCTCCTCCCCAACAATACACTCATAAAATTTCATAGTCAAAGGACGCTCCGGTAGTTAGAAACAAGTGTTAAGAGAAAAATCTATAACTAGCATGCTACAGTAACAATACTATTCACCGTGTAAATCATTTTAACTTATTTATTTTCTGAATTTAATTATTAACTAGTAAATACATCATATAACTATATGAAAATTAAGGATAAACCATGGGGATTCTAGTCACTTATATTTTATGATTTTTAGATATGTGATTACATGGATATAAAATATTTAAACACATTATGATTATTTAATTAATTAAACTAAATCTGTAAACCGTAAGTTAGAAAACAAAACATGTAATGCACTTAATTACGCTATTTTCTTGGGCTTCAATTCTTGAGAAAACCTACCTTGGGTGATGTTTTGTTAGACAGATGATGAAGAACCGATATTCTGTTTTTAACTGAGGACTTGGTAATAACAACAGCTTCACCACGATAACAGCTTGCTTCTGCTAGCAGAAGAACAGCAACGCAGTTTCCTCTTAGAAGGAGAATTAGGGAAGCAGAAGCAGCACCGGCCTCCTCCTCTTTTCGGACCTTGTATAGCAAGAGAGAAGACGATGATGTAGAACTCACGCGTTCTACAGCAAGAGGAAGATGAAGATGCTATATTCTTCACGTAGCAGCACAACCAATCAGCAGAAGAGAAAGAAGAACTCCTAAGTTCTTCACGTTCTCCACGGCAGGACGAAGAGGAAGACTCCTTGGCAGTAGTAGGTCTGATGAAGAAAAGAGTCAGCAGGTTGGCTCGATGGGAAGGGATATTTATAGGGAAGGAATCCTAACGGGTTCTATGAGTTTGATTAGGACTAAAATTTCTTAGGCAAAATCCTTACTAAACTTAAACGTCCACGTATTAATCCTTTTCTTTAATCAAGCAACCTTCCCGGTTAACATCCGTGTTCGATCCAAACACCAACTGTTCCTTTTGGAAATGACGCCTCAGGTTGGGGCATTATTTTCATAAACGACGCTTTATACACAGTCGTCAATTCCTTAATTGACGACTTGAACAAAGGCGTCATTCACCTTTCCTATTTTGTTAATTTAAGGATAACGATATTTCTGGATTTTTATCTTTTTTTTTCAAGATGTGATCTAGGTGGGAAATTTTAGGGGTATGAGTTTTCTATTTTTATCTATTTTTTCGTATAATTAGTTTTCCAAAATTCTTTAGTCGAAAAATCGACACTATTCATTTTAGAATAAAATAACGACTTAGCTTAAGTCGTTTCTTATGTAATTGACGCATGCATACATTGGCGTCATTTCATTTTTGACATTTTCACTTACCCTTCAAAAGACTAATATTGTATATATATCCCTGTTATTTCTATAACTCTTTAACTATATAATGCACAAGTCTATACATCCTCCAACGTCTATACATTCCTTCTCCAACTCTATACATCCATAAGTCCATACAATGCATAAGTCTATACATTCCTCCAAGTCTATACATTCATAAGTCCATACAATGCATAAGACTATACATTTCTCCAAGTCTACACACTCCTTCCCCAAGTCTATACATTCATCTTCAAGTCTATACATTCATAAGTCCATACAATGCATACTCATTCCCCAAGTCTATACATTCATCTTCAAGTCTATACATTCATAAGTCCATACAATGCATAAATCTATACATTACATTTCTCCAAGTCTACACACTCCTTCCCCAAGTCTATACATTCATCTTCAAGTCTATACATTCATAAGTCCATACAATGCATAAGTCTATATATTTCTCCAAGTCTACGCACTCCTTCCCCAAGTCTATACATTCATACATTCCCAAGTCTACACACTCATCTCCAAGTCTATACATTCTTTCCCTAAGTCTATACATTCATACATTCCCAAGTCTACACACTCATCTCCAAGTCTATACATTATTTCCCTAAGTCTATACATTCATTCCCTAAGTCTATACATTCACACATTCCCAAGTCTATACATTCCCCTCATGTCTATACATTCCTCCTAAGTCTATACGTAAATCTTATATTTATATATATCCTCCCTTTATAATGTAATAAATATGGAATATTAAATTTGCTAAATTAGTAAAAATATAAATTGACCCTTTCTTCAAGATTTAATGATCCTCAATTCAATTAAAATTATGTTGTGCATTAAATGGCTACTTAAAATAACATGTTATTCTTAAATTTATTATAATATAATAGGGGTGTCCATGAGTTCTTTTGTCAAACTTCTTAGGATATCAGAGGGTTGTGTACAGAGTCTTGCCTTGATTATTTACATTGTATTATATTTATTTATATTGCATTATATATATATGCACAATGTGTGTGGGTGGATTTACTAACCCTCATATATCTATTAATAATTTGTATGTATATAGGGATTTTATTCCTCATAATTTCTTTAACTTTTGTTTGTCCTTGTCCTAGGTATCAGAGGCAGGTTCGATCCTAAATAAATTTTTACTTCCATTCCAAAAGGTAATATTAACTAGTCTTTTATAAATTCTAGGAACCTTTATTAACTATTTATAGGGATATGTAGATATCATCATGTATGTTATTTTTTTTCAAAATCTAAATATATTTATATATTTATTCCCTGTTTTAACGGGTGTCATTGAAGAATAATATTATCTTCTTTAATGCTTCCAAAGATGAAGGACTTCGAGGATAAAACATTTAGCATGATAAAGTCCTCCGTTGATGTGAGTGCGTAGGAAGGGGAGTTCTGAGATCGCTTTAAATGCAAGGAAGGCTCTTGAAGATTATCTTTCGTTCAACTTATTTTTCCATGGTGTGTTCCTCTTACAAGTCTAGGCTATTTATAACTCCGGACTTTATTATATTCGTTAGATACATCAGCCTCTCAATGGTCGAATCCCAGTCACAACGTTCAACAGTCGGATCAAATTGGCTTCTATGCTTCCACCTATGAGGTAGCAGGTAAATCATATCTTTTGCTGTCGCAGATCCGTCAGTCTATCTAGATTTTTCTTTTATGCAATCTGCCTCCCTAGTTATTACCATATGTATGGCTGAAATAATGCTAAAAATATTCCTCTCATATAAGTACGTGTGATAAGGTAGTCAAATTCAAAATGCAGATGTCAGTTACGAAAATATACAATAAGTAATACCAATTTTGCACATAAAAATATATATCTTACGATATTGGGTGATGCACAAGAAGATAACAAGATGTGTTTTATACGTCTTGAAAATGAAAGAGTATCCAACCAGATACTACGCAATGAATGTGATCATATTTTTGAGTTGACTACTCAACGTTATATTTAAGACCACCTTAGTGTCTATGATTTTATCGGCAAAGTCGTTAAATATAGTTCACGTGTATGGCGTTGTAGCACTTACGTGTTGTGTAGGCACTTTATTGTATATTTTGTCATTTAGTGCAGTCAACTGAGAAATACTTTTGACCAAGTCACAAATGTAATATATATACAGCCTAATTTGAATGAAAGATAAAATTGTGGTGATAAGATTTTATCGTTTATTGAAAGTAGACGAGGTATCTGTTGAAATACTATCTCTGTACGTTTTGGTGATAACAATTTTCATATTCAGTGATGACAAAAATATCAGAAAATGGCTAATAATGTTGATAAATGAAATGCTTGAAAAATAAGAAAAGAGAAACAAATATAGCAGAAATACTAGAAAGAGATCAGCCATGTATAAAATAATTTAACTTAAGCGCTTATAAGAAAATGCTGAAAGAAGAAAAAGAACTTAGGCGATATAAGAAGAAATGAAAATATAGACGCTATGTCAAGAAGGCATCACTTCGCCTATCGACATAGGCATTGTAAATCAATTAGGCATTACTTCGCCTATCTTATAACTTTGACGATATGAAATTCACATAGGCGTTATAACTCATTTATGCCCCTTTTCGTCTATCCTCTTCGCCTGTCACAAAGCGTTCTCCAATCACTTAGGCGATATACAACTTAGGCGCAAGATCACCTATCCTTTGTTTAAAATTAAAACATAGGCGATATGTTGACTAAACTACTATAGGTGCGAGATCGCCTATCTTTCTATGAAAGCTTAACATATGTGTTACTTCACCTATCCTTCACTTCACCAATCTAATTATAAAGATAAAAACTTTTTTAGGCGCAAGCACTTTACCTATCTTGATTCACTTAGGCATTTCTATCCAACTTAGGCAATATCAAACATATATAGGTGCAGGAATTTTGCCTATCTCAAACAACAGACTTCTTCTATCCTATCTACAATGCCTATCCAAACTGACAAGAAAAGCACTATTGAGTTGTTAGCTTTAATGGCTAATCTTATACAAAATTATTTGATAATTTTCTTGGATGAAAGACTTACGTAGCTATGATTTTATCTTCTCTATCATCCTTAGCTGTCCGATTCAAAAAACACTATTTCTCTTTTTCCCCCTTTTTTGGAGTGGGAAGAAGAGAACGGAAAGAGAATTGATATCCCCATGGCTCTCTCTTCATTAGACTGAGTTCCCAAAGAGAAAGTGCCAAGGGTACACAGCGGAGACCCCGACCAATGGTATAATCACTGGGTGACCTAGGTTAGGGGAGAAACACTCGAAGTGTAAAGGTATGAGCCGATGTGGGGATCAGGTACTAGATGACATCCCCATCGATCGCAAGCGATCGATGTTCATGTACATCATATTGAATCTGAACACCTTGATTCTTTCGTCGGTAAAAGTAGATGAAGTAGCATAAGAGCCATGACATGAGAAAGAGGTCATACATATGCTGGCGAAACAACACGGGCATTGATAGCCAACTCCATGAAAGTGGGAACAAGATATACATAATCATCCACATTTCATTGATAAAAGCCATGAAAAGTATTTACAAAAATACATGAGTTTTCCTTATCATATAAATGCAAGCCATTGGACAAGTCTGTCGAGAATGACAGTCCCCAGGTCAGTGCTTCGGAAAAGACTCGACTATATAAAATATTTCTCTCGAGCGGGGATATATCCTGGGAAGTGTCACCCCTGAATGCAGCACAGCTGGTGTTCAATTGGTTGTGCAGGGATCCAGGTTTCACTTGAGATTTCACTCGAGATGAGTGACTGAGAATCCCTAGATGCACCCACATGTCGAGATGGTTGTATGCACGGAGTGCCGGATGCTGGAACAGTAGATATGCCCACGTGGTGGGACACGACGTTGTATCCTAGCCGAGACATGTAGATGGGAGGTGGCACAGCCGCAACCGTAAGAGGAGCGGTCGGGGTGTAACTGATCCAGAGCAAAACTGGTGTCTGGGAGGCAAGGTGCGTCCAGATCATAACTGACCTAAAGCAAAATTGGGTAAAGGTCAGTGATTAAGATTACTGGGATGAAGTAAACATCGGGGGGAATTATGACCCAGATCATGGTTAAATGTTGGGTTACCATGAAACGGTTGGGCTCACTGGAGTAGTTGATCGACTGGAGTGATCAGTCAAACTAAAAAAGATGCAACTGGATAAACTGGGACAGCTAAATGTATAAAGACAACAATGTAAACTGGGACAGCTGAATCAACTAGATGTAGATTGGAACAACTGAAACAATTGGATGTAGACTGGGTGACTGGGCGATACACTGGAGTGATTAGTTACATAGATCAAGATGATGGAGATCGATTAACATAGTGAGAATTGACCGGAGTCAAATTAAGTTGATTGAGATTGGATGGAGCCGAGAATCAAGCAAATTTACTAAGACTGGCTGGAGTCAAGAATCAGAAGTCTTTTATCACAAAGAGATATTAAAATGTGACTGGCAGCGCTCGGGGAGTAGAGTCCTTTTTTTATTTCAAATAAATATAATCTTCAACAGCAGCAAGACGGCAGTAATATACCCACGAAATACATAGACAAGTCAGAAATCTCCTCACGTAGATCCTCCACCGTTTGAGTGCTCGTTCATCCGTGTGTGCTTGCTCATGCTCCACCCCCTGTATTTATAGGCGCTGGGTAAGAGGGTTGGACATGGTAGAAGGGGCTTTTGGGACCAGCTAGGGGAACTGGGTGACCCCACTAGGCCCAACTGGCGTCTATCCTAGCCCTAACTCTGTCAAGGTAGGGGCGTTGGGCACCTTTAGTTGGCCCAAGTGACAGTGTGGGGCGCTGGGCACTTGATTGCTCAGTTGTTCCAGGTAGGGATTGCTCGAATTGTCATTGGGTCTAAGTAGAAGGCTCTCAGGTTGCAAATGAGTTCAGATGGAAGTGGCGCTCAAATGCCAAATGGGTCTAGGTGAAGTGTGCTCGAAGTGGGATTTGGTCTGAGTAGGGGGGCTCAAACCGAGATTTGGTCTGGGTAGGGGGCACTCATAGTGGCACACAGTGTAGGTAGGGGGGCGCTCAAAGTAGAAAATGGTCCAGGTCAGGGGCGCTCAAATTGGGATTCAGTCTGGGTGAGGGGCGCTCAAAGTGGAAAAGGGTTCAGGTGGGTGGCGTTGGAATCAAGATTTTGGTTAAGATTGGAGGCGTTGGAATCCTAATTTGGTCAGGATGGGGGCGACACTCAAAATGGAAGTGGGTCCAGGTGGGGTCGCTGGTCGACCCCACCCTGACCATCTAGGGGCGACGTGCGCCCCCTTCGCTCCTGGTGGCTCCCACAACACTATAAGAGGGGGTTTCACCATCAATCCCTTCTCACTGTTCACACTTGGACTTTTCTGCTTCAGAATTTCTGATTTTTCATCTGACTTGGTGGCTGACTGGATATTGACAATTTTTTACCCAAAATATTGTCAATTTTTGTGTAAGTATTTATCATCATCACAAAAATATCAATAATTTTTATATCATCAATAAATGCCCCCCACGGGACATCGGTTGGAATCAACAATGACGGCAGACGACCCGTGTCCTTTTATCTATCCTTCTAACTTTTCCTCCTATTGTTATTGCAGTCCTTTGACATCATGTCTCATTCTGGGAGTGACCGCTGGGCCCCAGAGACATCCCAACAAGAGACTCGAAGGGCCCCTATTGTACGCCATACAGGGCGATTCATGCCTCCATTTTCCACTGCGATGATCACATTGGAGGTCTTTAACTCTATGGACCGAGGTCACCACTAGATTGCAGAAGGAGTAGTTGTTGAGGCTGGTGAGGGTGAGGGGACAATAGAGATTGGCCGAATTAGGCATGTAGGCAGAGTCTGGGAGTATGATCACTCTCGCTCCTATGCTTGTCACTTCCCCCTAGATTGGCACCTTTATGCCTTCTTACAAATTTTGTGCCAGTGGGGATGGAAGACAATGACCCCCTTGTGCCGAGTGAACGCTGCCGAGTGGAGATCGCTATCTTTTATGGTAGGGACAGCTTGCTTGGAACTTGCACCTTCTGCTATCCTAGCTTCCCAGTGGGCTTCAAGCGATTTGTAGAGTTTCCAGACGTTGAGTTCATGGGTTACTTTGCACAGTATGAAGACTTCCACATCCGAGTTATGTCTTTGTTTTCGACTAACTGGGATTTACATGGACACCACCGAGCTTCCCATAAGCATGTGCCTGGGATGGTATTGGCACCCTTCTGTCGGGAGTACGTGAAGGACAATTATGACCCATTATGTATGCTGGATGAGATTCTTCGGTTGACCGTATCGAGTTGGTATGACAGGTGGGTAGTGATTCCTTCTCATCGGTATCATCAGGGGGCCACGGAGTGGCTAATGGGTGTTCTCCATTACTATCGGGTGCCGCTGGAGGCGGTAGGGATTGTGGACGCACTAAAAATTCTCATAAAATTATCATGGCATCTTTTTATTATTTATCGTTTTATTTAGTGCGAGGGCGTGCTAGTCACCGAAGTGACGATTTATTCGGGTTCCAAGACTAGAGTGGTATGGAACCCAGGGTGTGCTCCATCTGACTAACCAGATGATTATGCGTATCGGGTCGGGATTGGAGACCCGCCATGCCATAAAGGTCATGGCGTTAGTTACATCCCTTTGGAGAGGAGAAAACCTTTGATTAATCGTCAAGAAATGGGGCCTCATGGCCTAAAAATAAATTTTTTATGAAAGACGTAAATAGCATGTTAAAGAGCATTAAAATTCCCACATTGGGGTGCAGAAGAGTATTCAGAGTCATATCAGTCATATGTTGACCCTTTCTTTGTTTGGACAAATGTCCGAGTTGAAACGTCATGAAAACATCGGTAAAACCGGAGCGTATGTATGCCGGGGTGCGACAAATTTATTGTTTGAAGAAATGGAGATATTCGGTTAAATCCCGGTCAAGATGGTTCAAAATCAGCGAAGTATCGGCCCAACGCAAAGTGGGGCTATGGCCACAATGGGGTGATCCCCGAGGGCCAAGCACACCTTGTGAGGGCACTTTTAGTATTTCCCACTACTTAGGGTCGAAGGAAAGAAATCTAGATAACTTGCCTTTGAATTGTCTTAGTGAGGGTATTACTCGTTATTGTCATCATCTTTTCTTTTGAGATTTTCGTCATTGACCTAATTTTATTGCTATCTTGAAGATTTGCATCAATATCTGACTGTTACAATTAAGTAATCATCATCACCCTCTTTTTTTGGGTTTTATGGGTTTTAGTCAAGAGCAAAGGGGCTAGGTCGACCCCACCTTCAGCAGACCGAGGGACAGATCCCTTCTTTTTGATGATATTTCTTCTTTTTTTCCTTAGATTTTCATCGTTGACCCATTTTATATTGTTATTTTGAATATTTTCATCATTATCTGACTATTGCAATTCAGTTACGAAGATCACCCCCCCATGCAAATGCTCATAAAGCTTTATTGCCCTTTTGAATTCACTCATGGATGGTGATGTACATGCGAATGCATATGGGGAAGAAAGGGGCAGACGTTCCCAAAACCCGTGGAAATTCGGCAAACCAATAGAACGAACAATTGCCTATGTGAGGGATCCAGCGGGAGATTCTTATCATATTCATAGAAATCCCCCTTACAGAAGATCATCATGCAAATGGCCAACCATTCTTTTTTTTTTCTTGTGAAAGCTTCTTTTTTTTTGAAAAGGGGGGAGTTCGGTCGACCGAAATCTCAGTCGACCGAGTTCGGTCGACCGAAAATCCCAGGGATGGGGATTGCCTGAGAGGGGTCGACTCCCTGATCATGGGGTCAACCCCATGCTGATTGGTCGATCGAATACTGAGTTCGGTCAACCGAACCCAGCAACAGTTTTAGCTTTCGATTTTGTATTTGGGTTGGTTTTAAGAAGAAGGGTTTACAATATTCACATGCTATTCCAATGTGCGTGTTCATGAGATTTTTATAATAGTCATGCTCAAATTCAAAATATGGAAGTGATTGAGAAGGAGCACGCTCTAGTTTTGAAAGGGTTTATGCAATCCGATTGAAGGACCCTGTGAATGCATTTTCTTTGTTTTTTTTTCTTGCATATGGACCAAAATCATGCATATGTGAGGTGTTGTACATGCTTGAAATTCATTCATGAACCAAGCACATACACTTGAGGATTTTTTTTGAAATTAAGTTATGGGATCATGCAAATGCACATGAGATTTTGGTTATCTTTGAAATTCAGTCATAAGACCATGCGGATGCATTTGAGAATTTGAAGATGCATGCTGGAAGGAGGTCAAGTCGACTTGCTCAAGGGCAAGTCGACTTGGACCCTGGGGCAGAGAAGAAGGACGTATGCTAGAAGACAGGTTTAAGTCGACTTAGAATCTGTCTAAGTCGACTTAAACCAACCAGTGCAGAAGAATGCATGCTGGAAGGCCGGTTAAGTTGACTTAGAATCAGTCTAAGTCGACCTAAACCAGCCAGTGTAGGAGAATGCATGCTGGAAGGCCGGTTAAGTCGACTTAGAGCCAGTCTAAGCTGACCTAAACCAGCCAATGTAGAAGAGTCAGGTTCCTCGTACCTTGTAGATGGCATGAGAAGTATTAATGCATACTTTGGTGACCATGCAAGGGGTTCATCACACATTCATGCAAGGCATCTCTCGATACGAGGCATGGTGTTTTACTCACGCATAGTAAGGGCTTTCACACGAACGTGATCCGAGTTTCCACCGCCCACCATTCGATATACCGAGGAGGTTATGACACGCAAGCACCCAAATGATGGATATTCATGAAAATTCTATCTAAGATCATGATCCAATGTATGATTGGGGAGAAATGCTATGCATGCATGCTTTATGTATTGGGATAATGAATGGGGAGGAAAACCCACTCAAGACTCATGGGAATTCAATGGTCATGTAGAGGATTTGAATGTTAAGATGAGAAATGCAATGTGGATTCTTTTATCATGCTTGGAAAAGCTACTTTCATAGTGATCATTATGCATACCAAAAAGGGGAGATGGAGGCCCTAAAACGTGAGACGCTGATCAAAGGGGTCGACCCATGGGGTCGACCCCTGCAGCAACAGGGCTCCAGGGCCTGTGCGCAATGCAAGTGCAGCTATTTTAGATTCTGATCTCTCTTTTTTTGATGATGTTTCTTTTTTTTAATCTAAAAATCAGTCCTTCACATTATATATACTTCTTTTCTTTGAGGCAATCTGAATTCCGGTAAAGAAAAGGGGGGGGGGGGCGCGACCCCTGCAACACCCAGATCCAGGAGGAACATTAAGCAAAGCAAATGCAATAGCACATTTAAAGGAATTTATCTGAATGTCATGCCCATGCACAACCTATATGCGTATGCAGGGAGGTTGGAGTTTTTGGAGCAGAAATCTCAGTCTTGAACTAAGGGTTGTTAAACTCAAGCTTGGCATATAACCCTATTCATTTTGACTTCAGTAATTCAAAAACATGTCTGATCATTGTGTTCCCCTTGATACTTATCGATTCAAATTGAACTTAGGTTCTGGGATCAAGACTTTCAGTTCTTGAACTAGAAGGCTATGTTATTCACATTCATGCCTCCTGCTTTACTCATTCTATTTTTTGCAGTCCTCAGAACTGCATTTAGTCATTGCATTTTCTGAAACCTAGTTCACAGCAATTTTTTTGTCACTTATTCAATCATTGGTCATCACTCTTTAGTTCAGTTTGTTCATCCTTCATCCTTTTCTTGCTCTTTATTGTCGTTGCTTGGATTACCCGGCGAAAATTCGACAGCACCTCCCCTCAACTAGGAGCATGGGGCAGTTTAATAGGGTATGCATCCACGGAGAAAACTCCGAGATGGCCCCAAAATAACAAAGGTGAACATGGAAGTGGCAACACCCGATAGCCCACATTGGTCATAAAATAAAATCCCGAGGACTAGCCTACAAGGGATTTCAATAACCAAAGGGGTGCCACAACCCCGTCTCTAGGATGTGATCTTGAACTATTGCCAACCGTATGGCCGTTAATATTCACCCTTTTGAGGGGAATCACCTGGGGTCTACATTATAAGGGAATGGGCCCCCGGGGATCCAGGAGTAATAAAAAAAATTGGATCCCAAGCCGAATGCTAAATCTGAATTGGATGGCGCTATTTCTCCTTTTGTTTGACAACATACCCATTGATCCAGCCTTGGCAACCTGGAGAAATGGCTATAGGATTAGCCAGAACCCGGGGCAATGGCCATTAGGATGATGAGTGGGTTGTTATATGAACGATGTATATCAAAAGAAAGACAAAGGGAGACAACTGAATGCCAGTTCACACATCCACAGAAGGGGGGGGGGGCGAGATTAGGTGAAATGAAGGATATATGTATATAGCTATATCGTACTTATATATGCACACATTAGAAAGATGGGCTCCATACTGGTAAAGGGAAATCAGGGAATGAAGCCCTACATTTCATTTCTTCTTGAAACAAAGTTACATTGAAGGAGCTATTGAGCAGCCTACACCACAGGGCGGAGGGTGAGGAAGAAGAAAAAAAAGAACGAGCAACCCACCCCCTTACAAGAGACGCTTCGCTCGCTTCTCCCCTCCTTCCCTAAGCTCCCAGCACTCAGGATCGGAGGAGTTGGAGATAAAAAAAAAGAAAACTCCTTCATCTAATTTTCTTTAGCCCCCCCTTTTCCTTCACCCCAAGGGCCTTCTTATAGGGTGTTTGGGAACCTGTGGACGCACTTTTTATTAGGGATAGTTATTTTATTGGTTTATTGATTTATTAGGATGGGTTTATTCGTTTATTAAGTGCGTGGACATGCCAATCACAGAGTGACGATTTATTCGGGCTTCATGGAAGCCCTTGGTGCACTTGATCTGACTCAATCAGACGATTGTGTGGTTCGGGTCGGGACTAAGACCCGCCGCGCCATAAAGGTCACGGCGTCATTTACATCCCCTCGGAGAGGGGAACACCCTTGATTAATTACCGAGAATAAGAGCCCTAAGACCGAAAGAATTACTTATTAATGCAAAAAGATAGGGACGGTCGAACTATGCTAGAAACCCGCATCTGGGTATGAACATTTAGATTATGTCGATCGCTCACGGACAATTCCATGTCCGGACAAAGGTCCGTGTTGAGAACAAGACGAAAACGGAAGTAAACCCGTGCGAATGTCTGCCAGGAGATGGAAATTTTGATAAGAAGATGGGATCAGGTCACAGTGGCAAAGGGGGTGACTTCGATGAGATGTTGGCCCAAAGTAAGGTCGGGCAGTAACCATGACGGGGGGGGGTTGACCTCCCGAGGGCGAAGCCCGGCCTACGAAGGCGTCATTAATATTCCCGAACTTGGGGTCCGAGGGAGACGAAGGTCGTATCGTTCTACTCATCATCATTATTATTATTTATTATCATCATTATTTATTATTATTATTATTATTCATTGATTCTTCTTTTATTGCCTGTGAGCTATGAACTCTTCTTCCATTTATTTTATTATCATTATATATATATATATATATATATATATATGTTATATCATTACCATTATATAAATTTCTTTCATTATCATTATTATATCCCCTTTTCTTTTATGATATGGCGTTTTAGATGAAGGCTGCTCCGGGTGGACATGTTGAGGAGTGTGCCGGGCAAAGATAAGAGAGTGTGTCGGCGAGGGAGGGTGTAGGTGCACCGGTTAGGAGGCAGGCTGGAGAGTGTGCCGGGCAAGGCACATGCGGCAGGGTGTACCGGGCAGACGGGGGGGTTAAAGTGTGCCGGGCCAGGCACCGGCAGGGTGTGTCGGGTGGAGGTTGGGCTGAAGGTGTACTGCTGGAGGTGGGTGCAAGTGCACCGGGTGAAGGGCAAGCTGAGGTGTGTACCGGGCAGACAGGGGTTGAAGTGTGCCGGGCTGATTGGATTGGAAGTGCACCGGTTGGGGTTTGCCAGGCTGGTTCTAGGGTCAATGCAGCTATGACAAAGTCTATGCTGGTGGGGTAAGGTCTGAGGGGAGGTCTCCTTGTTCATGAAATCCAGATGGAGAGCCTTAATTGGCTAGCTTCAATTCCCTTCATTATATGATTGAGTCCACAGTCATGTTCAACGGTCTGCCACGGCAGTGTTCAGTCCAATTCTTCGAGTCTTGTATGGTTTTCTTGTCTTGGTTGGAATGTTTTATTATTGCTTGTTTCATTTGTTTGTTGCTTCATTTTATCTTTTAATGTGTTGTTATTTCTGGCAAAAAATCAGCAGTATCTCCCCCTGATCCGGATGCTAGGGGGGTGTAAAGGGGAACACGCCCACAAGGAGTGACGTGACCCAACAATTCGAGGTGCATGCCAAGACAGCAACACCTTTGAGAAAACTTTGGAAAGTCCAGGAGTCAACAGGCAAGAAACACAGAGCTAAAATAGGTTAGGGGTGCATCGGGCGAGGAATGGCTAGGGTGTGCCGGGCTGGACTAGCCAAGGGTGTGTCGGGATGGACTAGCCAAGGGTGTGCCAGTCAAAAGGGCTAGGAGTGCACCAGGCTGGATGGGCCAAGGTGTGCCGGCCAAGGTAGGCTGGGATGTGTGCCGGCCAAGGCACAGGACAAAGGGTGTGCCGGCCAAGGCAGGCTGGGAGGTGTGCCAACCAAGGCGCAGGTCAAAGGGTGTGCCGGCCAAGGTCGGCTGGGAGGTCTGCTGGCCAGGGCACAGGCCAAAGGGTATGCCGGGCTAAGTGCAAGTGTATACACCGTTGGCTTTGAAGGGTAGGCTGGGGAACACTCTGGCCAATGGATGAGTTCAGGGTGTCGAGTAGGGGCAGTGGGATCCAACGGGCTCATGCTGCTCAAAGAAAGGGGAGAGGGGTGACTCCATTACAGAAAACCATGGAAATGAGACCAACCTAATACCATCATGCCAGAGACACCACCCATTGGATTGGATGGACTCTGTAGCACTCCGGCGAGCAAGCAACCCACCGGGCAAGGGGACCAAAGGGAAAAAGAAGGGGAGTTCATGGAGTGCACCATAAAGTGAAGACCAAGCATACCACTAGAAGAAGGCATTCTCTTTCATTCATGGCGAACAAGGTGGCAAGAACCATGACCAAAAGGCCAAATACAATGCAACACCCAAGTAATAAAAAGGGAAGAAACAAGAAAACAAAGGGGAAGAGGACATATGAGGAGAGGAACGGGCCAAGAAGGAGGAGGCCATGGCTGTCTGTCCTCCTCCGTCCCCTCCTACTACATTTTGATCCCACTCCATCTCTCCCTCTTTCTATATGCTTACTCTCTCTCTCTCTCTCTTCACTAGCTTCTTCTTCTTCCATGAAGCTCCATGAGCCTCCCATATGCTGGACCAGAAGTAGCTCTTCTCCTTCCCTTGTGTTTCTCTCTGTGTCTCTCTTCTCTGTATGTCTCTTCCTTTTCAAGAGGCTTTTATACCTCCGACGTTGACGGGGGTCTCATGTTGACGCTTACGTCTGAGGTTGACTCCGGTCCCATCCTAGTCAGATCGAAGTTCTCGTGCTCGAATCAGGGGGCGACACCACGGTACAGCGCTAGCTGTCTCCGAGGTTATCATGCTGCACGCCGAGGGTCACACATAGTGATCGGTGTGTTTGCCGCCAGTTGGTACCGGTCTGAAGGTTGGAATGCTGCACCGGGTGAGGAGGAAGTAACGCTGCACCGGGTGGAGGGCCTGGAAAGGTGTGCCGGCTAAGGGGCGCTTGGGTTGCACCGTTTAAACGCCAGAAGTGGCGTGCCGGTGGAATGCAGGGGCAAGCGTGCCGGATGGAGCACCCTGAGGGTGTGTTGGCCAAAGCCCGCTTGAAGTGTGCCGGGTGGAACGCCCTAAGGGTGTATCGGCTAGAGGCACTCGGGGGGGCGTGTCGGGTAAGCACATAGAGAGCGTGCCGGTTAAAGGGGGGCATGAGCGTACCGTTGGAAGGGCATCACTATGCCGGCGAAGGGGCCTCGTGTGTGTGCCGTTGAAGGGCACAGGGAGCGTGCCGTTGGAGGGCACATGCTGCTATGCCGTTGGAAGAGGCATGAAAGGGGTGTGCCGTTGGAGAGCAACGGGGGTGTGTCATTGGAGGGCACAATGAGTGTGCCGCCGGGGGCTTCAAGAAGTATGCCGCTGGGGCTTCAAGAAGTGTGATGCTGGGGCTTTAAGAAGTGTGCCGCTGGAGGGCTTTAAAAGTGTGCCACTGGAGGGCTTAAGAAGGTGTGCTGCTGGAGGGCTTCAAGAAGTGTGCCGCTGGGGCTTAGGAAAGGTGTGCCGCTGGGGCTTCAAGAAGTGTGCTGCTGGGGCTTAAGAAAGGTGTGCCGCTGAGGGCGTTGATCTTTTCTTCAGGAACTCAGAAGTTGTGAGTTTCTTGGGACATTCTTCACCGCTAGGGACCCGGAGATGGGTTCATGGCAGCATATAAATTCAAGAGGGTATCCTGGCTTTTCTTTGTTATTTAATGCACCCGTGCGAAGGTAGGAACCTGTCGGGCGGTAGCATTCTCCGGAGTCTTGGGCAGTGTGTTTCTCCGGGTCTTCTTCCGAGGTCGTCGACGTTGATACGGGAGTGGGTAGGATGTATGGGCGTATATTTTTACATGTCCACAAATGCCCCCTAACCACGGGTAGCGTGGGCGAAGGATGAGACGAGCGGTGTTTGTGGGTGTGTTCGCCCTCAGGGGTTGTATTCGAGGCTTCGACATTCGAGGAGGATGATGATATTGCCTCGGCCTCATTATCCGTGCTCGCGTGCGTATTGCACAACAAACATATATCATTATGTATATATACATATACACATCACATTATTACATATAGATATTATATATATATATATATTAATTTTTTCTTATTTTTCTTATTATATAATTTTTTTTCTTCTCCTTTTTTCTTCCCTTTTTTTTTATTTTTTTCCCTTATTTCCTCTTTTTTCCTCTTTTTCTTTTTCTTCCCCCCCCCTTTTTTACTTCCATTCTTTTCATTTTATTTCTTCTTCTCTTCCTCTATTTTTTTTGAAACGGGCCGAGGCCCCTATAAATGGGACGGGGTGGCCGCTCGAGCCCCCCCTTTTGATTTCAAACTCTCCCCCCCTCTTCTCTCTTCCTCGGTAGCCCCTTCGCCTTCCCCTCTGCTTCTCTCTTCTCATTCGCCATCGCCGGGTGCCGTCGCCGTCGTTGGTGCCCAGGGTGAGGAGGCCGGCGCGCTACCCTCTCCCCCCTTTCTCTTCTCTTCCTCTCCTCTTCTCCTTCCCTTCTCTTCTTCTCTTCTCATTCCTTCTCTCGTTCTTCCCTTTCTTCTTTCTTTCGCTCGGAAGACGACGGAGCCCTAGGCTCCTCACCGTCCTATCTCTTCTTCTTCTCTTCCCTTCTCCTTCTTCTCTTGGTGCGGTGGGGTGGCAGTGAAAGTCGCCGGTGCCGCCGTGGAGAGGGCCCACTGGGTCGCCGGTTGAGGCGGTTCTGTGGGTACCGGTGGAGGAGGTGCGTCATGGTGTATCGGGTGAAAGAGCACCAGGAGCGTGCTGGGCACAGGGCGTCAAGGGCGCACCGGGCGAGTGTCCTCGGGGTGTGCCATGTAAGGGCACAATCAGCGTGCCGAGGCAAAGGGCACAGGGTGTGCCAGAGACGGGAGGCACGAGGTGTGCCGGAGACGGGAGGCACGGGGTGTGCTGGTGGCGAGGGCACAGGTGTGCCGGTGGCGGGGGCACATGTGTGTCGGGTAGAGGGTTGGTGGGGCTGTGCCGGTGGAGGCACATGGAGTGTGTCGGGCAAGGGCCCTGAGGCTGTGCCGGTGGAGGCATAGGGAGCGCGTGCCGGTGGAGCAGAGGGTGGCTTGAATGGACAGAAGGAGCATCTGGTGTTGCCTTCTGTGCACACCGCGATTTTTGTTGGGGCCGTCACTTCTTGTGGACGAGCACCCGTGTCTTCCCTTTACGCCCCAGGCCTAGGGGAGACTCTGCCAAAATTTTGTCAAAATTTATCGGCCCTTTGTTCATTTTATTTTAGTGCAGCCTCTTCTAGTCTTCTTCCCTTTTTCTTTTGCTTGTGGTTTGTTCTAATTTTGAATCTTTTGTACTGTGCAGACAAATGGCTGCCCCAAGTGGCTCTTCCACTTCAGCTATCGCCAGCGCCAAGCCTACTCCGTCACTGGTCGTTCCTGCTGTCACGTGGCTCAACGTTGAGGACCTTGACCGTGAACATGCTGAGGTGGCTTCACTGGCCGAGTTATCTGAGTCTGAAACCAGCACTATAGAGTTTAGCCGTGTTTCCCTGACTGATAGTGGTTTTACATTTGATCAGGCTGGCGACT
Organism: Amorphophallus konjac; assembly: GCA_022559845.1. Taxonomy (NCBI): domain Eukaryota; kingdom Viridiplantae; phylum Streptophyta; class Magnoliopsida; order Alismatales; family Araceae; genus Amorphophallus; species Amorphophallus konjac. Next base: position 120,957,556 of record CM040127.1, on the reverse strand, counting down.
ACCGGAGGGACCATCCCAAGGACAAGCACCTTCTTCACTTTTTGAAGCACCTCCGCTACCGGGACAGGAGAGACTTCAGAGCTGTGCGCGGTGCCAAACGCGCAATCTTACAATCCCGGGATAGTCTGCTGTACAGCGTCCGCTGGAGTGTGCCGATGTATCTGGTGGGAGAGCCGAGGGAATGGAATCTCGTGCTAGGGCTGGAGGCGCTGACGCCAGTGGAGGATAAATTAGTATGGGCACCGAAATTTACTCCCGTCCGTTGGGACAATGCGGCAGGGTGGGTGCACAAGGAACAACCCCGCTTTGGCTTATTTCTGGCGCCGTTGAAGTAGGGGTATCGGGAGGAGCCCTACCTTCTGGATTGCCTGGCGGTCCGCTTCAAGCACGAGCTGGCACTGGGTTGGTTTGCTGAGCTCAAGGTCCAAGATGCCCATGTCTTCCGGGAGGGGGTAGTAGAATTTACGGAGTATGTGCTCTTCAACTACGGTCCTCTGCTCATTCGGGCCGGCGTGTATCACAACGTCTACGCCTCCCGCTACAGCTATCCAATTTCGAAAGACCTGTGCTGCGGGATGATGGAGGTCTTCAATGATGAGCTGAACACCTTCTACACTGCGAAGGGTGAAACTTCATTGGACCTATGGAGTCTTCACCAGATGAGTGGCTTGCCTATTGACGGGGAGCCATACGAGGAAGTGTGCCTCCCTGATCTGATCAAAGATGAGACCGATGGGGACGGCATCTATGTGCTCGGCTATTCTTACTGGTATCTCATGAAGGCATATCGGGAGCTGTACCAATCATCACATGGTGGGAAGCAGCCTCCCTGTGGTGACCGCAAGAGGGTCCGCCTAAGCCTGTGGCTGAAGTATTTCTTTGACGGGCTGAAGAAATACAAAGATTTCTCTTGCGTCAGTGCCGCTGTAGTCCGAAAGAAACGTAGCAAGAGAAGGGCAAAGGTGAAATTCTTGGCATCAAAGGGGCGCCGGAGTGGTGCACGCTAATCCAGCAGGGGTCGACCCGATGACGCATTGTGCGACCATCTTGACCTACTGGCTTTGTTCCTTTGCCATGCCGTATGGGGACGAGACTATCATCCTGCCAGATGCGATCTATCCTGCTTGTCAAATGGCGTGGGGCATCAAGCTGTCCTTGTGCCTAGCGGCACTATGTTTGATATAAGATGATCGGGGACGTTAGTGCACATCAGCTCCCACGCTAGGCCCGATTCATCGAACCAATGCATTTCTTCAACGCCTGGGTATGCCCCCTGTTTCCCGAGTATGCTCCATGCACTATTCAGTCTTGGGGGCTATTCCCACGCATGCTAGAGTTTGCCAATGCCGAGCCAAGCTCGACGACTTTGCAGCTGTTCAACATACGGGGCAGGCTTACAACAGTTCCTCATGACTCGCCGGGCACCATTCATTTCTGGACCCTGACCGCTCACTCTAGTCCCTTGGTGAACAGCAAAAGGGAGTGTCGGGATGAGCAGGTGGAGAAGTATGCCCAGCCGATCAGTCAGCAAACTGTGGTCTGCCTGCTACTGTAGATTCGGATTAAAATCCACACTTAGGAATAAAAATAAAAATAATAATAAATGAATAAGATGTAATAAAAATAGCACGAGGTGCTTAAAAGGGAGTTGTGATCGCCAGAGGGATTACCTCAATAAGAAGAAAAGGGGATCGCGTGTACCTGGTGGAATTTGGGATGCGGGATGGATGTGGATTTCCTCCCCCAACTTCAATCGGCCGGCCGATGAAGCGGGTCTTCTTAGTTGATTACCTTGCAAAACGGACAATAAACACAAACAAGAAGAGAGGGATCAGCCCAAAATGCAGTAGTATCTATCCAAATAGACATGTAATAATGAAGGAAAGAAAGGCACATGCGCACCTTATTTTTTTGGTTGTTTTTTAAACCCCTTAACAAGACTTAAGGGAGGGGGAGTATGATGATAAAAATGCGATAAAGTGTGAATAAATATGAAGGATGAACGTATATGATGAATGGAGTGATATGAATAAAAAAAACAAAGAGATGAAAAGGCTGAGAAACCCTGCTGTCCCTGGCGACAGTAAAGGGAAATTGGGTGAAGATGACGGAAATAGATGGATGAAGCACCGGATGAAGCCCAACGAAAAACGCAGAGAGGATGCAGCAAAGGACGAAGAAGGCTCTGTTCGTGAATGCTTAAACCTTTTGAAACCTGCTTAACGTGCTTCACCTGCTTCACGAGCTTAAAACTGCTTAACCCTTTTACAATGCTTAACCTGTTTTACGATCGATCAAGGCTTCAATTTATAGCTTCGATTGGATGTGATCAAGCAAGGTAAGATCAGAACGGGTAATGAGGCATTCAAGGAAGGATTAAGATCGAGCAAGAGACCAAATTACGATAGGGAACTGTGAGGGAAAGATCGAAAAAGGAAGGACTCTGGAGCGAAACACGCCTTAATCGAGGGCGTCTCTTGATGAATTGACGACTGCAACAGAGGCGTTTCTTGAAACACGACCTAGCAAAGGACGTTCCTTCCTGGATTTAATTTTAGAAATAGAACTTGCTCTGTTTAAACACTGATATAACACGCCTATGATAACGGCGTTTCTTAAAAACACGCCTTGAGGAAGGGCGTTACTCAGAAAATGCCTTTTATTTTAAAAATTGATAATTCCAGAAATTAGCGTATAATACCAGGAATTGACGCCCTGTTCCACGGTCGTCCTTTCTTTGAAAACGCCTTATTACAGGTCGTGACTTTATAAATTAACGCCCTTAATAAAGTCGTGAATAACAAAAATGCAAGAAACATGCATAAAAATTCACAAAAAAATAGAAAAACTTTATATTATAAGAATATTGAAGTCCACTTGGGGCGTTTACATAATAACATGAGATTTGATCAACAAAACGTCAATTTTGGCGTGTCTACAGCTGCCCCGCCTTGGCGTCTGCTTTGCAAGGGAGTGAAACGAAAATGAGATGAAGTAGAATGAACTGATAAGGAGACGCCAAGGTGTGATGTGACACGCCTCAGACACTAAGTATTTGAAATCGTTCCAAAATTCTGAGTGAAACAACTCTGAGAGGTTCCAAGGAAATGTCGATTTGTTGGAAAGAAGGAGATTAAGCCAAGTAAATAAAAGGGTGTGCGCGCGGGCACGACAGGGAAAGACCATTGGAGAGCGATTACCAGCCAACGTGGATGTGCTGCAACCAAGGTAAATTTTGCAGAAAAGTAAAGAGAATTGGGATAGAAATCCAACAAAAGGGTCACTTCCAAGGAATCCGCCTGAATGGCCTCAACCAGAACGAAGTACTTGATTTGGAGTGGAATATCTCATGTTATCTCAATTGAGAACGAGCGAACTTCATTATTGCCATAATATGAAGATTTTCAGCATGAAACTCAAAGTCCTACATGATGCATGCTGGGCTAAAAGAAAAAGATTAAAACAAACTAAAACTAGAAAATAATCAAGGATAATATTGTTAAGCTATTTAGGTCTGGTCAAGAATCCATATCTCTGAGCCAACACTAAGCCGAAGCCCGTTTGTCCGCGCGTCAACTCAGAAAGTGGAACCATCGTCCCGAACCTTTAATAACTCAACGGCCTATCCGTGTGATAAAAACTCTCCTGAAATCGTCATCGTTTTTGATGAAGGGGAACTCAAATTTCAGGTTTATCAGAATCACAAGGTCCTTGATATGCTATAATAGCGTAGATATCATATAGTAATCAGTGGTTACAAGAAAAGGATACAGGGTGACAAGATGTTACTCCCACCAGCGATCCAAACGCCTTGAATCCTGCAAATTCTTACACTTTGAAACTTGTTATTTTTCATTTAGAACATGATCATAAGTGCTTAATTATAAACAATTTCCATCAAATAATAGCACTTAAGTTCATCAAAAGCATGGATGGGGCAAAAAAACGCAGGCCAAAAGAACACGCCTAAGAATAGGGCGCTACCAGAATAAAAGACGCCTGACCACAAGTCGTGTAATATGGAAAACACGCCCTACTCAAAGACGCAACCAATAGCAGGAACTTGAAATAAACACGCCGTCATAAAGGGCGTGACATAAAACACGACCACACTACAGGTCGTCAAAATTAAAAAACATGCCCTCACATAAGGCGTTAATTCAGCGCGAAACACCGTTTCTAAATTAGGAGCAGAGTCCTTAACCCAACCAAACTTCTATCTTTAAGGCTCTTCAAGACTCTTCAAATCGTTATAAAACGGCAGCCTTCCTTTAGTAGATTACCATAACTTCCTTGCATCGAACTGCTTCTTTCTTCCCTGCGGTTTTTATGTTCTGCTTTGTTCTTCTGCAACCGCAAGCTGCTGTATACATCCCTCAAGCAAACTCAAGCGATGGACAGGATGGTGAACCGGATGATGAAGAAGCCCAAGATCTCCACACCCAGACTTTCTGAAATACAAGGACACTTGAGCAATAGAATTGCCTTGAATCAAGTAAGTCTTTCCTACTGTTGCTTTGCGATGCTCTTCTGCCAAGTTCTCAATTTCTTATTACATGCATATGTTCTGCTCTTCACAGGACTATCCAAACCTCCCAGGGGCTAGAAGATATGTAAAAGTCAAGTGGTTACCCTTAATCCTCTCCAAATTCTCTTCAGATATGAGGGTATATGTAGCTAGATGGCATCTCTTGGGGTTGGTCACCCATGCCAAACACTATGATCAAATTCACATAGATTGGGCTGCCATAGGAGCATTGATTGAGACCTGGCATCCTTCCACCCATACTTTCTTATTCTCCACATTTGAGGCTACCGTCTTGCTAGAGGAAATAGAGACGATCCTAGGCTTGAAAAGGATGAAGCACGGAGAAGAAGAGAAGATGGCAATTATGCCAAGGCCCATCTCCTCTCAAGAGTTGCTAACCTCACTAATACCCAGCCCAAACATAGTGAACCAAATCAAGGTTACTAAAGGAGTTAACCTCTTGAAGCTCGCCTCGTGGGTGTACAAGAGAGCGGATCAAGCTAAAGAGGAAGAGGAGATAGAAAGGGTGACTAAAGCCTTCGTGGTGTGCTTGGCAGGAGCACTCCTATTCCCATCCACGGAGGACTTTCTAGAGGAGTCCCAATTGAGCGCAGTTGTGAGCTTATGGGAAGAAGAAAGAGTTGGACCGGCGATCCTAGCATATCTCTATAGCGGGCTCACATCGGCGGCTATGGGGAGGCCCATCTACGGGTGCATGCTAGCACTCTCAAGTTGGATCGATCTACACTTCAAGTTTGATCCATGCCATGAAGCCCAACAACCCTCAAGAATTTTCTCAAAGAGCCCACTCTCATGTATAACCGGCTCATTAGGTATAAGCAATAGAGTAACCAACCGGATTCCTCAAATCAAGAAGAGAGGGGATTGGAGGGAGCATCTAAAGGTAATGCCAAAGAATCTTTTTACATGTGCCCCGGGCGTATTTAAAATGCAGGAACTTCGTGCACGCTTCTCCATCGGGACGGACCTTCGTCTTATTGGCGCTTCGGACTTCGTCTTGTACAATTCTCACAGGTGCCTTCCTCAAATGGGTCTTCCAAGGCAACATTTTGAAGACATCTCTCATCTCCCTCCCATCAAATCAAGAGACTTAGGCAGTAATGAAGATGGTGAGGATGCCATTACCATTCAAGCTCTCTGGAGGCTAAACAAACTCCACCAACCTGTAGAAGACTTGGATGAAGACAAAGAACAATGGAAGAATTATGTAACTTCACTGGGAAAAATAAGGGCCAAAGGGGCTCATTAGATATTGTAGTTCCTTTCTTTCAAAATAAGTGAAGATTGACTTCTCATTGAGTCCACTGTTACTGATTATTAACGAAATCTTCCAAAGCCTGTGTTCTGTTGTGAAAAACGCCTCAACAAACGCCGTGAATTCAAAAAAGCACGCCTTACCTCAAGGCGTCTCAAGCGACCTGCGTGAACAAATGACGCCTGCATAGTGGGCGTTACTTAAATAACGCCTTCCCACAAGGCGTGACTAGATTCAAACCCAAAAGAAATGATCGTTCCTTCATTAAAAGTAACGCCTCTTCCTTAGTCATGTTTCAACAATAAAACGCCTTTACCAGAGGCGTGACCAAAAAACAGCAATGATGACGTCCGTTACATCAATCAACGCCCATTCAATGCGTCTGACGACGGTTATCGTTCCCCATGCAAAACAAATTAACGCCTTATTATGTGTCGTCAATTTCAATAAAACGCCCTTGGTATGGGCGTTAATTCTATTTAAAACGCCTCCCTCAAAGGCGTGTCTCACTTTCGAAGCCCAAAAGCCAGCGGCCCCTTTCTTCTTCCTCCCTCCGCTCATTTCTTCCCTCACCCTGCAAAACCCTAACCGAAGCCCTCTCCACCTCTCGAGCTCTTCCCTCTCATCTCTCAAACCTCCCCCCCTAAACCCTAACCATGGCCGGCGGAGGACAAAAACGCCAAAGGGTAGCCGCCCCAGAGGTCGTTGACCTCGACGCCTCTCGCACTCAAGAGGGTGAAATCTCCGTAGAGGAGCTCGCCATTGTGGCTTATGAAGAAGAGCCGGCCACGGCCGGCGGCGACGAGGCCGAAGCAATGGAAGGGGAAAGAGGAGATGATGGTGGGAACGGAGAAGAAGAAGATGAAGAAGAGGGAGAAGAAGAAGAAGAAGAAGAGGAAGGCGGAGACGGACCGCCGCCGACGGCGGCGCTCGCTCCCCGGGGCCAACTCCGGCGGCCCAGACGGCCACTGCCCCGGCCTCAACCGCAGAAGCACAGGAAGGTAAGCTCCTCTCCCCCAATTCCATTTTTTATTTTCATTTTATTTGATTTCCTTTGATCGCCATAGCCCTCGGGCACGAACCTGCAACTCAGAAAAGACACGCCTCCCACGGGGGCGTTAATCACAAGTGACACGCCCTATCCTGGGGCGTGAATTCCTTTTATTAATTAATTTTCATGAAACACGCCCCGAAGCATGTCGTTTCTTAAAAAAATGATTTTTCATTACTGCCATGCTTATTAATTAATTTCCAACCATGTTTTTTTTCATGAATAATTTCGCATGCTGTTATTTATTAGATTTTCTGTTAAATTGAGAAACTCACGCCCTCCAGAAGGGCGTTAAATCTTCAGAAGACGCCCAAACCAGAGGGCGTCTCTCTTATCATTAACGATTTAAAAATTAAGCTCATTTAGGGAAACGCCCTTACGGAGGGCGTGAATTCAACAATAGACGCCCAACACTGAGGCGTGATTTAAAAACATTTTAGAGTTAAGCCAACGAAACGCCCAACATGGAGGCGTGATTAATATAAAAAACGCCCTTATTTAGGACGTTACAAGAAGGCACATTTATGAAAACGCCTCCCACAGGGGCGTGAATTCAACAAGAAACGACCTGAAGGTGGCCGTGAATTCAAAAAACACTAAAATTCAATAGCATGCCAAACCAAATGTAATTCCACGTTAATATCCAATCAATTAAGCAAAATAATTCCTTTTTACTGCATGCAGGGGCTGATGAGGACCCGCATCTCATGGGTCATGGTCTGGGCAGCATACCAGGGTCTCCCCGACTTTCAGAGGGCTAGGATAGAGGCCATGGGGTTTGGGGCTTTTCTATCCATCGAGCCTTTTAGACCTGACCTAGCACTGATCCAGGTTCTGAGGGAGAGATGGGATAGAGCTAGCCGGACTTTCCTGATGCCCTGGGGGCATATGGTTCCTAGTTTAGAGGATGTAGCTAGGATCACAGGTTTACGGGTAGATGGTGAGGCCGTGAGTGGGTTCACCTATTCTGATTATACGGAGATGGCACAGAGGCTGCTAGGGCTGGACATGGTTTATGTGACGCCTAGCGAGTGTAGGACCATTTTTCGCACGGACCTGACTACAGTGATGGGTCTAGGGGATGCTAGGCATAGGTCGGGGGAGACCCTAGGTGAGTTTGCGCAGCGGCTGACTGACGGGGTGAGAGCGGCATGCTGCCAGGACCCGACTGACCGTGAGAGAGCGGATCGAGACTTGAGGAGATTCCTGCTGCTGCTGCTCGGGAGATTGCTGTTGGGGACGAAAGCTGATGTCATCAACTGCCGCTTCCTGAGCATCCTTGAGGATCTGGAGACGGTTGGCACGTATGCTTGGGGAGCGGCCCTGCTGGCGCATTTGATGGCCGATCTGTCCACGGGGACAGGCCGTGAGACGACCGTCAGTGGCTTCTCACCTCTTCTTCAGGTATGCAATTTCTCATTTCTTATCTTTTCTTTGTTATGATGCATGTGAATATAGTACTAATTGCAATGCATGGATGCAGGTGTGGAGCCACCTATACATGCCGATGGGGCGCGTTGACCCACGGCCAGGAGCTGAGGGATCCTTCCCTCTGGCGCGACGCTGGGTGCCTGTTATCTTTGGCGCCCCACTTGACTACGAGTTGTGGGTTTTACGGAGAGAGTTCCGCGACTTCCCTCCCTCGCTGGTATGTATGAACGAATGATATGCATTTCTTTTTTGTTGTTTATTTGAATATGATGAAATGATAATGATGCGTGTTCATGAATGCAGGTGCAGTGGAGACCATATGAGGGGATGACTGATGAGGGCCAGCCCTGGGTCGTATCGGGGCGACCTCGCTTCGGGCGTGAGCTGTGGCTACACTGCTTGAGCGAGATCGAGCCGTTACGGCTTCGGCTGGTGATGAGGACCCTGGGCCTGCCCCAGGAGTGGATCGAGGTCGGAGAGCCTCGAGGGATTGGAAAGAAGACCCGCGGTCGCACTAAGACGACCGACTGGCGGGTACGGTTTGAGGAGCAGTACGCTGACTGGCAGCGAGGCGGGACTCGAGTTGTTTCCCACGTGACAGACAGCTCCGAGTACCTCCGGCGCTATTGGGAGGTTCACGCCGGCCGACCCCAGATGAGGGTCTTAGGGGTATGTATGAAATGCAATTATTTCTAAATTGAATGCAAATGCTTATGTGACTATCATGTGACTAACATGCAATGGATGCAGGACGCGAGGGACATCGCAGCTATAGATGCCCAGGCCCACCTACACAGCCTGGAGGACCAGCTGGCCGCCACACGGGCCGACCTGGAGACCCTGGTGAGTGTTTAAATTATTCCTATATGCAAGTGAAATTTTTGTTGAATTAATGATTAGCCACTGACGGTCCTCAATGAATGCAGCGTGCCCAGCAGGGAGCAGTGAGGAGAGATCCGGGGGAGGCCTCCAGCTCGAGGGGGCCTAGTGCAGCGGTGACTGCACTGACGGAGCAGCTGGCCAGAGCGGTTGCACAAGCTGAGGCAGCGGAGCGTGACCTTGCTTCACGGGTAAATTCTGAACTCGAAACCTCATTCAAATAATGATCAGATATAAATTGTGCACTGATAAAAATTCATTTTTACAGACTGAAGAGCTTCGAGCCACTCTTATCTGCGTGGATGAGGGCTTCCGAGCGACGAGCTCACAGGTGCGTGACCTACCTTTAGTCACATGTTGTTATTTCATTTCATGAATTATTGAACTGTGGAACTGATGATTTGTTTACCTGTTTGTAGGCTGCTCAGCTGAAGGCGATACGTACCGAGTTGTCGATCCGTGATCAGCGGATCGTAGAGCTTCAGCGGGCCTTGCAGCAGCGCAGTGAGCTTCCTCAGGACGTGGCCGAGCTGCGGGTTGCCCTGGAGCTGGAGAGGAGGGAGCGTGCTCGTGAGCGCGAGGAGCGGGCTCGTGAGCGCGAGGAGCACCAGGCGGAGCGTGCCCGGTTCCAGGAGCAGTTGTTGGCACGAGAGCGTGAGCTGGCGGACTCGAGGACCCAGTTGATCCTTTCCCAGGAGCGGCTTCGAGTGTCCGAGGAGCGGCTGCAGCGAGGCCGTGAGCGAGCACGGGCTGCGGGGTACTCCTTCACCAGCTCCACCTTCGTGGCGGGTTCTTCCCTCCGAGAGAGGAGCGAGGCAGGGGGACACGTTCGGGTTCCGGCTTCTTCGCGGGGGCCTATGCCTCCTCCACCAGCGCCAGCTCGGGGCGGTGAGGAGGAGGTTGAGAGCAGGAGAGTAGAGGAGGGTGGAGGCGAGAGCTGAGAGTTTTGTACTTGTACTCCTCCACCTTCACACCTGTACATGATAGACATGATGATATATATATATAAGATTTGAGCTTTTGTTACCTGAGTACTTGTATGGTTGTGGACTTGTGTTTGTGTACTTTTTCTTTCCACGTTCCTCGTGTTTGCTTTACTTTTGCCCTGTATCTGCGGCTGTGGTTTTCACTTGAACAAACAGGTTAATTCATCTGTTCGACTTGGCCCCTTGCCCGGTGAGCAAAGGGTGTAAATATTTTGACCTTAATAATGGGTCAAGGGGCCAAGCCTTTAATAAGGCAAAATGAAATAATCAAAACTCGGGGATGCCTCATGCAATCACACGTATGCAAACAATAATTAAAAGATGTCCAGGCAAGAATGCAATTCATGCAACATGAAGAATTTATTTTTTTTATTCTTTTCAGTATGTATATATATATTTTTTTTGAGGATTTTTTCTAAAAAAACACGCCTTAGATTAGGTCGTTACTCTCTTAAAAGACGCCCTCGGAGACGGCGTTACTGTGAAAAGTTTTTTTGGATTTTGTTGAAAACACGACCTTCCAAGAGGCGTTATTTTTAAAGAAACGCCTAAGATCTAGGCGTGAATCAGCATAAAAGCGCCTTGAACAAAGGCGTTAATTTTTATTCCTCCCAAATTGGGCTGATAAAGAAATCAAGGTGGTGGGCCCTACTTGGTCATCTTCTAAGTTCCATTAACCTTTCTTGAATAATTAAAAGGGGAATTGGCGTGAATATGGTTAAACTTATACACAAGATTTCGTACAGTGCATTCTCTTCAGTTTGTCTCGACCATTCTGCTGGTTCATGACTTTCCAAAAATAAAAGAGAAGCTATAAGGAAGCTCACAAAAGATTCAAAGATGCCTGAGGCAAAGCTACCTCCCCTATCCTTATGCCTGTTGGGGTTCGGTCTTTGGCGTAGGGACGCTTTGTTGCCCTTTTTGCCTCTTCATAGTGCATGCATACGCCCAAGGTTTTCCTTGCGGGGACTTTGCCCTCTTGACATGCTTTTCTTTTTCAACATTTGACTTTCACTTCGGAATTGATTCGTATTGAATAGATTTGAACTGATGAACAACCTAATTGTACTTGGGCTTTCGTGGCATTTGTTCCCTTTTGGGCCCTGACTTCCTCCTACTAGGGCGGCGGATAGGCTTGGCAGGTCTACCTCGAGACCTCCCTTCCTCCCTTGTGGGCCGAAGAAGAAAAGAATGGATATCGTCTTTCGCCTTTAGTTTGATTTCGACTTTCCATCAGATTTTGCACTGCTTGAGCTCAAGAGTAAAGTGTGTAGTGTGTGCGGGGTCAATTCCCATTTTAAATTAGCAAGACTGACAAATGGATCTTGGATTTTGACTTTTCGGACCGGTGACCTTTGCATGTTAAGTCAGCCCAAAAGGGAGAACCATGAAAGAAAACTCTTTGGATTTTGAAAATATTCAGATTTTTTTTTTTTTTTTGGATTATCTGGGAGATTTCTATTTTCTTTGGTTTTTTGTGAAGTTTTTTTTTGATTTTTATTTGGATTTTTTGTTCAGGGGTAATATTTCTTGAGATACAAACCATTCCAGGGGTGAGTTAATTCCTCTCCTTCAGCATTAACCAGTTTATAAGCATTGCCGGGAAAAACATCTTTTATAACGAACGGCCCTTCCCAATTTGGTTGGAGCTTTGAACGAGGGCCACCCGGCTTTACAAAAATTCTTTTGATTACCATTTCACCGACCTTAAATTTTCTCTCAATTACCTTCTTTTGATAGAAACGTGAGAGCCTGTTTTGGTAAACGCGCGCATGCTCAGCGGCGACCAGACGCTTCTCATCTAGGAGTTCCAATTGGGCAAGGAGTGAATCACGACGTTCATCGATAGAGAGCTCCTCATCCAATTGTACTCGCAAAGAGGGGATAAGAATCTCATAAGGGACTACGGCCTCCATTCCATAAGTAAGGGCAAAAGGAGTTTGCCCAGTGGGGGTTCGAATGGAAGTGCGGTAGGCCCAAAGAGCTTCAACCAGCTTGTCCGGCCAGTCCGAGAATTTATTAGCCTCGCACGTCTTCTTAACAATCTTGATTAAAGTTTTATTAGTGGCCTCTGCTTGGCCATTGCCCTGCGGATAATAGGGAGAAGAATGATGCAATGTAATGTTATACCTGTTGCAGAGATCCTTGAGATCTTGGGAGATGAATTGAGGTCCATTGTCGGTGACGATGGTGCTTGGGATGCCGAACCTCGTGATGATGTTCTTCATGATAAATTTGCAGACGGTTGATGCTTTAATCTCCACGTAAGCTTCTGCTTCCGCCCACTTGGTGAAGTACTCCGTTGCCGTGAGAATGAATGATTTTGCTTGGTCAGGAGGTTCGAATCACCAAGAGGTCCAATGATATCAAAAGCCCACATGGAAAAAGGCCATGGGGAGGACGTAGGGTGGAGTGAAGAAGCAGGAGAATGAATCTTGTCGGCGTGCAGTTGGCACTTAACACACCTTCGAACATAGATAGAACAATCTTCTTCAAGAGTGGGCCAATAGAACCCTAGTCTAAGAATCTTCTTAGCTAGCATCTGGCTATTCACATGACCCCCACACACACCAGAATGCGCCTCTTCCACGACCCTCCAAGATTCATCATCATCGAGGCATCTTAATAAAACACCGGTGAGCCCTCTTCTGTAGAGCACACCTCCAACCAAAGTGTAACGTTGAGCCACTCTCCTAATTACTTTCTTTTCTTCGGCTGTGGCTTCCTCGGGGTAAGACTGATCATTACAGTATCTGGCAATCTCATAAAACCAAGGCTTTTCTTCATCCGCCAACTCTTCTTGCCAATCCAATAACATGACCTCTTTGCCTTCAAGAGCTTCTTTCCGTCTAACCTTCTCGAGCACCTGATCCCTAATATCAAGAAAAGCACGATCCCTAATAGCTGGAGTATCACGCTGATGAATCAGGGGGACATGAAAATCACGCTGAGGAGGGAAGACTAAGGCGGAAGCTAAAGAAGCAAGTGCGTCGGCCAAGATGTTCTGGCTACGCGGGACATGAACGAAAATCAATTTAGTGAAGAGTTTGGCGTAAGCTGAAGCGAGTTCCTGGTAGGGTTTGAGCTTAGGATTGATGGTGCGACACTTGACCAGCACCTGGCGTAGAATGAGCTGACTGTCACCGACAATTCGCAAATGAGTGACACCATATTGATGAGCGGTTTTAAGACCAGCCAAAAGAGCTTCATACTCGGCTATGTTATTGGTGACGGGAAAAGTGAGCCGAGCAGCAAATGGAATGGTGACCCCTTCGGGTGTTAAAAGAACCATGCCGATCCCTCTTCCTTGAGAGTTAAGGGCTCCATCAAAATGTAATGTCCACGTAGGATCGTGAGGTTGATTAATGGACATTAATTCTTCATCTGGGAACTCCGAATTGACAGGATCAAAGTGGGGAAGAGGGTGGTGAGCAAGGTGCTCGGCAATGGCGTAACCTTTGATAGCTTTTTGCTGAATGTAAGTGATGTCAAATTGAGAAAGGAAGCTTTGCCAGCGAGCTAATCGATCAGTGAGGACAGATTTTTCAAGGAGGAATTTGATCGGATTCATGCGCGCAATGAGGTGAACCTCGTGAGCTAGGAAATAATGTTTTAACTTTTGAACTACCCAAACCAAAGATGCACAAGTCTTTTCCATGGCTGAGTACCTCTGCTCACAGGGGTTAAGAAGTTTAGACAAGTAATATGCTGCCCTCTCCTTACCTTCTTCATCCACTTGAGCTAAGACAGCACCTACGGAGTCATCCAGGACTAAAACATATAGAATAAGAGGTTTGCCTGGAATTGGCGGCCTCAGGACAGGAGGATTGACCAAATAATCCTTCAATCCGTCAAAGGCTGCCTGACACTTGTCATCCCAATTAAACTTGACTCCCGGCTTAGTAAGCTCGTAGAACGGCCTACACCTTTGTGAGTGCTGGAAGACGAAGCGGCGAATGAATTGCAACCTCCCTATTAATCCTCGAACTTCCTTCAGATTCTTGGGAGGAGGCATATCTCTAATGGCCTTTGCCTTGTTGGGATCAACCTCAATTCCCCTCTTGCTAACGATAAACCCAAGTAATTTCCCTGAAGAAACACCAAATACGCACTTTTTGGGGTTCATTTTTAACTGAAATTCTCGGGATCTCTGCAAAACCTTAGCCAGAACCCCAGGATGCTCAATCCTTGTCCTTGATTTCACAACCAGGTCGTCCACATACACCTCAATATAAATATGAATCATGTCATGAAAAATTGCCATCATGGCCCTTTGATAAGTGGCTCCAGCATTCTTAAGTCCAAAGGGCATAACCACATAACAATATGTGCCCCATGGTGTAGTGAATGAAGTTTTCTCCTGGTCTTCTTCAGCTAGACGAATCTGATTATAGCCTGAAAAGCCATCCATAAAAGAAAGAGTCTCAAATCCTGCCGTGTTGTCGATCAATACATCAATATGAGGGAGGGGGAAGTCATCTTTAGGACACGCCCGGTTGAGGTCCCGGAAATCTATGCAAATCCGAACTTTCCCATCTTTCTTCATAACCGGGACAATGTTAGCCACCCAATTGGGATAAAGGACGACTCTAACAAATCTAGTTTTATGGAGCTTATCGACCTCCTCTTTCATCTTTAAAGCCATGTTAGGGTGGAAACGCCTCAACCGTTGTTTGACCGGGACAGACCCTGGCTTAAGTGTAAGGCGATGTTCAACGAGCGCAGGGTCTAATCGAGGCATATCTTCGTAGCTCCAAGCGAACGTGTCCTTGTATTCTTGTAGAACCAAAATAAGTGCCTCCTCCTCGGAGGGCGGCAAATTTTTACTGATGAGGACAATCCTAGGGTCTTCCTCGGTACCCAGATTGATTTCTTTGGTTGGCTCTTCCACTGAGGCTGATGTTCGTCGAATCGTCTTATGCCACTAGCAAAAGCATCAGCCTCGTCCTCATATTCTTCATAACTTTCATCCCCCTCTTCAATAGGGTCTTCATCATTCATTATTTCATAAACGCCCAAACCCTCATAAGAAGCAATGGAATCCTCATATTCTAGCTCCGGCAGGATAATTGGATCCTCCACAAACTCAGGGATTGCTAAACAAGCATGGCATCTGGCAGCCAATTCTAACAAAAATCTTCGAGGAATCTGCCTACCCTTGGCCTTCTTATGTGGAACTATCCCCTGACTTTTAAAAGAAGAAGAGGAAGAAGAGGAGGAAGAGCAACTAGCTTGATTAGGGGAAGGAGATGAAAAAGCGGATACAGGAGGTGATACAGAGGAGGGCCCCTCACCAGAGGGGGAGAAAAGACTTATCAAGGAATTTTGAGAGAGCAGCCCCTGGGTTGGGACGCACTCGGAAGAAAAATAGGAAATCTCTTCATAGAAATGGAGGACTGGAATGTTGGAGATTTGGCGTTTTTTTTTCGTTTTAGTTTTTCCTTTGTTTTTATTTCTTTTCAAGTAAAAAGCAATGCGAAGGGAGAATAGCGGGGGGAGTGGAGGATTGCAATTTTGGAGAAAGATTTAATCAAAGACGGCCCATGCGGGGGCGAGATGGAGATTTCAGAAAATCGCTCGAGGAGCGAAGGAGCAATCGAAAGGGAAATCTGAATTGAATCAGGAGACAAGTTAATGGTAATCGGTGGTGGTCGCGGCACGTGACCAAACCAACGGGAATAGAAAGAAGCCCAATACTGATGGATGCACAGAAGTGAGGGAGAAAAGGCCGGCCCACAGCCTATCCACGGAGAAATCTTCTTCAAAGGGGACATCTGGTTCTCCCGTATCTGTGTAGTCACTTAACAGCTGCCTTTTATCTGTGATTGCGGCAGGCATTCAATCAGTTCTTGAATCAATGGTGGCCATTCTGGATCTGTCGGCAGGAATAAGCGGCCCAGGGAAATCGTGATGTCATTCATATCAAACCATCTGTACCAGTCACATGCCGGATCACCCATCTTCCTTCTTTTATCGGGCCTTAAAGACTCCAAGGCTTTGTAAGTGGCTAGTGGTGCAATGTGACGAGCGAACTGCCTAGCGTGCACATCTTGACAATCAAATAATGAAGTAATGACAGTAGTCTGCTCGTTGTTTTGAATGCCACCGGTGACAAAATGTGTCTTTAAAGTCCAGGTGAGCGGTTGGCGATCTGGCTTGAAGGTGGACGTCATAACAGCCCACGGCTCCCCTTCATTCTTGCCCGGTGCTTTGTAGCCTAAGCCGCCTCGTGCAATCATCTTTTGAGGCTTAATGGGCCTAACTCTGCCCTGGAGTTTGGCGCCCAGGCCCTTGCCATCTTGATATCCCATTCTTATAAGAATGTTCCAGCCGGGGGTATTCATCATATTTTTCTTTTTCTTCTTCCCCTTAGAAGGCAGAGGTGTCATGGCAACTGTGGTAACTGTCTCGGACAGCATCGGCCGCGGACGGGGAATGTCCAGCACAGATAATAACGGCTTGTTGGCAGGCCCATATGGAAGGAACTGATGAAGCTACATGAATGTCCTTCCTCTGGCAAGATCGGCACACTTGGTCACCTTGATAATACGCCCCTTGTGCGGAAACTTGAGGCACTGATGGTTTGTAGAAGGCACCGCATCAAGCTGCTGAATGTAAGGGCGACCAGGATGCCATTAAAGGTTGGGTCCCATATCCAGAATATGAAAACTGCCGTAATAGTGCTGGACCCAAGCTGACTTTGAGAGTAATCATGCCAGAGGAGGTTTCTTTGTATTATCATATGCTGTGACAGTAATGGTGGATGGCCGAATCTGGCTCTCAGGGATACCACATGACTTTAGAGTGCTCGGAGGCAACACATTAATAGATGCACCGGTTGTCTACCAAACCATTGCTTAACGGCCACTTTGTTGATATCCAACCGTGATACATAGGGCATACTTTCTTGCCGGGTCAGAGGTGCTAACTCATGTTCGTGGAATGTGATTGCCGGCTGACTGCTGGCAGAGTCAAGACTGTATTATCTGTTCAAACCGGAAGGTCCTCATTGACCATAACCTTCTGCAGGTATCCTTCAAGGCCAGCTGATGAGTGGGTGGACCTCTTGATTAATTCAAGATGGAGATTCTGGCTGGAGTGCGTCCAGGTACTTTAACAGATCAAACTGAGTTCCCGCATCGATCTTGTTCCTGTCTTGCTCTTGTGGCCCCTGCACGGGCTCTAGCTCTCTCTGTGGGAAAACACGGTGGAACATCCGTCCACTACGGAGGGGCTACGCCTT